>CATOUR010000027.1:1250000-1875000 GCA_951848785.1 Callosobruchus maculatus | reverse complement strand
TGATTACAAATGCGGACGCTGCTTGGAGTTTCAGTCTCGCTTAACGAAAATGGAAAATCTCGGACGCCCGGAACCTGAGGTTCACCCACAAAAAATCTAAAATCTTTATTTGATCTTCTATGAGAACGAAACCTCGTGTCCTACATAACTTGAGGACGCTTATTATAAATCCGGACGCTGTTTTGAGTTTCAGTCTCGCTTAACGAAAATGGAAAATCTCGGACGGCCGGATCCTGAGGTTCACCCACAAAAAATCTAAAATCTTTATTTGATCTTCTATGAGAACGAAACCTCGTGTCCTACATAATTTGAGGACACTGATTACAAATGCGGACGCTGCTTGGAGTTTCAGTCTCGCTTAACGAAAATGGTAAATCTCGGACGCCCGGATCCTGAGGTTCACCCACAAAAAATCTAAAATCTCTACTTGATCTTCTATGAGGACGAAACCTCGTGTCCTACATAATTTGAGGACACTGATTACAAATGCGGACGCTGCTTGGAGTTTCAGTCTCGCTTAACGAAAATGGAAAATCTCGGACGCCCGGAACCTGAGGTTCACCCACAAAAAATCTAAAATCTTTATTTGATCTTCTATGAGAACGAAACCTCGTGTCCTACATAACTTGAGGATGCTTATTATAAATCCGGACGCTGTTTTGAGTTTCAGTCTCGCTTAACGAAAATGGAAAATCTCGGACGGCCGGATCCTGAGGTTCACCCACAAAAAATCTAAAATCTCTACTTGATCTTCTATGAGGACGAAACCTCGTGTCCTACATAATTTGAGGACACTGATTACAAATGCGGACGCTGCTTGGAGTTTCAGTCTCGCTTAACGAAAATGGAAAATCTCGGACGCCCGGAACCTGAGGTTCACCCACAAAAAATCTAAAATCTTTATTTGATCTTCTATGAGAACGAAACCCTGTGTCCTACATAATTTGAGGACGCTCATTATAAATCCGGACGCTGTTTTGAGTTTCAGTCTCGTTTAACGAAAATGGTAAATCTCGGACGGCCGGATCCTTAGGTTAAGCCACAAAAAATCTAAAATCTTTATTTGATCTTCTATGAGAACGAAACCTCGTGTCCTACATAACTTGAGGACGCTTATTATAAATCCGGACGCTGTTTTGAGTTTCAGTCTCGCTTAACGAAAATGGAAAATCTCGGACGGCCGGATCCTGAGGTTCACCCACAAAAAATCTAAAATCTTTATTTGATCTTCTATGAGAACGAAACCTCGTGTCCTACATAATTTGAGGACACTGATTACAAATGCGGACGCTGCTTGGAGTTTCAGTCTCGCTTAACGAAAATGGTAAATCTCGGACGCCCGGATCCTGAGGTTCACCCACAAAAAATCTAAAATCTCTACTTGATCTTCTATGAGGACGAAACCTCGTGTCCTACATAATTTGAGGACACTGATTACAAATGCGGACGCTGCTTGGAGTTTCAGTCTCGCTTAACGAAAATGGAAAATCTCGGACGCCCGGAACCTGAGGTTCACCCACAAAAAATCTAAAATCTTTATTTGATCTTCTATGAGAACGAAACCTCGTGTCCTACATAACTTGAGGATGCTTATTATAAATCCGGACGCTGTTTTGAGTTTCAGTCTCGCTTAACGAAAATGGAAAATCTCGGACGGCCGGATCCTGAGGTTCACCCACAAAAAATCTAAAATCTTTATTTGATCTTCTATGAGAACGAAACCTCGTGTCCTACATAATTTGAGGACACTGATTACAAATGCGGACGCTGCTTGGAGTTTCAGTCTCGCTTAACGAAAATGGTAAATCTCGGACGGCCGGATCCTGAGGTTCACCCACAAAAAATCTAAAATCTCTACTTGATCTTCTATGAGGACGAAACCTCGTGTCCTACATAATTTGAGGACACTGATTACAAATGCGGACGCTGCTTGGAGTTTCAGTCTCGCTTAACGAAAATGGAAAATCTCGGACGCCCGGAACCTGAGGTTCACCCACAAAAAATCTAAAATCTTTATTTGATCTTCTATGAGAACGAAACCCTGTGTCCTACATAATTTGAGGACGCTCATTATAAATCCGGACGCTGTTTTGAGTTTCAGTCTCGTTTAACGAAAATGGTAAATCTCGGACGGCCGGATCCTTAGGTTAAGCCACAAAAAATCTAAAATCTTTATTTGATCTTCTATGAGAACGAAACCCCGTGTCCTACATAACTTGAGGACGCTTATTATTAATCCGGGCGCTGTTTGGAGTTTCAGTCTCGCTTAACGAAAATGGAAAATCTCGGACGCCCGTGTCCTGAGGTTCACCCACAAAAAATCTAAAATCTTTATTTGATCTTCTATGAGAACGAAACCTCGTGTCCTACATAATTTGAGGACGCTTATTATAAATCTGGACGCTGTTTTGAGTTTCAGTCTCGCTTAACGAAAATCGAAAATCTCGGATGCCCGGAACCTGAGGTTCACCCACAAAAAATCTAAAATCTTTATTTGATCTTCTATGAGAACGAAACCTCGTGTCCTACATAATTTGAGGACGCTTATTATAAATCCGGACGCTGCTTTGAGTTTCAGTCTCGTTTAACGAAAATGGAAATTTTCGGACGCCCGGATCCTGAGGTTAACCCACAAAAAATCTAAAATCTTTATTTGATCTTCTATGAGGACGAAACCTCGTGTCCTACATAATTTTAGGACGCTTATTATAAATCCGGACGCTGTTTGGAGTTTCGGTCTCGCCTAACGAAAATGGAAAATCTCGGATGCCCAGATCCTGAGGTTCACCCACAAAGAATCTAAAATCTTTATTTCATCTTCTATGAGAACGAAACCTCGTGTCCTACATAATTTGAGGACGCTTATTATAAATCCGGACGCTGTTTTGTGTTTCAGTCTCGCCTAACGAAAATGGAAAATCTCGGACGCCCGGATCTTGAGGTTCACCCACAAAAAATCTAAAATCTTTATTTGATCTTCTATGAGAATGAATCCTCGTGTCCTGCATAATTTGAGGACGCTTATTATAAATCTGGACGCTGTTAATACTCTGTCCACCTATTCGTAAAACCGTCACCTAGATTCTTCTGTTGGCAAGAAGCTTCAAGGAAATAATAAGGAATACATAACACACACATTATATTTGCAAAATTTGCGACTCGTTGCCTAAAGATATTTAATGACAGTGATCGCCAAGATTGTGACGTTTGGTTGATAATTATCGCACGCATCCTTCATGTTTATGGATCAGCAGCTCTTTATGGGCGTAGCTAAAGTGTCTTTTAACTCATAAAGCCTTACGAAACTTCCCTACGCGCATATTTAGACATTAATTTAGTTCTCATTCTTTGGCATATACAGGTGCTTATTTCAAACTGCTAAAATTTTTTATAGAACCCTTGACGCAACTTTTTAGCATTAATTAATAAGATACTGACATATCTTAATAGTTAAATGTAGAAAGGTAGTCATTAAAACAACAGTAATCTTGTCGTTATTCCCGTAGAAAACATCTTATCACTTTTATTTGGTTAATGGTATATAGATCATTTTTTATGTTTTCACTGATAATGTTATTTAACTAAAAGGCCTCATGTTTAATTACTTCTTTGAAGAACCTATCAGATACAGGGAAAACAATAAGTTACTGAAGCCACTCAATAGTGCGCAAGTAACTTCCAAAGAGCGAAGCGTTTATTATCTGATACAAATCACAGCACTTTGAGGTCAATTCTGATATTATATAAATACCTTCACGTAAAGCTTGACCGGCTTTTGCTTTATTTATAATTGACCCAAAAGATTGCCTCGGTACTTTCAACTCCATTGAAAAAAGATCAGCAACAATTTTGAAAAATGCTTCTCTATCTTGTGCTCTCTATCCTGAGCAGAGTATTCGGATCCAGTCCCGTTAAATCTTTAATGTTTTTATTTCCCACTCATAGGTGTGGAAAGTAAAGAGAGAAGAAGTAGTGAGAAGTAGAAATCCAGATAGACATAAAAGTTCTACACCGTGTTCAGAAAGTAGCGGGCCAAATGAATAACTAGGGAAATAGGGGTCGCACAGCAAAATATGGATATCCGATGGTGACCATTATGGTGCCCTTGACCTTCAAATTCAAGGTCAAACTAAGGTCAACTCAATTGTTTTCAATGAAAACCCCTACTTTTGACGCAGGAAGTGAAATGGAAAATTCTACGCTCAGATATGAGCTTGACCTTTTAAAAAAGTTGACCTTGAATGATTGAGTTAAAGCCAAAATGTGACCAGCAGGATATCTTGGGACGTAGAGGTCGCACAACAAAATGGTCTAAACAAATAAATTTAATTATGTAAGGTCAAATTTTTGAATGGCCGAGCCCACATCTGGACGTAAAATCATCCGTGATTCCACTTCGGCCGTCAGAAGTAAGGGCTTCTATTTGAGAAAATCGATTTGACCTTGATGTGTCCTTGATGTCAAGGTCAGAGCCACCATAGAGGTCAGCAAAGGATACCCAGCAAAGGTTCCTGCGACCTTTCTCTTGACAATCTTTTTGTGCAACCCCTACTTCTCAAGATATCCTACTGGTCACATTTTCACCTTAACCTAATCATCCAAGGTCAATTTTTTCAAAAAGGTCAAGCTCATATCTGGACGTAGCATTTTCCAGGCATTCCGGCGTCAAAAGTAGGGGTTTCTATTTGAGAAAATTAAGTTGACTTTGAATTTCAAGGTCAAGGTCACGATAAAGGTCATCATCAGGTAGTCAGGAATATTTTCTACGACTTCTGCTTTAACTATTTTTTTGTGTGACCCCTAGTTCCCTAGTCCCTAGTTATTTCAATTGGTCCTGTCCTTTTTTAACACGGTGTAGAACTTTTGTATCTATCAGCTGATTTGTATTTCTGTATTATCACTAGGGTCTTAGTGTTTTGGTTTCGTTATTTGTAGTCCCATCCGATTACCTACTGAAGCTGTTCTGTCGATTAGCCTATGAGGACCCTCAGAACTATCCGCAAGCAATACTGTGTCATCGCCATACCTCAAGTTTTTTATCAGTCTACCAGTCTGTTTTCATTTTTTGAGTCAATCCAATATCATCACCCCTCTTTACACAAATTTTACCTCTGCTCAAACGATCAGTGGTGTCTAAACAGCTAAAATTAAATTTGAGTATCCTTCAGGTTTTTATTATTGCATTACAAATTTTGCAGTGGAAATCAAAACGTCTGAAAAATGTATCTCTGAAGCTTCCTGTCCACTTGCAAGTAACTTGCGATAGTTTTTGCAGCAAGTACTTGCTGGTTTGTCTACACAATTTTTTAATTTTTCGCAAATTTAGTCTAGGAAACTGTTTTCGCAATTTCACTTGGGCTTGATTGTTTTGATTCCGTATACACTATAGATAAGGCGTCGTATGCAAAATCTGTAGCTGCTGGGGTAGTTGTGATATATTTAATTTAAAAAAAGAAAACAAGAAAAGATAGTAAAAGGTGGAGAAAATATTGGGTGAGAAAGTGGATGCAGCGTAGAACTACTCTAGGGATACGTGAACTTTAATGAGTCAAATAACTCCCAAGTACCTATATATTTCATTAGTCCCTTGCCACTTTTCTTTTTTTTTTAATTTTTCTCCGCTCTTGGTTAACTTGCGTTCTCAAATTATGTAGCTTCCTTTGAATTTCCACTGTAGAAGTATTAAATAAATCGGCCAATTTTTGTAATGCATTCTGCTTTTTGAATCTGTCCTTAAATTCTGGAGTATGTGCATTCCATAATTCAGCATATAATTCAAAATTTTCAATTAAAAGACACGTCTCTTGTCGCGTCCAGTTGAACTTCTCTATATTTAATTTACAACACTCCTTGCTGCAAGACTTTCGAAACAGGCTCGAAATTTTTGTGGCAAACTAACTTCCTAAGAGTAACCGTGTATACTACAAGCTCTCAGCAAGTCGAAAGTCCTTTATGTGCAAGTAACTTTACTGCAATATTTGTCTAATGACGTCGTGCACACGCTACGCAAGTGACTTGTGAGAGTAACTGTAGCAATTTTATTTGCTAGTGGATGCGAGGCTTAATTGGAATTTTTTTGCGATTCCAGTACTCTCTACATCTCTACTACCTCCGCCTTGGCATGGGAAGTAAAAAACCATTGTTATATTTATATAAAAAGGATTGTTCCCCGCCATTGGCAATGAAGTAAACCAATTCGTGGTTTTGCAAAGTCATATATTTGTATATAGTAGAGCACACAGGACGTCAAACAATTCTAGGTAGAGGAAGTATTCCATTATGCTTTATTTGTATAGGTATTAAAAGCCTATTGACTTTCAAATACCATTCGTAAAATCTATTTTTATTTCGGAAACTCCATTATAACCATGGGATGATGTGTGTTAAAGTTTTATTGAATTCTAGGTATATAACATCATAGCCAAAGTAATAAACGACAGACCGCGAGACAGACCGTCAGACAGACAGACAGACCGACTGTAGACAGGCCGAAAGACAGACCGACAGACACACCGACAGACAGACAGACAGACAGACCAACAGACAGACCGACAGGCAGACCGACAGGCAGACCGACAGTCAGACCGAGATAGACCGACAGATAGACAGACCGACAGAAATGAGTGACTAAATTTTTGTTATCTTGAGATCATAAGACGCCTAAAAAGCGTATGATCTCAAAATCGAAAATTTTCGCGATCACAATATCGGCGTGGCAAGTAAAAAGGCTTTTGTAAAACATTTTGTCAGTCGAGGCGCTTTCATAGAGAAGAATTGGGATTTGCGGATTTTATGTTGTTCGGAGCTTTGAAAAATAAAAAAACTGAGAAGGCCTCTCTAAAGTGGTACTGCTCATTATTAGGGCTCGCTGTTCGTCAGCGCGCCACTGTGGTACTGATAACTGGTTTTGGAAATTCGAAGTAGGTAACTTTGTGCGGATCCTCCGATCACTTGGCAGGTACGATAACGGCATCCTATTAGCTGTTATCATTTCTTTAATTACCGGCAAATATTTTTTTCGAGGAAAGTTAGCATATAATCCACAAGGTGTTGTCACCAAGAGTATATATTACGATATACATATAGTGTTCGACGTAGGTTGTGACAGTTATTGTTTCAGTGCGATTGTCATTGGGTCAAGTTCAGCGGACCATGCGGTATTTAATGGGTGAGTAATGAATATATATATATATATACACACATCTTCACCTGCTCCGCTTCTATACTCAATTCATTGATAAATAAATAGCTCTATAGGTTTTTGTACAATGTGTCCCCTATTCATGTTAACAAGCTTTGTGATAATATATATACACATAGTACCAACTCGAATTGCTTCCATAGTACCGAAGAAAAATATTTCTTGACTCAGTACTTCCCACACATTATCTGTGCTAACAGAAAATTTCGAGTATCTCTATCTCATCACACCATTCTTATCGAAAAAGTGGACAATGTTCAGAGAACACATTATCTGTGCTAACAGGAAACTTCGAGTATCTCTATCTCTACACACGCCATTCTTATCAAAAAAGTGGTCAATGTTCAGAGATCTTTGAAACATCTCGAAGCGAGGTTTAGGTGATTTTGTAATTTTTTCAGGATCAGGAACCCCTGAAAGTCCTGAAGTTTGGAGGAGTTGTGATAATTTTTTTCATTTACCAATTTTTCCGCCACCAATACACCGATTTTCAAAACGTACAAAATAACACATCACATACGTGTTGTCTAGAGCTTTCGGAGTTATGGTTCAGACAACAAGTTGGTATTGGGCTATATATTGCTTATTTTACAATATTTCCCTCTCCTTCAATGTGGTAAAATAATATGCGTAAAAATGACACTAAAAAATTTGTCTAATTGGTTTAGTATCTTTCCAGTTATACATAAGCTAATTTTTCTGCTATCAAACAGATAACAGGCAGACTGACATACAGATGACTTGAAACGGCTAAAGAAATAATGATCTTATCTCAAATTTGAAATTTTTTAGAGAAGGAATTTCTTGGGCATATTGATAGAAAAATAGAAAAACAACCATCGGCAGGTGTTTCATTTTAATTTTTTTCTTTGCAGTTTTCACTATTTTATTAGCTCATTAATACGGTATCTCTAATTATATTTCATAGGCTTCATTTTTTTTCGGCGATAATGAGCAAACGACTATTTGTCATATTTCTAATGTCATTGTGACAATAATTTCTTTTAATGAGCAGTTTTGCATTCCACAACAGTTATTACTGAAACAGCTCATTTCTTTTTTTAAACAACTTACCTAGCTGTAATAATATTTTTACGGCTTACATAACGATATTACAAGGTTTGTAATACCTACGTATAATATTTAACTGGAAAATTGAGAAAAACATTTCCTTGCACAGACGTAACCTTGAAGGGGCAATAGGTGCAATTCCCCCTTCGTTTCGTTGTGGAAGGTGTGAATGGGAAACTGTCTCATTGGAGGAGGTGTCCTCTCTGGTGAGAGACGATTATATTATGGAATGTGAAAGATGCTAAAGTAGTAATGATAAAGTAAAACACCTTTTTGCCCGTGAAAATTCTCTTTTTCTCTACACCCCAACAGAAAAAAAGAGCTCGGGAGACAAAAGGGAATTTCAGGTTACAGGCTACCTTGGTATAATGACCTATTTTCCACATATTTTCCCTCCCTTCGAAGTTCTCCATACCCTATGGTGAGTCATGAAAGTACACTCACAGACACAGCATGAATTTGTGGTTCTTGGGTTTCTAGGCCGGCGTCGTTTAGCGTTAAGGCTTAACGAATGGATGGCATCTTCAGAAGCTATTTCCCTTCGGCGACTTCCAAAATACTAACATCTGGTAGATCTGTACCCGTATTTGCATCTGTTAACGGTAACGTGGCCCAACCAGGTAGCGTTGGTAGCCCCGCCCTCTTACAATGTGGCAGTGTCTCCAGGTCCTTTAGGATGGGTATCCATGTCCGGTTGACTTTCTGTGTTTCTTCTTTCCTATTGAAATTATTATTATAACCGGAGGCACAAGGTCACCCATCTGTCTTATATGGATGACCTAAAACTTTATGCCTCCGGCCAACGCGAACTACAACAATCGCTAAGAGTGGTGCAGGAGTACAGTCATGCTATCGGAATGGAGTTCGGGACAGACAAATGTGCATTGGTTCATCTCAAGAAAGGACGAAGCGGAGATAGTGGCGATGAGGAACAGCTCGTTGATGGGAGCATCTTGCGACAACTGCATGCCGGAGATACTTATACCTACCTTGGAGTGGCGCAGCGTCATGTCCAAGAGGCAGAATTGGTTAAAGAGTGTCTCCTCCGCAAGTATTTGCACCGACTCCGGCAGATCTGGTCGTCAGAACTGTCCGGCAAGAACAAAGTCGCTGCCACAAACATGCTTGCGGTCCCATTGTTATTATACACCTTTGGTGCTATACACTGGAAAGTGAACGAGCTGAAGGAAATCGACACGAAGACCCGCAAAAGGATGAATATGGAGAGAAGCCTGCATCCTAAGTCCTCTGTCCCGCGAATATACCTCCCGCGACACCTGGGAGGGCGTGGACTATTGAGTTTGGAGCGTCTGCACAACAGAGTAGTACTGGCCACTGCCTGCTATGTAACGAACAGCACCGATCCCCTGATCCGCTTTGTGCGAGAGCACGAGAATGCGGGAAAAGGAGCCTTTCTTTTTAGCGCAGCGAAACGAGCAGCCGAGGAGCTCAGCCTCACACTCGACTTCAAGCGGAGGTGTCAGCAGTCCATTACGGAACTTGCTCCCGCAGAATTAAAATCCCACCTTAAAACTGCCGAAGTCGACTTCCTTTTAAGACTTCATAAAGATAAGCCAATGCATGGAATCGTCTACAAACATCTGGAAGAGCATGGCTTGTCTGAGCAGTTAACCTTCTCTTTCCTAAGGTCTAGTGGGTTGAAGTCGGAGACTGAGGGCTTTATAATGGCTTGCCAAGACGGTGTCTTCAACGCCTTGGTGTACCGTAAAAGGGTTATGGGTGTAGATGTACCCGACACCCTTTGTAGAGCTTGCCGACAGGCGCCAGAGACGCTTATGCATCTCCTGTCGGCGTGTAAGACGTACGCTGGGACGGCTTACGTCCATCGGCACAACGCGGCTCTACGAGTGACCTACTATCATTTGAGGCACTCATACGGTATCGATGAGACACCGGTGCTGCCATACGCTCCAGGGGATGTAGAGTCCGTTGTGGAGAACGAGAGATGCCGGATTTACTGGAACTACTCGTTTCCCACGCTCGAGCTTGTACAGGCAAACAAGCTCGACATAGTCCTTCTCGACCACCAACAGAAGACGATGTTCGTTATTGAGTTTTCGGCGCCTGCCGAGGTGAACATCGTCTCTATGGAGGAGGAAAAGCGGACCAAATATCAGGAGTTGCTCGGACAACTTCGCAGGCTCTGGCCAGACTACACTGTAAGTCTGCTGGTTATGGTCATTGGATCCCTAGGTGGAATGAGGAATACGCTGCTCTCTGCACTGCGCAAAATACCGGTGTGCCGTGCGGCGGCGCACATCTTAGCCGCCAGAATGCAGAAGGCAGTCATCCTTGGGTCCCTTCGTCTACTTAGGGCGCACGATTCGCGGACCCAGTGATTGCTCACCTCACGGTGTGAGGAGTAGTCATTGGGTAATGGAACAGCAGCCCGGTGTGTCGGAGCCCGGGCTGCACTTTTTTGTTTTAAACATAATAATAAATAGCGTTTATTTGCCCAACAGAAATGAATCCCTTTACAGGGCAAAATACATTGGATAAACTACATGAAAACATATAAAGTTGTACAGAGAGTAATCTACTAGGGATATCTCTCTGCTCTCATGGAATAGGTGTTGGAGCTAATACCGATCCCTGCGAAACCCCTGCTATGGGAGGTACTTAGCAATAATAATTTTTTGTTTATTGTTTCGTCAACACTGAATATATTTTAGGAAACTGGAAAGCTTTTTTCGCTTTCCATAATAATTTACTTAAATTATTACGTCAAAGTTGCTTCAGTACTTTATGAGTTATAGAGAAGCTAGTATCATCATACAGATCGCAGTTTAAGGCCCAGTTTTAGAATCAGTGGTAACCCCTGGTAGTCAGTTAACCAACCAGTAGTTATCGGATCGCTCTGTTTCAGAAAGAAAACCAGTGGTTAAGCTCATTTTTCTTCCAGTTGGCATCATAGATGGATCTCAGAGCACTATCATAATTGTGCTTTGCATTCATATTTTTGACTTGTGTCACAACAGACTAGAATCAAAATCCATCGACGTCTTAGACGTCAATGTCAAAATGCGTGTTTTTATAACCTCCTAAGCAAGCTTATGTGTCACAGTTTCCACAACAAACGTCAGAAATAACCCACAATTTGTCCTCGGGTTAACTTAAATCACTGACAATAGATGAACTTAGCTACTGGATAACCAGAGCTTTTGACGTAAACCGCCGATTATGAAACGCATTGTGTCTCCTAACCACTAGTTTTCTTTTAACCTCTAGTTAACTGCCAATATTTGATCCCTTTGACTGGGGATGCACAATAAGCCTTAAGGCAAGGCTGAGCGGCAACTATGAGAGCAACTGAATGCTAACCTCCTCACCACCAAAAAAGCTCCTAGAATATATTGAATCTAACCGGTACATCATTTCAGCGAACTGGTGGATTTCAGAATTACAGTTACACTTTACATTGCTTAAGTAAGTATTATCCAGGTAGTTTTATGTTGCTAAAAATTAAATGTAATTGGTTAATCACTCATTCTGTTATAAATGAGCCACCCAATTTGCCAATTGGTTTCTGTGTCTTAAAAAAATTCGACTTCTTTTATAAACCATACAGAATCCACTGAGGATCCCATTTGATTGGCACCGTTAACAATCAGTTAATCAGATCGCCCGCAAAGTGTGGCTTTTAATTTGTCAATAGACGAGCTTCTGTTATTAATTATATAATGCAAAAGAAAAAGAATAATAAACTATCTTCAATGACAGTGAATTAGAGTTAAGGACAGTTTTCTTGCCAATTTGCTAATTGTGTATTTGTGGCAAAGTATAATGGATATGAGAGTATCCGACAGAAAAGATCTGCCTGATATAGAGCAACCCCCCTAGTATAAGGGATAGTTTGATTTTATGTCGAAACTTGGAGCTTTACTTGGCTTCGTATCTTTCTAGTTCTTTTAGTCTTTGTTTGCAACAGGGGCGCCGAAAATTATTGTGTTTTGTTTAGGAGAGATAATTTGGTATTTTTTTTTCTTGGTAGGAGTAATTTTTTTCTTGAGTTCCTTCGATATATGAACATTTAGTCAGCGACAAAATATATTTGGGAGGGGGAGGGGGGGCAGGGGAGTGAGTTTTTGTGGATCAGGGTCTTACGGTATTATATAGCGTTTATGCTAAAATTATTGTGGGTTACTATTTATTATTACCCCCTCCCCCTTATTGACGCCCTTGGTTCCACCGTTTTTTTTTTTTTGGTATTTATCACCTGTATAAAGGAGCTGAGTCACCAAATTGTTCTAGATAATAATTTCATAATCAAGTTCAAGTCTCACGCCGTCTAATTTGCAAACGACATTGAACCCCCGAAGACAAGGATTGTAGAAAAACACGTATTTTGCTTGGCGTTTTGACAAATAATGCGTAAAATGAGTAGATATTATAACATTTTTCTCTATTAATTAGAATATTATTGACAGGATGTATTGTACTTCATGCAGGACACAGCTTCGAGTTCCAGTCTCGTCTGACGGCAATAAAAAAATTTCAGACCATTCAGATCTTGAAGTTTATCTAAAAAATCGAAAACCTTTATTTAGATTTCTATTAAGATGAAAGCTCATCTTTTGGATTATTTGAAGGTGCTGATAACAAATACGATCACAGTGTTATGTTTTAGTCTCCTTTGACGGAAATAAAAAATTCCAGATCTTTCGGGCCTTCAGATTTACCAAAATAATCGAAAATCTTAATTTAGCTTCCTATTAAAAAGAAACTTCGTGTTCTGTATAATTTGAGGGTGCTAATCACAAATACAGTCGCAGTTTTGAGTTTATGTCTGGATTAGGGAAAACCAAAAATTTCGGATCCTTGGGATTTTCAGGCTTAGCTAAAAAATTGAAAATCCTTATTTACATCTCTATGAAAACCTCACATTTTGAGTTATTTGAGGGTGCTGCTTTGAAAACCGGTCAGAGTGCTGCGTTCCAGTCTCGTTTAATAGAAACCAAAAATTTCAGATCTTTCGGACCTTCAGGTTTACCCAGAAAATCAAAAATCTTAATTCAGCTCTCTGTCAAGAGGAAACGTCGTGTTCTGTATAGTTTGAGGGTGCTAATCACACATACTGTCGCAGTTTTCAGTATAGGTCTGGATTAGCGAAAATCAAAAATTTCAGATCTCTCGAGCTGGTGGGTGTACCTAAAAAAATCAAAAATCCTTATTTGGCTTTCTATTGAGATAAAGCCTCGCATTTCGGATAATTTCAAGGTGCTGATTACAAATCCAGTCGCAGTTTTGAGTCTCAGTCTCGTTTGACGAAAATAAAAAATTTCAGATCTCTCGGCCTGGCGGGTGTACCTAAAAAAATCGAAAATCTTTATTTAAATCTCTATTAGGATTAAGCCTCACATATTGAGTTATTTGAGGGTGTTGGTTCCAAAACCAGTAACAGTGCTGTGTTCCAGTCTCGTTTGACAGAAACCAAAAATTGCAGATCTTTCGGACCTTCAGGTTCACCCAAAAAAAAAACAAAAAATCTTAATTCAGCTCTCTATCAGCTCTCTCTGTATAATTTGAGGGTGCTTATCACAAATACAGTCGCAGTTTTGAGTATATGTCTGGATTAGCGAAAATCAAAAATTTCAGATCTCTCGGTCTGGCGGGTGTACCTAAAAAAATCGAAAATCTTTATTTGGCTCTAAATTGAGATGAAACCTCGCATTTCGGATAATTTCAAGGTGCCGATTACAAATCCAATCGCAGTTTTGAGTTTCAGTCTCGATTGATGAAAATAAAAAATTTCAGATCTCTCGGGCAGGCGGGTGTACCTAAAAAAATCGAAAACCTTTATTTAGATCTCTATTAAGATTAAACCTCATAATTTGAGTTATTTGAAGGTGCTGCTTTCAAAACCGGTCACAGTGCCGTGTTCCAGTCTCGTTTGATAGAAAACAAAAATTTCAGATCTTTCGGACCTTCAGGTTTACCCAGAAAATCAAAAATCTTAATTCAACTCCCTATCAAGAGGAAACGTCGTGTTCTGTATAATTTGAGGGTGCTAATCACAAATACAGTCGCAGTTTTGAGTCTCAGTCTGGATTAGCGAAAGACAAAAATTTCAGATACCTAGGTACATCGGGGTGGCGGGTGTACCTAAAAAATCGAAAATCTTTATTTGGCTTTCTATTGAGATGAAACCTTGCATTTCCGATAATTTCAAGGTGCTGATTACAAATACAGTCGCTGTTTTGAATCTCAGTCTCGTTTGACGAAAATAAAAAATTTCAGATCTCTCGGGTTGGCGGTTGTACCTAAAAAAATCGAAAATCTTTACTTAGATCGCTATTAAGATTAAACCCCATATTTCGAGTTATTTGAGGGTGCTGATTTCAAAACCGACCACAGTATTGTGTCTCAGTCTCGTTTGACGGAAATAAAACATTTCAGATCTTTCTGACCTGCAGGATTACCGAAAAAATCGAAAATCTTAATTTAGCTTTCTATCAAGAGCAAACCTCATGTTTTGGATGATTTGATGGTGCTAATCACAAATGCAGTCACAGTTTTGAGTCAATGTCTGGATTAGCGAAAATCAGAAATTTCAGATCCTTGGGATTTTCAGGCTTAGCTAGAAAATCGAAAATTTTTATTTAAATCTCTATTAAGATTACTCTTGAGGTTTACACCTCGTCTTTTGAATTATTTGAGGGTGCTTATCACAAAACCGGTCACAGTGTTGAGTTCCAATCTCGTTTGACGGAAATCAAGAATTTTAGATCTTTTGAACCTTCAGGTTTACCAAAAAATCGAAAACCTTTAATTAGCTTTCTATCAAGAAGAAATCTTGTGCTCTGGATAATTTGAAGGTGTTAATCACAAATACAGTCGGAGTTTTGAGTCTCAGTCTGGATTAGCGAGAAACAAAAATTTCTGATCCTTGGGGTTTTTAGACTTAGCTAAAAAATCGAAAACCTTTATTTAGATCTCTGTTGAGATTAAACCTCGTATTTTGAGTTATTTGAGGGTGCTGGTTTCAAAACCGGTCACAGTGCTGTGTTCCACTCTCATTTGACGGAAATCAAAAATTTCAGATCTTTCAAACCTTCAGGTTTATCCAAAAAATCGAAAATCTTAATTTAGCTTCCTATCAAGATAATTTGAGGGTGTTAATCACAAATACAGCCGCAGTTTGGAGTCTCAGTCTGCATTAACGAAAAACAAAAATTTCAGATCCTTGTGGTTTTCAGGCTTAGCTAAAAAATCGAAAATCTTTATTTAGATCTCTGTTAAGATTAAACCTCATATTTTGAGTTGTTTGAGGGTGCTTATTACGAAACCGGTCACAGTGTTGTATTCCATTGTCGCTAACTTTATCTAAAGTTAGCAGAACATGCGATATTTACTAAAAAAAGAGGCGCATTAAAATTCCTATTAGGGCATTTAATTAGCCTTTAATTAGCTCTTCGTCATGGCATTATCATTTTTTAATTATGACCATTATATACAGGGTTGCTCTGCTAACTTTATCTAAAGTTAGCAGAACATGCGATTTTTACTAAAAAAAGAGGAGCATTAAAATTCTTATTAGGGCATTTAATTAGCCTTTAATTAGCCTTTAATTGTGGTGTTATCAATAATTTGTTCTGCTGACTTTGTTCTGCTAACTTTAGAGACGTCAGTCTGGATTAGTGAAAAACCAAAATTTCAGATCCTTCACAGCATGTCAGGTTTACCTAAAGAAATCGAGGATCCTTATTAAGCTTTCTATTGAGACAAAACCACGTGTTTTGGATAATTTGAGGGTGCTGAACACAAATCTGGCCACTGTTATGAGTTTCAGCCTCATTTGAAGAAAATCAAAAAAATGAGATTTTACAGACACTTCAAATCTTCAAGTTTACCTTAAAAAAGGCCAAAAGGACAAAATCTTTATTCAGCTTTCTTTCAAGGTGAAACCTCGTGTTTTTTGGATAACTTGAGGATACTTATCATAAATACAGTCGTAGTTTTGAGTTGGCATCGTATCTTTCGATTCCTTCTAGTCTCAGTTTCATCATTTCTGAGTCTTTATCACCCAGATAAAGAGCTGAGTCACCGACTTGTTCTAGATAATCGTTCCGTGAGTTCAAGTCTCGCGTCGTCTGACTTGCAAACGACATTGAACCCCCGATGACTGGGATTTCAGAAAAACACGTCTTTTGTTCACAAACGCACCGTCATTACGAGCAAATGAATGTAATGCGATCTGTGAAGGTCGCTCTTACGTCTTACGAGCCTCGTGCGATCGGCCTGCTAATTAATTTTGCATAGAATTATTCGTTATGATTTATTAAATTATGGCGATGTAAAACAAACATTTTTTGTTCTGATATCATGCGAATGCTTCCGGACAGTCAATTCAAGGCCGTGGTTCATTCACTTGTGGAATTCATGGAATTCCTCTATTTCGAAATAATTCAAGACAGCTGCATAAGTCAAGTAGATCTACCTCAATGGCCAAAAGCGTGTTCAGCCTCCCACCCAAGTCATTTTGTTTTGACTCTGTAGAATTGATCAGACTAATATAGTCAGTATATCTAATCAAGCTTGTTACTTCAATAATTTTTTGTCCTCGCTATACTTTATTGTTTTTGGAAGATTTGGAAAAAACCCTGAAAGACAGAGTAAAACTTTATTTTGCTCTCCAGAACCCACTTTCTTAGATTTTACCCTCCTTCTTAAACAAATCTTCTCAAAAAGGGTGAATGCTCTAAACAACACACACAACAACAACTCTAAATGCCACAGTGTAAGAGCAACAATCATATGAGGAAGTTCCAAAAATTACACAACAACGAGATTTTTACTGGATCCTAGAGGATTAGCCATATCCAAAGCATAAGGCACTAGCTTCACGTAGTAAAGACTGGTCAAAACGCTGCGTTATTTACCAACTTTTGTCTGTGCAGTTTTAAAACAGGAGGGGGGAGTATTGTGATCGCGAAAATTTTCGATTTTGAGATAATACGCTTTTTGGGCGTTTTGTGATGTCTACATAACGAAAATCCACGTCATTCATTTCCGTCGCTCTGTCTGTCTGTCGGTCTGTCGGTCTGTTTGTCTGTCGCGTTTTTCTACCCTCGTAATCTTAGTAACCGCTGAGGATTGTGATGAAATTTGGGCAGCGTTATGCTGTGGGGTCGTAGTAGGTAATGTTCTTAAAATTTTTAAAATCGTTATACGGGGGGGGGGGGTAAGTAGCAAAAAACAAAAAAAATTTAAGTATGTCCCAAACTTTTTTTAGACGTTTTAGGGGTTCCTGATCATTTTCTACTTTTTCTTGGGTGGGGGTAAATTTGGGGTAGTTATGGGTGGGGGGTTGTAAAACTGGAAGATTTGTTGTATTCGTAATGGGCTATCCATTGATATGTGAATGAAAAACCTTAGCGGCATAACACACTCTTTTAGGTCCATCCGAACGTTGCATGCTTATTATAGAAGCCACGGGACTATCTATACATACGAGTATTGTTTTAGATCGTTCGATATCGCGTAACGCGAAAATTGTTCAATTGATTCCAATGAAATTTTGACACAGTATTACTCCCGCGGCGAGGATGGAAAACGCGTATGTTTTGGAAAAATAGTGTCACTGGCGGCCCAGCAATAATAAAAAAACTAGAAATATGGAAACAGCTCAAACTTTGTTTTTAGGCATTTTACGGGTTCCATCATTTTCAATTTTTTTTTGGGTGGAGTGAAATCGGGGCGGTTGGGGGTGGGGGGTAGTAAAACTGAAAAATTTGTTGTATTCATAATAGTCCGTCTAATGACCTGTAGAAGAAATACCTAGCGGCATATTACACTTTTTTAGGTCCATCCGAACATTGGCTTGCCTATTACAGAAAGCAGTTTTGTGATCTGTACATACGAGTTTTGCTTTACGTCGTTCTATGTATATTGCGTAAGGCGAAACTTATTGAATTGATTTTAATAAAATTTTGACACAGAATTTATTACCGCAGCGAGAATGGAAAACGACTCTGCTTTTCAAAAACCGTGTCAGTGGCGGCGCAGCAATAATCAAAAAACCAAAAACATAAAATCAGCTCAAACTTCGTTTTTAGACGGGTTGGAGCAGGCTCTTGATCGTTTCCCATCGTCCAGTTGGAGCATGTAGAAAAAAACTGTGGTGTCCTAGTTCCTAAGGAGGGAGACGCAGGAAACTATTTACGAGGGTTTTTGTGTTGTGCTGTTTTTGCGGGCGGATGGGCGATAATTTAGTTGCAAGGGGATATTAGACTATAGCTTCATGCAATGGGAAATAATAAAATGCTATCATCATTATGTGTGGGAAGTACTGAGTCAGTCAACTTGACTCCACTTTTGTATTCTTTTTTACGCTTGTATTGTTGACATCGATCATGAATAAATTACTATTCTGGTCCATTTTTGCATGTTGTCTTGTGAAGAAGAGGAAACAAATGGACTGTTTAAAAAGTATCCGGCGTTTAAGGTTGGCAAGGAAATGGCTCCTTAAGAATACAACACTTTATCCACACTAGATTACTGCGTGAATTGCATGATATTGGCAAAATTATTTAATTATTTAAGGATTACGACAAAACGAAATAACACAACTATGGCTTGTAAATATTGTACTGTCAAGTCCTAAATCGACGAGATTTATTTTTGTTGTTTTTACTAAACACTTCTATTTTCTGAGGTCAACATTTTCTTTGACTCTTTCTACCAAAATCAAATATGCCTGCTTCTTTTTGTCCCTGTTACTATTTTTGTTGGATTTGATACTCTAAATTTGGAAACTTCCATATAACGCAATAAACTCCGTCAAAAGCGCCCAGGAAATTGTCGAAGGTGTGTCATTCGTGTTAAATTAGCGAAAAAAATGTATCGAAGACCGGAACCAGTCTACATGCACCGACTGGTCTGCGCAGTTCATGGACAACCATGCTCACCAGCTTATTTATCGCTGCATTAGCGCAGTTCCAAAAAACATACCGTTTTTCTATCCACACGCAACATTTTGTCTGCAACGTTTTGAACTGCACAGGAAAAACGTTGTGGAAAACGTAGCGTCTGGGCCAGGCGTAATGTTTAAACAAATAACCCATTACTATAAATAGACCGGTGATCAGTATAGCCATTCCAAATTTTTCGGCGAATGTACTGCCATGCATTATCATTATCGAGTGGCAGTACATTAATAACCCATTTGGTACTACCAGTCGTTTAACCCGGGCTTTTTTCTCGGACTAATCAGGCAAAAAAACTAACGCTGACTAAATATGGATTTTTGCCTTTCATATCCTGTGTAATAGTTTACCCTTCTATTCCCTATTAAGTAGATTAAAAATTTGTCTTAAGAAGCTTAATTGGAGTATTCCGAGGAATGGAATATGCATACGTTCTAGCAGGTAACTGACACTTTTAATTACGGATTTGGTATTTGCTTGCTCAAATAACACAATTCCTTCATTAATACGTTATTAGTAGCTTCACCTAGGGGTGAAAACAGCGATGTTTCACGCCCGATGATCGATGTTTTTACCATCGATGTTGTTAACTTGAACCATCGATGAAAACATCGATGTTTTTAAAAATTTGCATCGATGTTTCCTTAAAAGTTTCAATTACAAATTGAAAATATACAAAAAAGTAAATTTAGCGAGTTGCAGTTTTCTGGTCTTCGGTTTTGCCCCATGATTTAAAATACCAATTGAAGGCGCTTTGGGTTCCTTTGTAGAGGTGTGCATTCTACTTACTTCTAGTGAACTAGTTACTACTATTCTGTACCAAGACAACACAGACGCGATGGTGACTGATTGACGTCACTACGAATTTATGGGAGGGGGCGTATGATCACAAGCTACTAGATTTGGCAAGTTGACAAAAACCTCGGCTCACATCCTCACAATGGGGTTTTCTATGTGAATTGTTTTTTGTTTGTCCTATTTCAAATCGATTTGAGATGACATTTGACATTGGTTGATTTCATCTTCTCAAATTTGCTAAAGTTTCAAAGCAATTTGAAGAAGGAAACAGACAACCAAAACTTATTTTCATTTTTTTATTAAAATTTAATAAAATTTGTTAGTTTAGCTAGTTTCTGGTCTTTATTATTTCCTGTTTACTATGCTGTGAAATTTGAAATACTTAGTAGTAAAATACATATCATTTATTTAACATTTAAATTGAAGAACACCAATACCCCAATATATCGATGTTTTTGCGATGTTCAAATATCGATGTTTAGAATACGATATATCGCAGTTATCGATGGCAGACCGTCGATGTTGATATCGATGTCCAACATCGATGATTTCTTTCGATGTCCCATCCCTAGCCTTCACCTGTATGTGGGTTTGTGCTGTTTGTGGATTAATGGTGTGTGCGCTTGTAACGTTCCTTTCAACTAAGACCAAGTTGGTTATTCCATCTCTATTCACAAACCAATTTGTTGCATCTAACAAAAAATTCATTAAGTTAGCATAACTGCCTACGTCAGACAAATATGCTTTCCCATGCTCCTAGAAAGATAGTTGTTGAATCTTGTCAGTCATGTGATAGTAACTGCAACACTACGCCTTCTGCTGTCTTAAACTGTAACGTGTCCCGTGTCGACTTGGCCTCGTGCAGGCACTAACAAGTGACGGTGCGGAAATCTGAGCGCCACCCCAAGTTTACATTATATCCGGCTGGTAGCGCTGTAACCAGAACGACGCCTGTCAGGAGCGCTAGTTTGTTACCATTTCGTAACCTAATCATTTCTTCAATGAAATAAATACAGTTTGAAACACTAAAAAAAGCTTCAAAGGTTAAGTTAACTAAAAATTAAAAATACGTGTAGTTTAAAAGAACAAAAAAAAATTCACGCTTTTAAAGAACATCGAACTAAGAAATTAAAAATAAGCTTAAAACAATAATAAACTAGAAATGCTAGAATTGTTACGTGATTTTAAAAGTGTCGGTCGCTTCAAGATAGAAAAACTTACCGGGCTCTTAGACTATAAGAAGTAAGTCCGCGAAGAACAAAAGCTTCTCTTCGTACAGCTGTTAAACAACCTTACCATTTTTCGTCAAACTTTGTACTTTGATAAACGCCACAGACGTAGGTGGATCGTCAATGCAGTATCTCACAATATATGAGATTTTTTAAATATTATACGTATTTTCTAAGTCCTAAAGGATTAGTCATATCAAATGAATCTGACATGTAGTATAACGCTCAAGAAAATGTATATTATAATACTCCGGTGATTATTACAACCACGCCAAACTTTTCGGTGAATGGACTGCCATTCATTATCGAGCGGCAGTACAGTCTTGGTAAAGCCGGTCGTTTAACCCGGGTTCTTTTTTTCAACCTAACGCCAATCAGAGAAAAAAATATTAATGCGGATCCAGCATAAATTTTTGCCTTTCATATCCTGTCTAATCGGTTACCTTTCAATTCCCTATTATGTACCAGTACCTCACGTCTGCGCAAGTAGATTGATAATTTGTATTACCTACCGTACTCATTAAGAAGCTTTATTGGTACTCTAGAAGCAGGCACGTATTTAGAGAGAGGGGCAAAACAAAGTTATAGCTATAGAATGACGCTAGAGATGAATTCACCAATCTAAAACACAACAATGTTATACTAACATTTCGAATGTTATTTGAATCGCACAACAACTGTGAGAGTTCTCCTTCAATTTAAGAGGCTTTTGTTTATTTTTCATGACCTGCTAACTTGCTTATAGGTAGAAATATTGAAAAACATCTGTTTAAATGAAAATTTGGAATATGAAGTCTACAAAACTGTAATATTGACAATCTTATATCTTTACAAAGGGTAAGAAATTTTACATTTGATCGCATAAAAAAATTATTTTCAATTGAATAAATGATGGTACCTCTGATAGGCTCTCTCAAATAATCTACCGATTTCTCCAAGTACAAAGATAGTTTAAATTTGACAGTCTAAACTAAGCTCACGCATTTCAGTGACAGCGCAAAGTCACAGCCTTATATCAATAAAATTAAACATATTAAAACATTGTTATATATTAAGCTTATCTTCAAACTTAGAGACCAAGCTCTAAATAAATTTAAATCCAACAGAACAGCTTCTAATTGGAAGGAATATCAAAATTTGAGAAATTATGCACTGAATTCGCTTAGGAGAGAAAAGGCAGGATATCTCCAATATTTGCAGCGTGAGAACAATCAAAAAGAGTTTTGGAAAGCCTTGAAGGCCATGAAAGTACAACAGCAAGCTAGTGTAACCTTACCTTTAAATTTACAGGATCCGGATCAAATAAATGATTATTTCACTTCTGTATATAATATTAGCGATAATTGTAGGGAAGCTATCAATTATTACAAGAATCATTTGCACTCTGCATTCACTTTTTCATTAAAGCCAGTTGACACCAAAATAGTTGCAGATGTGCTGAGTTCGCTTAAATCCAATGCTTCTGGCATAGATGGCATTACATTACGTATGCTAAAATTGTGTTTACCCGAAATTTTGCCACATATAACGCACATTGTCAGTTGCTGCCTAGAGGTGGGCTATTTCCCAGAAAATTGGAAGACATCCGTAATAAATCCTATGCCTAAAGTTAATAATCCGACAAATGTAAAAGACTTGAGACCTATAAGTATTTTATGTGTTCTTTCAAAAGTGCTGGAGAAAGTAGTATACCAACAGATAATTGAGTATGTTAATGATCTAAACATTATACCGGACTCCCAGTTAGGTTTTCGAAAGGGATATAGTACTATCTCTGCTCTGTTAAATTTAACAGATAATATCATAAGAGCGCGCGATAAAAATATGGCTTCTGTTTTAATATCTTTGGATTACTCAAAAGCGTTCGATTGTCTAGATCACAACCTCATTCTTGCTAAATTACAATATTATGGTTTTGATAGCAAGTCAATAGCCTTTTTCAACTTCTATCTTATCTTCGCCCACGAATATCACATCTGGTGTGCCACAGGGTTCCGTACTAGGCCCTCTTCTATTTTTACTATACAAAGCAGATCTTGCTAAAAATACAACGTCCTGTGACATACAAACATATGCAGATGATACTCAAGTGACTCATCATTTTCCTCCAGAGACTGTGCAAAATGCATCTCAGGCAATTAACAGGGACCTTGCTATAATGTATAATTATTCTTCGGAACACAATCTCAAACTCAACCCTGATAAGTGTACGGCTATCCTGTTCAGAAAATAAGAAACCTGAGCTTAAATCCAATTTGAACCTACAAATTTGTGGTAGCGCAGTGCAGTTTCAAAACGCTTCTAAAAATTTAGGTTTGCTTATTGATGACCAATTAAGGTTTAGAGAGCATGTAAGCTCATTGATTCAACGTGCATATATGCGTCTTAGGCTGTTATATACCAATAAACACATTTTGAACAAAAAATTGAAGAAAAAACTCTGTGAAGAAGATCCAGAATACTTGTTGTCGGTACATTTTTAATTTGAGGAAATATGACCATGTTTCAGCGAAAATTAAAGAGTTAAGTTGGCTAAAAATGCATGAGAAATTTAAATACAATCTCCTTATCTTTATTCAAAAGCTACTCAACATATCACAACCGTCGTATCTTCGTGAAAAACTGATTTTTAGACACAATATTCACAATGTCGATATCAGACATAACCTAACGCTTACCATGCCACTGCATCTGACTGCTTTATTCAACCGAAGTTTTACGCATAGCGCTGTTGCAACTTATAAACTCCTTACCTGATAGTTATAAAAAATTACCTTGGAGACGTTTTCCGAAAGACGTTTTCAATTATTTAATGTTGAAATTTTAGATGTTTAATCGGAATCAACTATTGCTGGTTCTATTATTTGTTTGAATTATATTATTTTAGACATCACTTGGTTGTAATGTAAATAAATGTTCTTTATACTTAATTACCATAAATGTACTGTAATGGAATTCTGGTTTAGTCTACATTAGGTTAAGTGTAAGAATAGCTGAGCTAAACGTCGCCTATTGTATATTGAAGAAATAAAGACGATTTATTATTATTATTATTATACTGTTATATGGGGCTGAGACCTAGACTTTAAAGGCCGCTACAATCAACCGCCTAGAAGCATTCGAAATGTGGTTACATAGAAGAATGCTCCGTATACCGTGGACAGCTATGCAGACCAACGAAGCAGTATGGAATGGAGCCAATGCAGTCCGTGAACTGTTCGAAACGATCAAGATAAAAAAGATATCATATCTGGGACACGTTCTCAGAGGTGACCGATACAAAATCCTTCAACTTAAAATAAAGGGAAAAATCGAGGGACGAAGAGGAATTGGAAGGAAACAGATGTCATGGCTCAAGAATATTAGAGACTGGACAGGAATAAGCAGTGCAGAACAACTATTCAGAATAGCCAAAAGCCGTGAAAAACTCGCCATTGTAATTGCCAACGTTAGGGGGAACCTGGTATGGCCCCGAAAGAAGAAGAAGCTTAAAACAATAACGAAAGAAACATACTAGTATAATTGTGAAAAAAGCGTGGGTGCCATATTATTCGTTAATCGAGCAATTGAAGCTTTTTTCCCAATGATACTAGTAATTTTCGTTCAGTATTGTTTTAAGCTTATTTTAAAAATTGCTAGGTTAATTATTTGGTGATTTTTTGAGATAAATTACTTTTCTTGTAACGTTTTTGAAGACACCGTTCAAAACATTCTGATATTGAAACTATTTCGCGAAGTGCTTGATACATGATCACTTTCTTTTAGTCGGTAATGACGTGATAGCATATTTTCTAAGGACTGATACCAAAAAATCCAAAATGCGACAATAAAATTTTGTTTTATTAGGGTTTTCATTTGGAGGTCAGCATTTTAAGGAAAATCACTAAAAATCAATTTATCTCTAAAATAGTTGAATATCAGAGCCTACTTTATATGACTGTTATGTTGGAAATGTACAATCTTCTCCTAAAGTATTTTCCATTCGTCATAGGACACCCTGTATATTGCAATAAAGATGTGCTTCTCAGAGTACAACTGAACATAGCGGTAGTAAACAAACCAGTTCAGCATGGCGTGCTCAAAGCCATCATCTTAAGTAGATAAACAGATTTTTGACACTTCAGTCTCTAGATATTGCCAGCTAACGTGACAATTCTTCCAATGCAACCCATGTTACCAACACTGCGCTTTTTGAGTTCCATCTCGAAAAACTGTTAAACTACACTCGAATATAGCACAGCAAGTCCGCAAAGCTTCACTACAGTTACCAACAAATAGCGAATTCGATTTTACTGACCAAGCGTAAAAGACGCACAAACAAAACAAACGTTTGACAGTCGAGGTTCTACCGTAAATAAGTCGCATGAATATTATATCGGCATTGCCAGCTTCAGAAAATTAATGTAAGACTCCAGAATTTGCGTTTATGATGAAGAAATATGAAGTAACGCAGTAGAGGTCAACATATCTATTGATTTTGCTGTAATCATTTCTGAACCATCAAAATACCGTCTTTTTTAACGTAGAATGAAATATTTCTGGATACTATACAATTAAGACGATATAGTAGATAATTATTATGATTGCCGTATCTGGTGGTCAATATGACAATGTAAGAAAAGATGTCGGCCTATTAGAATTAGTTGTTTATTACCTCTATGTTCAGCTGTTACTTTGAGATGTGCTCATATTTAGGCAACAACTTTCTTTTTGCTATGGCCTACTTACTTTTATCGACACACTAAATATGTAAATGTAAAAAATGAGGTAACATTTTCACGATTTTTTTGATTTGAAGCTTATTCTTCTTACATTAATTTGGTAACACGTACATAACGCAGAACGTCGATGTATACGCAGAAAAAATCGATAACTGGAATAATCTCAACCACACACGTTATCGCAAATGCACAACAAACAAAAATAAAAGCTGCAAGTATTTCGTTATACAATAATCGCGAACAGCGTTAGGTGTATTCAAAAGATACTGTGGGATGAGGTTCATTGAAGGATTTCATGGTACGGTAACAATTTGGTTAGAAGTGCAATCGGTTTCAGAGCTACAGTTGAATAGTTAAATTCAAATCACATTATATGCATTTTTAACGACGGTATTTATCTTGGGAGCCTTTGTTAGTGCAAAGAAAATTGTGAAAATGTTTTTGGCAGGATTGCAGAAACGATCTTTATGTAAAAACATGGATTTAAAAAGAATGACGCCTATGATTTCTACACTGCAAACAAAGCGAGATTGGTTGCAGATTTTTCTTAAGTTTAATTGAGCATGAAAATTATTTAAATTACTAATCAACACGAAGAGATCGTGTGAGTTTTTCATTTTACATATCGCATTATATTAAAAGCTTTTATTTAACTTGCAATGTACGTATGTTTGTTCGGGTGGAACCTAGCAACTCAATTTTGAAGCAGATATCTTCAACCGATTGCGCTGAAATTTTTGTATACATGTTTAGTTTGGATGACAGTACACGATAATCTGTATCTGTAACGTCGTTCTAAATGCAATAGTGGAATATGTAGTTATTTAATGCATTTCTACAATATGGGTATCCATATTGATGTGAGAACGCCTAGTAGATGGTAAGGGGGATGACAGTCTAATGAGAGGGATGTCATCACTGACAATAGATCCAGTGATGTCATTTCTAGTCAAAACGATGAATTTTGTTGTAAAAGTTTGGGGAAAATGTACTATTCCAAGTCGGTGAGTTGTTTTATCACTGCATGAACCTTGCTTACGACCTGAGAGAAGAGAGTCTTTGCACAGTGAAAGGGCTTGTTGAGAGTGACTCGAAAGATAATGTGACGTCATTTTAAATCAAATATGGCGGACCAATTAAGATGGCGAAATAGTTGTTTTTTATGCACTTCTGCAATATGGGTATCAAATAAAAGTTCTTGCCAAAAATAAGTAAAAGAAATTTGATATAAATGCAAGTTAATAACTAAAAAGGAAGAACCAAATTAAAACAAAAAATTTATTTAAAAAAGCTTTTTAAGTTGCGTATAATGAGGCTATAAGCTGATAGTTAACATTTTAAAGGAACATTTTATTTTCTTGTTTTTAGAACATTTAATTAAAAGCTTTTTTTATAAAAGTTTTCTTGTTTTAATTTATTTTTATTCAATCGTGTCTGAGGCAAACTTGAATTAATTGGTTAGTTTTATACAAAGTGTATCATACTGAATGATTTTGAGTAAAAAACTTTATATGAACGTATGTCCTAAACGTCGTAACTTTCGAGCTACATAGGGTGTTGAATTTCTAATAAAAAAAGTTTTTCTTGTAATAACTTTGGTAACGCTTCTGTTTTCGTTATGAAACTTGGTATACTGTGTCCATGTACCAAAATGTACTTTTGATGAAGACATTTTTTTTGTTTCTACTAGTGGCGTTTACTGAAAAAAAAAAAACTGGTACGCCACTCTTTGATTTTGAATTATTAGCTTATTTAAAATTCGTCTTTTATTTTTCCGGTCCCTTGTTTTTTCCGAGGCGGGAAGAGAGAGGCTGGCACTAATGGCACTACTACTTGGTAGTGCAAAGAAAGCCTTGAGAACTTTTATGGACTTTTTTGGTAGCTAGGCTAATGCAGAAAAGCTGCAGAAAAAAAATTACGTGCAAAGATTTGAAGGAAATAACTGTATTTCTTCATAACACTGCAAATAACTGACAAAAAATCGATTTGTTGCAGCCCTTTTACGAATCTCTAGTGGAAGCAATTTCCATCGTGTTGCAAATATTTGTTCTGGGTTCTAATTTTCCATTTATTATTTGGTGATACCTATTTTCCCACGATATGTAATTAAAAAGAGTACTCGTCTCCAGAAAATGAGATTTCATTCACAAAGATAATTCCATGGAAGACTGTTGACTATTGCCGTATTAGTTCTATTAATGTATTTATTGAAACAAATTCATCATCATAGTCGCAATGTCTTAACAGTCATGTTGTGAACTCGTAAATGCATTAAATCGGAGCTAGAGTATTGCCGGCACGAATATTATCAATAGTTTTGAGCACTCTAGCTCGCTATCGTTCGCAATTTACTGTCAGTTTAGTGGCGCTCTTGATACTCATATCCAGCAACTGTTTCGTCTATCCACCCAGCGTGTAGGGGAACGGCCACGGCGCCGCCCACTCGGGGCATGACCTTGAACTACAAGTTTCTCCATATTATCGCTTCTGTGTATATGTCCGAAGAATGTAAGCATTCTCGTCGACACAATGGAGGATAGTTTCTCTGGATTACCGAGCTCATCCAGTATGAAAACGTTAGTTCGATGGGTGGTATAAGGAACTCTCAGCATTCTCCTCCATGTCCACATTTCAAAAGCAAACAAATTGGACACTCCGTATTTATGGATTTTAATCTGCTATTAATCAAATACCTATATATTTGGTGTTTCTAATTCCGTACTCATCAATAAGTTATACTATAGGACTCGTCTTCAGGATGTGTGATATTTAATTCATGAAGAATAGCGACAAATACATTTCTGACTTGTTACATGAAGGTTTACTATTCCTGTATCTGTTTTATTGACGTAATAATAGCAAAAAAGTTGTCACCTATTATTTATAGGTTTTAATCTCCCATTTATCATATGCTATGCTTTTTTAGCAATATGTGAGTGAAAATAATTATACCTATTTGAAATATCATTGGACTCGTCTCCAGAAAATGTGACATTTAATGTATAAGGAACAACCATGAATAAGTTGCTTCTGGTTGTAACATGAAGGTTGATTATTGCCGTATCTGCTTTATTAATATATTTTCGCAAGGTGAAATATGGAATTATGTATTTACATATGAATTTTACTAACTAGATGACCGACAAAACTTTATATATTTATATTTTAATTTATGACGTACCATATAATGTGGAGTGTATTATGTAGACCTATAAGAGGAAGTGCAAGAAGGTTGAGACATAGGTTTTTTTTCTATGGGCTGTAGCAAGGAAGTGAAGTCAAGGGTATCTAGTTTTAGCAAATTTTGTATTTCGTGATTTGATCTCATCCTTGGACATGTATAACGATATCGGGCTGGCCAACGGTTCTGAAGCTACGGGGTATCGGTAAGAGGGGTGTAGTTGTAAAAAGACATGGCCGATTTCATTCACAAAATAGACATGGGCGTGCGGATTTTACGTGAATACTTCAGGGCTATGAAGCGTTCTTCCTTTTGTATAAATGTTTATTTTTAAATAATAACGACGAAAAACAGTCTACCTAACAAGCTGACAAGACAATAAACTCGACAAAACAGATATTCGAATAGTTTGGGACAATCTGTGGAAAGATTATAAACACAACATACAAAACGAAAACTGGTATTTCGATATTTCCAAACAGAGAGAGAGAGGGGAGCATAAAGTTGATGGCAGGGCGGCCAATAGCAACATTTAATCTCCATGGCCACGGCATGGTAGCAGATCCTCAACCAATAAGGTTCCTTGACAAGATGTTGGATGACAAGGTTCGTGAGTTGTTGCCGATTCACTTGAAGTTGATGATATCTTCAGAAAATATGTACATTTTATAACAGGCAGATTAAGAAATATCAGTTATTAAATAATACAGATGCATTAACAAATATACAAAAATATCAGTTATTAAATAAAAATACATTAACAACTGTATTAAAGTAGCTATTAAAATATCTTAAATTGTTGTTACTGTTAATTTTGATTTTCTTATAAATAAACTTGGCAACATCGAACATTTTTGTCCGCATTCTTTTTGTAGCTTCAGATCCGCTGGTCAGATAATATTTCACTTTTGGTTCATGCTATGCTAATATTTAATTGCTTAAACATTTTTATGACTGTCAGATTAGCCAGATTAACTTGATACTTGCTTTGCAGTAATATGAATACACTGTCAAATTAACTTGACATAAATAGTCTTAGCTCCTTACAGCTCGAGAGAAAATTATTGATAGTAATAGCTGGATAAAGCGAAAAACTGTATAGAACGACCAACATCACACTGCTTGATTAGAGATTTTACAACATTTAATGAACGTGAACCTGAAATCCAATCAAATCCAGTGGTGAAGTAGATATTATAAGACTAATAGGAAAAGATGAACCTTAAAACCTTAAAAAACTATCGATACAGTAAGCATGCATACTCTTAATTTCAACCTATCTGAATAAGTACCAGTACTGCTATTATAATTATTGGTTGACGTACTTCTCAGAGGTAGCGAATAAAATAAAATTTCCTCATCATCATCATCATCATCATCATCATCATCATCATCATCATCATCATCATCATCATCATCATCATCATCATCATCATCATCCGAATTCTGACGGCATATTGACTGGATGCTGCTAGTTGAGGCGCTATGATAGGCAATCTCAAACCTTTGGATATGATATTAAATACTTTGTAAATAAGTATCATCTATTTCTTCTCACACCGATATGTGAAGGAAGTATTGTAATCGCGAAAATTTTAGATCTTGAGATAATACGCTTTTTGGGCGTTTTATGATGTCTACATGACGAAAATCTACGTCACTCATTTCCGTCGGTCTGTCTGTCTGTCTGTCTGTCTGTCTGTCTGTCAGTCTGTCGATCTGTCTGTTGGCGATCATCTAACCTTGTAATCTCAGTAACTGCTGCATGGGGTGCAATGAAATTTGGGTAATAATATCCTGTGATGTCGTAGTAAGTAATGCTGCTATACAAAAATCGGTTCATGGGCGCCGGGAAAAATTCATTTTAGGCGACTTGTAGGTTCCTGATCATTACATTCTGTACAGTTGAAGCTTGCAGAATAAAAACTGTCATCCTAGTGCCTACAGAGGTGCAAGAAACTATTTGCGAGAGTTTTTGTGTGAGATATTTTTATTGAGGGCAGGCGGGCGACGATTGGTTGCAAGGGGATCCCAGCTTCATGCTATGGGAAAAAATAAAATGATATGACCGTTATATGTGGGAAGTACTAAGTCAGTCAACTTGACTCCATTTTTTTTCTCAACAAAATTGTACAAGCCAAATTCGAAAAGACAATCAACAATACGGCCCCTGAGAAACACTTTAACTCAAACAGTGCCATCAAAGGATCTAAACCGAACACCCTCTTACTTTCCGCCGTTAAAAATATTTTCCGAAAATAGCAAAAAAAACAACCAATCACGCCAACCACGTATTATTGTTTACGTAAAGGTAATACTGAAAGTATAATATGAAATAATCGACCGTGTCCAAGATCAAGTTCACCCAGCGTTCATTTAAAAGCTCGCCTAGGGAAATTTTGAAATAATCGATTTCAGACAACCAATTGGTTTATAACGATCTGTCAGCCGCGATCAGTTTCCAAACCGCAGCAGTTCTTCGACTATTTGGAGTAGGCTGTGCATTCGGTGGCGCGACAGTTGACGGTGCAACGCGTAGATAAAACAATCGAAGCTTGTGGAGACGCTCAAGGCGACTTGATTTAAAATGCCCTGATTTGCATTCGGCAGCATGATCGAGATGTTGATAAAGATGCAAGGCGTGAAGGTTATCATAGATGCTGATGGACTAGGCGTCGAGTGAGGAGAACCTGTGGAAATGTGGAAGTGTCTGGGATTTAGTGTTGTGTTGTTTTTGTTCTTGGAGAATGGAGAGTGCTACAGGATAGGACTCAAGCCCACGGTTTATGAACATTCTCATTATGAGGACGAAGGTAACTCTTTAAATACAAGTGGATAGTTCACCTTACCATCGACTTTAATTGTAGAAATACTGTTGTTCAATTAATTTCATTTCCCACGCCGATAGGTAAGGATACACCCCTCACATAGAGATAATACGCTTTTTAGGCGCTTCATGAGGTCTACATAACGAAAATCCACATCACTCTTGTCCGTCCGTCTGTTTGTCGATCTGTGTGTCTGTGTGTCGGTCTGTCTGTCGGTCTGTCTGTACGCATTCTTCTAGCCTCGTAATCTCAGTAACCGTTGCATGGATTGTGATGAAATTTTGGGAATAATATGCTGTGGGGCCGTAGTAGATAATGCTGCTACAATTTTCAAAATCGGTGCATAGGCGGCGGAGTTATCAGCAAAAAACAAAAAATTTCAAATATTCCGCTAACTTCGCTGGGGGAGCGGGGGACTGAAAAACTGAAAAGTTTGTTGTATTCCTAATACGTTGGTCGGTGACCTGTGAATGAAGTCCTAGCGAGATAAATCACCTTTTTACGTTCATCCGAACATTGCCTTGCCTATTACCGAAACTGAGGGACTACGAGTATTTATTGCTTTGGATCGTTTTGTAACGTGGAAAAAATTAAATTGATTCTAATCAATTTTTGACAGTATTATTACCGTGGTGAGGATCGAAAATGCGTATGGTTGTTAGAAATAGTACCAGTGGCAGCGTAGCAATAATCAGAAAACTAAAAATATGAAAACAGCTCAAACTTCGTTTCTAGATGTTTTAGGAGTTTCTGATCATTTTCTACCTTTCCTTGGGTGGGGGTGAAATTTGGGTGGCTGGAGGGTGGAGGTTGTAAAACTGAAAAATTTGTTGCAAAGGGATCTCAGACAGCTATGGGAAAATGGGAAAACAGGTATCACCGTAATGTGTGGGAAGTACTGAGTCAATCAACTTGACTTCATTTTTTTAAGCGCTTTAGTGAGGAGGTGGGGTTGCCACATTGGAAACTTAAAGTTGAAAGAACGTCTTATACATTCTCCTAGTTATCAAATGAGATCCAATAGTTTTTGCTTCATAGCTTCATAAAAAAATAATATTTTATTTTATTTCTCTTATTATAGTATTACTCAGGTAATATTACAAATAAAGGTAATACATTGATAATAATAATATAGTACCAAGGTTCGAGATACACCCGCAGTAAATTTTATGGCATTTTCTCTCAAAAGTGAATCTCTCAAAACCACAGCTATACGTGGTTATACATCAAACAATTCTTATTGCAGACCATTCTTTGACCAGTTTAGTAGTGAAATAATTTTTATTTCGATAATAAAACTTGTAAGTGAAACTACCATTTCCCTGTAATGGCAACTTATATAACGAACTGTACGGAATGCCACTTTCTTAAAATAGTTGACTAACTTATCTTCAAATCAGGAAGAAAATTATCATGATTGATCGGGAAACGTAATCTAGTGATCGGTGCTTTAAGAAATTTATATTTTTTGAACGATAGAGAAATAGAAATTCGAGATTATTGGAAAAATACCTTGAACATTGTTTAGAAAATGTGAGATTATTGAATTTCTTACAAAAAAATATTACAATTTCACTAAAAGTTATAACAAAAAGCCATTTAATGACATTTTTCATCTTCATTGCCCGCATGGCGGCCTCTCAAAGTCATTTATTGAAATCAGTAAGAGTTACAACTTTGATAAAAAGTATATTGTTGATGAAATCACACGATATAGTGAGTGTGAAATTTTCCTTAACGAAAATACAAATCAGTCATTTCCGTCGGTCTGTCTGTCGGTCTGTTGGCGTTCTTCTACCCTCCTAATCTCAGTAACCGCTACACGTATTGTGATGAAATTTGGGTAGCGACATACTGTGGTGTTGTAGTAGGTAATGCTGTTATAATTTTGAAAATCGGTGCATGGGAGGCGAAGTAATTAGCAACAAAAGAGTTCAAATATTCTCAAACTCTTTGGCGTTTTAGGGGTTCCTGATAATTTTCTAGTTTTTTTGGGTGGGGGTAAAATTGGGGTGGTTGGGGGTTGTAAAACTGAAGACGCTTTTGAATTCACAATAGGCTCTCCACTGACCTGGGAAAGATAGACCTAGCCTCATCACACTTTTTTGCGGGTGATGATTTGGTTGCAAGGTGACTTCAATAATTGAATTCATTTTTGGGCTGAAATTAAGCTTGGATTTTTCTTGAATACTTTGACTGCAATATACCAAAAAGCAGCCTCTTTAATCAAATATCGACTATTTTAATTGGACTAAATTATTCTGGTTTCTGAATTCATCCCCATACGCCATTGCTTATTCGCTAGAAGAATACAACAAATAAGGACAATATGCTATCTAATGGTTAGTGTTATCCTATATAATTTTATGCACAAATTGTTGCAAAAAAAAGTATTTATTTGAGGAATAACACGATTTCTTCACGGATGCGTATTGGCAATAAAAATAACCTTAATTTTTGCATTCTTCACCAAATTAGGCGGAAATAAGGAAATACACAGGCACCGATTACAAGTCGTGTTGAAATTTTAATACATGAATGCAATTCATTAACTGGGAATATGTGCAACCACGCGTGGTAATCGAAGTAACTGGCAGGACAGTGAAGTGGGGGAAGACGTTTGCTTGAAAAAAAAGTAGGTGTCTTTGGCAGGGGCAGAGAAAGAAAACTTCGCCACCCTCTGACCCCAAATGGTTTGTCCACGATCCTGCAAACTGAAAAGACAGATCTTTCGTGCAATAGGGTACTTGCAGAGGTCGTGAAATCGCCTCGGGAGTATACATAGCGTAAAGAAAACCATATCCACAAGCAGTAGGAAACAAAAAACATGATTTTACTGGCAAAAAAAATACATTTGCAAAATAAAATAAGGATATATACAAATTTTTCCACGTGTCTTAAAACAAGGGCTGACGTCACAGATATCTTATCGATATCGACAATCGATACTGCTACAGTGTAGGTCAGTGAGATTCAACTGCGCATTCGACTAGAGATGATCTGAATTCTTTAACAATGCGACTCAATTTATTGATATTTAAACATATTTGAAACAGGCAATTAACCCACTAGCATTTTCGTTGCAATGCATTTTTATATCTGATAGGTATCACAGGTCATCCTGTTTGTGACCGAGATTCGCAACTAATCGAAGCCATCATTTTATTTCGGCGCATCCCATTACGAATGAATCCAAAGATAGAATCTAATTCAAGCCCATCCCTACAAAGTGAATTAGTAATCTAGCCTAACTTTTATTCTTTTGACTTTTGTATTATACTCGTGTGTGTGGCTGTGTTTTGTGGTTATAATGATCAATGTCAAAATGTTAGGTTAGCACTGGCTATCGATATAGAATATCAATACTTTACATACCATCACTATAGGATATCACTGACGTCAGAGGTTGTTTGCGCGGCATTTTCCGGCATTTGAAATAATTTTTGGAATATCTCTCACAGCCGATTCCAAAAAACCAGACAAGTGATTTTGTCATGTTTACTAGGCTCTAAGGAACGCCTAAATGACATACATAATCTTTTTTTCTGTAAGTACCCTATTATGCTGAAAAATATGTATATGCGTTTAAGTTATTATTGTCGCTCAGGGGCGGCTCGTGACTTAAGAAACCGGTGGAGCCAAAATTTAAAACATAACCTAAATTTATCGGCACCTTAAAAATATAATAAAACAACAGTAAAATACTTCCCTAACATTTTATCGGAATATAACCTATGTACAAAAGCAAAAAATACACTTTTAAACATATGTAAAATCAAACCGTCTTTTCTTTTTTTTTGCAAAAGTGTCACTAACTCCTTTGCAAAAATTGTCAATGTTATTAAAAAACTTTTTTTTAGGCCGATAACATTCCAAGAGCACTGAGTTCTTTCATACAGTTTCTTAGAAACGTCTTAACCCTTTCTAATATGGAAAACGATCGTTCTGCTTCAGATGTGGACATTCTCCGTCGAGGTAGGATCGCCACCAAACAAATTACATGAGAAAAATGGAGTCAAGTTGATTGACTTAGTACTTGCCACACATAATAGTGATATCTTATTATATTCCCTTTGCATAAAGCTATAGTCTGAGATCCCTTGCAACCAAGTAATCGTTCGCATATCCTCAAAAAACATCCAACACAAAAACTAGTAAATAGTTTCCTAAGTCTCTCCGTAGGAACTAAAACACCACTATTTTTATTCTGCCAGCTTCATCTGGACGAAACGAAACAATCAGGAACTCTCAAATTGCTTAAAAACGAAACTTGAGCTATTATTATACTTTTATTTTTTATTATTGCTGCGCCGCCACTGACACGATTTTTGAAAACCATACGCATTTTTCATCCTCGCCACGGTAATAATACTGTGTCTAAATTTCATTAAAACCAATTCCATAATTTCCATGTTACTAAATTCAGAACGATCTAAAGCAATACTCGTATGATACATCAGACAATTCCCTTGATTTCTGTAATAGCCAAGGCAGACAGACAGCTTTGTCTGAATGGTATTAACACATTCTGCCATAAATTTTAATATTCGCGAAATTTAACTGTACCTAGTAGTTATTCGATAGATAATGCAAATTAGCCTGTTCTAGTTATATAATATTGCATCTGTTTGCTATGTTAATTACATAATTAGGAAGTCAAGTTTTGTTACGTTTCAGTAACGATTGTGGACAGTCACGCCCAAACAAATTGTTTTTAGATATATACGCGTCATATTCTCTAAAATTCAGCACACTTCCATACTCTTCCACAGAACGAATGGGGTCAAGTGGCTTGACTCAATTTAAAGCATTTTGGAGTTTCTCATTCGCTAAACTATCTGCCACTTCAATTTCACCCTCATAGCGAGAACAAGAAATATGATAAGGAATTTCTGAAATTGTCAAAAAGCCTAAAAATGATATTTGAAACGGTTTTGAGGACTTTTTTTAATAATTACTTGGCCGCCAATGCACTGACTTCACAATCTGAGTCTGAAATCTAAATTCACAGATACGAAAGGCAAAGTTCAGATATGGCTCAGTCTCGCAGAATGAAGATCAAAAGTTTCCGTTACCTATGATTTTCAGTTTCACCTCGAAAAGTCTAAAATCTTCAATCGCCTTTCTATCAATATGGAATCCTGTATCCCAGATAATTTTAGGGTGCTGATTACAAATCCGGTCGATGTTTTAAGTTTTGGTCTCGCAGAACGAAGATAAAAAATTTCCGATACCCATGATTTTTAGTTTCACCTTAAAATTCTAAAATCTTTATTTGTCTTTTTATCACTATGAAATCCTGTATCCTAGATAATTTGACGCTGGTGATTACAAATCTGGTCGATGTTTCAAGTTGCAGTCTCGCAGAACAAGTATAAAAACTTTCCGATATATGTACTTGATTTTCAGTTTCACCTCAAAAAGTCTAAAATCTTCATCCGCCTTTCTACCAATATGAAATCCTGCATCCTAGATAATTTGAGAGTGCTGATTGCAAATCCGGTCGATGTTTTAAGGTTTGGTCGCGCAGAACGAAGATAAAGAGTTTCCGATACCCATGACTTTTAGTTTCACCTCAAAATTCTAAAATATTTATTTGCCTTTCTATCAGTATGAAGTCCTGTATCCTAGATAATTTTAGGGTGGTGATTATAAATCCGGTCGATGCTTTAAGTTCTGGTCTCGCAGAACGAAGATAAAAAATTTCCGATACCCTTGATTTTTAGTTTCACCTCAAAAAGTCTAAAAGCGTTATTTGCCTTTCTATCAATATGACATCCAGTACCCTAGATAATTTTAGGGTGCTGATTACAAATCCTGTCGATGTTTTAAGTTTTGGTCTCGCAGAACGAAGATAAAAAATTTCCGATACCCATGATTTTTAGTTTCACCTCAAAAAGTCTAAAATTTTTATTCGCCTTTCTACCAAGATGAAGTCCTGCATCCTAGAGAATTTGAGGGTGCTGATTACAAATCAGGTCGATGTTTCAAGCTTAGCCTCGCAGAACGAAAATCAAAAATCTCCTACACCCTGGATTTTCAGTTTTACCTCTAAAAGTTTAAAATCTTTATTCGGTTCTCTATCCATATGAAATCCTGTATCCTGGATAATTTGAGGGTGCTGATTACAAATCTGGTTGATGTTTTAAGTTTTAATCTAGCAGTACGAAGATCAAAAGATCTCAAGAGACCTTTAGGCCTCAAAAGGTCTAAAACCTTTATGCGGCTTTCCGCCAATATGAAATTCCATATCCTGGATAATTTGAGGGTTCTGATGACAAAGCTGGTCGAAGTTTTAGGTTTTAGCATCGCAGAATGAAAATAAAAATTTCCGACACCTTTGATCTTCAGTTTCACTTCAATTATCCTGGATAATTTCAAAATTCCAAAAAAATGACAAGGACAATACATCAGTTCTGTGTACAAACTATGGTTATTGTTTAGTTATTACATGCACACCTAGCTATCTGAACTCATTTACTACACGCATTTAATCTTTAATCATGCATCTATATCTGACAATAGAAAATAGTGATTTATTGTACATACCCACAATAATTCATTCTGAATATCTAAAACAATAGTAACTTCCGTCTTAGACAAATTGTGAAACAATCCCCATATTACCAACATAAGTATTTCTTATACACTTGCTCACTAAGCTTAATATGTATGTATCTGGAACACACACCACTATGTGTCTTTTTTGAGATAATAGTCTCGTTTGATTTGGTCTACCACAAATGCGTTATGCTTTCGCAATCTTAATTATGTATGGAAATATGAGAAAATCAGCTATTTAATCGCCTTAAACGAAAATACCGTGTTGAAATTGTACACAGAACCGATATCAACCGTTACTTTATCAGTGCAAATCGCTACAAATGCTATTATAATGGGGAAATGTAATTGAAGATTTTTTACGGGGCTGGCCATGATTCTGATTTGAATTATACAACTTTTTTCTTTCGCTGGTTGAGGGTACTACATCGAAATTAAATAAAGGTTGGGAAAGTACTATTTATGCATACCATTGCGCGATTTGGTTGATGAAATACGTTACAGTATTAGTATTTCAAGTTTAAAATGGCGTCAAGCTTCTTGACCCAGTACTTCCCATAAATCGAAGCTAACAAAAAATTTGGTGTCCGTTTATCCCTACGATATCCTCATAAAAAAGTGGCCAAAGATCAAAGACCTTTGAAACATCTAAAGAAATGAAGTTGATTGACTCATTACTTTCTACACATAACGGTGATACCATTTTATTATTTTCCTACTGCATGAAGCGCGTCCTCAAAAAACGTCCAGGACAAGAACTCAAAATCCAAATTGCCTAAAAACGAAGTTTACGCTATTTTTGTATATTTAGTCTTCTTATTACTGCCGCGCCACCACTGACACAATTTTTAAAAACCATACGCATTTTTCATCCCCGCCACGGTAATAATACTGTTTCGAAATTTCATTAAAATCAATTCTAGATTACACAATACAGAACGATGTAAAGCAATACACGTATGTAACATACAACAGAAAAAAATCCTTGATAGTTTCTATAAGAAGCAAGGCAATGTTCCGATGGACCTAAAAAGTTTATTATGTCGCTAGATCATCTTTTCACAGGTTCACAGGTTTTCAGTTTTGCAATCCTCCAGTCCTCAACCATCCCAATTTCACCCCTACCCAAAAAAAAACAGGAAATTATCATGAACCCCCAAAACGCTTGAAAACAGGGTTTGAGCAGTTTTTGTATTTTTAGTTTTTTATTGTTGTCGCGTCGCCAGTGACACAGTTTCTAAAAATCCATGCGTAAGTTTCATTAAAATCAATTCCATAGTTTCCATGTTACTTAATGCAGAACGATCTAAAGCAATATTCGTATGTATTCATATTAGAAAAATTCCCCAAGTCCCTTGGTTTCTGTAGTAGACAAGGCAACAGTCGGATCGTCCTAAAAAAGGGTAATATGAAATCAGTTCCATAATTTCCATGTTACTTAATGCAGAACGATCTAATGCAATATTCATATGTAATATTAAAACATTCCAAGTCCCTTGGTTTCTGTAGTAGGCAAGGCAACAGTCGGATGGACCTAAAAAAGAGTATTATGCTACTAGGACTCTCTCTCATAGGTCAATGGACAGCCTATTATGAATACAAATACCCCCACCAAAAAAAAGTAGGAAATTATCAGAGACTCCTAAAACGCCTGAAAACAAGGTTTGAGGAATATTCATTTTTTTTTTGTTTTTTGCTAATTACTCCGCCGCCAATGCAACGATTTTCAAAATTTCAGCAGCATTATCTACTAGGACCCCCACAGCACAAGCCACAAATTTTATCACAATCCATGCAGCGGTTACTGGGATTACGAGGGTAGAAGAAACGCCATAGATAGACCGACAGTCAGACCGATAGACAGACCGACAGAAATGAGTGATGTAAATTTCCGTTATGTCATCATCATCATAGTCACAATGTCTTAACCGACATGTTGTGAACTCGTAAAATTCATTAAGTCGGAGCTAGAGTATTGCCGACACGAATACTATCAATAGTTTTGAGAACTGTAGCTCGCCATCGTTCGCGATTTACTGTCAGTTTAGTGGCGCCCTTGATACTCATATCCAGCAACTGTTTCGTCGTATCCACCCAGCGTGTAGGTGGACGGCCACGGCGCCGTCCACTCGGAGCATGACCCTGAACTACAAGTTTCTGCATATTATCGCTTCTCTGTATATGTCCGAAGAATGTAAGCATCCTCGTCGACACAATGGAGGATAGTGTCTTTGGATTACTGAGCTCATCCAGTATGGAAACGTTAGTTCGATGAGCAGTATAAGGAACTCTCAGCATTCTCCTCCATGTCCACATTTCAAAAGCATCTATGCGAGCTCGATCTGCCTTTTTAACAGTCCAAGTTTGCGAGGTATTATGTAGACACCATAAAACGTTCAAAAAGCGTATTATCTCAAAATAGAAAGTTTTCGCAATCACAATCGCACACCTATCGGTGTGGAAAGTAAAAGAAGTTTGTGCGATTTTGAAATGTTTCGTTTTTTTGTTGATTTTTTCGATATCGCTATTTTCCAAAAATTGTCGCGAAGCAAAGTTCTCACCACCCCCATCCCCACCCCTCGAGCGGCAACCCCCCGAGTTTGGAAACTTAGGTGTAGGTTCAGGGGACCAATGCCTACCATCCTCTCAAATTTCATTTGTTTCCAACCTGTTGCTGTCAAAAGCCTTTTTTTCACGACGTAATGATTGGACTACTTCAGATGTACCTATAAGAGTGCATTTTGCAGCTGGGTCATTCTTCCATCCTGTCAATGGACAGCCTATTACGAATAAAACAAATTTTTGGGTTTATCAACCCTCCACCGCTCAACCACCCCAATTTTTGTGATCTAGTTTATGGCCCCTGCATTGCATCAAATAATACTCGAAGATTCCATGTTGCTTGGTTGCATCTAATTTGTATATATAGTAAAAAGATGGTTATTCTGAGCACGGAACCAACATATATCACATAAACTAAAATAAACCAGGTGACTAAATATAGTAAAACGTTGATTATTATACTCGGCAAATATGTATCATGAAGTTTTATGTAATAAGGAGTCAAAATACCATTTCTGTATTCAGAGGCAGTGTGAGGACTCTTTTGTTTTCCATAGCTGTGTGTTTAAAGTCAATCACTATCAATTTGTATTTCTTTGAATTGTAGATGACTTCAAAACTTACCACTTCGACAGGAGACCATATCAAGCTCCATTGTTATGTTACTGTGATAAAAATATTCATTCCTGATAGGAAGTCAAATAACGATTTTAGCTATTTACGGTGAACTTGAAGATCTGAGGGTCCGAAAATTCTTCTTTACCTGATGCTGAAACTCAAAACAGTGGCTGGATTTGAAATTGGCACTCTCAAACTATACATCATACGAGTTTTCGTCCTGATAGGATGCCAGATAAGGATTTTAGATATTTAGGGTGAACTTGAATATCTGAGGGTCTGAAAATTTTTTCTTCTTTATCTAGAGCTGAAACTCAAAACAACGGCCAGATTTGAAACTAGCATCCTGAAGCTATATATCATACGAATTTTCGTCCTGATAGGAATCCAGGCAACGATTTTAGATATTTAGGGTGAACTTGAAGAACTGAGGGTCTGAAAATTTTTTCTTCTTTATCTAGAGCTGAAACTGAAAACAACGGCCTGATTTGAAATTGGCATACTAAAGCAGAGCTGTCACAAGTACTAGTAAATAGTATTTCAAATACCAATTACCAATTACCAGAGTCGCATGCGTCAAAGTACAAATACCAAGTAATTTTATTTTTGAAAGTACTTCAAGTATCAAATACTTTAATTTGGTACTTGATTTTTCAAATAAAGTAATTCAAATACGATACTAATATTTCAAGTACTTAAAAAAGTAATTCAAATACCATACTAATACTTGAATTACTTGATATAGTATTTCAAATACGGCGATGGATATTTCAAGTATTTCATAATTATTGCTGAGTAATAAAAAGTACCTTATGAATGGAAAAACGGTATACATTTCAATAAAAATAGAAACTGATTTTTGTTTGAATGACACTACAAAGACATGCAACGCGATTGAATCACAAAACTACTTACACTATAAGAATATTACCACCCGGTATATGAATTTTTTCATAAAGAGATGATTGAGAAAAATTACCTTTTTACATCTGCAATTCGTAACCACCACGACAAAGTACAGAGTTTTGAAGATTGTTATTATAATGCCAGTAAATTCACAGCTCACATTCACAGATTATTAACCTCAATCAACATCAACAACGCAATTTGTTGAACGCAACAAGACGAACTGATATTTTGTGATTGTGTCGATTGTGATGAGACTGTCCTGTAGAGTTGGAGTGTCGCGTAGACTATCCTATGTGTACGACAGAGACAGAGCGCAAGGCGACGCGATGCGTAATGTTGATTTGTCCATACTTGTCTAGACTTGAGCATTTAATGCTTGAAATGAGTATTTCAAGTATTTTTATATTTTCATCGAGCTATACTAATATGTATTTCTTACTCACTTTAGTATTTCGAGTATAAATGTATAAATTTGAATTATATTTTTTGTGTGGAAGTACCAAATACAAATACTTCTTATAGCATTTGGGAAATAAAATTAATTTGAAATACAGTACTTCAAATACCAGAAAGTAATTGAAATAAATTTTTCAAGTACTTTACTTCTTTAGTATTTCAAATAAAAATGCCAGGTATTTGAAATATATTTTTTGTGCTACAAGTACCAAATACAAATACTTCTTAGAGAGTATTTGGGGAATCAAGTACAAATATCACAAAAACAATGTATTTGAAGTACAGTACTTCAAATACCAGAAAGTAATTGAAATACATTTTTCAAGTACTTTACTTGAAGTAATGACAGCTCTGTACTAAAGCTATACACCATACGAGTTTTCGTCCTGATAGGAATCCAGGCAACGATTTTAGATATTTAGGGTGAACTTGAAGAACTGAGGGTCTGAAAATTTTTTCTTCTTTATCTAGAGCTGAAACTGAAAACAACGACCTGATTTGAAATTGGCATACTAAAGCTATACACCATACGAGTTTTCGTCCTGATAGGAATCCAGGCAACGATTTTAGATATTTAGGGTGAACTTGAAGATCTGAGGGTCTGAAAATGTTTTCTTCTTTATCTAGAGCTGAAACTGAAAACAACGGCCTGATTTGAAATTGGCATACTAAAGCTATACACCACACGAGTTTTCGTCCTGATAGGAATCCAGACAACGATTTCAGATATTTAGGGTGAACTTGAAGATCTGAGGGTCTGGAAATGTTTGGTCTTCTTTACCTAAGGCTGAAACTCAAAACAACGGCCAGATTTGAAGTTGGCACCCTCAATCTATACACCATAGGAGTTTTCGTCCTAACAGGAAGTCAGATAATGATTTTAGATATTTATACTGAACTCGAAGAACTGAGGGTCTGTAAATTTTTGATCTTCTTTACCTGAGACTGACTCAAAACGACGACCGGATTTGAAATTGTATTTCTTTGAATTGTAGATGACTTGAAAACTTACCACTTCGACAGGAGACCATATCAATCTCCATGGTTATGTTATTTTGATAAAAATATTCAAGTTCCTAATTCACCGGAAAAATCGTGCCAATTGAATATGCACTCAGAAAATACTAATTAAAAAACGTTACACCAAATTAAGCACATTGAATTGTTATCTTCTAATGTCGCCACTTGGAAAACAATGAAAATTTTGCGGCTTGAAAGAAATCCTGGTCCAAGGGTAAACCACCAAATCCAATAACCAAGTTCATGTAGCAAAATACCTGGTTGAATTGTATAAAATGTTCCATTGTAAGCTGTCATAATATTATTTGATTTCTATTTGAACAAATTAAGATACATAAAGATTTTTTGATGAAAAAATCTTGGGGCTGTGGCCAAAATTTTGAAAAAAGGGCTGTAGGTCACTGCATAAAGGAGACTCTGGTGTTAACTACCAAGCTTTCGACAATGCTTATTGCCATCTTCAGGGCTTTAACGTTGAGGTTTGCCAATGAAAAACAACAGTAGTTTTTTGTAATTTTACACTTACATGTTGTTTGTTCCTGACCTGCTTGTTGTTGAAGACACCATAATAGCATAGAAAATTTTTAAAAGTGTGACGACTGTATTAGAGCTGGCAAGTCTTTGTACTCAATGCAGTGCTGTTTTTCATTGGCGAACCTCAAAGTCAAAGCCCTGAAGATGGCAATAAGCATCGCCAAAGGCTTAGCAACACCAGAGTCTCATTTATGCAGTGACCCATAGACTTTTTTTCAAAATTTTGGCCACAACCCCAAGATTTTCTCATCTGTATTAGGTTTTATGGCCATAAGCTTCCTTAGTATTAAAGATTTTTCTAATTTTCTCGAAAACTAGAGAATCAAACTTCAAAATAATGCACTTCAAAATAGTTTTAAAACAAGCTAATACCCGTCATTTAAATTTTTTAAGGGGGATGTCAAAAGGGCCCCACAGACATCGTTCTTTTTCATCAGGTTTGCACGACGTTCCAACCGATCGCACTCATTTCGGCCCGTGTGTGCCGAAAAACCGTCGTGTTAACCGTCGTTCCAAAAAATCTGTCCGAGCTTGATTTTACCCGTCGGTTTCGAACGCCATCGTGCAACTCGGTACATGTGTGGCCGTTCATCGTGCAATCACGACGGGATTTTGCAGTGTCATTCTGGTTTCAGGTATAATTTGTAAAGCTTGGGGGGATACCGCAACTGAAAATTTCAAATCCTCGTAGCTTCTACCCGTAGCAAGGAACCTCAATGTAGCTGTCAGACGTTCATGAGGGGAAATACTTTGTCTCATCCAATTCTAAGTATGCTTCTTCATCCATCCTCAAATAATTGTACCAATCCCCTGGTTTCAGACGTAATTTTTCTAATAGATTTATATGGGAGAATAATTGTTCTCTTTTTAAAAGCCACCGTTTCACCCATTTAGAACGTTTTTTCTTGCTGTATTTCACTTTAATAGCTAAAGCCGCCGCCAATGCTAAAGTATTATCCATGTTTAACGGACCAAAAATTTGCGAGAAACTGAAAGAAAACCGAACAGTGTGTGGAGGTATCATTCCATCGGTTTAACCGACATCGGTTGGCACGTCATGCAAACCTGATGAAAAAGAAGGATGTCTGTGGGGCCCTTTAGGTGGGCTGAGGGTACAAGGTGAGGTAGTAGTTTTTAGCATTGATTAACGTAACAATACGTTTGCTTTTAGTTAAAAATTTGTTCCCCTTGACAAATCTTTTGACGTATTTCAGCATTTTTTTAATCAGTAGCCTTCGATAAATTCGTGGTAAGAGGTTTTCAAATGCTAGAGTCTTAACGTAGCTGTCACTATCAAAAATTGCTGTGAGCAGATATATCCTATAATACATAACAGACGTTGACAATTACTGCTTAGGCAATCCAAAAAATGAAGAATTAAACTGTATAATAAACCAATGTGCCAAATTTTAGCGAAACAGATTGTGAACCAATGACAAAAAGTATAAAAATGTCTATTTGCTGTCGAGAAAATAGAAATTACACTTACATCAGTCACCAAATGTTACTTGAATTGTGCAGTCAGTTTGTTATCACCAAGCACAGCTATATGTTCAAAGTGAGTTAGAGCGTTTCTATTTTGTTACATATTGTGTATATTTTTTGAATAATGGGTATGTATTTTATAAACTGTTACATCAGATATCAAAATTAATCACTTATTGTAGCAGAATCTGGATCACTGAATCTTGAACTATCTTTCACGAACTCTGTTGGAAGTAATTTACCAACAAGTCTTATGGATAGTTCTCTATATTGGGCTATAGCCTTTGGGCTTAAGAGGTATGCTGGGCACCCTTTCTTCAAAAAAGTTACAAACATGGGCAGATTAGGTAAGGTGTATTTTACATAATTATGAACATGGTGATGGCTTGAACTGCGGTAAATACAGAGCAGATATCAAAGCTTTTAATTTTATTTACCTGTCGTTCTGTCACAATTTTCCAAGCATATGCGAATCTAACATTTATCAGCAGGCTAAAATTGAAGTAGCTTTGGTTTTTCAACAATAAAAGACTAATGTTACATAACCTTTGTAGCACTAAATATATATCAGGTTATATACAGGGTGGTCCAATAAGCGCGCGGTGCTCCCTAGCGGCCATACCGTTCAAATTAGACGAAAATGTTTGAAATAAAAAACGTTTCTTTTCAAATGCTCTACACCGAGGAAATAATTTCAAAGATGGCGGACTTCCAGATATACCAGAAGTAGGCATCAACTTCCTTATTTTAAATGGAATACCCTGTATATTATTACGTTTTTGAATACAGCATCGATTTTTAGGTCCAGCTTGGTAACCATTATTTATGTCTACGAAGCCTATTTCCGGAATTATTCAACAATTTTTACAGAATTTCACATTTGTAGTACTTTAGCAGAAACGTTAATATCTCGGAAACTAAACGCGATAGAAAGATGAGGTTTTCGGTTTTGAAACAAGCAAGGAACGTGTTTGTGTCTCAGTAGGATCGTTGTTTCAAAAGAACATCAAATCGATAGACTAGCAATTTTCAAATTTGAGACGTTAAAAACGTTTTTCAAATGGGATGGTATAATAAGTTTCATATCTGTGGATGCGAAATTAAATTCTTCTTCACTTTTATCTAGGCACACGTTGTTCTATTTTTGATGGTTTTCAAGATATTTACGGTTTTGTGATTATGGCGTAGGAACTGGAAAAATCGTAGGTGGCGTAGCTCGCAGACGAAACATTTGGCAGGAAACCTTTCATCCAAAGCGTTTCGGTCTCTAATACTAAAATGTGCTTTTGCTCCACCTACCTGTAACCACATTATTCTTAAAAGCTCCAGTGGTAAGTTTTTTAACAGGTTCTCCAAATTTTCATTTAGAAAATTTTAGAAAACATTAGTTTAATATGCGATTTCCAATAATACCACCCCAAATGCTTAGACTTCATGCTGGTTATCAACAAACCTCTCAAAATTTTGGTTTACTTCAGTATAACAATGTAAGTTATGCGAGTGTGCATGGCCGTTAATGATAGCGCTGTAGCTATGTTTCATAAAAAAGAAAATGAAGGAATTTCATAAGAAATATAGCTTCATTCGTAAACAACGCACAACAAAAAGGAGTGCATCTTTTTGGACTCGAGCACGACTCCAGTTACAGAAATTCATTCAGTTTTCAAAGCTTTGTCTTTCAGTTGCTTGATCTAGCTGCAGGAGACAAGGATGCTATATGTACTCCATTAAGATCATGTTCACAGATGTTTGGCCAATGCCCAAACAGTGACTAGCACAACTGTAGCACTGCTGTGCGGAAACTACAATTGCGAGAATGTCAAACTCACTATCTTCATGTATTACTACTACATGCTTCCTTCTCTCATATTTTACGCCCAATCCAATCCAAATTTTGAGATGTTTGTTGGCAACCTGCAAGGAGTCTAAGCATTTGGGGTGGTATTATTGGAAACCGCATAATAAACTAAAATTTTCTAAATGAAAATTTGGAAAACCTGTTGAAAAATTCACCACTGTAGTTTTCAAGAATAATGTGGTTACAGTTAGATAGAGCGAAAGCACATTTTAGTATTAGAGACACTTTGGATGAAAGGTTTCCTGCCAATTGTTTCGTCTGCGATCCATGCCACCTACGATTCTTCCAATTCCTACGCAACAATTACAAAACCGCAAATATCTTAAAAACCATCAAAAATAGAACCACATGTGCCTAGATAAAAGTAAGAGGATTTAATTTCGCATCCACCGATGTGAAACTTATTACCACTTACGATTTGAAAAAAAAAGTTTTTAACGTTTTTAACTTCTCAAATTTCAAAATTGCTAGTCTATTGATTTAATGTTTATTTGAAACAATGATCACTGAAAACTTCAAAACCGAAAACCGCATCTTTCTATCGCGTTTAGTTTTCGAGATATTAACGTTTCTTGTAAAGTATTACAAACGTCAAATTTTGTAAGAATTGCTGAATAACTCCGAAACTAGGCTTCATAGACATAAACAATGGTTAACAAGCTGGACCTAAAAATCGATGCTAATTTCAAAAATGTAATAATATATAGGGTGTTCCATTTAAAATAAGAAAGTTGATACCTACTTCTGGTATATCCGAAAGTCCGCCATCTTTGAAATTATTTTCCAAATGTAGACCATTTGAAAATAAACGTTTTTTATTTAAACCATTTCCGTTTAATTTGAACGGGATGGCCGCTAGATAGCACCGCGCGCTTATTGGACCACCCTGTAGAATCTATTATAGACTTTTGATAACAGAAGCCAAAAAGTTTAAGAAAATATTTCATACTTATACCACCTGACTCTAGTTAATATAATTGGACATCCAATATGCTACAGCGGTTTCATACTTACAAAACATCTTTAACAAACGAAATAAAAGCGGTAAAAATTCTAGGCGTGCAGTTGATCGGTCGTCCCAATAATTTTTTTAATCCTATTGTTTTTAACTACGAAATTCGTCTAAATGGGCATAACTAATCGCCATTTACATAGTTGCAGCATAACAAAAGAGGATTTCTTGTGTCTTTGTGGTCTGAGGCAAGTGGTTAAATCTAGCCAGTGCCGGGTGCAATTCAAATCTTACTGAGGTAATCTAATAGCTATCCATCATTGCTATTTTCTTTTGTTTTTGTTAACCGGCATAAACTACATGGTTATTAACCGCATACCTGTTTCTAAGTTGACAAATTCACTTTCACTATTCACTTTCAGTGACTGCTCAATTCTAGTCTGTCTTAGCGCCGGTTGTCCAATGCAGGCTTAAGCTTCGGCTTAAGGCAAGCCGACGTTAAACCACGTCAGTTGCAAAACGTCCGTTCTACAATGCTGGCTTAGCCCCCCACCAAACTTAACACGAGCTTACGTAAGCCGAAGCTTAACGCGAGCTTAGCTGAGGTTTAAACCTAACCTGATACAAGTAACTTGATATGTCAAGGAGGAACCTTCAAATTGCTTGTCACTTTATTAGGTCATATTTTTTGAAAGATTTGTGTCTAGTTTAACAAAGAAAGCACATGAAAGAACAGAGATAGAACCGGTCGTTGCCGAAATTTGACACAAACTGTCGTAAGTGCCTAACCAATGTCAGTACGTATTGCTTCATTGGTGCCAACTGTAGCGAATTTCATTATCAACCAGGTTTAGCTAAGCCGACGATTGTATAACGGGTGTCGACTTTAAGCCTGAACTTAGCTAAGCTTAGGCTTAACAAAGCTCGTATTAAACCCGCATTTATACAACCGGCCCTTAATCCTATAATATTGGATTTTGGTGAACATGTTAGTCAGCTACGTGAATTTCAGTATACTTTTGACTGGTTCCACAGGATTGAAACAACAACGGATGTTCCGCTGTAGGACGCTGTATACACCAGAGCAACTACTGCTGCTCTACAAGGCACAGATTCGACAATCGTTGGAGTACTGCCCTCATGTATGAAAATGCGCTCCGAATCACTCTCTAAAGCTTCTGGACGCTATCCAGAAGAGAGCAATTAGAGTAATCGATACGAGTAGCCCCACAAAGGACCTTCACAGCCTGGAACATCGAAAAAGGGTGCCTGACCTGTCTCTATTTTATAGAGCCTATCACGGAGGATGCTCGAGTGAGCTCTCTGAGACAATAACACTAAAGGCTGACCGAACGAGGTGCACTGGAGAGGCTCTGCGAGCTCATCCTTACCAGGTCGATGTCCCTACTCTCCGAACCAGTCTCCTCCAGCATTTTTTCTTTTGGAGAACTTCGACGCTGTGGAACGAACTGCCGGGGAATTAGTTTCCCGGCGGATACAACCTGCAGCGTTCCAAATCTAACGTGCACTAATCTAACATTTTTTGACCTTCTTTACCTGAGGCTGAAACTTAAAACAAAGGCCGGATTTGAAATTGGTACCCTCAAACTATACACAATATGAGTTGTCGGTCTGATAGGAAGCCAGATAAAGATTTTAAATATTTAGGGTGAACTTGAATATCCGAAGGTCTAAAATTATTTGATATTTTTTACTTGAGGCTGAAACTCGAAACAACGACCGGATTTGAAATTGGCACTCTCAAACTATACACCAGACGGGTTTTCGTCCTGAAAGGAGGTGAGAGAGGTGAGAGAACTATTTTGGATATTTAAGGTGAACTTGAAGGTCTAAGACTCTGAAAATTTTTGGTCATTTACCTGAGGCTGAAACTCAAAACAATGACCGGATTCAAAATTAGTGCCCTCAAGCTACACAAGAGGCTACACATTTAGGGTGAACTTGAAGATCTGGAGGTCTGAACATTTTTGATCTCCTCTACCTGAAGCTAAAACGCAAAATAACGGCCAGTTTTGAAATTGACACCTTGAAACTACACAAGATACGAGTTAACGTCCTGATAGGAAGCCAGATTCGATTCTGGATATCTAGGGTGAAATTGAATATCTAGTGGTCTGGAAATTTTCGATATTCTTTACCTGAAGCTGAAACTCAAAACAACGGTCGAATTTGAAATTGATATCCTCAAACCATACACCATACTAGTTGTCGTCCTGATAGGAAGTCAAATAACGATTTTAGCTATTTAGGGTGAACTTGAAGATCTGAGGGTCTAAAAATATTTGATCTTTTTTACTTGAAGCTAAAACTCAAAACAATAGGCAGATTTGAAATTTTACACCCTGAAACCAGACAAGATACGAGTTTACGTTCTGATAGGAAGCCGGAAAACGATTTTGGATATCTAGGGTGAAGTTGAAGATCTAGTCCCCTCGAAATTTTCGATATTCTCTACCTGAGGCTGAAACTCAAAACATGGCACCCTCAAACTAAACACCATACGGGTTTTTGTCCTGATAGGAAGTCAAATAACGATGTTAGCTATTTAGGGTGAACTTGAAGATCTGATGGTCTGGACCCGAGCGAATGAGCGTCGGGAATTGTCAAAAGAAAAGAGAAAAGTCCTAATGACCAAAAAAATGTCAGAAATCTTGAAAATTCGAAAACAATTGGCAAATATCAAAAATAATTGGATAACATCAGTAAAAAATGGGTAAAAATCTGAGGAGAATTCAGTAAACAGCGAAAAAAATCGATAAAAATAAGCAAAGATAGAAATGCCCTAGTACAAGAACCTATTACTGTCTGGACACTTCGCAACTGTTGAACCAAAAATCTATGACTCAGATAGGTAACTCTGTAGCAAATATACCAACGGGTAAATTGCCTTGTCAGCTACTCCTGCATAAAACAGTAACCATAGTAATAGTTGTTTTATAAACAACACGCACTACAAATAAACACAACGAGGTGTAATGACACCTTGTTTGTTTTGTAAATATAGGAATGATAAAATATCTGCTATTATTACGTCCATTCATAATTCAATGTACAATATACGATGTCATTAGTAGCAATAGCTCCCACCTTCATTACAAATATAGATTCCTCGTTAAAATTAGTTTTTCATTTATTTGAATTTAAATTGCGTCTGAGTGTTTCATTTACCAATATGTACATCGATCTAGCTATTGAAATGCAATATTATTCATTTCACTGTGTGGTATTAGGAAAGATGTCGTGGCATAAATTGTTTACATAATACAATTAAGAATTGAAAGGTGCATCAGATAAGTAGTGCTCTACAGTACTTTACAGAAGGCAATTATCCAAATCTTCTCAAAATAAATAAAACTATCCCTCTACACAAAAAAGGTGATGAGAAGCTATTAGACAATCATCGGCCCATAGCACTGTCACTGAGTCTATCAGAAATATTTGAGTATTGCTTCTTGATCATTTTATGAGGTTTCTTGATGCATACCATATTTTAATTGACAACCGGTTTGGCTTTAGATACAATACAAGAGATGTGGATGGAAGATTGTTGGCTTAGTAAAACATGTTTCAAAAATCTGTTACTTGAGGGAGCCTTGAGAGCTATACAAAACTAGGGATTCCCATTTGAAAATATCAAGTTATCTGTGATTTAAATTTTCTTAATTAATCTACTGATTTCTTCAAGTGCAAAAACAATTCAAATTTGATCATCTGATCAAGGTGACGTATTTCATGCTAAGTCGTACCGCAAAGTCACAGCCTTTCAAGTTTTATAATTGTTGCGATATTCAATTTTTTGCTGATATCTTCATATACCAAAAATGGTGATTTGCGCCTACACGGTTCGTTTGTAGTCTCATATATGATACATAAAATCACACTAGAATTTACCAAGGAATCCAAATATGCAATAATATACAGGGGGTTCTATTGAAAAAAAAAAGTTTGATTTGAATCACCCTGTATAACCCTCAAGGCCCCCTACCATGATGAGGTAACAGATTTTTGAAATATATTTTAGTAAGCCCACAATCTTCCGTCCACTCACTATTGGCCCACCCTATATATGCCTTTGTGGAGAAGATAATAAATCATATTGCATCTGGTGAATGTCCGTCGGAGTTTTTTGTGACTTGAGTAAAGCCTTTGACTGTGTAGTTCATGATATATTCTTCTTACAGAAGTGCAAAAATATGGCATACTTGTCAATACATATGATAACTCATCAATTATTTAACTAACAAGACAATTTGTTGTAATAAAGCGAAGCGGAAATGGAAACTAATCTTTGGTCAGGTCAAAAACTTTAAATATCGTTGTGGGTGTCCCTCAAGGCTCCATGTTAAGACCCATATTATTTCTTTCATGTATTAATGATATCAGTTAGCAACTTGATTATGATTTATTTCTGGTAAAGACAGCAGAATTACTGAGGTTCTTATGCAAAATAATCTAGACAAACTGCACAACTAGTTTAGTAGAAATTTACTGTTGAACAATACTGCAGAAACAAGCTGTATTATATTTCCCAACTATAATAATCAGAACCATAATATGACCCTTTCTTTGCTTGGAGATCCTCTAAACAGATCCAATTATGTCAAATTTCTTGGAGTATCAGTTGACCATAAATTTCAACTTGAAGGCACGTTGTGAGAAGATTTGCACAAAACTCAGCTTTCTATGGTATTTAATAATAAATCTCAGAACAATAGTATTGCTAGATCTACTCCTAACTGTTTATCATAGCCACATATCTTCAAGTCTAAGGTATGGTATAATATAAGTATATTATACTTTTGGATAGCATCGGGTGCCGCCAAAAATGTATTTTTGAGCCAAAAGAGGATAGTTCGATGTATTGCAGGTGTCTCGCAGAGAACATCTTGTAGAGAACTTTTTAAAAAATTGTGTAATACTCAAGTTTTCTTCTATAGCTGTTCTTGAACTTGCAACATTGGTATAAAAAAATGGAACTATGGAATTATTATATATATTACTATCCTTGAGGTGTACTACTGATAAGAGTATCACATAAAATTAGAAATGGTGAATTATAAGCCAAAGATGCTGGGTGAATAACATATAGTTAAAAACTCATAATGATATAGCATCATAAGGTATGTTGTTTTTAATAGACGAAGGTCGTTCGTATAGGAACTGCGAGCAAGAACCCTGTCGTTACATAATACAAAAATTAATTCTACCTAATATATTTTACAATACAAAAAATGCAGTGTGTGTTCTAGAATAATAAATAACAAAGCGTTAAAAAATTGACCGGTCGGTAATCTACAATCTCCGATATTTTTCATAATTTTTTCCTAATGCTTGTCCTTGTAGGCGCCTAAATCGAGTTAACATTATACAGTCTTTTTTCAATTATTTACGGGTATCCGAGTATGACTAGGCATGTAATATGAGTATGTCTATTCCTAGTACAACAAAGTTATGTTAACAAATAATTGTCACCTGCTGCAAAAAGGACTGGAAACATTCCCTGAATGATAAAGTCCAGCCCTGCGTACACAAAAGCATTCTTTATATGCCTGATGAGCTCTAAACTACTAACTTATTGCAGACGTCATATAGCTGTTTGTAATGTGCTTTTAGTTTACGCTTGAACTGTTTTGGATGATAAGCCTTTAAGAAATGGATACTACTGTAAAGCTTATAAATATTATAGCTAAAGGATCTTTCAAAAAATGTTGTACGCTGGTAAGGAGGAGAAATGTATCCATGGAAGCGTAAATTTAAATTGTGAACGTTGGTTCGAAGTTTAATTTTTTTAAAAGATATGGTGTAATAAGTATATATTGTGCGAAAATCAATGAGCCTAGTATGGGACTCTTCACTGAATCTTCTTACTTGCAAAACCTTTATTTTTGAGTTTCAGTGTGAAGATACACATAGTGAACTGCAAATTTATTAATTTTTTTTATTCTCTTATCTTTCAGGAAACAAGTTCCTGTGCCTTGTGCTGGGACTATGTGCCTACTTTCCTTCATCACAAACCAAGGCCAACATGAAGGTAATCTACAAGTGGAACTACTTAGAGTACGAGTATAATACTGAACAGGAGAGAAGAGCTGCCATAGACTCAGAAGAGTTCGTTCCCGGAAAGGGATCACCCATAGATGTAAATGTTTTTTACGGACGTAAGTAAGCAGTAATCTCTTTAGAGTTTTAATTATTTAGTACGTGATGACTTTCCGAATATTTTCTTCATCACCTTTTGTACCTAAATATACGGAACCTCGATATCAAAAAGCGCTATCTCTAAATTTGTATTTGTGACCGAGAGATAAACTTTTAAAATTATTTCGGCCATTTAGTAGGGTAACTATACTATTTTACTCACTATTTTATACTTAAATACAAAATATGTAGCACTTCCCTTATATCCACCACCCCAAAAAATAAATGGAAAATTATCAGGAATTCCTTAAACACTAAAAGTTTGGACTGGTTCTGACAACTTTTGCTTCCTCCTAGCGTTGTGGCCTTATCCCACGTAATTTCGTTAAAATCCGTGTAGCCGTTATTGAGATTATGCATAGAGAATATAAGGATATGGATGTTATAGAACCCCTAAAAATAAATAATCTACAATCTACATGATAACAGTACTGTCCCCATCTATGTAAACTGTACGATTTTTACTACTGTGTGCTACTTTTTAGATCATCCAAGTGAGAAGAAGATGTTTGTAACGATTCCCAGGTTCCAGAAAGGTGTCCCATTCACTGTGGGGACAGTTACGAACAGGACGAGGAACGGGAACCCAATAATCGCCCCATTCCCATCCTGGGACTGGTACCGAAATGTAGAAGCCTGTGGGCCAAGAAGGATTGTATCTGTTTATCGAACAGCAGTGAGTATACAACTTGAAAGCTTTATTCAGGATCGTGGGTATATTTCGACCGATATATAAATGGGTAGCCTCTATATTTTATTCTCAAAGAAAAGTGGTTGGTGTAGCAACTGTAAGAAAATATCTACATATATCGTAAAGTGTCATTCTTTACAATTCTCTAATTGCCGGATAACACTTTAGACGGTCTATTTTGGATTCTTAGCATTCATTGATTATATAATGTTTGAGTATCATAACATTTTAATTGATTTACTATCTCAATCGCCTTGAGAAAAGTCCAAAGTAGACCGTTTCTAGCGTCTACTTTGTATAGAAATTCTAAAGAGCGTAACAAGCATTCTCTCAATATTGGAAACAGACGGATGGCATTAAAAAATAAGCTTTCTATAAATACCAGTTATGCAATAAATAACATCCATCAAATCTACAGCTTCACAGATGACATTAATATCGTGCATGAACCAGGCGAGCCACTATTATCGTAGTAGACGGCACCTTGGCGACAGCAACATGCCTCACAGATCTTAGCAGATATCAAAACGATTCTCGAATGGGGATAAGTAAATAAAGTGCAGTTTAATGTACAGAAAACTCAGTTAACAACACTGACAAAGAAATGTCACGTTAGCTTACCAACTGTGGAAATGAAGGGTCACCTAATAGTCGAGTCACCTTCCGTCAAGCTTTTGGGAATCAACTTCAACAATAACACGTCCTGGCACGACCACTTCGTCAGTATTGCTAAAACGACATCCCAGAAGCTTGAACCTTTGTTCCGCTGTAGGAAGCTGTATGAAGCTGTATGCAATAGAGCAACTACTGCTGCTCTCAGCAGCAGCAGCAGTAGTTGCTCTATTGTGTCTTGTAGAGAGACTCATATCCGACCATCGTTGGAGTATTACTCCCATGTGTGAGAATACGCTTCGATGCATTCTCTAAAGCTTCTGGATACCATCCAAAAAAAGCAGACTAGTCTATAGGCCTAACCTCACAAAGTACTTCCACAGCCTGGAACATCGAATAAGGGTGGCTGACCTGTCCATGTTTTACACATTCTATCGCTGAAGATGTTCGAGTAAGCTCTCCCAGTTAATAACACCAAAAGCTGTCCGAACGAGGAACACTAGAGAGGCTCTGCGAGCGCATCCTTACCAGGTCGAGGTCCCTACTGCCCGGGCCAGTCTCCTCCAGCATTTTTCTTTTGGAGAACTTCGAAGCTGTCGAATGAGTTGTTGTATCACTCATATCTCTGTGCCGATAAAAAATAAGAAATTTAGGTCAAGCTGATTGATAATTCCATAAAACGTAATTGTTCCATGAATGAAACAACTCCAGGAAACTTTTCTCAGAATGAGCAGCTGTTTCCGTAAGAACCACTAAATTTTTTTTTTGTTGGAAGCATACGGGTTCTCTCGTTTAAAAGGATCTCTATTATAAGTTCACATCTAGATAGTTTTTTTTACTGATCCGCCTGTCCTTTTATTGCAGACATGCCTGCGACTTTGCACTAATTGACCTCTCATAAATAATGTAATAATAATGTAAATAAATATAAATACAGAGTGAGTCTAAAGTATGGAACGGCTCAATTATCGCAGAAACGGTTTGCACGATTTTCATGGATTTTGAGACAGGGGGTTTTGCAATACGGCCAATCTTATTATGGTATTTACAGTATTGTTAGATCTACCGTTTTTCTGCAAATATCATAAACTTTGTTATTTCAAATGGATCACCCTGTATGTTTCTACATTTTTTTTAGATGCTTGAAAAGTACTGATTATTTTTATATTTCCTATACCAAGCGTCATAATTTCGGAGTTACAACTGAATTTACGTTGCATCCGTCCACGTTAAAGTAAGACATAAACTGCAAAAAACATAAACGGGACAATACAACAAGCCATGCCGTTCTTGAAACTTTGCAGTATATTTTGCAACATGCCTGAATTTTCAGCAGTAAACATAGCCATCTTATTTAGTTATTTTAACTTGGGAGGATGGAATGTAAATTTAGTTGCAACTCCAAAATTATGAAGCTTACGTATAGGAAATAAAAATAAAAAAAATATTATTTTTCAAGGATTCAAAAGATAGAAATATATAGGGTAACCAATTTGAAATAACCGAGTTTATTATATTTTCTCGAAAATGGTAGATCTGACAACATCGTAAATACTATAGTAAGATTGGTCGATTATGCAACCCCCCCCCCCCCAACCCAAAATTCATGAAAATCGTTCATACCGCTTCCGAGATAATTGAGGCCATATTTAGGACCCGCTGTGTATAATAATAAAAAAATAATAATGCAAGCAACCTTATTATTACAGATTGACAGATGTGGACGGCTTTGGGTGCTAGATAATGGGGTGTTACTGGACAAGATGGCCTGCCAACCACAGATTCTAGCTTTCGATATTCGGACGGTAAGCAACTCCAAGATACCTTTACAAATATGAACAATTGGGAAAAATCAGGATTTAAAGTATAATTGGATTTATTGAAGTTAACAGCAATTGATTCTTTTAACCCTTAGGAATTATACATTTTCAAAAATTAGTAGAGAAGAAGTAGACAGTGTCTAATTAAAAAATGCGGACGAGCATTGTTGTAGGAACTTCCTTGGCTCACGTGATTGTTTCACATTTGTACATTTAACCCTGTTTAATTTTTTTAGCTGCTGTTTTGATAAAAAAGCGACATGTGATTGTAATTTCTACTATTTCTAGCATACAAACACGTCGTCTTTTGATTGGTGGGATCATGTTTTATATGACAATTTTTTTGTCCAACCTCACTCCCTTGAACTCCTAAGAGTCCAATCTAATAGTGATATTATTTTGAGGTAGACATCTTTAAGTTCACTGCACAAATAGAGCACTCAACGACATTTGAATATTTCAATTTGTTTAATTTTTATAGCCTCCATTTCAGAAGAAATTAACATGTGATATGTCGTTTTAGACATAATGACACATTCTCCTTTATCTATCAAATTTATATGTTGTATAACATTTTTTTGTGCACGCGCCGCACTTTTCTACCCCCCATTGTCCAATCGCCACCAAAACCTTTTCAACTCGGAAAGACTTTTACTAATTCAAGTTGGCCAAATTTGAAGGCAATCGCTTGAGGCGTATTTGAGTAATCGTTGAAGAACGAAATCGCTGACGCGCACGCCGCAATATTTTGAAAATGGCGGAATAAAGATTCGTAAATTAAAACAAAAAAAAACTTTTTTTAAAAAAAGCTTTTATTTAAAGGTTCTAAAAAAAATAAAATAAAATGTTTCTTTAGAGTGTAAACTACTAACTTATAGCCTCATTATGCACAATTTATATGATCATAAAAGCTTGTCGCGAGGTTTGCGTAAGTACCTATAGGAATTCAATTAAACTGAAATTTTAACACACTTAAACTTAGCAGATCAAGTTAGTCAATTGAATAGGTACTAGTTAATTTAATATATCGGGCGACAAGCTTTTATGGTCATATAAATTGTGTATAATGAGGCTATAAGTTGATAGTTAACACTCTAAAGTAACATTTTATTTTTTTAGAACCTTTAAATAAAAGCTTTTTTTGAAAAAGTTTTTCAGTTTTAATTTATTTTTTACTTTTTAGTTATTAACTTGCATTTGTATCAAATAAAATTTTTATGTATTTTCGGCAAGCCCTTTTATTTGATACCCATATTGCAGAAGTGCATTAAAAGAAACTATTTCGCCAGCTTGGATGGTCCACCATAGTCGATTTATGACGAATGACGTCATATTATTTTTCGAGTCACTCTCAACAAGCCCTTTCACTGTACAAAGACTCTCTTTCCTCAGGTCGTAAACAAGGTTCATGCATCAGTGATAAAACAACTCACCGACTTTGAATAGTATATTTCCCCCAAACTCTTACAACAAAACACATCATCGTATTATTATCTAAAAATACATATTATTTGCCATCATTTGAATGACAGTTTCTAACTTAGAATTTGCGCTATCCTGATATCCACTCATTTTCGTAGATTTCCTTTTATTATACATCATGAAAACCTTAAACTAAACTAAAAATATAGACCTACTCTAAACATATCCTTAAAACTGTGTTGGTGATAAGAGTCCGCTAACAACACGAGTTTATCCCTATTACTTTCCCCAAGTCAGTCCAGCACCCCAAATGTTCCTTTACAACTTATTCTTGAAAAAACCTCACCGCGGATCTCCTTCACCACTTACGTCGCTGTCACAGTCATACACACCGGCTGTCCGGTCCACCCTTCGTGGTTGCTCGGTACACCAGCGGTTCGTAAGCTACCTCCTAACCTCATGTCGATGTCGTCACCGTCGTCAATACAACCTGGTGATGGCCACTGCGTAGGTTATATAAAGGAACTCGTACAATTCGATCCAGAATTTCCTGTGACTGCTACCAGATTCTTGCTCACACCGCAAGCCTCTAGTTAAGTGCCAAATGCAAAAACTCACTTCTCTCAGGTCGTCAGGTTCACTGACAATAGATCCACTGAAAGACTGGACACTCTGTGTATGAAAATTTGGCATGGCATTTTTGACTGACATCCGCGCCATCTATTCGGGTTGCGTGTGTCACTACAATGCATTCACGAATCGATTACAGGAAACTGTAGATATTCACGACCTAGGTCAATCTAAAAAGATTGGTGTAGGTGACCGACGATAGGTGGGGTAGGTTACGAAAAGTGCGGGCTTTTTGAAATACCATATAAGCTTATTCAGCCTCCAGACAACGTGGTAACTTGTCATAACAATTTACCTTACGCCTTCATTACCTGTTTTGAAAATGGACCTGATTAAAAAAAAATTAAAGCATTAATTTAAAAAAATGGAATTGATAAGTGGCGTAATAATAAATAAAACTAATATTGTTCACGACACGTACTCCATTTTTTTTTAATTAGTGTTTTAACTTTTCTAATCGGTGCAATTTTCAAAACAGGTAATTAATGAGTTAGGTAAATTTTTGTGACAAGCTACCACGTGATATAGGACATTCAACTGATTATATAAGAATGGGAATATATGCATTACTGTAATAAAGCAAAACAAACCCTTTTGTAATTTATTTCAATACGACAATTGCTTGAATAAAATCAGCTACACAAGGTACAAAAACAATTCATATAAAAGTAAAGCATGATTTATTCACTAGAATCACTATTTCATGATAATTACAATCCTTTGGTGGCATATAATTTGAAGAGTAAAGAGGTAATATTCCTTAACTATTCATATTGATGCAGGCAAGATGTTTGGGTTGCCAATCCGTTCTAACTAGCGCCTCTGTATACGCTGATCAGATGGGATTTAATGTCTGAAATAAAAAAATGTATTTTTAGACCATCGGACCTCACCTTCAATGCAATGGTTTGCCAAAGAGAGGGAATGCTGCACACCTTTATGGCAGCGTATGTGATTGTGAACAGTAATACAAGTTATATTATGAGTATGATTAGTAGTGTTTAGTAATGCATTCAAATGATATATGTATATTTCATGTAGAAATCATCAATCTTGTATTAATTTTGCATCAAAATTCACAATACAAAAATGAGGTGAGCGGTATAAATCAGGCAAATCACTTACCTTCGCGCATCCACATTCTTGCAATTTGGCGCAAGACAACGGCGTAAATATTTAGAACCCATTCTTAAATACATATAGACAACAATAGGCAGACAAAAATCTCAAAAGTAGTGCAAAATTGCAAAAAGACGCCAATCGACAAAAGCGAGCAACGACAATGTCAGTTACGACAATGGCTGTCAAAATGACGTTAGGCGTAACAACTGGGCCACTTCTATTGATGCATCTAGGAATCTGTTTGAAACAGAGTTGGCTGATCAATAGTTCACGCAACCCCACTAGGTGTGCGAGGTGGCTAGCGCTAACGCCGCTACACAGGGTCCTCATTTGAGTTTCACACCCCTGGTCAGGTTCATGCAGTTGTCGGAGATGACATTCCTCTCATTAGATTGTCATTCCCCTTAGCATCTACTGGGCGTTTTCATATCAATATGGATACCCATATTGTAGAAATGCATTAAATAACTATTCCACTATTGGATTTAGAACGACGTCACATAGTTTATCGTGCATTGTCATCCAAACTAAACGTGTATACAAAATTTCAGCTCAATCGGTTGAAGATATCTGCTTCAAAATTGAGTTTCATGATTCCACCCGAACAAGCGTACATACATTGCAAGTTAAATAAAAGCTTTTAATAAAAGGTAGCAAATTTTTGAAACTTAAAATGGCAGTAACTGTCACAAAAATGATCCAAATAATTTGAAACTTTACCGTCGTAAAGAGGTTTTTCTCTATCTGTTGGTGCAAATCTATGATTTAATGGTGAGGCTCGTGGAGGTTACTCGGAAAAATAATAATGTAACATAGCATTTTCTTTTCAGAAAATGAGTCATAACGCCTCTACGTTGATTTCGGAAAAATTTGCGGAAACGAGCAGATTCTGATGATTTACCCCTCCTTTGTCGGAGAACTTAAAAAAGTATTGTACGAAAAAACATTGCGGTGCTTCCAATGAAGTCTCAGCGAATGGCTCTCGTATGCAGAAAACAATTTATCAAGTATTTAGGCGTCATTTTTGACCAAGAGATGAGCTGACGGGATAACACTGGGGGCATTAAGAACAATTTTTAAATTGCGTTTCTCTACTGTACTCATTGACTTGCAGACATTCAACAAGATTTGGCATTATAAAAAATATTATAATAAGGTCAGCAATTACCTACGCATGTGTGCAAGCATTTTACCAAAACTAAACCAACATCTAAGACTTGAGAGTAGTTTTAAAAACTCAAAATGCCTCCTATTTGAAAAGGTAGTCTCCCCCATCTTTATTCTCCACAATTTTTAATTCCTTCGCTTTTTCCTTTGATACTGTCTTGTCTCTGGGTTCCCAAAGAGGACAGAGTTACAAACTGATACTAATACACAAGAGCTAAGACCACTGACCTTTTTAACTACCAACAATTAACTTGACGACTCGATTTGTTGCAACGGGTATAGTATTTTTTTAATTTTTGGTAAAAACATCTCGTTTAAAAATATTTAGAGTCGATCATTTTCATTGGTATGCACTGTATAACTTCAACGTTTTGAATTATTTAGTCACTATCTTGTTCAACATCACGCTACGTTTAGAAATAACTGGAAAAAATGTACATAAATTTAGTGTGCAAACGATTTAAATACAACTAAGCAAATGCCGATGAGCACGAATGCAAGCTGCTGGAAACAAACCATCAGTCAAGTGGAACTGGATCAGGTTCTTCGTATGCCCGTGTTGTGTTTACTCTTCGATTCGTTCTGAACTGAACTGGAACAGTTTTTCTTACATTCAAGACAGGCATCTAACAACTGTACCGTTTAATTTGAGTTTAAATGACTTAAGAAGCCATCTTCGTGCACTGAGCGGTATGGTCTACACGTATTTAAGTAGCACAAACATACAAAAACACAGAAAAAAACACTGTTGCGTTTCCAATTAATTCTTAGTATTTGGATGTTTTTCCATCACTTTAAATACATTTGCAGTTGTTTCAAATCTATGTCATTGAAATAATTCAATCCTTATATTCGAAGTAATCACACGTACGCCAATAAATTCAAAATAATTTTATATTCGTTCTGACGATATGTATAATCCTTCTAGTACCAGTATTGACATATAATGCAATCAAAATATGTTTTCGAAATTTACCCTATGTTTCATTTAAGCAAAGCATACAATCTATTCAATGTACAAAAATTATTACTGCAACAGCATTTCATGATAATTCATCTGATGAATTTTGTTTCAATGGCCCTTGTCGTTCGCTGAACTATAATCAGTATTCGGCGGGACTGATGTCCCGATTCAGTGAAGGTAAGAATAAAGAATAGGGAGATGATCTCAGTGTTACTACCGCCGCGAACCCGTGAACATGGACGATGTTGTTCCGTTGTGTTATTTCTGTGTTAGCCTTGTTGTGCCATCTCGTGGTTTTGCGTATTGCTTCAGCAATTGTCTGATTTAAATGTGTCCAGTTATATATTAAATGGAGGGCCTACTGAGAAATTGGGACTTAGAAGAGCTAACACCCCCATTTGAATGTAGGTATTTAGATTAGTCAGACAGTTATATTTCAGGTAATAATGCAACTGGTGCAGGCTTATGTCTAATTCTTATATCATGCTCCTTATAACTTCATACAAAATCACACAAAAATCCAAATGAATCAATCAGCTGTCCTCGCAATAAAATCTGTTGGTCCAACGAAAATAAAGTAGTTTAGAAATTACCAAACACAGATTCGATTCAACGACAAGCTGCGATTGAATCATTCATTGGAATCCAATGACATCTTGTAGTTGAATCGACAATACGATATAATTCGTTACCGACTATACACTTCCCATTGGATAAAACATCGCTGTATTTGAGGAATGCTGAGTGTAACGTCCCACTGAATCCAAGCGTAAGTCTTTGACAGCACGACAGATTTTTCTGTGTGCATAATGCCACAAAACCAAGTGAACTCTAGTAACTATAATCAGCATTAAAATGACTATATACAGGGTGAGTTTTTAGTACCGGATTGGTCGATAGCTCCACTGCTGCAGAAGATAGCGAAACATTTTATATATAAAAGTTGTAGTCAGGGATATGCTCAGACAGTATACAATTTTGACTACACTAATGACCGTGCCAGCCCCCTAGCCAGCCCAGCAAAAAATGCTGAAAGGGACTACGAGCATACTTTGTAGTGTCGGCATTCGGAAAGAGCACAAAAAATGTAAACAACTCATATATATCTCTGACTTCATCTATACTCAAGATAGTTTTGAATCTCCCAGATATGAAAAATACGCTGCACACCATGTAGGTACATTTCTATCAAGCAGTCCATCGAATTTTTGAGCATCAGCGTATTGTGGCATTAACTAACATTCTTGACCATTAACGGTTATGGCGAAAAATCTTAGTCAACTCCGTTAGCTAACAATACCGTCTGGACCTAGGACAAGGAAGCCGAATCAATAGCTTACAATCAAAGTGTTGGAACAGTTGAGATCATGACTTTGCGTAACTGATAAGAAGCATTCAAAGAAACAGTAATTTTTATATAAGTGACCTGTGCTACTATCTGACTATAGACCGCAGTAATCTGTCTGCGGTGAGAGTAAGATTTGAAAAACACTTGCAATTTGTCATTCGGTTCAGCATTTATTAATTGCGAATTTTATATAATCGGTTTCAAGTGCAATAACAGTGACAGAAATTACAGGTGATAGACAGTGTATAGTCTGCTAAATTGAACAGCGTTTCATTCAAAAGCTCAACGCAGGATTGTAGGATTATATAAGCAAAGACATATTCCGTAAACTTTGATATAAGTATGCATGCACAGTGAAAGCGGGTAGCCTGCTTTGTCCAGCGCCGAACCGCTCGCAGGTAGAGGCAGACAAAGCGGGGAACCTTAAAATAAAATTGGTAGGTACATGCATTTACTCGTATAAGCCTGTTTCAGCGCCGGTCGGCGCGGGTTCCGTGCTTTCGCAAACACAGTGAAAGCAGTTTGCCTGTTTGCTGGATACCCACTGCTCGATCCTAGAGGTATCTGTTCTATCAGTCGGGAGATACAAACTTGGTCTCGCCTGGATCTTAGGAGCTGTAGTTGATCTGTGAAATGTTATATTATTTGGCATAGAAATCTGTTATTTTGATCCCACTACTGCTGCAGGAATTACGTGATATGGATCCGTATGGGGGCTTGAAGATCACTGAAGGGGTACTCCTTTACTTGAGGTGTGTCATTGTTGGGGTGCCTCTGTCAGATGGTGACCATAGGAATTTTACTATATTCCTTTTCAAGTGCAGTTGGAGGAGAATTTTGACATTCGACAGCAAATTATTCTAAATTTATCCGCAGGTATACTGATATGTCGTGCAAATGCTGTTTTGAGAAAGTTTTATATTATGCTAGATGTCAACTGTTTCGAAAACGTATAAATGAAAGGTAATACATACATTTCTAATCAATCTTCCAACAGATTTTAGTAGTTCCTGCAGATTTTGTTTATTGCATTCAGATTTCGATTTACAGCAGATAAGCCTATTAGGGTTGGTTGTACAAATGCGGTTTAACACGAGCTTTGTTAAACATAAGCTTAAGGTCAGGCTTGAAGTCGACACCCGTTGTACAATCGTCGGCTTAGCTAAACCTGGTTGATAATGAAATTCACTACAGTTGCCATCAATGAAGCAATACGTACTAACATAATGATCTGAAAAATTACCTTTTTTGATTATACACTTATGACAGTTTGTGTCAAATTTCGGCAACGACCGTTTCTGTCTCTGTTCTTTCATTTACTCTCTTTGTTAAATTAGACACAAATCTTTCAAAAAATATGAATAAAGTGACAAGCAATTTGAAGGTTTATCCCTGACACATCATGTCACTTGTATCAGGTTAGGTTTAAACCTCAGCTAAGCTCGCGTTAAGCTTTGGCTTTCGTAAGCTCGTGTTAAGCTTGGAGTGGGGGGCTAAGCCAGCATTGTACAACGGACGTTTTGCAACTGACGTGGTTTAACGTCGGCTTACCTTAAGTCGAAGCTTAAGCTTGCATTGTACAACCGGCCCTAATAATGATCTGAAAAATTACCTTTTTTGGTTAAGCACTTATGACAGTTTGTGTCAAATTTCGGCAACGACCGTTTCTGTCTCTGTTCTTTCATTTGCTCTCTTTGTTAAATTAGACACAAATCTTTCAAAAAATATGACCTAATAAAGTGACAAGCAATTTGAAGGTTCATCCTTGACATACCATGTCACATGTATCAGGTTAGGTTTAAACCTCAGCTAAGCTCGCGTTAAGGCCCGGTCAAACAGAGAACGCGGCGGTCCGGCGTTCTCTAACAATACAATGGAACGCTGTAACGCGGCGGTCTAGAACGCGGCGTTCGGCGTTCCATTGTATTGTTAGAGAACGCCGGACCGCCGCGTCCTCTGTTTGACCAGGCCTTTAAGCTTCAGCTTACGTAATCTTGTGTTAAGCTTGGAGTGGGGGGCTACTTACGGTGCATACGGGTGTAAGCCAGCATTGTACAACGGGCGTTTTGCAACTGACGTGGTTTAACGTAGGCTTACCTTAAGCCGAAGCTTAAGCTTGCATTGTAAAACCGGCCCTTAGCCTTATTCATGTCGTGACGCTTATCAATAAAAGAAGGCGTAACTGAAAAATGCTGCACACACAATTAACAATTATGGATGTTGGTATGGTAACTGATGGATAGTTGTGGAGATATAAATCGCACATTGAAAATGTAGCAAAACTTTTTTTTAGAAGTACTGAACATATAACATACTTCCTTTAAGGAAAATAAAATCTACATTTGATCAAGGTAACAAATAATAACTAAATAACAGGAAGATCTTTTCTGCCGCATACTCTCAATAACGGGCTATGTTAACTTTAACTGTCCTCCTCTTTATACTAAGAGGAATTTTCTGAAATGGTAGCTTCCCAGAAATGAAACCTGTAACCTATTTCTAGGCGTAATAGGTCAGGATACTACTGAAATGCCTCTTTCTGATATCCTTCACGTAGAAATCAAAATAATTGAAGTAAATGGAACACAAGTATCACGCCTTTCAGTTAAGTATGAGCACTATTACGCAGCAAAAGCTAAACACCTAGGGCGTAATTGGCTAATGCTTGTTTCGCGTATTTGGCTCTGTACTATGACTGCTGTGTGCAGGTAGGGGAAACATCGTTAGCATTTTTGAATGACTTACAATGCAGGTACGTTTTTGAATCTTTGCATACATATAAAAGATATTCTTATGTATCTGATTTACCAAGAAAACAGCGTTTCGTGAAAACAGTAGTTACGCCCATTCGCATTTGGACGGCAGTATAGGCACAGCATAGCAAACAATCAGCACAATATCTCAGGTCTCAGGTTGGCAGCAATTACACACGCATCCCCCCTTTTGGATGATTATTTGTAGGGATGCCAACGATACTTCGATACTTGAAATGTATCTATACTACTGCACTAATATCGAGTATTTTTATCTTAGATACTTATTGAGCGATTCCAAGCTGGTATCGCTACTTTTGTAGCGGTATCGGTATCGAAAATAATTGCGAACCAAACGCGCCTCCATTGGCGTGTACAGTTCTAGACTTGGCTAAAAAATGTCGAGTTGGTACCGGTATCGATATTTTTATTTTCGCATCTCTATCCAGACTTCACACCCGTAAAATCATCCCAAGGTCAAATTCTGTGGGAATTATTTTTATATAGGAAATCCTCAGAGATATTCTGCTGTGCTGCTGTGGTATAGGTCTCTGTTGTTTCGATTAGTTCTGATGTCACCGTCACGTGTCAATTGTCTGTGAAATCCTTCCTCGTCATAGCTCCGTCCCAACACAGAGCGACAGGTAAACAAACAGAAATGCACATTTCCAACAACCGTATCAAATCAGTCGCAACGGTTGTGTGTATCTATTGTTCCTTAATTTCCGTGTTTAGTTATTTCTTCGTTTCGTTAACAACCTTATTAAATTCGGCTGCAAATTGCGTTGAAAAAATTTTACAAATATCCGAAGTGTTGACATCACCAGAACATTCACCAGAAACCTCAATAATATTGATGAAAACAGACTAAAAAGTGATTGGGACAACAATTTACGTTTGGGTGGAGAGTATGCGAAAATCTACTACACTCGAATATCCTAATTTGTTTTGTAAACCCATAATCCCTTGGCGTTGCGTTAGTATGCTTCTACAATACACCAACTTTGACATTCGAGAATCTACACTTCTTCAACTGCCGATCTTTCAATCTTGGGATCTTACTTCAGGATGATTGAGCTAAAGCCAAGTATGAGCAAAACAATAGAATGGATTTCCAGGCTCAATATTAACCCAGTTACTATTCAAATCGTACAAAAACAACAAAAAAGATACAAAAAGAAACAAAAAAAAAACAAAAAAAACCAAAAAACATATAAAAAATGTTTCACTTTCTTATTTTCGCATCTCTACCCAGACTTCACACCCGTAAAATCATCCCAAGGTCAAATTGTGTACTATACAATATGTGTCCAGTTAATGTGTAATTCTTCGATATCTCGCAAGGTATACCTGATAGGAGAAAATGTCAAATACAAAAGTCATTTAGTTACTCAAGGCGCATATTCTAAAAATATTTTGAAATATACAGGGTGTTGCGGGAAAGTAGGATAGCGATCAACACGATTTTTTTATATGAAACTATAACTTTTTCTTAAATTCTTCTAGTTTCCATCATTGATCTCTATTTAACCCTAAAATATTTTTGGGATCGATTGTGACCTTGCCAAGTTATAATTTATTTTCTACTAATTTCCGGATTTGCAAGGTCGCAAATAATACGTCTAGATTGATATATTCCTTTAACTTTTCTCAATAACATTATACAGCAAGTTACCTGAATAACAAGTGGATATTATTTTGGATATTACCAGCAATTTGTGTCTGCAGGGTGTTTTTGGCAGAATTTTAAATTACGACAACTTGAAGACCAATTTACTTTGTTTTTTTAAATGTAACACCCTGTATTTTTTATTTTAAATTGAAACATGTACTAATACCCTATCTCGCCTTGTAATACTTTTTTGCGATTGCGACGTTGCCAGGTTATAAATTATTTTTCCAAATTTTCAGTCAAATATCCCCGATTTTAATTTATTTTAAATAGAACCCTATACTTATTTTTATTGCAATGAATTTCAATGAATTTCACATGTCGAACTCAGTAAGACCTCACAATTTCAAAATGTTGTTTCTGTTAATTATTGAGATACGGCAACACTGCTTTTTCAGTAAACGCTACCGGAACGCTTAAATATTTCCAAAACTGCCACAGCTGGAGAGGTGAAGTTCAATACTTGGCGGTTTTTGAACATACGGAATTCAAAAACGCTAACATCAGTGTTGTCAGATTTACCACTTTTACGTTAGACTTCATAAATAGGGCATTCCATTCAAAATTATGACGTAAGATAAGGTATTAGTAGATATTTCGATTTAAAATAAAACATACAGGGTATTACATTTAAAAAACAAAGTAAAATGACCTTCACATTGCCGTAATTTAAAATTCTGCCAAAAACACCCTGTAGATACCAAGTGCTGGTAACATCCAAAATAATATCCACTTAATATTCAAGTAACTCACTGTATAATGTTATTGAGCATAGTTAAAGGAATATATCAATTTGGACGTATTACTTGCGGCCTTGGAAACCCGGAAATTAATAGAAAATAAATTATAACTTGCAAACGTCGCAACCGATCCCAAAAATATTTTTGGGTTGAATAGAGATCAATGATGTAAACTAAAAGAATTTAAGAAAAGTTATAGTTCTATATAAAAATACCCTGTATATTTCAAAATATTTTTAGAATATGCGTTTTAGGTAATCAAATAACTTTTGTATTTGACATTTTCTTCTATCAGATATACCTTGCGAGATATCGAAGAACTACACACTAACTGGACACCCTGTATAACCATATGCTAAATAAATAAAAAAGGTGTGCTTCTCTGTTCGACGTTTCGCCAGCATGAGTGGATCCTTAGGTGACTCCCGAAAGTCAAAAATTTCCTGAACCCTTTGAAAATTTACACATTTTTATAGGGTCGTCTGATGTATCGACATGAGCTTAGTAAGGACATTACAACTGACGTCACCTTGATGGTAACCATAATGGTGGATGTGAGGGACAGTTGCGACGACGTGTTCATATATTCTGCTGACTGTCAAGGCAACACCATCTACGTCACAGATGTCAATAAAGACGTCAGCTGGGCTGTTAAGGACAAGACAATGTTCCCTTGGCCAACATACGGAACATATAAGATTCTTGGTAAGTAATCGTAAAGCAAAAAATGTCAAAAATGAATAGTCTTCATGAACTATTTAGAAGAAAATGTAAACCAAAATGTTAAGTACACTACATGTTGCTGACATATTCGCGGCATTTGAAAAAATATCCAGAAATATTATATAATTTAATTGGAAAAGTGAATATAATATAGTCAATTAGATTCAATTAAATTGAACTTTCGAAGTTCAAAGCTAAGAACAGCAACATAAAATGTCTAATTTTAGAACATTTTGCTGTCAAGTTCTTATTAAGTCATGGAAGGTTTCTTAAAGAAAAGGAGACCAGAAAAAAATTAACGGGATAAATGATTATGATACAGACATTGTTGATAAGTTACTTAAAAATTACAGGCTTATTCATTTTATTCGATACGGAGCATTATAGCTAAAATATTTGATGAAGAATAAAATAATAATTTCGGAAGGATAGGAACTTATCAAGGCTGCATTTAAAAAATATCTTTGTGTTATACAGGGTGTCCCCAAATCATGAAACGTATTAAAATTATATCTTTCTAAATCGAACACACTGTATATTATTGCACATTCAGATTCCTTAGTACATTCCAGTGTGGCTTTATGCATTACACATGGGACTTAAACAGAACCGTTTAGGTGTAAATCACCATTTTCGGTATAAGCAGATATCAGAAAAAATTGAATATCGCAGAGATCGCTTAGGTTACACAATCAAATTTGAATTACGTTTATGCTTGGAAATCGGTCGATTATCTCTTAGATAATCAGGTGGCCCTATTTTTCTTTCAGGTACAATATTCGATATAATGGATGGTGTGTTAGGAATGGCCCTAGAGCCCTACCATCCTGGAAAGGATAGAAAATTATATTATCACGCTATGTCTAGTCCTACAGAAAACTGGGTGTACACTTCTCATTTGAGAAACCAAACGATGTTTTCAGGAGGAGAGCTTTCCACGCCCCAAATATTCCATGTGAGTATCACTTAAACCATGTCACCTCAAAGTATGAATAGTTAAGAAGGTGAGACACACAGAGAATAAAACTGAAGTCGAATAGACTAAGGCCCGATTTTATCAATATGCATATTTTAACAAAGGTTTTGACAAAGCTTTTCTATTGGACGTTATTTAGCAAAAACTTTCTATTGGGTATTGATGGCTACGTTATTAAGTATCGTCCAATAGTATTTTATCAATATTGGAAGCAAAACGTCAAAGCTGGACGACACTTTTGTCAAAAATATTTTAGAAATTCATGGTGATTCATGGATACTAGATGGTTCACAATGGTTGATTGTATACTATAAAGTATGTCATTTTTGACCTTTTTGAGGTAAACTTCAAGAGAAATCAATTATTTTCAGAGCACTTTGTCAGGTGCATGTTCTTGAAAGGACTGCTCTGGTTGGTCAAAGTCTTTGTTAAAATGCGCGTCCTGATGAAATCGTGCCTATGTTACTAATCCTGAAGGAAAAGTTCAAGGCCTTAACATAAACTTGCTTTTTTAAGATAGCATGTAATATTATTGTTTGACAAAATTGGAGTCTTGGATTAAATTTTTTTTTTATGGTAAATGGAAAGATCATACATCAGTTTTATTAAAACACTACTAGAAAAAATGCTAATCAGTATCGGAGTAGGACGTCGTTGGTGAAAAATATAACATTTTGACGTCACACGCGTTTAGAGTTGCTCGGGAGCTGTCGGCATATCTTCGGTACTGGATTCAAAAATCAATTTTTATTTTGATATAACTTTTGAATTATTGCGAAAGAAAAATTAGAAAATGTTTTTTATGAAACTTATAATATGATCTTTCAATTTATCACAAAAAACAAGCAATTTTTTTTATTCCCCCCAATTCCATAACTATTCTTACCATGCGGGGATAGGTACCCTTGAAGACAGTTTAACGTTGGAGAGATAGATGAAGGTAGAATTTCAAAAGTATAGAAATGAATTCATATTAAAGTTTATCAGCAATTAGATCAAAAAAATTACTTACTACTACTTTTGCACTAACCTCTATGCAGAATCGAGGTTATAAAAGCCAGGTCACTCTTTTAATTGAGCATATATTTTTATGTATATGTTGTACTCAATAACAGAATTCGGCCACTGACCGAACTGTATACCCAGAACGCGTTGTGGATTTTGCTAGTTTCTCACACCGCGTTGCGGGTAATCTTTGTATGCACAGAACGCGTTGTGGGTAAAGTACAAAGACCCACAATGCGAAACTCCGAATACCATCAGAACCACACGACCATTTTCGCTTTATGGACAATACAAACATAGCCACAAAACGAAATTTTATAATCAAAAAATGTAAAACAATGTGTTATATCAAATACCTGGTCACGATTTAGGAAAAAAATAATTTCCTCTTCATTCTTATACCTTTGAGCTATCAATTATTCATTCTGTCCTATTTTCAATAATTCATATGGATTCAGCTTTCAATACTGGTAGATGACAAGCATAATTTCCACAGTTCTTGTCCTTCTTCAACCTTACCTGTGATTTTTTCCTAGTCACCTTGTGTAAACCTGTGAGATGAGGCTATACAGAGTTTATTCAAACCATTCTCGAATTATTTTGGAAGTGTTTCTGTCGACTTACTGATCTTACTAAACGTTGTTCTGAATAAATAAAAAAAACACTTGTTGCGGTATGTTAGGTTATTAGGTTTCCGCTTTGTGGCTATTTGTATTATTACCCACAACGCGAAATGGTCGTGCGTTTCCGACGTCATTCGGAGTTTCGCATTGTGGGTATTTAGTATTTGTAATTTACCCAAAACGCGTTCTGCACATACAAAAATTACCCGGAACGCGATGTGAGAGATTAGAGTAATCCACAACGCGTTCTGTGTATAAATTTCGGCCAGTGGCCGAATTCGGTTATTGAGTACAACATATACAGTAATAGTTGTGAATACGTATTGCAGACCTATGAAGGCCAGAGGTCTACCCAAAGTGCAGCAGAAGTTATTGATAGTAAAGGCACAATGTTCTTTGGATTACATGGCAAACAAGAACTCGCATGCTTCGACACCTCTGGAGAATATGGATCAAGAAGTAGCATGGGAGTCATTGAACGCAATGATGAAACTCTACCATTTGTCAGTGGTATTAATGTAAGTTACTTAAAGTTGCATGTTGAAATTTGGGTTCTTAATAGCTAATGCATAATTTTTAATTTCTCAAATTATGTACTGGATGTCTCCCCATACTTCGCTCTTTTTTATTTGAAGAGATAGACAAACATTTTTATATGAAAGTTTTATAGTTTTCCCTTGTCGTTTAGAATTTGGTCGAACAAAAGGAAAAAATAATAAAAAATTCTGTTTTTCGTATAAAGTTGTCTTCTACTTCCCACACCGATAGGTGAAGGAAGTATTGTGATCACGAAAATTTTCGATTCTGAGATAATACGTTTTTTGGACATTTTATGATGTCTACATAATGAAAGTCCACGTCTCCCATTCCCGTCGGTCTGTCTGTCTGTCGATCTGTCGGTCTGTCTGTCTGTACGCGTTTTTCTAGCCACGTAATCTCAGTAACCGCTGCATGGATTGTAATGGAATTTGGGCAGCAATATGCTGTGGGGCCGTAGTAGGTAATGCTGCTATACCTTTGAAAATCGGTGCATGGGCGGCGAAGTAATTAGCAAAAAACAAAAAAATTCAAATATTTCTCAAACTTCGTTTTTAGGCGTTTTAGGAAGGTGTCCCTGATTATTTTCTATCTTTTTTTGGGTTAGGGGGTGGGAGGTGTGAAATTGCTCGTAATAGACTGCTGACCTGTGAAGGAAATCCTAGCGACATAAGTAACGTTTTTAGGTAACCAAAGGACAGTATTTTTTCTGGTGTAAACATACGAGTATTGCTTTAGAACGTTCTGTATTGTGCAACAAGGAAACCATTGAATTGATTTTAGTGAAATTTTTACACGTATTACTACCGTGGCGAGGATAAAAAATGCGTATGATTTTTATAAATCGTGTCAGTGGTGGCACAGAAATAATAAAAAACTAAAAATATAAAAGCACCTCAAACTTCGCTTTTAAGCGATGACTTGCCTGCAAGGGAATCTGAGACTAAAGTCTCATGCTACGGGAAAATAATAAACTGGTATCACTGTAGTGTGACTTGACTTCATATTTTTTTTTAAATGGGATACCTATACACAGGTATTATATCACAGGAAAGAAATATATGATTCTCTTGTTCCCTAAAAATATAGGGTTCGTCCATCTTATTTTGAAAGATTTTTAAAATATTTACCTTCAAAGTTTCTAAAATGTGGAAGTAAACATCAATCCACTATAGCCATGGCGACCGCAAAACAATTGAATGCGGCAATGTTTGTGTTATTCTGACATTTTGCCGAGGTAAAAAGTATCGCTTTCTTCACAATTGCAAATAACTTCCAGTTTTATTATAAATAATGCCTTTATATTATTATAGTAGTATAAAAATATGAAATATAAGTTGTTGTCTGTTTATCTAAACGTGCTTCTTGACGGCACAGGTACGCCAAATAATGCACTGTACTCTTTTCTTGCTTGAGATATATTGTTATTATTTTCATAAAATAAACGTATAATTCTTAGTTTTTGATTTTCATGATAGTAATTTAACGGAATTTTACAATCAAACTGGAAATTATTTGCACTTGTAAACAAAGCGATGCTTTTTTCCTCGGCAAAAATATTTTAAAAACTTTTCAAAATAAGGTGAATGAGCTCTATATTTTTGAAAGCAAGAGAAAAATATATTTCTTTCTGTGGATAATATAAAGGGTGTCCTATTTGAAAAAAGAAAACTTTATACGAAAAAAAACGATTTTTTATTATTTTTCCGTTTTCTCTCATCAAACTCTGAATGTCAAGAAGGAACTATAAAACTTTCGTATAAACAAGAAGGGTGGAGAAGTATGAGGAAACACCCAGTATTGACAGCGACTTAAAAAAACAAAATGGTATTAGAACACTTCAAATGCCTTATTTGGTGCTGAACTTCATCTTTTACAATTCTAGAGCTCTTCATTGCTGTAACTGGACTCAATTCTTGCAAATCTCATACTACTAATCATTGCAGAATAGAATTAACCATATTCAAAACAAACTGTTTCCAAACGTCTCAGTTTCTCCATAGTATTAAATGTTTGCTTTGATACAATTTCCAGGTGGCGAAGAACTCGAGAGGCATCGAAGAGCTGTGGGCTGTAACCACCCCGTTTCAGAAGGTCTACACAGACACGCTTGATACCAAAGAGATAAACTTCAGAATACTGGGCGCTAAAATCGACGACTTGACGTACGGCTCGGTGTGCAGACATGGCTCGTCCTCCCCTCCTCCCCATAAAGGACATTTTCATCACCCCCCACAGCCCGGTCATGGATACTGAACCTACGCTGTCGATTTGTGACCTGAGTGTTGCTCGATTTTGTATTATATTTTTATACCTTCAATAAATGACCTGATTTTAATAAATAGGAATGCTGCATTCTTTTGTACTCTAATTTGGCGTCTAATTAATAGTGCTGTTTGTAGAGTGGCGCCGGGAAACAGTTACAAAGCCTACACAGAACGCGAGGCTAATGACCAAAGCAGTCGATGCCGATGACACAGAAGTAAAAAAAAAGCAGACTTTCAAATTGTATTTTGTCCATTAGTCCATTATTACAAATTTCCAGAAGCAAAAAACTAGAACAGAGATACCAAATCATAGCGAAAAAAAGACTTGGGATAATACAGGGTGAGTCAAGCTCAACGCCTCAGACTTTTGTGACCAAATCATACCACTATTCGAAAAACTAACTTTGAGAGTGTGTGCAGGTCGAGTTGGACCATATTATAAAAATAATGACTTTTTTACTGTATCTAATAAAAGCGTAACATATCAAAGTTATGATTTGTTAAATGGAACACCCTGTATATTATTGCATGTTCCCGGTCAATTTGAGTGTGACTTTATGTATCACAGATGGGACTTAGATCAAACCGTTTAGGTGCAAATCACAATTTTTGATATAAGTAGATGTCCGAAAAAATTGAATATCGCAGCTATAAAACTTAGAAGGCTGTGACTTTGCCGTGTCACTGAGCATGAAATACGTCAACTTATGTTAGATGGTCGAGTTTGAGTTGCATTTGTACTGGAGAAAACGGTAGATGAATTAAGGGAGCTTGAATCAGGGACAACCCGATTTTTTAAATGGGAATGCCTAATTTTCTTTATGCAATCAAATGTAAAATTTGACAGCATTTCTAATGATATGCGGTTGTTAATATCAGGTGTATAAAAGTTATTATTTCGACCTACATACACTCGCAAAGTTGATTTTACCTCCCAAGTTTTATAGTATTAATCCATAAGGTAACCTTAGAGATGTGCAGAAAATATAAAGAACTGAGAGGACATTATTTGTTATATATTATAATATTATGTACAATTTCAGAGCGAAACATAATGACAATGCTTTCTATAAAAATAATCAAATAATATATTTAACCTCTAAGTATTTTATAATATATGTATACGTTTCATATATATTTACAATCAACAAATTTATATACACATTTTTCACAACCTGTAACAATATTTCCATCACAATAGGTTTAAGACAAAATATTTTCCGATATCTTGGTATATATGTCGTTGGTAGAAAAACCTTACCAAAACCATTGAAATTTGCTGCTATCTATCTGCTTAGTTTCTGTACACACAACTTTATGTATTCTGCATCTTTATTAATTTGACACACCATACATTTCTCATGCTTCTATTACTGTGCATTTAAGACACCTTTATCATCGTCGTGGTCAGAAAATCAATAAATCATTTTTTTATAACTGAGCAGACCGCGTAGGCAGAGCCTAAATACCAGAGTACCGCGGCTGATGCTGTGAAAAGGTTATGTTAGGGGAAGTTTGTTAACACGGAATTTAAATGGGCCAATACCCGCAGACCCGATAAATACATATCCTGGCAGTCCCTTCCAACCCTTGAACACCCTGGGAATAAATGCGCGGTTGTACCGCTCAGTTCCCCCGTGTGGGGGCGGGTTAGAATATCTCCAGTCATATATCCTGCGTGTCGTAAAAGGCGACTAAAGGGAACACCGAACTACTGTCAGTATAAGCAGTAACCTCTTCTCAACCAACAGCTTCGGCTGGACGAGTTGATAAGAGTCAGGACACCTTCTTGTCCTTGGGGTGAGAAATTGCCCCTAAAGGCGGATGAACCAGTAGATACCATTTGGTCAACGGCATGAGGATGCAGAAAGCAAATGGGAAACTACTGTATTAAAGATCTTAAGGATATCCCAAGAGAAACTCGTAAAATGTGTAAATGCATTTTACGAGTTCACAACATGTCTGTTAAGACATTGTGACTATGATGATGATGATCTGCTTAGTTACTGTACACACAACTTTATGTATTCTGCATCTTTATTAATTTGACACCCTAATAATTTCTCATGGTTTTATTACTGTGAATTTAAGACATTTTTCTCAAAGTCGTGGTCAGAAAATCAATAAATCGTTTTTTTTAACAGACTGCGTAGTCAGAGCCTTAATGCCAGAGTACCGTGGCTAATGCTATAAAAAGGTTATGTTAGGGGAAGTTTGTTAACGCGGGATTTGAATGGGCCAATACCCGCAGGCCTAATAAATACATCTCCTGGCAGTCCATTCCAAGCCAGGACACCCTGGGAATAAATGCGCGGTTGTACCGCTCGATTCTTGATGTATGAAGAACCACCGCCTTAGGATGAGATGCCGCGGTCGCGCGGGTGCATCAGTAGAGTTCTTTACTAGATCCGTCACCACCAGTACCAGAACCTATGATTCGGACATTCGTAACATCCCTTGTTTTGGGTTCGGCAAAGTTACGAATTATTTCAGTCCAAAAATTGGAGTAGGAGTAAATTGTAAAGTATTCAGGCAATACATTTGATTAAACCGCAAGCCGTGTGATACATTTATTCTACACGATTTGACAGAGTTGGATCTGGGGTGCGAAATCTCCAATGCAACTAACAGAGATACGGGCAAAACTATCAGTTAAACAGGGACACCTAGCCCCGCATACAACGTACATTCACACTACATTTACAGCCAGGTGCAAGATTCTGTGGAGCGTGTTGAAGGTGAGTATGACATATTCTGTGGTTGAGGGGGACCTGTGATCTACGGAACTGTCAAAATATGTCAAACAGAAATTATCTTATGATTAGCCTGTGATCAAGGTCATATTTATTGTAGAGAATAATCTCGGACTCCCAGGACGCTTAAAGGCCTTGGACTCCTGGAGCAGATTACATCGAAACCGATGGTATAAGACTGTCTCAGTACTCTCTCAGTTGTCAGTTTACTAGCTTCATGCAACACTGTAAATCTCAGTTGGGTACCAGACCACCAATGTATTAGTGGCAATCAGTGTTCAATTGAAAGTACATAAAAAATCCTACGTATTAACTCCCACTATCTGATTGGAATTAAAACAACTTTCCAGTGGGATCAATTTATTCGAATCATTTGCTAATTGCAAATCAACTATAGCTTCTCAAATAATGTTTATTTGAGAGATTGGGGCATTTCTGGACCACCAGAAATAACGAATTTCGTAGCTATCGTTGCTTTGAGCAAGCGCAGTAATTTGAAATAGAAATGGTTTCAAATAACGATAACAAAGGTCGATATTTTACATGTCTGCTTTCTCTCCTTGAAGAGTCACTATGGTCAAATTGTGAACTTTCAAACAACTAGCAATATCGCCGCATTATGCGGCTAGTTTTTTTTTTGAGGGAAACATATCAATAAAATGGATGTTAGAAATAGCCACAAGTTGCCAACTCACTGTGTGTTTTGCGCGCAAAAGTCGTCAATTACTCAGCTATGGTTTTTGGTCGTTAACTTGGATTTGAAATCGCCTCTTTGGCAGAAAATCACCACATCTGGCAAATCTGGGAACGCGTCTCCTAAAGAATGAAAGTCGGGGGTGTACTCTCTTCAAACTGTTAAACGCTATCAGCTGCCTGCGTCCGAGGCGTTTATATCGGAATTCTAGAACCCCACAATCGTGTTAATTCTAGAGACTGCTACAGGATGGACAAAAATATCCAGACTATTACAGTATTAACGAAGAACAAGCAAAAGCTGTAAGCAGTTCATCCGAAAAATATTTTCGTTATCACGGAAACTGGGCATCGCCTTCGCAAAATAATACTTATCCTAACAGGTACATAGATGTGGCTGTTTCAATCAGCGGGAAGCGAATTTCTTGCAGTCAATTTTGTCACAATTTTTCTTAAATACCATGCTCACAACGTACACGTGTCATCATATGAAACTTCGTGTACCTCGCGATCAGACTTGTACCACTAAACAACAGATTTGGGACAGACTGGGAACATACAGGATTTCACAAAAGTTTGAAGCGGTCAACTATTGGATAAAATTTATGTTATAGAGTCTTTAAGTAACTACTACATGAAGAAGGTGAATTCTTTATAGTCCAAACCTAGTCATGAAGTCGTGCCATGTTCAACTTTACAAAAAACCTTGTATATTTAACTTCCTACTGCATAACCTAGACCCAACTCTTTTGTTCCAAACATAACATAACATTTCAAATCTTCTATAAAACCCTGTATATCAAATGAAAGATAAACGATTGCAGTGTACTTGAGCAACACAAACTAATAGCAATCTTCTTCCCCAGCAAACTCAATGTAAGTATGGAACGAGCTTCTTTTGGGGTCACAAATGGTACCCTCAATGGCTTCATCTGTAAAAGCAGACATTATCCTGAAGTTCACTTTGTTCTTGTCTAAAGTTTCGTATAAATAGAATGGGAGTTTGTTCGACAGCACCCATACACTTTGTCGCTCTTCTTGGTCTATCTTGATGTCGTTGGGAAAGACGAGAGTCTCACTACTCTGAGCCACCACGCCAAGGTTGTCTCGTTTGTAAGGTTTGCTGGAGTCCCAACAACCGATGCTGTCTCTTGTTACCATGTTGTAGAACAGAATACCTTGAAAAGAAGAAGACAAAGTGATTGGTCAGCAAGAAACAAAGATCTTTAGACATCATCATACTGTGCCAGTCCGGCCCTGTCCACCATCTCGCCACATAGTCGCGAGTTCTAGAAAACTGACTTCCAGAAACAACACCAGCATCGCGAACGCGGAGAGAAGCTTCGCGATGGTGACAGGAATACAATATAAAAAGCATCATCAGAGGCAGACGGGAGAATGAACAGAGTCACCAGCCAGACGCTGTCCGTCTACCAGTGGCGCGCGCAAAATAAATGGACAGCGAAATAAATTAGTGAAGTGAAGGACAAATAATAATAGGTTAGGCATAATATAACTGCATTCACTGAAGAAACGGAGTAAAAAAATATTTCAAACCCATATTTTGGGGCTTAACTCGGATAAATCGAACTTAATTTTTCTGTTTATAATAACATCACTGCTCTCAGTATGCAGTTTTGTAGCCGGTGTGCATATAACCCTTGACCATACAGTAAAAATTTACGTATATTGTGCATGGTTACTCCGTTTGTTCGGTGGATAAGGATACTGTATAAAGTTAGAGTAAATAAACAGTTGAATCCGTATCAAGTGTTTTCCTGCCCAATCAAACCAAAGACTTGTAACAATACCTATCTAAAGCTGGATACGCTTCAAGAATAAAATTCCTTTGTTCCAAATAGACTTCAGACTTGTTTTGGATCAATTTCAAGCTACCAGAACAGTATGAGGGATTCTTGGTCTCCCGAAAGTATGAAGCAGTTTGATAATTTATATTGTTTTAATCGAAAAGCTTGTGATGGTATGTTGCTTTTTTCAGAAGACGTGTTTGATTGATTGATCATATCTTAAAAGTGAACAATCATAACTATAAATGAGTTGTGTTGAGGATGAACAATAGGGTTGCATTGCAATATAGTTTCCTTCTGACATGTTTAAAATATTCAAATGAATCAAAATTTAAATTTCAAAATGTAGTTAGTGGTAATAATGGTATTTTTTGGGAAATGAATGAAATATTTGTCGTAGATTCCTTCAGATACAGGGAAAAATGTTTTGATTCTTTTTACCTCCCACACCAATAGGTGATGGGAATATTGTGAAATTTTCGATTTTGAGATAATACGCTTGTTGGTTTTCTATGATATCTACATAACGAAAATGCAGGTCACCCAGTTCCGTCGGTCTGTCCCTCGGTCTGTCTGTCGGCCCGTCTGTCTGTTAGCGATTTTCTAGGAGCGTAATCTCAGTAACCGCTGCATGGACTGAGATGAAACTTTGGTAGCGATATGCTGTGGTGTCTTAGTATGTAATGCTGCTATAGTTTTGAAAATCGGTGCATCAGTGGTGGAGTAATTCGTAAAAAACAAAGAAATTCAAATAATTCTCAAACTCCATTTTTACACGTTTTAGAGGTTCCTGATAGTTTTATAGTTTTTTTTGTGTAGCCGTGAATGTGGTGGTTGGGATAGTAGAACTGAAAAATTTGTTGTATTTCTTAATAGGCTGTCCGTTGACCTGTGAAAGAGAAACCTAGTGACATAATACACGTTTTTAGGTCCATCCAAACGTTGCCCAGCCTATTGCAGAAATTAGGGGACTTAGAGTTTGAATGTATACTTACGAGTATTGTTGTAGATCGCTCTGTATTGTGTAACGTGGAAACTGTTGAATTGATTTTAATACCGTTTTGATGCAGTATTACTACTGTGGCCAGAATGGAAAACGCGTGCGTATTTTAGAAACAGCTCAAACTTCATTTTTGATGCTACACTCATGCTACTGATCTTTTCAAAAAAGATTTGGGAGGGTGTAAAATTGAGGTGATGTATATTTTTATACCTTTCCTGTCCATCCAGTGAGCAGAGACATGTCCGTTTTGCCCTCTACTCTGACCTATGACCTCGAAAGCGTGTTTGGTCATGGCCCAACCAGTTTCGTTGCAAACCACCGATGTTGGCACACGGAATTCCCGAAAGCTCGACATGGGGTGGAAGTAGAGGATCCTGTCTTTAGTATACTTGTCGTAAGGGCTCAAAGCTAGGGCGAATAAGCCATCCGTCCATTCAAACTCCAGATGGTGGACCTAGAATAGTAATTACCTATTATTTGCCTAAAGAATCAAAAAACATTTTGGGATTTCTATTAAGATACAGTCTCGTTTCTGGATAACTTGAGGGCGTTCTGAGTTTTAGGGTCATTTAACGAAAATCAAAAATTTCAGATCTTTCTGGTCCTTACATTTGCTTAAAAAATCAAAAACATTTGTTTGGCTCTCTATTAAGATAAAACCTCGTGTTTTGAATAATTTGAGGGTGCTGCTTACAAATCCGCTGGTAGTTTTAAATTTCATTCTCGCTTGACGAAAAAGTTCAGATCTTTCGGATCCTCAGGTTTGCCTGAAAAATGGAAACCTTTATTTGGATTTCCATTAAGATAAAACCTCGTGTTTTGGATAATTTGAGTGTGGTGATTACAAATCCGGTCGTAGTTTTGAGTTTCAGTCTCGTTTGAGGAAAATAAAAAAAATCCTCATCTTTCAGCTCGTCAGGTTTGCTTAAAAAAATTGAAAAGCTTTATTTGGATTTCTGTTAACATAATGCCTCGTGTTTTAAATCATTGAAGGGTGCTGATCACAAATCCGGTTGGCGCTTTAAGTTTCAGCCTCGTTAAACGAAAATAAAAAATTTCAGATCTTTCTGATCTTCAGGTTTGCCCAAAAAGTCGAAAACCTTTGTTTGACTTTCTATTAAAATTATATTTCGCGTTTTGGATAATTTGATGGTTCTGATTACAAGTCTGGTCGCAGTTTCGAGTTTCACTCTTGTTTGACGAAAATCAAAAAGTTCAGATCTTCCAGATCCTCAGGTTTGCCTAAAAAATCAAAAACATTTATTTGGATTTATATTAATACAAGACCTTGTGTTTTGAATAAGTTGATGATCCTGATTACGAATCCGGTCGCAGTTTTGAGTTTTATTCTCGTTTAGCGAAAATCAAGAGTTTCAGATCTTTCAGATCCCAAGGTTTGCCTAAAAAATCAAAAACCTTTATTTGGATTTATACTAAAACAAAACCTTCGTGTTTCGTATAATTTGAGGGTGCTTATTACAGATCTGGTCGTAGTTTTGAGTTTCAGTTTCGTTTGACGAAAATCAAAATTCCTGATCCTTCAGCTCATCAGGTTTGCCTAAAGAATCGAAAAACTTTATTTGGATATCTGTTAAGGCAAAATCTCATGTTTTGAATCATTTCAAGGGTGCGGAGTACAAATCCAGTCGGCGTTTTGAGTTTTAGTTTCGTTTAACGAAAATCATATGAGTAGGCAAGACGATTCATCTTGAAAGGATCAAAACGCTAATGAAAATTACCAAATATTACTTGCAAAAATTGGCCGCAAAATGTAGAATTAAAGAAGAAAGAGAATTAAGTTGGAAGAAGCTATCATGGATAAAGCATTACATAGCGCTAAGCTTTTAACCATCATATGGGTACTTAGCCGAAGATAGAGATATTTGATAAAATAGTCACTAACCTTTGTTGTGCGAAAAATGCACAATCAGGACATAGAATATGACTTTTTGATTTTTCTAAAAGCTATGAGTTAAATTGGCCCTCCATTCCCTTACCTTCTACTGCCACTACTTTTTATGCACTGATGATGCATACCATTTCGAAGAGCTTACCTTGTAAGCTGCAGCTAGAGGTTCAGGAAAAAACAAATGATCAGTAATGAGCCAGGATTTCATCTTCTCTAAACTGAACACTACCATTCCAAATCGCCAGACGTCTGTCAGGTATGCATGGACATTAACACAGTCGTTGTCTCTAATATCTACCATGAGGTTTGAGAATAGCCCATCTGCCTTCACTTGATCTGGTGGCAAGTCATATCTGGATTAAGAAATAACTACATCGAATTTATTTTTATCATAATAGTTTTAAAGTTTATGAGATTAAAGATAGTATAGGTTTGCCATATTGTCTATTTGTAGAAGTATGTGGTTTATAAGCAAAAGTGCTCTTTCAAGAAATTTAGGTTTTATACTTTGCTATACGGCATGATTTTTTGTTTACTATAATATGTATGTTTTTGATCTAAGAAGATGAATCTATCTAATTTTAATAAACAATTAGACAAGAAAAATGTTATCATCATCTGTTAACTATTTTGCCGCTAACATCTTTTTCTACTCCTTTTCGTAGTTACGAAAAACCTGAACCACCTTTTAAGGGATTCTAAACATGCCAAAAGTGTTATACTGCTACAAACTATACAAAACAAGCTTTAATAGTTTCTCTCCTCCGGAAAGTAAAAATAAAAAAAAATATTCATTTAAACTTCTCACATAATACCATTAACAAATTGGAATATGCATTCTTCAGTTTCTTCAAATTGGCGGTCGAAACAATTTACCGTCAGAACAATAATATGTAAGATATTCAATAAAAATTGTGGAGCACGTCCTAGTATTCGTACGCATACCATAAATTACATAAATACTACCTTATCGACAGTATTACTTACCTAGTTAGTAGCTGGTCAGTCAACAAATCAAAAATCAGCACCTTTGGGGGGCAAATTTGATTTGGGTTCGTCGTAATCGTTATCTGTCCACTATCCAGTACCCATAGTCGGTTACAACTGTCAGCTTGGATTCGAAATACAGAGACTATGGCATCACAGGTACCTATAATATAATACATAATATTAGATGATTTTAGTTCAGAAAATATTGTTATGTAAATTTGAACAACAGTGTGCTACAGAGATTGAACTATTTACTTTATATCTAGTACATCAGAACTGGTAGTAACTAGTTGGTTTATTATTACGAGAGAAAATAAAAGCAGGAAAATAAAAATAGAGTTGAACAAGTTAATTGACTCAGTACTTCCCACACATTACGGTGATACCAGTTTATTATTTTCCCATAGCATGAAGCTATAGTCTGAGATTGCCTTGCAACCAAATCTTCGCCCACCCGATCGCAAAAAAGTGTGTTATGCCACTGGATCTTTCCTTCACAGCTCAATACAACCATACAACAACAATACAACCAGTTTTACAACCATTTACCCCCAACCATCGCAATTTCACCCCCACCCAAAGAAGTAGAAATTCATCAGGGACTCCCAGAACGCCCAAAAGCTTTTTTCATATTTATTGTTTTTCTGGTTATTGCTGCGTTTTTCATCCTTGCTAAGGTACTGTGTCGAAATTTGATTATAATCAATTCAATGATTTCAACGTTACACAATACAGAACGATCTAAAGTAATACCCGTATGTATACACCAGTCCCTTGGTTTCTGTAGTAGGCAAGGCAATGTTCAGATGGACCTAAAAAAGTGTATTATGGCATTAGTCCTTTCCTTAAAAGGTCAATAGACAACCTATTATGAATACAACAAATTTTTCAGCTTCACAACCCCCACCCCCAAACAACCCCAATTTCATCCCCACCCAAAAAAGTAGAAAATGATCAGGAGCCCTAAAACGCCTAAAAACGAAGTTTGAGGACTATTTGAATTTTTTTGTATTTTGCTAATTACTTCGCCGCCATGCACTGATTTTCAAAATTATATCAGCATTACACATCAGTGTGGGCAGTAAAACAAAAGCATAATGGAAAAAACAGTTTAATTTTTACCTGGTTGATGCCATCTCCAACTTGGATATGGCACTAGCTTTGGTGAGGGTTCTCTTGGCACTCTAGGTATCACGGTTAACGAAGCTGGTACCCCTGTTCTCCATTTTGGCATTGTAACGAAGAGTCTATCTCTCCAAACCTCCAAACCTTAAGAGTTTGAAACTATGATTAATAGTTACAGCAACAGACGTCTAGGTATACATAAATGAACTATCATTGAAGTAAAAATTAGTTCACTTTCTCTTGGCCTGTGACATTAAAACTGCATCAAGTAAACACCAAGCGTTTGTCTTGAGCTATTGAAATACATAACTATTTGACAAGACAAAAATCGCTAACAAATGACTGAACGAAATCTTGACAGCTTTTGCTTTGGAAACCATCTAAAATTATGAAGAATAGTAAACCATAGCATTTTAAGAACTGCATTGTCGATAAATTAAAAACAAGGACCAATAATGTATCAGTTCATCTTCTGAAGTCCTTCTTCTGAAGAACTGTTGTTACATCGTGATTCTTCTCGATGTGCAATGCAACTTCAGGACAACGCAGATACACTTACCTAGAGGAAGGTTATTCTCCGGTATAAAATCTCCATGACGGATTGCCCTTTCTCTATCATCCGAAGACAGGTAAGCAAAGTCCAGCTGACTCCAATGATACCAGATCTTGAAGGGCCCTGTCCTTTCAAGCGGCTCAGGTTCTGGTACACGATGATGTGGTACCAGTCGGTGAAGCTCAGGTACTGCATGATCTATCTGATGTGGCTCAAAGTGCTGCACATCATCATGTATGTGGTTAACTTGCTGAGAGATACCCTCATGGTGTCCTATTTGACCACGATATTCTTCGTCACTTTGTAAATGATGTCCAGGAGGATGATGATCCAGATGGTTTGAGCCAAGGAAGTGATGGCTCACACTATATGGACTAGGAACATGGTGGGAGACTAGCGGATGATAGTCCTTTTGAGGTACTGCAGGAAAATGGTGAGAGGTCACTGGCTCGTGGTGGGATATTTGATGTCGTACAGGTACTTGTTGGTTCGTGTATGGGACTTGAGGTCTTACCACGCTCAGAGAGAGCAGGTAAGTGAGGAAAGCATCTGGTTTGCGGTAGAGTGGTCTTCCTAGAAAGAGATAATGGAATATTGCAACTGGAGAAAATAGATACTAGATAGAAATGGTATCACTAGGTTGAAATATGGAGAGACCTTCTTGCGTATTTAAGTGCATGAAGCTAGAGGAGGGTTGTAGGACTGAAAAATGCGTTGTATTTATAATAGGCTGTCTATTGACCTATAAAAAAAGACCTAGCGGCATAACACACCATAATATGCGGGAGACTGGCGATTGTTTGGCTGCAATCTCAGACTATAGCTTCTTGGAATGGAAAAATAATAAAATGGTATCATAGTAATGTCTGGAAAGTACTAGTAGCCAATCAACTTGATTTCATTGTTTTCACTTTTTCACTAACTTCCGTCGGTCTGTCTGTCTGTTTGCCTGTCTGTCAGTCTGTCTGTCTGTTGGAGTTTTTCTAGCCTCGTAATCTCAGTAACCGCTGCATGGATTGTAATGAAATTTGGGTAGCGATATGATGTGGTGTATAATTTTGAAAATCGGTATACGAGCGGTGGAGTGATTTACAAAAAACGAAGAATTTCAAATATCCCTCAAACTTCGTTTTTAAGCATTTTAGGGGTTACTGATCATCCTGCTTTTTTTGGGAAGGGGTGAAATTAGGGTAGTTAGGGAGGGGGGTTGTAAAACGGATTTTTTTTACTCATGGTAGGCTGTCCTTTTACCTATGAAAGAAAGACCTAGGGGCATAATTTACTTTTTTAGGTCCATCCGAGCATTGCCTTGAGTATTATAGAAATCAAGGTCATTTGGAAGTTTCTGATCACTTCCAGTTGGAGCTTGCAGAATAGCTGTGTCTCTCACTTCATATGGAGTGAGAGATTTTTTGTGTTAGATGCTTTTTGCAGAGAGCGAGCGATGATTTGGTTGCAAGGGATCTCAGACTATATCTTTATGCTATCATCATCATAGTCACAATGTCTTAACAGACATGTTGTGAACTCATAAAATGCATTAAGTCAGAGCTAGAGTATTGCTGACACGAATATTATCAATAGTTTTGAGAACTGTAGCTCGCCATCGTTCGCGATTTACTGTCAGTTCAGTGGCGCTCTTGATACTCATATCTAGCAACTGTTTCGTCGTATCCACCCAGCGTGTAAGGATAACGGCCATGGCGCCGCCCACTCGGGGCGTGACCCTGAACTACAAGTTTCTCCATCTTATCGCTTCTGTGAATATGTCTGAAGAATGCAAGTATTCTCATCGACACAATCGAGGATAGTCTCTTTGGATTACCGAGCTCAGCCAATATGGAAACATTAGTTCGATGGGCGGCATAAGGAATTCTCAGCATTCTCCTCCACGTCCACATTTCAAAAGCATCTATGCGAGCTCGATCTGCCTTTTTAACAGTCCAAGTTTCCGAGGCATACAAAAATATCGAGAACACAAGAGACTGAACCAGTGACATTTTGGTAGCTTTAGTGATGTTATGGTCACACCATATTTTAGTAAGCTTTGTCATGGCCACCCGTGCCTGTTGAATGCGCCGTCGAAAATCTTATTCTCACAGCTACCTGAATTGTCGATCAAAGAACCGAGGTACACAAAACTTTGAACTACCTCACAACGGCCTATTGACTTTATTTCTCGATTATTGTCATACTCTCTATCTACGATAATAACCTTGGTCTTGTTGTAGTTAATACCAAGACCATATGCTGCACTGTGTTGTTCTAAAACGTTCCGCAGAGCTACTAGTTCTTCCTGAGAAGCAGCAATAAGGGTTGTATCGTCAGTAAATCTTAAGGTAGATATTTTGCTTCCGCCAATAGTTATACCGCCATTCCAGTTGTCCAATAGCTGTCTCACCACAAATTCAGAGTAAATGTTAAATAACATCCGAATCTTTATGCTATGGGAAAATAATAAACTAGTTGGTCATCCGTAATATGTGGGAAGTACTGAGTCAATCAACTTGAATTCATTTTTTTTCATTAGCTAGTGAAGCGGGATGGAACAAGACATAAATGTAAACAATTGGCATGATGAACTTAAAAAGCTACCAGCTACGGGCCTGTTACTTGCTTGTTGAAACAATACCAAGCTTTCATTCGACCTTTAACTAACTTCATTTTTAACCACGTAAGATTTTCAAACTAATTCCGAATAATAAGACACGAGACGTTTATTAGCATTCTAATATGCTCATTGAAATTGACATTAATGATATACATTTAATTTCTTAACCACAAACGGTTACTCAATACTCAGTTAACCTATACTGCTTAGAACATTATCGTACTAACATAATTTTATCCAAGTAACGTTGAGACAATTTAGATGTAAATAACTATCTTAGCATTTTTTAATGTCAATATGCTGCCTGTTTTCAAATTCATATCAAAAATGAAGTCAAGTTGATCGACTCAGTACTTCCAACACACGACGGCCTCTTTTTCTTCACCCAGGGAATCAAACTGGACGTAACTTTCACCGTTTTACTTCACAACTCAATACAACATCTCTTAACCTTATCTCATCTACTACTAATACAATTATGGCAATTCCAGATCCCCTTGTAATCAAATCACCGCCCGTCCGCCCAAAAGAAGTGTGTTATGCCGGTAGGTATTTCTTTCACAGGTCAAATTTCACCCTCACCCAAAGAAAAAGTAGAAAATGATCAGGAACCCCTAAAAAGCCTAAAAAGGGGGTTTGAGCTGTTTTTATAATTTTTGTATTGTTGCTGCGCCGCCACTGATACGATTTCCAAAAACCCTAAATGATTTCCATCCTCGCCACGGTAAGAACTATGTAAAGGTTTAATAAAATTAATCCAATAGTTTCTACGTTACTCAAAATAGAACGATCGAAAGCAATATTTTGTATCTGTACATCAAAAAATTCCCCTGGTCTTTACAACATGCAAGGAAACGTTGGGATGGACCGAAAAAGTGTATTATGTATGACGCTAAGTCTTTCTGTGTGTATTATGTATGATGCTAAATCTTTCTTCGACAGGTTAGCGGACAACCTATTATGAATACAACAGATTGTTCAGTTTTACAACTCACCCACTCCGCCAATCATCCCAATTTCACTCTCTCACCTCAAAAAGTTGTAAACGATCAGGGACCCCTAAAACGCCTAAAGACGAAGTTTGAGGAATATTTAATTTTTTTATCCATTTCATAAAAAAAATGGTAATGAATTGACATGAAGTTTGCAACTATCGTATAGGCACTTAAAATAAATTAGGCTTAGTTATAGTTATTTTAAAAAAAACGCATAGCTTGATGTACTATGAATGCTTCCATTTCGCAATCTTCCAGAAGTATCTTCAGGTCTCCAAGTGTATTACCATTCTCATCAATGAATATCTGTTAAATATCCATCAAAGTAGAAAAAAATCCTGGGAATATCCGACATGCATTCATATAATACAAGAACCAGGAACAATGTCGTAGCACCATATCGAGCTTGAATATCTTAATGAGATAAATGTAACTCTGAGCCTTAGGTTATATAACCTCTCGTTCATTGGATGAGAAGAAAGCACATCGTATAATTTATGTAAATAATATATTTAGAACTATTTCATTTCATCTTATGCTTACAGCACATCTTCACTTTTATCACCGTTACGAGCAAATTTGTATAATTTATAATCATCACTGCATTTAAATTTTGAGGTTTCTTGTCCGCAAAAGGTAGTTTTAGAGATGTTCGTGAATTTTAGACGCCTGATTAGGTTTCGGTACCGGTAGCTTACCGATTCGAATTCATCAGGGAAAAACAAAAAAAAGGATATAATTGTTTGTAGGTCTGTGTAAAGGTACGCGCACATAAATCGGCATCGGACGGACGGGACCGAGGGAACGGCCGGTACTCTACGGATTTTTGATTAGGGTATCGCACATATCTGATCGGAATCGACGGAAGAATTGGAAGTCAATTGAAAATATGTCTTCGAGAGGTGAAGAGTTGGCGATTGCTCTGGAAGAAGAAAGTTTTCAAAGGCGTAGAAACCGTATACGAGTGTGGGTTGGTAAAGTATGTTTTTTGGGGAATATGCACAGGGTGACCTAATAAGAATGGACGCCGGCAACATCTCAGTAACCGTTAATCCTATAACTTTGAGCAAAAAATATTGTTAGGTAAATCGGCTAAGAGAAATCGCTGGAAATTATTTTCGAGTTCCGCAAATAGCCCCTAGGGGGCGTAACTGTTACGGTCAATCAGAAAAACGGCCTTTTCTCAAAAAATATGCAAATAAAGGTATATTTTAAATTCTACCGTTATATAGACTGAATAATTCTCGATTTTTTTTGTTAATCGTTTTTTGCTCTATCTTGTAAGATGTAGTGGTGGGGGAATGTAATAAAGCTTTTTATTTAAATGGCCGTAACTTTGGTATAACTTAACGGAATTAAAGAAGCTAGGTCTCGTTTGAAAGAGCTGTTCTTACCCAATAATCTGTTATATAAGAATTGTCCAAGTTTATCTTGGCTTAGTAGCTACAGGGCGATATTTGACATAATAACAATTATTACGCATTATTACGAAAATTTTAAATGGTATGCTATATATCTTTTAAGATAGGTATATAGAGGACAAAATTCCTAAAAAGTCAGCGAAAGATTCAACCTCCTAGCTATTTTCAAACCGGAGATATCAGTAAAACAAGTATTCTGACAAGTGTGCTGTAAGTTTCAGAAACAGTTGCCGCCCTATAGGGATATAGCCTCCGTATAATCGTTTTAGTAATCATTTTATATATAATACTCAAGTAAAAACACTACAAATCATATTTTGACCTTCTGACAAACTACCAGGTGGCGTAGAACTTTTTAAAAAGCAATCAGAAACAAATTACAGTATAAAATTGATTATTATTTTTATCATTATTAAACGTCAATTTGAGCTGATCACAAGGCATTATATGAATTCGATAGCAGAGATAGTGAGAAAAAATCAATGTGAATAGATCTTAAAAATTAAGGCCAATTAATAGCAAAATAAAGCAAAATAACGTGGTACAACTACAATTTTAATAGATAGAATACATAAACCTAAATCACATGCGTATACCATACCCATTTTTAGTGTTGCTCTGGATGCCTAAACTGGCAGGTTTATCTACGCTGGAATGGATCCACAAGTGCATCTAACACGATAGACGCCATCGAACACTGGCAGCACTGATAATAAGTATGGTATGCGCATGTGAATTACGTTTGTGTATCATTTGTTTGTTATCCTTGTTATTATGCCACCTTATTTTGCTTTATTTTGCTGTTAATTGGCCTTAATCTTTAAGATCTATTCACATTGATTGTTTCTTAGTATCCTTGCTTGTTGAGTTCATATAACACTTTGTGATCAGCTCAAATTGACTTTGAATAATGACTAAACTAGCAATCAATTTTATACTGTAATTTATTTTTGTTTGTTTCTTTTAGAAGTTCCATTATCATGAAAATTGTATACAGCACCTATTAGCGCCTACTACGCCACCTGGTGGTTGCTTTAGAAAGTCAAAATATGATTTTTAGTGTTTTTACTTAAGCATTATCTATAAAATGATTACTAAAACGATTAGACGGAGGCTATATCCCTATAGGGCGGCAGTTGTTTCTGAAACTCACAGCACACTTGTCAGAATACTTGTTTTACTGATATCTCCGGTTTGACAATAGCTAGGAAGTTGAAACTTTCGCTGGCTTTTTAAGAATTTTGTCCTCTATATACCTATGTTAAAATATATATATTATATCATTTAAAATTTTCGTAATAATGCGTAATAGTTGTTATTATGTCAAATATCTCCCTGTAGCTATTAAGTCAAAATAAACTTGGAAAATTTTTATATAACTGATTATTAAGTAAGAACAGCTCTTTCAAACGAGGCCTAGCTTGTTTAATTCCGTTAACTTATACCAAAGTTAGGGCCATTTAAATAAAAAGCTTTATTACATTCCCCCACCACTACATCTTACAAGATAGAGCAAAAAACGGTTAACAAAAAAAATCGAGAATTGTTCAGTCTACGTAAAAGTAGAATTTATAGTACACCTTTATTTACATATGTTTTGAGAAAAAGCCGTTTCTCTGATTGACCGTAACAGTTACGCACCCTAGCGGCTGCTTGCGGAACTTGAAAATAATTTCCAGCGATTTCTCTTAGCCGATTTACCTAACAATGCTTGCTAGAAGTTATACAATTACCGGTTACCAAGATATTGCCGGCGTCCATTCTTATTAGGTCACCCTGTACATTTACTTCCGCCCATAATATATAACATAAAAAGTTCTCCAATTACTTCAGAGTGACGCGTTTTAAATTCTATCCTTTACTAGAGGCCATAAGAGAAGCCATTACTGAAGGAAAATGTCCATCTCGGCCACCTAGTAGAGCAAAAGGAAGGTTGATGATATGCTTAAAGTAAGTAGATACTTGCAAAATACTGACGGTGTCTCTGCAATCTCCGATCAGCATCGCACATACATACGTCGGTATCGGCACGCACGGCACACGTCGGCCGGTTTTCAATTCTAGTTGCTATATTCTCACAGGATTTTGAAATTTCCATGGCTATACCATCCTCACATACATATGTGCGCTGGTTCAGATTTTATACCGTTCGTCCGATGGCGCATTATGTGCGCGTACCTTAACACATTGTTGGACACTCCGTTGGCCGGGAGGCTTCGTAATATGGCACCTCTAAACATTCCCATTTTTTTGCGTTTGTAACATGATATGCGTTATCAAAATATTTTAGGGGTATTCATTTTTGACTCTTTTTTTCATTTTTGAGGTTTTCGGTATCAATAAAAAAGACGGCTATATCCGTCGTGTCATATCACAGCAGACTTTATGTCCTAGAATGGCAACCACGGCTATAGCCGTCTGATCAGTGTAATCGTAAAACACATCTTGTGGGAAGAAAAAAACAATTTTTGAGACAAAAGCTAAAACAAAAACAAAATTTTATTATATCAAATTTATAAACAAAAACGCATCTCTCAGAATATAGAAGGTGTCAAAACAAAAAACCAAATTTATTAGCGAACAGAGGTATCCCCGGACAAAACAGAATCTAGACACAAATTTATGTTTGATGCCACTCTTCAAAGCAGTCTGGACGCAAAGCAGGTTTATTTTCACAACCCTTGCAGCTATAGCTAGTTTCTTTGCGTTTTCCAGACTCGAAACATCGTTTGCATTCAAGAAAATAGGATTTTTTTTTATGATCCTCTGGTAGGGGCGGCTTCTCTGGAAAATGTCCCACACGTGCTTCGAGTTTTGTATTGATATGAAGCAATATATTCTATATGTATAATAGGTGGACGACGAATATCTGTTTAGGATGAAAATATCCTGGTTACCTACCTCCCACTTAGTACTGAAAACATGAAATCCAAACAAAAACACACTTGCAATATGGCAGCTATACACATAGTCAATGCATCACATTGGAGGTTATGAACGGTTATAGCCGTCGTGCTGTTTTACCCATGCACCTTAAAACATGAATAGTTGGGATAGCGTATACTGGGTTAGAATTTGGCAATTTCAGAAAAGAAGAGCTTTATGTTATGGCACTAACATTGCTTAACAAGGCAAGTATTCCGATATTCTGATGGTCGTCGCCGTTCTGTCGTAACAAGCAGATAACTTTTTGACTGATATAGCCGTCGTGGCGTATCACGATCACTCCCCGCAGACGGCTATAGCCGTTGTGTCCAACAACGTGTTAATAATGCTAATGGCATACTTACTGTGACTAACTTTATACCGGTAATCGGAAAAGGAAGGCGCGGAAGCGTTGTAATGTCCACGCAGATGTGACGGGGCATGAATGAAGTTGCGATGGTCAGGGGGGGCAAGGTCAGTGGGCCTGTGCCATTCATGGTCGTGGTACCATGGAGACGCAGCCGAATCCGGATGACTTGCCATCGTTGCTTTCACTTTTCACAGCCATCTGCGGATGTCTGGTGGATTCAGGTGGGTCTGGAAACGTAATGAAGCGGATCTCAGACTATAGCCAAAGTTTACGGAATACATATAAGTTGGATCACTCCGCAAAAATATCAAAACAACCTGCCCCTTGCTCCTTCTCCCCGGTACACCGGTAGCAGTGTACCGACGTCAGCAGAGAGATACGGAGCAGCGCAAAATAGAGGTTGAACGTGTTTAACGCGAAGTGCATACAGTGTCTCAAAAATATCGGATTTTGTTATCTCGGATTTGTTTGTAGGAAATGGATAATCTTTTTAGAAGTTTTAGAGTAATCGAAAAATATATTACCAATCAATTTAAATTTATTAACAAATGAAAAATGACAATCAGTTCCATCCTTATTTTGTGGTAAACCTTGAAATGTAAGGGATATAAATAAAGGGTGTCCCACGACGATTAAGACAAGCCATATGTCGGAACTGGGCAGTAGTAGAGAATTATAATTTTGGGGATGTAAATTAGAGCAGATGTTGTGTCTTTCTTTGCCATTATACTACCCAATGAATTATTTGTTTGTGATCACGTGACATTCGATTCAAAATTATGAATGGAACACCCTACATATTTGTGCCTTTCTGTGTTTCTTCCGATAAAACAATTCCAACAAACTGCATACTTGGGGTCTAAAGTGATTAATTCAAGAGCTACAGGTGCTTAAAGGATTGCATCACGCTGAATGCGTATAGCGAGACAAAATATTCATTCGGTGATCTTACCATACCACCCAGGGACATTGTAAATTATATTTTAGAGCTCGACAATATTTTTATTGATAACTTTAACAATTTAGTTTCTACAGTAGCAATTGGAATGACACTGAAAGGCAAAATGTCAAAAATAATTTATTCGCATCTATGTAAGGGATTTCCACATGATTATCTTTTACAATTTTACATACGAGTTCGTATATACTATACTGTAAAGGTAAACATACTGCAGTACCTTTGAACCAATTTTGACTTATCTACGAAATACCTACAATATGTGAAATAATTTGAGGTTTATTAGTAATAGTTTTACTAGGTTTTATTTTTGATATCGATTTATGTAACTTAAAATAATCGTTATATTTCTATTTGTATGTCTAAATCGGCCGTCAATACCTAGTTTTTCAATGACCCTCGTATATACGTACAACCCAGGCGTTAGCAAGTACCCGCTAAAAGTCCCTCGTACTTGGGCGAAAACCAACGCAAAAACTAACTGGCGCGTGCGGCCGCGGCATCGCTTTGATGTGAGTTCTTCAAGGTGCCGACGGAGAGTGATCCAACTTATATGTGTTCCGCAGACTTTAGCTTCTTGCTATGGGAAAATAATGAACTGGTGTCACCGTAATTTGCGGGAAGTACCGAGTCAATTAACTTGACTTCTCTTTTCATATTCAATGTTCCACCACTAGTAAGACTTTCGAAAACATTACTACCTTTCTAGTAATAATAACTCAAAATTTCATTCACATACTCAGTTATTCAATTACAAGTTATAGAATTACGAAATGTAAAATATGTATTGTATATGTCCTTGAATTTCCTTGACACGTGATATTCTCGTAACAGCAAAAAGTTCAAACGAAGACTGAGTGGAATTTTGCTATAACCTAGGGTCTATCATACCATGCTTATAAAACATTTTTTTGTACTTCAACCCTTATAACTCACTCCCCACTTTGTTTTTTCAAATAGCATCCTACAGTTTTTCCTACACAAATTAAATCTTTATTTTATTTAAAATCTTGAATTGTAGTACCTTTAATTTTATACACAAACCTATCTTTTTCGCAATGTCATAAGCGTAAAAGTAAGTAAAATAAGGATTTGTTTGAGGCGTAATATTTTCTTAAGAAGAACAGTTAAAAATAAAACTATATCGGTTTTGCAAGGGTACTACATGGCCTATCATACCGTGCTTTCGAAATATATTTGTTGTACTTCAACCCCTAAAACTCACCCCATCTTTTTTTAGATAGTATACCCCACGGCTCTTCCTAAATAAATCAGGTCATTTTTTATTTAAAATCTTGTAGTGCCTTTATTTCAAACACAACTTTTTTTCTCAATTTCATAAGCATAAGACAAATAAAATAAGGATTTTTTGAGTTTTTTGATGAGTAATATTTCCGTAATAAAACCCTTTTAGTTTTCTTTTTTATCCGTTTTTTGCGTCAAGCATATGCTTATTTTATTTATATTATGCTTATTGTTTCACGCAAAAAATTCAAAAATTCCACTCAGTCTTCCTTTGAACTTTCTTTGTTACGAGAATACCACGCGTCAAGGAAATTCAGGGACACCTTGTATATTCAAAAGTATAGATATTCGTTGCTATTATCCACCATCATACTTAAATAATAATCTCACGCCTTAAATACCATATACAATATTGCAAAGTAGTGCGCATGTAAAACACACGATACATTATGCAAGTAATGTCCTCATTTATTTTGCCAAAAATATTTACGCCTCGTTAAATTACTAGTTTCGAAGCAATTTGGGTACGAAGTAAACGGATATCTATTTGAAAAATTATAGTAATTGAATTCAAAGGTTATTTGTAAAAGACGTATTTGGAATCCATCGAAAGAGAGCTACAATGTTTACAAGATGATTCGAATATTCATCCATTTTTTTAAATAGAGTTTACGAGACCTTGTACGCCTTTATTTTTGTGAAAAAGTCCTGTCTGCAGCGTAATAGGTACCTTTTGGGTGGCAGTGAAACGAGACTCAGACTTAAGACTGCAACTAGATTTATAATCATAATCAGCACCTCCAAATTATCCGAAATACGAAGCTTCATCTTGATAGAAGTCCAAATAAAGATCTTCGATTTTTTTTAGGTCCACCCGCCCGCCCGAGAGATCTGAAATTTTTTATTTTCGTCAAACGAGCCTCAGACTCAAGAAAGAATTCATAATCAACACCGTCAACTTATCCGAAATACGAGGTTTCATCTTTCAGGTCCAAATAAAGATTTTCGATTTTTTTAAGGTACACCCGCCAGCCCGAGAGATCTGAAATTTTTTATTTTCGTCAAACGAGACTCAGACTCAAGACTGCAACTGGATTTATAATCAGCACCTTCAATTTATTCGAAATACAAGGTTTCATCTTGATAGAAGTCCAAATAAAGGTTTTCGATTCTTCTAGGCACACCCGCCCGCCCGAGAGATCTGAAATTCTTTATTTTCGTCAGACGAGACTCAGACTCAAGACTGCAACTGGATTCATAATCAGCACCTTCAAATTATCCGAAACACGAGGTTTCATCTTGATAGAAGTCCAAATAAAGGTTTTCGATTTTTCTAGGTACACCCGCCCGCCCGAGAGATCTGAAATTCTTTCTTTTCGTCAAACGAGACTCAGACTCAAGACTGCAACTGGATTCGTAATCAGCACCTTCAAATTATCCGAACTGCGAGGTTTCATCTTGATAGAAGTCTAAATAAAGATCTTCGATTTTTTTAGGTACACCCGCCCGCCTAAGAGATCTGAAATTTTTTATTTTCGTCAAACAAGACTCAGACTCAAGACTGCAACTGGACTCATAATCAGCACCTTCAAATTATCCGAAATACGAAGTTTCATCTTGATAGAAGTCCAAATAAAGATTTTCGGTTTTTTTAGCTACACCCGCCCGCCAGAGAGATCTGAAATTTATTCTTTTCGTCAAACAAGACTCAGACTCGAGACTGCAACTGGATTCGTAATCAGCACTTTCAAATTATCCGAAATGCGGGGTTTCATCTTGATAGAAGTCCAAATGAAGATCTTCGATTTTTTTAGGTACACCCTCCCGTCCGAGAGACCTGACCTTTTTTTATTTTCGTCAAACAAGACTCAGACTCAGTACTGCAACTGGCTTCATAATCAGCACCTTAAAATTGTCCGAAATACGACGTTTCTTCTCGATAGAATTCCAAATAAGGATTTTCGAGTTTTGTAGGCCCGAGAGATCTGAAATTTTTTATTTTCATCAAACGAGATTCAGGCTCAAGACTGCAACTGGATTCATAATCGGCACCTTCAAATTATCCGAAATAAGAGGTTGCATCTTTCAGGTCCAAATAAAGATTTTCGATTTTTTTAGGTACACCCGCCCGCCCGAGAGATCTGACACTTTTTATTATCGTTAAACGAGACTTAGACTCAAGACTGCAACTGGATTTATAATCAGCACCTTCAAATTATCCGAAATACAAGGTTTTATCTTGATAGAAGTCCAAATGAAGGTTTTCGATTTTTTTAGGTACACCCGCCCGCCCGAGAGACCTGAAATTTTTTATTTTTGTCAAACGAGATTTAAACTCAAAACTGCAGCTGGGCTCGTAATCAGCACCTTCAAATTATCCGAAATACGAGGTTTCATCTTGATAGAAGCTCAAATAAAGATTTTCGATTTTTTTAAGTACACCCGCCCGCCCGAGAGATCTGAAATTTTTTATTTTCGTCAAACGAGACTCAGACTCAAGACTGCAACTGGACTCGTAATCAACACCTCCAAATTATCCGAAATACGACGTTTCATCTTGATAGAAGTCCAGATAAAGATCTTCGATTTTTCTAGGTACACCCGCCCGCCCGAGAGATCTGAAATTTTTTATTTCAAAGTTAAACGAGACTCAGATTCAAGAATGCAACTGGATTTATAATCACCACATTCAGATTATCCGAAATACGAGGTTTTATCCTGATAGAACGAACTAGTGTTTCCATACTGGATGAGCTTGGTAATCCAAAGAGACTATCCTCCATTGTATTGACGAGAATGCATACATTCTTCGGACATATACACAGAAGCGATAATATGGAGGAACTGGTAGTTCAGGGTCGCGCCCGTGGCCGTTCCCCTACACGCTGGGTGGATACCACGAAACAGTTGCTGGATATGAGTATCAAGAGCGCCACCGAACTGACAGTAAATCGCGAAAGATGGCGAGCTACAGTTTTCCAAACTGTTGATAATATTCGTGTTGGCAATACTCTAGCTCCGTCTTAATGCATCTTACGAGTTCACAACATGTCTGTTAAGACATTGTGAGTATGATGATGATCTCGAAAGTTGTTACTAGGTTCACTGCTTCTTTGAATCAATGATGATAACGATTGTTGGATGCAATTAGTTTTAGTATTATTAGTATTATTTTCGGTTCTTTGTTGTAATCTTCGTTAGTCATATAGGTATATTAATTATTCTATTGACGTAATTATAGTATGCGAGAACTTTATTTGTGTATGTCTGGTTGGAAAAACTGTGTATTGTGATATCTGTGTGAGGATTTATGGAAAATCGGATTCAAAGAAATTAAAAAATATACAGTGAATCTCGCAATCAGGCCCACTATCTATTATAGCATTGCAAGTGTTATGAACAGCTCATTCTATAGACTCCCTTCTATTGCAAAGAGAAACAGTTTTAAGAAAACTTATTATACGTTCTACATTGCACAGACTAATGCTTAATATTCTCATCATAAATGCTTCATTATGTAAACCTGAATTGGCAGCCTATGGTTAAAACAATTTGAAATATACCAGATAAAATTATGGATGGTGTCGAAATCTAATTTTATATGCAAATTTAGACTATTTGATGCTTGGTTTTGATAAATTATCATACGTCGTTCACCAATTATGCCAATTGCAGCCTTGGGTGGTCTTAATTGCAGTGTAAAAGAAAAATTTCGAGTTGCTTGGATTTACAAAACTCTGCTTCCTAGTCGCAACTCATTTTTCTTTTAAAATGATTACATGTATTATTGATAAGTTGATTGACAAGACAGGCTTCAGTCTGCATACATAATATGATTGATATAATAAATATATATGTGTGGAATTTGAACAAAAATCCCAAATTATAATTTTAGCATGAACACGTGGTGTGAATTAGATCCAGAATAATCGATTGGAAAGGTAAATTTCGATTTATGTATAGAGTTATGGTTTACTGCTCCGCTTCATTTCATAAAAAAATATAAAACCCACTACCCCAAAATCCATAGGTTTACTTTTGGCCTAGTTTTTTCAACTTAGGCAAAAGTTCGAGAAGTCATTTTTCATAGCCATTGCATATAAAATATCATTGCAAAGGATGTCTATTGCGTTTAGTTGTTTGAACTATTGAAAGTAAAGCTTCTGGACACTATCCAGAAGAGAGCAATTAGACCAATCGATACGCCTAACCTCACAAAGGACCTCCATAGCCTGGAACATCGAAGAGGGGTGGCTGACCTGTCCCTGTTCTACAGATTCTAACACGGAAGATGTCCGAGTGTGCTCTTCCAGGTAATAACAGCGAAGGCCGTCCGCACGAGGAACACTAGAGAGGCTCTGCGAGCTCATCCTTACCAGGTCGAGGTCCCTACTCCACGAACCAGTCTCCTCGAGCATTCCTTCTTTTGGAGAACTTCGACGCTGTGGAACGAGCTGCCGAAGAATTTGTTTCCCGCTGGCTACAATCTGCAGCGTTTCAAATCTAACGTGCACCGACTCTTATCCTCTCGCAGCGCTTCTACAGCGACATAGGCTTTTAGCCTTTGCGGGAGGCTGACCATAAAAAAAATTGAAGGTAGTGAGTAATAAGTATGGCAACAACTAGTCAACCTTTAGCCATATAATATTATTAATATGTGTCAAAGTATGGTCAAATCTAGTTAATTGTTTACAAGGCAATTCTGAATTTTTTGTGAACGTTTTGTTGTATTCCGATCTAAACAAGAATAATACAGTGCGGAAACCTATACTTAATTTTAGAAATTAATTTTAGAACTTATTGTTCGCACGAAGCTTTATTGATGAATTAAATCATTTGAAAGCCTCAGATTTCTGAAAAGTCGCTGATTAAAAAAACGCCGAGAAACGTCAAAACATTTGTCAAGGGTGACAACTTTTCAACCAAAAATTACTTAACCTCTGCCCTCAGGATCATCCCCTTAAAAATTTCAAATGACAAGGGGTATCGAGTGATATTCTTGTTTCAAAGGTACATCGAAGTCCTTTATCTTGACGTTTCATTTATTAAAATCGGTCGATTCATTTTCGGGAAAATTAGAATCCTTCTGTATCATAACTTGTTCAAATAGAATACAAAATATACGAAAATATCACTTTTTATTGCAATAAGTAGTTCAGTTTATGTTCATTTATTTTGAACGGGTCAAGCCAAGAAACTGAAACTAGGGATAGTGAAATTGATGCATGAGTACTATATTTTGGAGTATCAGATAACATTTCCAAGATGGCGACTAGGACTGATTGTTTTGCTCCGTCCAGTTGAAGCTTGCAGAATAGGAACTGTGCCGCCCCAGTTCCTAAGAAGGGAGTATTTAGGAGAGTTTCTGTGTTTGATATTTTTTGCAATGCTGGAAGGGGATCTCAGACTATAGCTTCATGCAATAGGAAAATAATAAAATGGTATCCCCATTATGTGTGGGAAGTACTGCGAAAATCAACTTGACTCCATTTTAATTCCCACACCGACAGGTGAGGGGAGTATAGTAATAGCGAAAATTTTCGATTTCGAGGTAATACGCTTTTTGGGCGTATCATGATATCTACATAACCAAAATCCACGTCACTCATTTCCGTTGGTCTGTCTGTCTGTAGGCGATTTTCTAGCCTCGTAATCTCAGCAACCGCATTGTGATAAAATTTGGGAAGCAATATGCTGTGCTGTCGTAGTAGGTACAACCTGACAAGTGTAGCAAGAGATTTGGGAATTTCGTCGCTGTCTCACACGCACACGTTATTTCATATCCTCTCGTCTCTTGCTATCCTTGTCTATTTTATATTTCTCACGGCTCTTGTTACTCTTGCCAGGCTGTAATGTTGCTATAATTTTAAAAATCGGTGCATGAGCGGCGGAGTAATTAGCAAAAAGTCGAAAAAAATTCAAATATTCCCCAAACTTCGTTTATAGGCGTTTCAGGTGTACCTGATCATTTTCTACTCTTTTTGGGTGCAGGTGAAGTTTGGGATGGTTGTGAGGTGAGGGACTGTACAATTAAAAAATTTGTTGCATGCTTGGTTGCGTGCATAATCGACTGTCCACTGACCTGTGAAAGACGACCTAGCGACATAAATAACTTTTTTAGGTCCATCCGAACATTGCCTTGCCTATTACAGGAACCAAAGGACTGAGATGTTTTTTCTGGAGTAAACATACGAGTATTGCTTCAGATCGTTCTGTATTGTGTAACTAGGAAACTATTGAATTGATTTTAACGAAATTTTGACACAGTATTACTACCATAGCGAGGATGTAAAATGTGTATGGTTTTTATAAATCGTGACACTGGCGACGCACCAATAATAAAAAAACTAAAAATCTAAAAACAGCTCAAAGTTTTTTTAAGCGTTTTAGAGGTTCCTGATCACTTTCTATTTTTCTTTGGGTGGGAATGGGGGGTTGACGAACTGAAAAATTTGTTGTATTCACTGACCTGTGAAGAAAGACCTAGCGACATAAATCACCTTTTTAGGTCAATCCGAACATTGCCTTGCCTAATGTCGAGACTAAGGGACTACGAGTATTTATTGCTTTAGATCGTTTTGTATTTTGTGACCTGGGAGGTATTGAATTGATGCTAATGAAATTTTGACACAGAATTAACACCGTGGTGAGGATGGAAAACACGTAAAGGTATGCCTGGCGGCATAACAGTTTGGGGGGGGGGGGGGGGCTGGCGATGATTTGGTTGCCAGGGGATCTCAGACTATAGCTCATGATATGAGAAAATAATAAAATGGTATCACCATTATGTGTGACAAGTATTGAGTCAATCAACTTGACTGCATTTTTTCGATGGGTATGTAAAATACAAATTTCTAACAACCTTTAACATAAAATTAGACCTTTAATATAACTGTGTTTCTAAAATTTGTGTACATGAAGATGAGCTTTAAGTACCACAAAACGTCATAAGGATAAATAAAAAATATTTTCGTATTCGTATCAAAAGCCAGGAATGGTATTGTACATACAAATATTGTTGATAATAATTTATACATTTATAAACTAGACCAAAATGACAACGTTGTCTACAAGTTGAACTTGAAAAGGTACTCACAGGTTGATTTGATCGCCCGCTCATATCCAAGAAAACCGGTTCCGCACTGTACCCAAGGAACAATTTTGATTTCACTAAGTACCATTGGTACCACACAACTAAGCTGACATTCGCCGAATGTCGATAGATAAGTGAAATTGCATTGATCAAAAGCGATTCAAGACATGCTACAGGTAGGCGTTAAATCTGGTAAAAGTAACTGACCAGCGCCAGCGTTTGCGTCAGGTGCACGCTAGTAATGCACGTATGAAAAAGGTTTTTCCTTTTATATTAAGGTGCTATCAATTCTTCCTCGTTTCCTCACAAACCTTTATGTGGTAAGAAAATATTGCATGTGATTCATTAAGGGTCAATTATAGGTAAAAAGCATGCAGCGTAGTAATCGATCACGCTATCCACTTGCTAATTTAATGAAACGTTTATAAAAGCAGAATGTTAGTGAAGAAAACAACGAATAAAATGACTTCCAACCAACTCAAGGATATCACAATCCTTGTTTGGAACATGTCCTGAATCGCATTAGGCACGATATCCCTAGTCCACGACAGTGCTGTTTCGATCTTTCGGGTTTCATCAGGTGACCTAAGGGGCCATATTTTCATGCATCTTATCTCCTCTGATTATAGAAATATGGAAAAGCTGGCATAAAAAATGACACATATGCATATACCATGATTCTTTTTATATGAATAAGAACCTATAAAGCAACCTTCTTGTAATAAAATGTTAAAAAGAAGCAAAATATGAATAAAATGCTATTATTTAATCAGTGTTGTCCAAACGAGAGCATATCCAACATGTTTTAGGGATAATCCAACCTCCGAAGTTTCATCTTCCTCCAAGGGTCCAAGCATCTGAAGCAGATAAAGTCTCATACCACTTTCATGATATCTGCTCAGTACTTATGTTGGTTTTATTTAGAAGCCATAGCTTTCGGTCCTTATCCTTATCCTTATCCTTAAATGTTGCTTGCTACTCATACATTTCAATATTGACTGCGGACATACTTACACCCAGCATGGATTCAGTGCCAGTGTAAGAGCTATAAGACCCTGCTCTAGCCAGTTGGTCCAGTAGCTGCACCAATGTATCCAGGGATTCACAAAAAGTCACATTCTTGGGTGATCTTGCTCTCGAAGATGCCACCGTTTTCACAGCTGCTTGATAGTCACACAAATATTCTGTACCCTTCTTTTACTGAACACTGTGGGGCTGAAATTCAATCTTTCCCCTCACTCAATCATCTCTGTTAGGGTTGATGAGTGAGAATCTATTATCTAGATTTAAACAACCTCTATATCCTTCCACATTGAATGAGGATATCGTACGGCTCTATTCTAGTGCTCCATCTACCTCCCTCTTTATCTAGAGTATCTCCAGAGAGTCAATATGTACCTATTTTTTATTTTAACCTTCAAAATTTCCTAGTTAAAGATACGTCTTATCCTAAATCCTATACAATACTTCATCCGCCTATTGACGTGAAAAATGGAAGTAGTTTCAAAAAAAAATGAAGTCAAGTTAATTGACTCAGTACTTCCCACACATTACGGTGATACCAGTTTATTATTTTTCCATAGCATGAAGCTTTGCAACCAAACAATCGCCACCCCCCCCCTAAAATTGTCTTATGCCGCTAGGTCTTTCCTTCATAGGTCAATGGACAGCCTATTATCGATACTACAAACTTCTCAGTTTTACAACCCCCCACCCCTCAACCTCCTCACTTTCACCCCCACCCAAAAAACTGGTAGGAAATGACCAGGAACCCCTAAAACATCTAAAAACCGAATTTGAGTTGTTTTCATACTTTTCGTTCTTTGATTATTGCTACGCTGCCACTGACACGATTTTTAACAAACATGCGCGTTTTCCATTCTCACCACGGTAACAATATACTGTGTCAAAATTTCATTAGAATCAATTTAATAGTGTCCACGTTACAAAATACAAAACGATTTAAACCAATAAATTCTCGTACACAGAAAATTCTAAGTCCCTTAGTTTCCCTAATAGGCTAGGCAATGTTCGGATGGACCTAAAAAGGTGATTTGTGTCGCTAGATCTTCCTTCACAAGTTAGTGGACAGCCTATTATGAGTACAAGAAATTTTTTAATTTTTCAACCCCCAACCCCCCAACCATCCCAATTTCACCCCCACCCAAAAAACGCAGAAAATGATCAGGAACCTCTAAAACGCTTAAAAACGAAGTTTGAGCTGTTTTTATATTTTTAGTTTTTTTTATTATTTCTGCGCCGCCACTGGCACGATTTATCAAAACCATACGCGTTTTCCATCTTCGCCATGGTAGTAATACTGGTTCAAAATTTCATTAAAATCAATTCAACAGTTTCCTCGTTACAACGATCTAAAGCAATACTCTCGTATGTTTACATCAGAAGAAAGTCCTTTGCTTTCTGTAATAGGCAAGGCAATGTTCGGATGGGCCTAAAAAAGTTATTTATGTCGCCAGGTCTTCCTTCACAGGTCAGTGGACAGTCTATTACGAAAGCAACAAATTTTTCAATTTTACAACCTCCCACCCCCCAACCACCCCAATTTCACACCCACACAAAAAAAAGAAGAAAATGATCAGGGACCCCTCAAACGCCTAAAAACGAAGTTTCAGCAATATTTAATTTTTTTTGTTTTTTGCTGATTACTCCGCCGCCTATGCACCGATTTTCAAAATTATACGAACATTACCTACTACGACCCCACAGCATACCGCTGCCCAAATTTCATCACAATCCATGCAGCGGTTACTGAGATTACGACGTTAGAAAAACGCCAACAGACAGACAGACCGACAGACAGACAGACAGACAGACAGACAGACAGACAGACCGACGGAAATGAGTGACGTGGATTTTCGTTATGTAGACATCATAACATGCCCAAAAAGCGTATTATCTCGAAATCGAAAATTTTCGCGATCACAATACTCCCCTCACCTATCGGTGTGGGAAGTAAAAAAAAGTATAGCTTCGACAATAAAACAGACAAATTCCTTCAAGGATTATTAATGCTCGTATATACATTAGTAAAATAGGCTCGACTGTTATGGCAGCTGATGAATGCAATTTAATTTCATTTTGTTTTAATTCTCGTTGCATTTATGATCAGCCTTGTTAGGTAAAAGAAAACTTTTCTGCACCGATGCTTTCCCTATTTCATTGCATTTTTACACTTTCACAGAATTCAATGGTAATACCAACTGTAATATTACTCCACAATGCCGTTCAGTCCTATGAAGAACACACACACAGAGTATCCAGAAGTAACGTTTTTGTTCAGTTTTCGGAATCACATTCTAATAGTTTATTAGAGAAGATAGTCATTTCCTCAACTTTCAGCATATCAATTCATTAATCTACAACCAGAAACCATTCTGACAATCACGAATGTTTAGTATTGATGTTCAAAGGGATTGACGACGATGAATAATTGACTCTATGTACAAAATGTTTTTCGATGGTCTAGTCTTCCTCTACACTAACTTATATAGAAGAGTCACAGCTGTTATGTTTGAAATTATGAACATGTCTCAAAATCCATTTTTCCCCTCTGTCATGCATCTCTACCATCAGCTCATTCATAATGTTTGAGCTTCTATACCTGTATCAACATTTTGATGAGTTATCTCGAGCTGATGATGAATTTTCAGAACTTTGATGTGCAGACTCACCTAGTTTAAAAAACCTTTCGCACACCTAGTATTCAATTTACCTATACGCCTATTACCTATGAGACTACGGATTACGTATTGACATAAAGTAAGTCTATCTGCTTACTATAGAACCATACCATTAAGCTGCGTTCATAAGTGTTTGAAAGTTGCAATTTAGTATCTTGTTCTTCACAAGTACGATATTATAATGGATAATGGTAGGTGATAATATTGCGCAATCAATCTAGAAAAGTTATTTGAAAAGTATTACTATCTGCAGACTGATATAGCAGTTGCAGAGATAAGGTGATTTATTCAGGGGCACAATTCCAATTGCAATCACAGTCTTGTTGCTATCTTAATATATTTTTGGTGAAGATTCTAACTAAAACTCATCGCTTCTTGTTGTTTAAGTATTTATATCACTATGTTTGGAACATAACTTAAAAAATAGTGTTTAGTTTCCAACTTTCTATTGTTATAATGGTCTCTATTTCAACTATCCGATTTTTCAGTCTGTTCTTTTGGTTTAAGTTTAAACTTTTATTAAATAAGAAGATCTTAGATTTATTACTATTTTTTTGTAAGTTTGGTGCTTCACAGTAAAAATGTTTATGTTCGACTGCGTCCATAAATTGACTACTTTATTGGATCCACTTTATTGGACACAATTCTATGCGATACCAGTTTATTGGACACCACTTTATTGATAAGCTCTTTTTAATTCAGTGGGTAAGAGAGATTCTTTGGCGTTTGCGGCTAAATTTTTTACGCTTTCTTCTCCCGCACTATCCACTTTGTTGGACTTTAATGACGTTTGTCACAAAATTAACGAAGTAAACAACTTTGTGTACTAAGGCTGCTAAGATCGCTGGTTACTAAGGTAAGGCCAGCAAAAACACACCTAGGCCCAGTTTCGCAATCGTTAGTTAACTAGTGGTCAAAAGAAAACTAGTGGTTAACGAGAATATTCCATTTCCTATTCGACAGTTTACGTCAAAAGCTCTGATCAACCAGTAGTTATGTTAACCCAAGGACAAGGTATGGGTTATCTTTACGTTTGTTGTAGTCAACCGATGACAGCTTTGTTGGGGGTTATAAAAGCTTGGATTTTGACACTGACGTCTAAGACGTCGATGGATTTTGGTTATACTCTGTAATGAAATAAATGAAAAATATGAAAAGAAAGGTTAGGCAGACCATTATGGCAGTGCTCTGAGACCAATACGTGCTGCCAACATAAAGATAAATAAGCTTTACCATTGGTTTGCTTTGTGAAACAGAGCTCCCCGATAACTACTGGTCAACTTCCATCTGTCGGTTGAGTGACTACCAGAGGTTACCAATGATTGTGAAACTGGGCCTTAATGTTTTTCAGAAATAAAGCGACGACTATAATAATTGCCATTTCAGAAAATAAAATTTCATTTTATCATAAACCCTCACACACAGATACCACAATACACAGCAGTTCCAACCACCCATACTCACATAAAATTGCAGTATATCACAGTTATGTCAATAGACTAATTAACGTGCCCATGAATGACGAAAATTATAATAAAGAACTAAATATAATAAAACAAATTGCCTCCAACAACGGCTACAACCCTTCTCCAATTGATTCTATAGTAAGCAAGAAGCAATTCAAAAAAGCAGTTAATTTAGTTTACCCTAAGATCACCGACAATCTATCTAATAAAGCATATAACTCAATTACATACACAGGACAGCTATCGGAAAACATTGCTCTTAAACTCAAGAAATTGGACCGCAATATATCATTCAGATGCAAAGAGACACTAGGCAACTTAATTAAAAACAACAAAACGAAATCAAATAAAAACGAAAAGTCTGGTGTTTACAAATTAGAATGTGTGGATTGTCCTAAAGTATATATTGGACAAAGTGGGAGAGCTTTCAAGAACCGCATCAATGAACACAAGAAATCATTTGTTAACGAACTTTGTAATTCAAATTACGCCAATCATTTGATCTCCGAAAACCATCATTTTAACGAAGATTTTCAAATATTACACGTAGAACAAAAAGGACGCAAATTAAATTTTTTAGAAGCATTAGAGATCAACAAGCTAAATGTTCAGGTAACCTACTTAACGACCAAACGGATTTAAATAATTCACCCCTACTAAATCTGTCCCATGGTTTTCGGAGAACAAACGATTAGCCATAATAGTTATACCATTAAGCATGTATATTTTATATAAGTAGCCTAGTATTGTAAGTTTAGAGTCATTGTTTGAAAAAGACACTGTGTGTCGAAACGATCGTCGCAAGTTTAAATAAAAGTGGTGATTATTCATCTGGAATACTTTGTGAATAAAATTTCAGCATTGCAGTCGAACATAAAGCTTTGTATGCAACTAGTACAGAATTAGGCTTTATTTTTATTGATTAACAAACAAAGTATCATATTATAAACTTTTGTACTCGTTCTTATGACCTAATTTACATACTTGTTACATAAATAGCTATTATCCTCTAGTGTTGTGCATTCTGGGTACTATGGTAGTAATGGTACCAGTTTTCTGGTCTCGTATTGGTTCTTCACGTATTCACATCAGCCCATTCAAGCAGACCAAACATTTTGAAGTGTACTTTATATTTTTTACTAAGGTTAGACTCATGTCCTTTCCGTTTCTTATGTCTTCCTAGGTATTTTACAACCTTATATATTCACTAGTTATTTATTATATTTTGATATATAGTTGATGAGACAAGCCCGCCAAATTGTATTTTAAAGGATGTGAATTCTAATTAGAATTTTCAAGTTTGTTTGATGCCAATTTGTTAGGTTTTAGTCATGATGTCTTGAAGTCCGTTTCATGCAAATTATTTTCATCTAATCATACATTAAGAAGTTATATAAACTTTCAGTGAAACAATTCCGTTCGTTATGCGGTGGAATCTATATTTGACTGCAAATTGATTTATCTAAAAAATGGATACCTGCATCATGCATTACACTATTAAAAGAATCCAATCAAAATAAACATAAAACATTGTACATTAGAGCATAGACGTAGCAAAAAATTATTTATGGGGTGTTTTTAGGTTGCAACCTCTGGACTTGACCCTCAGAAGACCCTTGACACTTTTGAAGAGCAAGAAAAAGGTCTCTTAAATACAAATATCGTCCCTGGGACCATCCATGGGGAGGGTTTGGGTTTCAACCTTTGGACTGCGCCCTCAAAGGTTTTGAAAAGAAAAAAATGGGCCGCAAACACTGAAAGGTTGAGAAATACTACATACATTCATGTACCGTGCAAGTCCAATCATGGTCCAAAAAGGTGGGATGAATCATTAGAATCGTCTAGGTATTTTAGGAGCTTTTATTTTGCAATGTTTACATTTATGTATGTATGTTTTTAATTTATGGCGGACTTTTGAAGTGTTTTATGCTTTCTTATAGTATGGGTATTAAACGAGAATAAAAATACAGGTTAATAACTAAAAAGTAAGAAGTAAATTAAAAGAAAAAGCCATCTTAAGAAAAGCTTTTATTTAAATGCTCTAAAAAGATGAAAATAGAATTTTCCTTCAAAACTGTGAACTTTATAGCCTCATTATACAGAATTTATATGATCATAATAGCTTTTCGCGAGGTTTGTGCAAGTACCTATAAGTATTTAATTAGACTGAAATTTGAAAACAAAGAAACTGAGGAGATTCAATTACTCCTAGTAAAGCGCACGACAAGCTCTTATTATAATATAAATTGCCTATAGTGAGGTTATAGGTTGATAGTTAAACTTTTAAAGGAAAATTTTTTTCTTCAAAGCATGTAGTTAAAAGTTTTCTTAAAAAGTTTTTTCTTTTAATTTACCTTATCCATTCTTTCATTTTATTCATTTGTACTAGTCAAAATATAAATATTACCACCTCGAAGTTACGCCTCGTGTGAGGTATAGGTATATAAAGTTAACATTACAATAATTTAGTTATCAGCTATTGCTTCACTTTTGTGTGGCATTTCGTCACGTTTAGTCTTCCTTTAATTGGGTCTGACATTCGCACGATATTCAGTGACCACCGCCTATAAAACGATGTGCTTCAGTGCATCAGAATAATAAATGTTTCCATATGGTTGCAATTACATATGTCTGATACAGATCAAATTGAAACATATCCATTTATTGCTACTTTATGGATAAAAAACTGATTGCAAATCAAACTGCAAACATTTGTTTTCAAATCGATATGCATCACTAAACTGAAAGTGTTTAGATTAGCAAGAAAAATATCTGTAGGTACCTCACCCCTATTTGATGGTTTCTCTTAGTTGGCTTTCTATTAAGATGAGGCCTCGTGTTTTGGACAATTTGAGGGTTCGGATTACAAATATAGTCGTAGTTTTGAGTTTCAGTCTCATTTGATGAAAATAAAAAAAATCAGGTCTTTCAGATTTTCAGGTTTGCCTACAAAACACCTTTATTCGACTTTCTACTGAGATTAAACCTTGTGTTTCGGATAACTTGAGGGTGCTGATCACAAATCCGGTTGCAGTTTTAAGTTTTCGTCACGTCTGACGGAAATCAAAAATTTGGGATATTTTGGATCCTCAGATTTGCCTAAAAAATCGAAAACCTTTGTTTGACTCTTTATTAATATGAATCGTCATGTTTTGGACAATTTAAGAGTGCTGATCACAACTCTAGTCGGAGTTTTGAGTTTCAGTCTTGCTTGATAAAAATCAAAGATTTAAGATCATTCAGATTTTCAGGTTTGCCTAAAAAATCTAAAACCTGTACTTGACTTTCTGTTAAGATCAAACCTCGTGTTTTGGATAATTTAAGAGTGCTAATCACAAATCCGGTAGCAGTTTCGAGTTTCACTCATGTCTGACGAATATCAAAAATTTCGGATCTTTCGGATTTTCAGGTTTGCCTAAAAAATCGATAAATTTTATTTAGCTTTCTATTAAGATGAAACCTTGTGTTTTGGATAATTTGAGGGTGCTGATCACAACTCTAGTGGGAATTTTGAGTTTCAGTTTTGTTTGATAAAAATCAAAAATTTCAGATCTTGCAGATTTTCAGGTTTGCCTAAAAGATCTAAAACCTTTATTTGACTTTCTATTAAGATGGAATGTCGTGTTTTGGATAATTCAAGAGTACTAAAAACAAATCCGGAAGCAGCTTTAAGTTTCAGTCAGGTCTGACGAAAATAAAAAATTTAGGATCTTTCGGATTTTCAGGTTTGTCTAAAAAAATTGATAACTTTTTTTTAGCTTTCTATTAAGATGAACCCTCGTGTTTTGTACAAATTGGAGCTGCTGATTACAAATATAGTCACAGATTTCAGTTTCAGTCACGTCTGACGAAAATAAAAATTTTTGACTTTTCGGATCTTCAGGTCTGCCTAAAAAATCGAAAATCCCTGTTTGGCTTTCTATTAAGATGATACCTGATTATTTGGGCGATTTGCGGATACTGATTACAAATCTAGTGGCAGCTTTGAGTTTCAGTCTCGTTTGACGAAAACCAAAAATTTCAGATCTTTCGGAGTTTCAGGTTTGCCTAAAAAATAGAAAAATCTTTATTTGACTTTCTATTAAGATAAAACTGTGTGTGGTGACTGATTTTAGGGTATATATCCTTTCGCAGTTTTGAGTTTTAGTCACGTATGACGGAAATACAAAATTTCGGATCATTCGGACCTTCAGGTTCGCCTAAAACAATCGAAAACCTTTATTTGGACTTCTATTTAGATAAAACCTCTTGTTTCGGATAGTTTGAGGGTACTGATTACAAATTTAGTTGCAGTTTCGGGTTTCAGTCTTATTTGACAAAAATCAAATATTTCAGATCTTTCAGATTTTCAGGTCTGGCTAAAAAATCGAAAACCTTCCTATTCTTTGTGAACCTTTTTTGTGTAATTTCAAGGTGCTGATTACAAATCTAGTTGGTGTTCTGAGTTTCAGTCACGTCTGACACAAATCTAAAATTTCGGATCTTTTGGATTTTCAGGTTTCCCTAAAAAATCAAAAACCTTTGTTTAGCTTTTTATTGACATGGATAACTTGAGGGTGCTGATTACAAATTCGGTCGCAGTTTTGTGTTTCAGTCACATGGGAAAAAAATAAAAAATTTCGGATATATCTAAAAAATCGAAAACCTGTATTGGGCTATCTATTCAGATGAAACGTCATGTTTTGGATAATGTAAAGGAACTGATTACAAACCTAATCGCAGTTTGAGTTTCAGTCTCGTTTGACGAAAATAGAAAATTTCATATCTTTCAGGTACTGGATAATTTGAGGATGCTGATTACAAATTTAGTCACAGTTTTGAGTTTCATTTGACAAAAAGATGTCCTTGGTGATATTCTGCATTTCACAGATAATGGGGCTTATGTGGTTTATTTTTTGCCAACATATAGTCTCTCGTGTAAGAAACATAAATTTATCTCACATATCAGCACCTCAAGGCTTACTACATTATGTTAAACCAAACGATTACGAATAAATTTCCCAAATATCATGATTACAAAACGGATGTACATATTAATATAACACTTATGCGTGTTAACATGTAAAATGGTTGAATGAACTTACAAAACTCACACATTTTTTATGTCACTTTGTTCGAAATTCTCACCACAGTAACCTATTTGATCGATTTCACGCTCCTTTTTGTATAACGCTATTTAAAATAAATATTTCGCAAAGCAGCCTACTCCCAAGGTACAATTATTTTGGCCAATAACTACAATTGTTGTTGATCTTGAAACTCAGCAAAATAATACGATGTTCATTCCCGAATCTTTGACATTTGTCACAATATACATCCCCTTGAAGTACTTATACAATACTTTCCAATATGTTGAAAAACGTAAAGAAATAACCAATCGCCCTGTTTAAATATTTCTGGAAAATTTACGACTATATCTCATATATCTTGTATCAGTAGCACTTTGTGTAGTCCAATACAAAGTATATTAACTATAGAAGCACTTATTTCATTAGCTTATTGTCCTGGCATCAAGATAATTCAATTTACTCCTATAATAGACAAATTACTAATAATAGTTCATTACAGGCAACAAGCTCTTGATTTAACATTGTGTAACTGGATATTATAGACAGAAGGCGTTTTGTTTTGTTTGCTATGATTAGTGTATACACGGCAGACAACAAAAATTAATCTATTATAATGATTTCTCCATGAAACCTGGTATTACATGCTATTATTTGAGCAGGCCTGTTTACAGTGATTATCTCTAAAGATACTAAATAGTGCGACATTCTCCAAACTGACAGCCGAGATGATTTTTACTTCCCACACCGATAGGTGAGGGGAGTATTGTGATCACGAAAATTTTCGATTTTGAGATAACACGCTTTTTGGGCGTTTTATGATGTCTACATAACGAAAATCCATGTCACTCATTTCCGTCGGTCTGTCTGTCTGTCTGTCTGTCTGTCTGTCGGTCTGTCGGTCTGTCGGTCTGTCGGTCTGTCGGTCTGTCGGTCTGTCGGTCTGTCGGTCTGTCGGTCTGTCGGTCTGTCGGTCTGCCGGTCTGTCGGTCTGTCGGTCTGTCGGTCTGTCGGTCTGTCGGTCTGTCGGTCTGTCGGTCTGTCGGTCTGTCGGTCTGTCGGTCTGTCGGTCTGTCGGTCTGTCGGTCTGTCGGTCTGTCGGTCTGTCGGTCTGTCGGTCTGTCGGTCTGTCGGTCTGTCGGTCTGTCGGTCTGTCGGTCTGTCGGTCTGTCGGTCTGTCGGTCTGTCGGTCTGTCGGTCTGTCGGTCTGTCGGTCTGTCGGTCTGTCGGTCTGTCGGTCTGTCGGTCTGTCGGTCTGTCGGTCTGTCGGTCTGTCGGTCTGTCGGTCTGTCGGTCTGTCTGTCTGTCTGTGCGCGTTTTTCTAGCCTCGTCATCTCAGTAACCGCTGCATGGATTGTGACGAAATTTGGGCAACGATATGTTGGGGGGTCGTAGTAGGTAATGTTCTTATGATTTTGAAAATCGGTGCGGGGGCGGCGGAGTAATTAGCAAAAAACAAAAAAAATTAAATATTCCTCGAACTTCGTTTTTAGGTGTTTTAGGGGTTCCTGATCATTTTCTACTTTTCTTTGGGTGGGGGTGAAATTGGGGTGGTTGGGGGGTGGGGGGTTGTAAATCTCAAAAATGTGTTGTACTCATAATAGGCTATCTATTGACCTATAAAAGAAAGACCTAGCGGCATAACACCCTTTTTTAGGCCCATCCGAACATTGCCTTGCCTACTCCACAAACCAAGGGGAATTTTATGATAAATAGGTACATAGGAATATTGCTTTAGATCGTTTTGTATTGAATAACGTAAAAGTTATGGAATGGATTTTAATGAGACTTTGTTACAGTATTACTACCGCGGCGAGGATGGAAAAACGATATGTTTTGGAAAAATCGTGTCAGTGGCGGCGCAGCAATAATAAAGAAACGAAAAAAATAGAAACGCCTCAAACTTTGTTTTTAGGCGTTTTATGGGTTCCTGATCATTTTCTACTTTTTTTTGGATAGGGGTGAATTTGGGGTTGTTGGAGGGTGGGGGGTTGGAAAACTGAAAAATTTGTTGTATTCATAATGGGCTGTCCATTGACCTGTGAATAAAAGACCTAGCGGCATAATACACTTTTTTAGGTCCATTTGAACATTGCCTTGCTCATTATAGAAACCAACAGACTTTTTTTGAAGTTGTGATGTACATATACAGACGTACGAGTAGTGTTTTAGATCCTTCTATATTGCGTAACGCGAAAAAATTATTAAATCGATTTTAACGAAATTATAGTATTACTATAGCGGCGAGGATGGAAAAAGCGTATGTTTTGGAAAAATCGTGTCAGTGGGGGCGCAGCAATAATAAAAAAAAACTAAAAACATAAAAACAGCCCAAAACTTGTTTTTAGGCGTTTTAGGGGTTCCTGATCATTTTCTACGTTTTTTTGGATGGGGGTGGAATTGGGGTGGTTGGGGGGTGGGAGGTTGTAAAACTGAAAGATTTGTTGTATTCATAATGGTTTAGCCATTGACCTATGGAAGAAATACGTACCGACGTATTTTTTTTAAGTCCATGTGAACATTTCCTTGCCTATTACAGAAACCAAGGGATTTGGTGGTGGTTTTGTGATGTATACATCCACGAGTATTGCTTAATTTCGTTCTATGTATATTGCGTAAAGCAAAAATTATTAAATTGATTTTAATGAAATTTCGAAACAGAATTGACTATCGCGGCGAGGGTGGAAAACGCGCCGGTGTCTGAAAAATCGTGTCAGTGACGGCGCAACAATAATTAAAAAACTAAAAATATAAAAACAGCTCATACTCCGCTTAGACGGTTAGAGGCTCCTGATCGTTTTGCATCGTTCAGTTGAAGCATGCAGAATGAAAACTGTGGCGTCCTACTTTTTAAGGAGGGAGACGCAAGAAACTATTTATGAGAGTTTTTGTGTTGGACGCTTTTGCGAGAAGGTGGGCGATGATTTTGTTGCAAGGGGATTTCAGACTATAGCTTAATGCAGTGGGAAAACAATAAAATGAAATAATTATTATGTGTGGAAGTACTAAGTCAATCAACTTGACTCCATTTTTTTTCAATATGAAGGAGAATTATAAAAATAAACTTCATGAACTATTTTGAAAAGAAATGCAAATCGAAGTTTTGAGTACTTCCCCAGAATTTGATACAGATACCAACGATAACGATATATATGCGGTTCTCGACAAAACATTCATTCATTCGTTTTCAAGAATATAGCAGGATTAGTTACTGTTATCCCAGATCCCCCAAATTTTAGCAAAATTGGTACAGCAGTCCCTGAGATCATGAGATTACGAGATTACATGATACTCCCTTTTACTGCTCGCATGAGAGGAACAATTCTACAGGTAAGTTATTTTATTTTGAAGAAATAGTCCTCAAGCTCTCCATAGCCCCGATAGTTTTACCGGACTTGGCCCCTTTGATTTTTTCTTGTGGGGTGCAATGAAACAGAAAGTTTATGCCGACGTGCCAAATACACGCGAGAGGCTTATTTGCAAAATTATTGAAGTCTGAAATGAATTACGGAATGACAAAGCGATAATCAGTCGCTCTACGCAACATGAGTGTCAGTACAACAGCATGTCTGCAAAACTAAGGAAGGACATTTCGAATAATGGTTGTAACATTTGCTTCTTTTTTTCAAGATAAATGTCGTGACCACACAGAATTTTGTTTAATTGCCTTCTCTACTGCCGGACTAGACAATAAAGGGTCATATTCGACCCATCATAGCTTCTAGTTAAACTACTTTGCCTACGGCTAAGATGTATAGCTATATTTTCTAGTAAATACCATGTGCCATAGCTTAAAAATAAAAAAAATGCATGCTAACTTTGGAAAATATCCAGGAAGGTATAAAAGTCAACAAATACGGTCAACAATATACGGTATGCGGATGACACTGTTGTAATAGCTAATAGTCAGGAAGGCCTCCAAAACCTCATTAATGCAATTGTAAGGGAAGGAGATGCATTTGGCCTTAAGATAAACACCGAAAAAACAAAAACAATGGTTATTTTCAAGAGAGCAAATGTGGACACCAACATATATACATATATACTCAATGGAGTTGGCCGTTACTTGATGGAGATCCAATCTAATACAAAAAAGTATTTCCGATGAATGATCACCACTTTTATTTAAAACTTGCGACAATTGTTTCGACACACAGTGTCTTTATCAAACAATAATTTTAAGCCTAAAGTACTACGCTATTTATATATTTATAAATGAACAATTGTCGCAAGTTTTATATATTTATAAATAGCGTAGTACTTTAAGACGTTTAAAATCATTGTTTGATAAAGACACTGTGTGACGAAACAATTGTCGCAAGTTTTAAATAAAAGTGGTGATCATTCATTGGAAATGCTTTTTTTGTACAAATATATATACAACAAACGAACTGAACAGGTCGACAAGTACAAATATTTAGGATGTTAGTTAACAGGAGATTTAAATCAGGAAACAGAAATACGGTGCCGTATAGAAAACGCAAGATGCGCATTCCTCAGAATGAAAAAACTATTAACGGACCCCTCATTATCGCTTAACATCAGATATAGATTTGTGACAACTTACATATACTCAATGCTACTATATGGAACGGAATCCTGGACAATGGGAGTCCGTTCGATGCGTAGACTGGAAGCTTTTGAGATGTGGCTTATACGCAGAATACTCAAAATATCATGGACGGATCATATCTCGAATGAAACTGTTTTAAGAGGAAGCTCCTGGGAATACTTAAAAGACGAAAGACAAGCTACCTAGGACATATATATGGAGGCCGGAAATATGAATTTTTGAGATTGATAATGGAAGGTAACATTGAGGGTAAGGGAGGCCCGGGCAGAAGACAGAGTTCGTGGCTGAAAAATGTTAGGGACTGGACCGGTCTGAACTCACAATCACTGTTAAGAGCTGCACAGGATAGAGAACGATTTGCCGAAATTGTAGCCAACCTTCATTGAAGACGGCACCTTAAGAAGAAGTAGGTTAACAGCTTAGATTTTTTTAAAAACCAAAATTGCGAAAAAAACGCAAAAAATTGCATAATCATTTTATTTTAACAATATTTTTGCCCTGCTATGAAACGAAATTTACTACTACATCACTTTTTGGTATCAGTTCAACGAACGAGCAGCTTATATGCAAATGTTGTTATGAACATTTTCAATTAATCTGCAATATACTTAACTGGTAACCGGAACTTAATGTGTAATTATCGGTCGAACAGCATTTTTAATGTTTGTTCTTGTTTATTCTGTATTCCTGGAAGTGCTAATAAGCGACAGCCGTTTTTGTTCCGTTATATCATAATCGTGCATGCTAATATGCATCCGAAGTATGTAAATTACGTAAACAAAATGGCTTTGCACCACCGTAACGTATAGGAAATATAGATCACACTCGTCAATTTGCAGCACATATTATTTCGTTTTCTTAGAATGGCTTGCTTTTTCCATTATATATACTCTCATAATACTCAGTTTCTTCAAACGATAGATAGTTAGTTACATGAGAACATGGATAGGAGTGAACCGAAAAGCTTTTTCACCTATCACTTATCCTGACAGGTTATTAAATGTTGATAAATAAGTGTTACTGGTTTACCGAAAAAAAAAAATAGGTAGCAGCTACCGCTATGCAGCCAAAATTAAGCATAAAAATACATCATAACGATGCTATTAGCGAACAAAATCTTATATGTAGAACTACTAATGCTCGGAATGAAATAGCAACATTGACTGAAGCTGGGCTATTTAAAAAATGTATATTTCTTGATATATATTTGACTATTCTTAAAGTTCTGCAAGTGGTTTTTGGATCTGCAATTATCTTGTCATTGCTTATGGGTTTGTTAAACTTAGAGACTCTGGTTATCATGAATCAAAACATTCAAATTATAATATAGTAACAAGCACTTGCTTCATATGTATACGAATACGAGTTATCTAAGGCTATAATTATTAGGTACATGACCGGCAACGCATGTTTTTTATCGTTCTGAATTGAAACTTCCTCTGGAATCTGTAGAAATGGGAAAAATTAAAAGCAATAAACATATTCGTTGAATTTGTAATCAGAACCCTCAAATTATTCAAAACATAAGGGTTTATCGTAATAGAAAGCTAAATAAAGGTTTTTGATTTTTTAGGGAGACCTGAAAATCCAAAACATACTAAATTATAGGCTTAAAGTCAAAACTGCGACTATATTTGTAATCGGCACCCTCAGATTATACAAAACACGAGATTTCATCTTAGTAGAAAGCCAAATAAAAGTTTATATTTTTTAGGCAAACCCGAAAATCTGAAAGATATCAGAAATTTTCAACTTTGTCAAACAAGACTGAAACCCAAAACTGTGACTATATTTGTAATCAGCACCCTCTAATCACCCAACGCGTAAAGCTTCACTTAATAGAAAGCCAAATAAAGGTTTTCGATTTTTTAGGCAAACCTGAAAATCTAACAGATCTGAAATTTCTGATTTTCGTCAAACAAGACTGAAACTCAAAACCGCGACTAGATTTGTAATCAGCACCCTCAAATCATCCAAGACACGAGGCTTCATCTTAATAGAAAGACAAATAAAGGTTTTCGACATTTTAGGCAAACTTAAAAATCCGAAAGATCCGAAATCTTTTACATCGATCAGACGTGACTGAAATTCAAAACTGTAACAGGATTTGCAATAAGCACCCTCTAATCATCCAGCACACACAGTTTCATCTGAATAGAAAGCCCAATATAGGTTTACAATTTTTTAAGCAGACTTGAAAATCCGAAAGATCTAAAACGAGACTGAAACTCAAAACTGGGACCAGGTTTGTAATCAGCTCCCTCGAATCATCCAACACACGAGGCTTTATCTTAATATAACGCCAAATAAAGGTTTTCCATTTTTTAGACAAATCTGAAAATACGAAAAATCAGAAATTTTTGATTTTCGTCAAACGAGACCGAAACTGCGACTATATTTTAATCAGCACCCTCAAATCATCCAAAACACGCGGTTTCATCTTAATAGAAACCCAAATAAAGGTTTTCGATTTTTTTAGGCAAATCTGAAGATCTGAAAGATCTAAAATTTTTGATTTTCGTCAAACGAGACTGAAATTCAAAACAATCAGTTAATTTATATCTATACAAAGACAGATTCTCTAATGCTGTAAACACTACATAATTGGAAAAGCGTGTTTTTTATAGTCCTGAGTTGAAATTTCATCTGAAATTAGTCAAAATGGGAAAGATTGAAAGCAGGGATCTGCCTATAACAGCTTGAGAAAAGATGATAGTTTCATTAGATTTACCGATAGGTTTATCTAAACAATGCACTTGTATCCAAAGAGCGCACAATAATTTATTTTTACTTTTTATAGATTGCCTTTAGATCCCTAAAAATACGTATTGGGACCCACTGTTCCATGCAACTAATGAATATCACTGTTGGTCTACATTTATTTTTTATGTTTATGGTGTTGAATCCTTGAACCTTGAATTCCATCTAGTTTGAAACATCGAATTAAGCTAAACACTTGTACATCTATAAAGAAATAATGACCATATAAGCGAACTTAAAGATTTGGGTTTTCACATGGATTTGCAGATTCGCTGAATCTTTTTTGGTTGTCAAACAGGACAAAGACTAATGCTCTGGATAATTCTGCGACCATAGTCACGTATGCGGGCTTAGTTTTAAGTCTTCGTCGCATTGATAAACATTAAACGGTTCACCAGATATAATAATTATCAGTAGAGCGAAAATAAATTTAATAAATTGTGCTTTTAGAAAAGTTACAATGATGACTGAAATAAATTAAAGAATTTATATTACAAGAGGGGGATTACAGTCGATATAATGGATATTATAAGATGAAGGCTTAATTGGTACGCACATATGAGAAGGCTGCCTGAAGAAATGTGGCCCTTAAATATATTGTGCTAGAATCTGTCATAAAGGAGGAAGAAGGGAGGGAGATCGGTCACGAGCGCACGCGGTTTGATTTTTACCTGTTTACAAAAAGGGTGCTTTCATCAGCACTGGTCACTTGCGCGGAGAGTAGATTAAGCTTGGTTATTTCTAATGACCACATCCTTTAATTCTTGCGAACTTTCATCTGTCTTTTTACGACTTGCGGTAGCTTACAGTTACTTCTTAGATTATATAAATGACTGTTCGGCTTCTGTAGGTATATAAAACTACCCTTAATGAAAATATTTCAGTAGTTTGCAATCCTTAGTTGTTGTTGAGTATTGTTTGTGTTCTACTTTTTCATCATGGAGACTATGTTAAATGTGAAAGGGAAGAAATTAATAGTCCTTGAAGAGTATACGTTCCGAAGAGATAAAGAAACCACTCGTGGTGTAGCCTACATATGCTCTAGAAGAGGATGCATAGCATCTTTGCTGGTGGATCAATCGGAAGAGGTTGTTCTTAAAAGAAATAATGAGCACAACCATGATGCTCCCACAAAACAAGCTGTGAAGGTAAATTTTCGCGGACTTTTTTTTACATCGTCAAGAAATCGATCAAATTTGTGACAAATTAGAACACTGAAGAATTAAAATTTTTTGGGGTATTATAAAGACATTTCGATCTGCTGACAATACCAACTTCTTTATTTGCATCTAATATAGTGATCAGATTAACTTATTATGTTCAGAACAAAATTTCGCATTTAATAATATAAAAAAGTAATTCGTTTCTGTCAAGTCAAAAGTAACGATACCTCTGACTGGAGTTCTACAAATTCTTCAGTAACTATTAGCAAGCCTATTATCCAAAACATTTTGGGGGCTTCTGACCGGTGGGATTAGATAAATCTGACCGCGGCGCGCTGGTGTCCTATGGCCGGAGGGAGGACCAAAGCTGTCGTGGAAAGATGGAGTTGAACAGGATTGGCAAGATTGAAGGAGGTGGAAGCTTGGATGCAAAAGGCGCCACATTGTGTAACCCTCGGTGTAACCTCAATCGCAGTGTATAAAAAACCTACTTAACAAAGCATTCATTGAAAATGGACATAGACCTATCATTCAACTTAATTTATTTGTGTATGTAAAGAATTACAATGAACTACAAATAAATATAGTATAGATATAATACTCAAAAACTCGACTTTTGTATGCCTTTACAATTCTTTCTGATTCATGAGTTTGATTTAGAGAATCATACATTTATGAAACTCTTGATCAACTAGAGCCCACATAGACCCTCTGTGGTTCCTAATCTTAGCAGGAAACAGATTTCAAGGTTACACGCAAATAAAAATAATAAGCTACGTAACCTTGTTCTCATATTTCAAGCTAAATAAAAAAAATGGTCTTCATCGCCCGTCAAAAATGAAGTAGAACGGTTGTATCCAAAAACAGGGTGGCCAATCGGGTGACGATAATAAATTTTTTTTAGATAGCCCGTACCGAGACCTATTCAAAACACCCCCATGTATGTGTACCGATTATTGATAGTTTTCGAGTTATGATTTTTTTTTTTTTGAAAACTTAGAGATTTTCCAGTTTTTCCAAGAAATCGTCAAAAACAAAAACAAGAATGCTCTTTGGCTTTTATTTTTTTCTACAGTTATACTCAGTATTAAGCCTATTTTAATATCCAATAAAGAGAACCTGTACATCCGAACAATAATTAAGTACATTTTGGGCCCAAAGTTTGAAATCTCTGTTTTTAGTCAGGAGACCAAAACCTTCAAAATAAAATTAAAAATACTTATGTCTGGTTTTGGAGCTTCAAACTAATCTTAAAAACTTTGCAAGACATCGCACTTTCGAAATAATAATGAAAAAGTAGCACTTATTTTGCGCCGTACGTGAGGGTTAAAGGTAAAGAGGTGATAACTCACGAATTCCCAAAATGATTTAAAAAACTACTATTTTGCTTTATTATTTATATATTTAATAAAAAAACTAATACCCAAATTGTGATTTCTGTGTTTTTGCTATGTAGTATGTACTATTGAACTTCTGCTAAATTAAGTTGTATGGATACACAAAGGAAAGGAATAATAAAACAATAATCTGACTTCATTTCATGGCACAATTACCTGGGAAGCGATATCGTAGCATACGCCATCCTTTCTTTCAAGGTAGCTTTTTGCGAGCTCATGTCGGTGAAGCGCAGTTGTGTTAATTAATTTTCGGTAATAGACAAGGCAATGTTCGGATGGGCCTAAAAAGGTGATTTATATCGCTAAGTCTTCCTTAACAGGTCAGTAGACAGCCTATCATGAATACAACAAGTTTTTCAGTTTTTCAACCCCCCACCCCCAAACACCCAAAAAACGCAGAAAATTATCAAGAACCTCTAAAACGCCTAAAAACGAAGTTTGAGGAATATTTGAAATTTTTGTTTTAATTACTCCGCCGCCCATGCACCGATTTCCAAAATTATAGCAGCATTACCTGCTAAGACCCCACAGCATATTGCTGCCCAAATATCATCACAGTCCATGCAGCGGTTACTGAGATTACGAGGCTCGAAAAACTCGTACAGACAGACAGACCGACAGACAGACCGACAGACAGAACGAAGGAAATGAGTGATGTGGATTTTCGTTATGTAGACATTATAAAACGCCCAAAAAACCTATTATCTCAAAATCGAAAATTTTCACGATCACAATCGTCCCCTCACCTATCGGTGTGGGAAGTAAAAGGGATGGCGTATGCTACGATAACGCTTCCCAGGTAATTCCGCCATGGAATTAAAAGTCAGATTGTTATTTTATTATCCCTTTCCTTTGTTAACTTTCCATACAACTTAATTCAGCAGAAGTTCAATAGCACACAGCAAAAACCACAGGTATTATTTTTTTTTGTATTAAAAGTGATTAAAACATCAATGATTATCGTGTTTATTAGTTGTTATTTGTCATAATAAAGTAAAATAATAGTTTTTTAAATCATTTTGGAAATTCATGAATTATCACCTTTTTACCTTTAACAGTCACGTACGGCGCAAAATGCCCCTATAAGTGCCATTTTTTCATTATTATTTCGAAAGTGCAATGTCTTGCAGATTTTTTAACATTAGATTGGAGCTTCACAACCAGGCATAAGTATTTTTAATTTTATTTTGAAGGTTTTGGTCTCCGGACTAAGAACAGAGATTTCAAACTTTGGGCCCAAAATGTACTTAATTATTGTTCGGATGTACAGGTTCTCCTTATTGTATATTAAAATAGGCTTAATACTGAGTATAATTGCAGAAAAAAATATAAGCCAAAAAGCATTCTTGTTTTTGTTTTTGACGATTTCTTGGAAAAACTGGAAAATCTCTAAGTTTTCAAAAAAAAAAATCATAACTCGAAACTATCAATAATCGATACATATAGATGGGGGTGTTTTGGATAGGTCTCGGTACGGGCTATCTAAAAAAAAATTATTATCGTCACCCGATTGGCCACCCTGTATATCATAATCCTGAAGGATGACATAAATGACACAATAATCTACTCACCGCTACAGAGCTCATCTTAGAAAAAACCATCATCTCCAACTAAACTCATCATCATAAGCACGACTTACGACACCGGAATCGCGAGTTCTAACCAACAAAGTCCTTTTGAATACGACAAGAGAAATTGTTTTGTGGCCGAGCGAGAAAGTGGCTAATCCAAATGCAACTGGTTATCTCAGAGCCGCTGATAATTGTTTTTTAGCATATCGATAGCCGAACGGACTGATTTATTGATACCGATTCTTCATGGAGAGGGTGGAAAATCGCTTACTATGTGCGTGATGGGAGGTGAAGTGAAGGCACACGCGTTACGCATATATGGATATTATGCTGTTAGGGAGGGGATATTTTTATCAAGTCATAATTACTGTTATCATAAATTAAGTTATTCACGTGCAATATGCAATATGGGTGTCTATGAAAAGACACCAAAAAATGTCATCAGGTGCAATTGCTCTTTGCTTAATAAATATATTTTTTAAACATCGTTTTCTGGGGTTTCAGCAATTCCTAATCATTTTCCTTTTTACCTTTTTACTTCTCACACCGATAGGTGAGGGGAATATTGTGATCGCGAAAATTTTCGAGATAATACGTTTTTTGAGCGTTTTGTGATGTCAACATAACAAAAATCTACGTTACTCATTTCCGTCGGTCTGTCTGTCGGTCTGTCTGTTGGTCTGTCTGTCGGTCTGTCTGTTGGTCTGTCTGTCGGTCTGTCTGTCGATCTGCCTGTCGGTCTGTCTGTCGGTCTGTCTGTCGGCCTGTCTGTCGGTCTGTCTGTCGGTCTGTCTGTCGGTCTGCCTGTCGGTCTGTCTGTCGATCTGCCTGTCGGTCTGTCTGTCGGTCTGTCTGTCGGTCTGTCTGTCGGTCTGTCTGTCGGTCTGTCTGTCGGTCTGTCTGTCGGTCTGTCTGTCGGTCTGTCTGTCGGTCTGTCTGTCGGTCTGTCTGTCGGTCTGTCTGTCGGTCTGTCTGTCGGTCTGTCTGTCGGTCTGTCTGTCGGTCTGTCTGTCGGTCTGTCTGTCGGTCTGTCTGTCGGTCTGTCTGTCGGTCTGTCTGTCGGTCTGTCTGTCGGTCTGTCTGTCGGCCTGTCTGTCGGTCTGTCTGTCTGTCGGTCTGTCTATCGGTCTGTCTATCGGTCTGTCTGTCGGTCTGTCTATCGGTCAGTCTATCTGTCTGTCTGTCTGTCTATTCGCGTTCTTCTGCCTCGTAACCTCAGTAACCGCTAGATGGATTGTGATGAAATTTGGGTACCAATATGATGTGAGGTCGTAATAGGTAACACTGCTGTAATTTTGAAGATTGGTCCATGAGCGGCGGAGTAATTAGCAAAAAAAATTAAATACTTCTCAATCTTCACTTTTAGCCGTTTTACCGGTTCCTGGTCATTTTCTACTATTTTGGGTGAGGGTGAAATTGGGGTGATTGGGGTGATGGGGGGTTGTGAAACTTAATGTTTTCTAAACATAAAATCAGAACCGCTCTAAACTTTTTAGACGTTTTAGGGTTCTTGACATTTTCCTTTTTTTATTGGAAAAGGGTAAAATTGAGATGATAGGGGTATGTGTTGAGGAAATTACACTTAGCTATTCCAGTACATAAAATTACTGGCAAAATCCCCGTTCGTCTTTATAATAGGTTGTTACCGCTTTCGACACGTCCTCAAACACCCTCTAAATATACATGATTAATCCACGCCTTTTCCTTGGCTCTTTTTGTCAGAAGCTTCTGTTATAACGGTGCTTATATTTACAATAATCTACCAAATGCAAAAAAAATAAAATTGGTCAAAAAGTCAAGTCACTGATGGAGGCTTCTTACTATGTTCTTGGTTTACTCTCATGTTTTACTTTTTTTATTCTTTTTCTTTTCAGCTAATATGTGTTCGCAGTTTTAACAATAAGTTTTAGTACACTACTATACAGTGGCGTATATAGAAATCGATTTCGGGGGGAGCCCCATTGGAAAAATTTTCATACGTTATAATATTGGCATACTATAATCCTAACTTCAGCCTCTTCCAGACGTCAAAATTGAATGCGTGGCTGGTTTCGGGGGGGGGCGGGCCCCTCGGGCCCCCCCTTATATACGCCAGTGCTACTATATAATGTATGTGTCTGTGTCTTTTTTTTCATTTTTGATATCATTCATATGCTTTTTTATAAGGTTAAGTTGAGAAACAGCTACTAGTTGACACTTCGCCTACTTACCTTTGAGATAAAGTCCTTTTATTTACTTACATGTATTTATTAATAACATTTCACTCAGAAATAGCGCATTTACGTTATTAGAAATATACAGAGATTTCTAGATATAAGGGTTTTCCATATGGATAACCTTCAGTATATAATTATATCCATACGCTTTTGCGTATAAAAGCTCATTGGCTTGAAAACTGTGTTAGAAGTAAATCTGTCATTTGAATATCTTCTACTTGACTTCTCGGAGAAATTGAAAGTGCCTTACCCATAGTGGTTAAGTAATCTATTCATAGACCCCACACCCAGTTCCAAATTCATCATAGCATATTTTTTTGGTATACGAGTAGAGAGTGGCCTATACAAACAGGTCTAGATATAGATCTTCGGTAAAGGTCATCTAACTTATTTAAAAGAAACGTCTATTTTTAGACTTACGCTATGGAGTTTCTTATTATCCAAAATTATATAATATACTGAAACCTGAATTAAAAAACCTGCCACTGCCACAGCTTAGGACTGCAATACACAAATTTTAATATCTGATGCATTCTTTTCTATGGACGACATCGTGCACCATATCAGAGTTTTAAAAATGCAAATGCCTTGACTCTTCTATGGTAATCTATAACGAATGGTTTTCACAGAACACCTTCTCCATATCGTTAGCGAAATCGTCAGTGTGTGTCTTTTCCCGTCACAATGTGACTGCTCAGACAAGTGTTCTGCTGGGTGGACTACAATTTAAAGTTGATTTTTGTGTTAAATATCTTGGCATAGTCCTCGACAAGAAGCTAACATGGAAACCATTCATCGAACAGATAGCTCACAGGTGTGAAAACGGCTTTAACTTTTTTCAAATGGTTTGTAAAGTTTGGTGGGGCACAGATCAAAAGATCGCAATCCTTTTTCATCGTTCTTACATAAGATCTATTCTGGATTATGGAAGCATTTTTTATGGTTCTGCAAGCACAAGTCTTATTCAGAAACTCGATATTTTTCAAAATAAATTCCTCAGAAAGTGCCTTGGTGTAATGAAATCTTCTCCAGTTGAACCGCTACGATCAGAATCTCAGGAACCTCCTCTTTACCTACGAAGGGAGATGTTTGCGAGTGGATTACTACTCAAACTAGAACACGAAGGTGCACCCATTTTGAATAAGGTTTATCAGCTGAACTACTTCGACCTAGTTTGCAAATATTAGATAAACAAAAATGCTCCACCCATATGCAGAGCCATCCAACAGGGTAACAGGGTGCAAAATACTTCATCAAATTGCCAACCACACAAACCAGTCGAATATTTTGACCTTCTTTTTGATATAAATGTTGTGATTCCATTCTACACACAACAACCGCCACTTACACTACAAAATGAACTCCGAGAAGTCCAAGGCGCTTTACCAAGCAACACTTGCATTTACACAGATGCTTCGAAATCAACTAAAGGTTCAGGTTGTACTTTTTATATACCTAGCTTAGATGTATCACGAATGTTCAAACTACCAGCAGCAAGTACAATATTCACTGCCGAAGCAATCGCTATTTATCAAGCACTGACATACGTGGACGAACACAACATAGGCAAGTCTTCTATACTCTCAGACTCCCAATCTGTTCTTAACAGCCTTAAAAACTGCACCCCCTCTGAAATCTGCAATATACATAATTATTTCAAATATAAGAGACAAACTTTCACACTTGAGAAGAAGAGGATTCACAATCACATTAATATGGGTAAAGGCTCACTGCGGTATCGGCCCCAACGAAAAAGTTGATGAGTTAGCGAAGAATAGTATCATGATCGGCTCTGAATTAGATATACCTCTAAGCATTGACGACAAGTATGTGATTTTGAAGCGCTCTTTATATAAGAAATGGCATGCCAAATGGAGTAGATATTGCTTCATTACTCCTACGAGATACACTCGGAGATACACTAGCATTCATCCGACTCTCCTAAATACATATTGGCACAAAAATTTTAAAATCCCAAGGAAATATATATCTTGTATTACTCGCTTGAAACTTGGCCATGGTATCTTCCCAGCACATCTCGTGAAACTTAACTTGAGCCCGTCTGTTTTTTGTAATGACTGCAATGTCTATGGAGATTTCGATCATCTCTTTTTTAGTTGCTCTAAATTTTTACCCATTCCAATGCTCTTTATGCCGACCTGGTTAAGTGCGGTTTACCTGCCCCCTTGAACACCTCACATATACTTTCGCTTAGTAGAGCTGACGTGCTTCTCTGTATCATCAAATTTATAAAAAATTCTGGTTTCAGAATTTAGTGTTTTTCCTACTTTCTTGTTTTTCTAGTACTCCTCTGTTTTATCCCTTTTATGTGTATTAAAACCTTCCCCGTCCTTTCTAACGGAAGGCCTAATTGATGTGTGTGAACGTTTGAAATGCCTTGCCTGACCCCTAGGCAAGAAGATGTGTGCCCCTATCTAACCCGCCTACCCTTCCTAGATTTGTTCAAATAAATGTCGATATTGTTTTTAGTTTCATCCCTCTCTTTTGTAACTGAGTACCTGGTCTTTGAGTCTCTTACCATGGTTCATGAAAACTATATAAGCCACTCATCTGAACTTCTCAGAACTTCCGTAATATATCTTTCTCACTTAATTATTTATATTTCTAGGCACCAAGGTATTCTGTTTTTCACTAAATAGTCAGTTAAATGCCTTACACATATTTGTTCAACAGATAGTGTACCCACGGTAGGCGTTCACTCTCGCCTTATTTTTTTATTTATTTTATTATTCATAAAATCAGTTAAAACTATGAATCCAAAACCATTACATAATATGATGCTGGCTAATGGGACTAAATCCTAGTGCCAAGGAAAAAAATGTATTTACATGTACCTTTCGCAATATTGCTCTCCTATATTCCATTCAAATCCCGCATTAACAAAATTCCCCTCAGATAACCCTTTCACAGCAGCCGCGGTACTCTGGTATTTAGGCTCTGCCTTCGCGGTCTGCTCAGCAATAAAAAAAAATATTGCTACTCACCGGTGACGTTCGTTGATACAAGCTCAAAATGCTGGATTTGGTGCTTCTAGTTGAGAAATCATTTTTGATTTTATATGCACTTCAGCCCACCAGCTACTAATCCAATGTGGCAGCACGCCATATAGTAAGAAACCACTCACTTCAATTTCACTACACCTAGAGATCTGTCTCAAAATATCAAATCCACAGCTCCATATGAAGAATGATGCTATCACCTTTAACTTCAGAAATCGACGAGTTTGAAACAGTCGGTGTAACACTGCTGGCAGATTGCAATCGACTACAAGTACCAGGCCATTTGGCACCAGTTTACCATAAAACTAATTTGGTAATAACTTTCTCACAGGAGACAAGAAATAACTATTACTTTGTTAATGCAAGTTCAGATAGGCGATTGTCTGGTACTGTAGCCGCTTACTCGGAATTATATTCCTTCGATTGTTTGCAAGAGGTCACCGGATCAAAAATTTTCTTGCTTCTAATACATTTTTAAGCATTTACATCGTTAGATTAGCGTATCGCTACCCAAATTTCATCACAACCCATGCAGCGATTATTGAGATTACGAGGCTAGAAAAACGCCAATAGATAGACAGACAGACAGGCAGCTAGACAGACAAACTGACGGAAACAAGTGATGTGAATTTTCGTCATGTACATAGATATCATAAAACGTCCAAGCAGCGTATTATCTCAAAGTCAAAAATTTTCGCGTTCATACTACTTCCCCCGCCTATCGTTGTGGGAAGTAAACATAGTGGCATCTTGCTTACACGTTTCAAAGGCTAATACAGGGTGAGGCATAAAAACCAAGTGTTTTTTATTACAATCCATTCCTTGACTCAAACTATTTCACTTTCTTACTTGCCACTTACCATCATGGAGCGGTAGACGCTAGAACAATGCGTGGCATATGGCGTGGCATCATTTGCCCATATGTTTTTGGAGAAAATAGGGTCACCGCTACAGTAACATCTGAACGTTACATTCATATGGTGCATACCTTTTCCATTCCTGAATTGCAAAGAAGAGGTGTGAATATCAAAGATTTGTGGTTCCAGCAAGAAGGAGCCACGGCACACACCGCCAGAGCATCCATGACTGTTCTTCGCCACCTGTTTCCAAATCGTTCAATTTCGAGGTTTGGTGGCATTTCATGACCTCCTCGGTCTCACGACTTATCAATTTGTGATTTTTTTCTATGGGGGTGACTCCAGTCACGTGTTTAAATGGCCAAGCCCCGTACGTTAGACGCAGAGAAAGAAGCGATTCGCCATGGAATTTCTCAAAAATGTGTGAGTGCAATTTTCGTGAACGGCTGCATCATATGCCAGATGTAACTTTTGCACTTAGATATTTCAAAATGGTTTGTTATCTGCTATATTCTACTACCAATAATTTGTTTTTAGAGTAAAAACTAATAATTTTATGATTATTTCAAAAACACGTGATTCCTATGCCCCACCCTGTATTTGTTAATCCTCAATACATACGCACTTATTTTTTATGACACAGTTACCACACTTACTCAGATATATTTTATTGACATAAGATTTCAAAAAAAAAAATAGAAAATAAAGAAAATACATCATGAAATGTTTACATAAATGTAACAAAACTTAAATTCTTAATTGAAAACCAAGACACACTCAGATAGATGAAAGCAAAAGAATTAAGACAAAATAACAAAACCTTTGTGACTGTAGTGTATTATTAGAGTATTTAAAGTTTAAACTTCTTAAGAAAATTCAAACTTCAATGCCAGTCATTTGATTACTTTCTTATTCACCTCTGGATCTACGTTTTTCTTCATTTGCGGAATTGCTCACAATTTACGTTAATCAATCACACAACTATTAAATTTAGAAAAATATATACACATATTTAGCTAATTTGTATCAATATTACACTTTATTGCATCAATTATTAAGGTGATTTATACACAATTTGCATGTATATGTACAATAAACTTTTATAACTACCAACAATGCAATTTTGTTTAGAAGGAAGCAGTGAAGCAAGTAAACAATTTCTCCCCAACAAATGGTATAGGGTAATGATGGTATCATGTTTGTTGTATTTGATGTGTACAAGCTAGAAAACTTTAATTTGATTTGGTGAAATCTATTTAACTTTGAAAACGAAATGTAGTCGAAGGCTATCTATCAGACGTATTTTCAATAAACGCCAATGTTCCTCAGGGATCTGTCCTATCCCCTAAGCTGTTTCTGCTATACATCAACGAGCTGCTGCGAGTAACAACCAATCCAATCTACAGCTTCGCAGACGATAGTTCATTAATACCGTACATGGAACCAGGCAAGCCGCTGTCATCCCAGGAGACAGTACGTTGGCGACAGCAAGCCTTACAGATCAGTGCAGATGTCAAAACAATTGTCGAGTGGGGATTAGCTAATAAAGTACAGTTCAACGTACAAAAAACTCAGGCAACAACATTTACAAAAAAGACTCACGTTGGCTTGCCAACTGTGGAAATGAATGGTCATTGGTCACCCCATAGTCGAGTCACCTTCCGTGAAGCTTTTGGGGATCAATATCAACAATAACATGTCCTGGCACGACTACGTCGTCAGTATTGCTAAAACAGAATCTTAGAAGTTTGGAGTTTTGTTCCGCTGCAGGAAGCTGCATACACCAGAGGAACTACTGCTGCTCTACAAAGCAGAGATTCGACCAATGCTGGAGTATTGATCCCATGTGTGGGGATGCGCTCCGAAGCACTCTTTAAAGCTTCTGGACACTATCCAGAAGAGAGAAATTAGACTAATCGATACGCATAATCTCACAAAGGACCTCCGCAGCTTGAAACATCGAAGAAGGGTGACTGATCTGTCCCCATTTTACAGACTCTATCATGGAAGATGTTCGAGTGAGTTCTCCTGGGTGACAACACCAAAGGCCGTCCGAACGAGGAACACTAGAGAGGCTTTGCGAGCTCATCCTTACCAGGTCGAGGTTCCTACTCCAGCATTCCTTCTTTTGGAAAACTTCGATGCTGTGGAATGAACTGCCGGGGAATTTGGTTTCTCCCGGACACAACCTGCAGCGTTTCAAATCTAACGTGCACCAACACTTATCCTCTCTCAGCGCTTCTACAGCGCCATAGGTTCTCAGCCTTTGCGGGAGGCTGACCATAAAAAAAGAAGCGATTATTATTGTTTTGTTTGTCGTTGACAAATTTTGAAAATTTCTTTGTGGGACCTGATTGATACGGATGTACATAATGTACATGACATGCAAATGGAAAAAACTTCAGACAAACAGAATTGGTACGAACTTAAATTGAGAAATCCACATGCCGATGTAAGCATGTAAATAAAAACAATTCAACCCTCCATACACAGAGGTCTCTGTGTTATTCCGAACGAGTGACATCTGGATCGAACGCGGTCAGAGATCAGTACCGACCCAACAAATCACTTGAGGTCATAGATGCGGACCCTTGGTGGTACCAGAAGATGGTTCAAGAAAATTGTCGGATCTCCTCTATCTAGTCGGCGCTTTAGAGACTGAGTTGACATGACAACCGCGTAGCTCAACGCCGAAATATGATTCCGGAAGTCATGAGTTCGAGTCCCACCGACTGCTGAATTTTTCCGACATTTTCTGCTACGAACTTAAACAAAAGATCTTCCTGTATGTAGTCATAAAAATGATCCGTTCAATGGACGGAGTAAACGATTCGTATAATTAGATGTGAATATCTTATTATGTTCCTTATTATAACCGCACTAAGTATAGGTGGACGTTATCTGTCTTATCTAGAAACTCGTATTTATTTAAAAGCATTCTTTCCTCGTTTCTATGCGTAATGTGCGTTTAATTGAAGCAAAAATGCTTTTTAGTATTCTACGTCCGCATAGCATACGCATTTTACTTCCCCTTCACACACTACAAGTGAGTCGTGTGATCGTTTCCACAGGATATTTTGGATTGCATATTTTGTAATGTCCATGTCACGAAAATCTTTTCTGTCTGGTAATTGCCGTTTTTATCACTACGTGATCTCAGCAACCTCTGTATCCTTTGCGATAAAATTTGGGTTTGTATTTAAGATAACGATGTAATATTTTTTATCTACTTCCATTAATTTAAACAGTCATTACCAAACTATTTCTGAACAGGTTATACTACCTATAAACGAACAGCGTGAATTATCAGCTCAATTGTTTAGTGACCTGTATAATATCCAGGAAACAGATGGTTGGGTTTAGGTCAAGAAAAAGAGGGAGTCTCTTTTACTGTTTTGCCGACGTTTCGGCCTTTATTAGGCCATCTTCAGGGCACTATTTTTTTTTAATTACCACATTTGACTCAAGGAGTCCATCACTAGTGTGAGTACTACCCGTTTATTGTGTATATTGTATATTAGGTTTTTTTTTTCAAATAGCAATGATCACCCCTCCTTTTTAATTTGTTATTGTTTATTGTCATTTTATATATTCAATTTTTTATTTTTTTATAACTGTAATGTATAATTGTTTGCTTAATTACAAAAAAAAATTTTAGTACCCTGAAGATGGTCTAACGAAACGTCGGCAAAACAGTAAAAGAGACTCCCTCTTTTTCTTGACCTAAACCCAACCATCTGTTTCCTGGATATAGCGTCAATTATTCTCTATAACTCACGGTCCAGCCATGGGCTATGAATACCGCCTACTTCATACCAGTACTGGTCTTTTTTTTTCAGCAGCCGTCCGACCATGCTGTCCCCATCAATACTGAAGCCTTAAGGCCTACTGCATTATAACTCCTCCCATTTGCAGTATCCACTCCAGCAATCTGGATCCCTGCATAAGACTATGCAGTTCTCTTACTGGTGCGCTGAGCTGTACTCCATTGGCTCTAGCTTTGGCTTTCCAAAGAGCTGTTGTCTCTTGTGATCTAGCGCTTCGCACTCACAGAGCACATGTAGGGCTGACTCAGTCCCTCTACCACATAGTCTGCAGTTGAGTTCTCCATTGTAGCGTCCCATTTTATTCAGGTGTTCCTCCAGGCCACAATGTCTCGTGAAGAGACCCGTCGTTATTCGGAGCTGATTCCTACCCAAGGAAAGCAGTGTTTCAGCTGTTTTCTTGCAAGGAGTTTTTATGAAAGTTTTACCATGAACACATCCCGGCAACAGCTTCCACTGCTTCTTGTGCTGATGTTTTATCCATTCTACGACCAGCGCCAGTACTCTGTAACTTAGAAACGTGTTTCTATGCACTATGTGCTATGGGCTCGGGTGGCCTCGTAAATATGACAGCGTGCCGTGACAGCGCAGTAGACACGTGACAGGCACCCGAAACTGCCCGATCGTCATGGTCGTAATGGTGATAGAAACATGTTTCTATCTCTTAAGTTAGAGAGTACCGACGCTGGTGTCTGATTGTGCTCTTAGGTACCGCGAGAGCAGGTTCTGCTCCAATGTATAGAGCAGACGAGGCTAGTTTCGCTAACTCAACCGCGTTTTCGTTGCCACTTATGCCTGAGTGTCCTGGCACCCACTCCAAAGTTACTTTGTTGTGTTCTGCCAGCCTTCCCAGTTCTTGAAGGCATTCCCAGACTGGCGCAGAGAAGTTTAGGACCTTCTAATGCTCTAAGTGTGGCCCGACTGTCTGTAGGTATCGCGATTCTCTTGTTTCTCGTACTGATCCTTTGGAAATGCATACGATTAAAAAGACGCTATAACAACTGCGAATGTTACTATGAAACGTCAGACACGAATTTGAACGGTGGCGTCATTTATAGTGACAGAAAAATGAGGTTAAATTGTCAATATTATGTAATTTTAGGTATTTGAATCGTTTTATTCCTTTTTTTATTCATAGCTTCGGTTAAGACAAAGTATAGTATCCAACTCGTGGTGAAGGTAATAACTCGCTCATTGATTTACAGCACTCGCCTACGGCAGATAAAAATTCGGGATTATTCTGGGCGTAAGTAATATAATATAATGATAATAAGTCAACCAAAAGTCGTAATCGAGGTTCAAAACAGGATCTAGGAAGGAGGACTTTCTGACGATCACTATCTGAGAGGTTAGGACAATAGGACAATTAAACTGGAAATATCATATATATTATGTTACAAAAAAAGTAAGCAAACTTATACACAAATTTTTTGAACTTAGACATATATTATCCTTAAAAATGTTAAAAACTGTATATGCCTCGCTAATTGAATCCATAATAACGTATGGTATAATAGCCTGGAGTGGCGCTGGTAAAACCTCCAAATCGCCACTCCAAATTGTCCAAAAATATGTAATAAAAATAATGATGTTCAAAAATAGAAGATACCCAACGGAATTACTCTTCCAGGAAAGTAAATTGTTAACTGTTGAACAGCTGTATATTAAAACTGTATATTAAAACTGATTTATGTTAACTAACACATATTATAGGAATAACTTGCCCCATAGTCATAACATCTGTAATGTTTCAAATCAAAACTTAACATTATCCTTTGTCAGACATTCAGCCTCTCAGAAACATATTAGTTACACTGGCCCTAGACTATTCAACCTGTTGCCTATTTCTATTAAAACCAAACCATTTAAAAAGTTAAAAATCTAATTAATAGCAGGATCCTTGAATGCAACTTTTCTTCAAAGTATATAGTGTAAGTGGTGAATAAGCCTAACACAAACAATAATACCAAGCAATTGTCTAGACATAAATGTAAGATTAAACAAGTAAATAACCAGCACACACAGATTTTTAAAATCCATCGTGCTGGTAAAAATTATATTTATTTCAAGATGTACATATGTATGTTAGCTGCTATCGCATTTAGGAACCCCCTTTGTTAATTTAATTACGAATTTGGTATGATGAAGGCACTTAATATTATATGACACCGTATTGATTACAATTAAAAAAATATATTGTCGAATGTAGAGAACTATTAAGCACACTAATGTATGTTGCTAAGCTTGCTATTATTGTTCTGATTGATAAATAATTTGTGTAAATATTGTAATGCTACATTAGAACTTGATGATATGTATATAAATGGAATTATTGTCGAAATAAATAAATAAATAAAAATAAATAAAATTTTGTTTGCGTTCTTTTAGTATTATCCAATATATACGGAGTCAAAAAAATGGGAATAGGTAGGATTTAAACTCCCCACGTGCTAAATGAATAAATTTAAATATAGACAATCCCACTTTTATCACATTTGTATGATATCTGTCTTCTTTGCCTCTGGGAGAGGTGAAGTGAAGTATACATTAAATGAAACATTTTCAAGCATTTATATAAAATGTGTAATGGCGTCTAAAGCATAATGTCAATGCAAGGTATTGTTCTTCATGGTTGTCCTATCTGGCATGATAAATTCATAAGTAGGTTCTCCACCTTCAATCACCCAACTTGATCCATGAGGTGCCTTTTTGATTATCCTCATCACTTCTTTCGCGACAAACTCAGGTCTGTAAGAGTAATATAGGTTTGTAAATTGGAGATAATATTTTCTTATAACAAGTTGGCAAAGGATTTGGGATATGACAATCGGAAGTATTCTGATGAAGCCAGACTTGGTGCCTCTGACAGTTTTGAAAATTTATCTTGAAAATTTCTAAAATTATCGAAATTTTATAAAATTTTTGAATTTGTGGTAAGGTCAAATATGTTGAAATTTCTAAATATTTTGAAAATTCTAGGGGTTTTAAAAATGTGGAGGGTTTCTGAGATTTTGGACATTTTCAAAGTTTTGGCAGATACCTAGATACAACTGGCTTTTGAATAGTATATAGTTTGATAAGAGTATCAAGTGATGAGGTATATCAAAGATATTAAATTAAATCATCATACTGCATTCTACATAAAATACCAAATGAAAAGTTGGCTAGACTTCGTTTTAGCGGAAACCGAAATGAGTAGAGAATAGTGTCATTCAACTCGGTTCGGTGAAAAGTATAAGCTTTAAAGTTTCAGTCAGTGGTTTCAGTATCTAACATAACTTAACCCGACCGGTCAAGTTGTTGAGGTCAAAATGGGTTAAATGGGGTTTAAAGGAGTGTTAGTTGACTCCATTTGACGCCTTGAGTGGGATTAGACCATTTCCACATTGAGAAAACCCGATGAAAATCTACGCCACTTTGAAATTTCAAACCTAACCTAAAAATAATGACCTCAAAATTTCGATATTTTTTCACGAAATATGTGGTTAATTCGAAATTACTTGACGAATAGAGTACAACGACACCAGAAGCAACACCAAGAAATTGAAAGTAAGAAAGCTATGATACTTTGAATTCTCAATGTTCCTAGCCAAGTTTAAGTTGAATTAGGTTTGTTAATTTTCATAAATCGTCACTCATTTTGTAGATTTTGAATACTTTAGGCTTCTAGGCAACATATCCCCAGGTAGGTAGGGTTGTCACCAGTACAGTTTTCCACAGTGTGCCGGAATAGGCCCTAGGTGCAGGCCTTCAAAGACCTTTTCTGGCTTAATTTCCTAAATTGAGAATCAAACTAAACATTTTACAGACTACTAATTGATACAATTCGAGTCAGGACATCAAACCGAGTCGATTGACACCCCTTTTTAGCCCGACCGATTTGATTAGGTTATGTCAGGTATGGTATTGAAATTTCCAAATTTCAAAATCGCGTAGATTTTCACCAGAATGTTTCCTCACTCTGGAAGTGGTCCAGTTCGAGTCACGAGGTCCACCCATGTCGATTAACATCCATTTTGAAGTCAACAAGTCAAGTTTTTTTTGGATAAGTTAGGTTAGGTAATGAAACTTCAAAATGCCGTAGTTCTTCACCAGAACGTTTTCTTAGTCTGAGAGTGGTCTCATTTGATTCAGGACGATAGACCGTGTCGTTTGACACCACTCTCGACCCCCATTTCGGTTTCCGCTAAAACGAAGTCTTACCGAGAGGTTTTGACAAGTACACAGAAAAAAATACTGTTGCGTTTCCAATTAATTGTTAGTATTTGGACGTTTTTCCATCACTTTAAATGTATTTACAGTTGTTTAAAATCCATGTCATTGAAAGAATTCAATCCTTATATTCGAAGTAATCACAGATACGCCAATAAATTCAAAATAATTTTATATTCGTTATAACGATATGTATAATCCTCCTTATACCAGTATTGACATATAATGCAATCAAAACATCCTTCTGTTTTCGAAATTTACCCTATGTTTCATGTAAGCAAAGCATACAATCTATTCAATGTACAAAAATTATTACTGCAACAGCAGTTCGTGATAATTCATCTGATAAAAATTAATTTTGTTTCAATGGCCTTGTCGTTCGATGAACTATAATCAGTATTCGGCGGGACTGATGTCCTGATTCAATGAAAGTAAGAATAAAGAACAGAGGGATGATCTCAGTGCTACTATCGCCGGGAACTCGTCAACATGGACGAAGTTGGTCCGTTGTGTTGTTTCGGTGTTAGCCGTGTTGTGTCGTCTCGTGGTTCTGCGTAATGCATCAGCAATTGTGTGATTTAAATGTGTCCAGTTATATATTAAATGGAGGACCTACTGAGAAATTGGGACTTAGAAGAGCTAACGCCCACATTTGAATGTAGGTATTTAGATTAGTCAGACAGTTATATTTCAGGTAATAATGCAACAACTGGTGCAGGCTTATGTCTAATTCTTATATCATGCGCCTCACAACTTCACACAAAATCACACCATTAAACATCCAAACGAATCAGTCAGCTGTCCTCGCAATAAAATCTGTTGGTCCAAGGAAAAGAAAGTAGTTTAGAATCAATTACCAAACACAGATTCGATTCATCGACAGGCTGCGATTGATTCATTCATTGGAGTCCAATGACATGTTGTAGTTGAACCGACAATAGGATATAATTCGTTACCAACTATACACTTCCCATTGGAGAAAACGTCGCTGTATTTGAGGAATGCTTAGTGTAACGTCCCATTAAATCCAAGCGTAAGTCTTTGACAAAACGATAGATTTTTCTGTGTGAAAGAGCCGCTTCCATCTAAAAGTGTCTATTATTCACATACTATTCGCTGCACTTACTCTTGTGTAGGAAACTCCTTGATGTGCTTCTGCAAGTGCGCCTCATATTTCCCACCCAAGTTGCTTCCTTCCATGTTGAATATGAGCGGAGTATTCGTGACTCCAGGGTGTACCCCCACCACCCTAACTTTGGTCTCGTCGTAGAACTCCGGCACCCCCCATGATCTTGTCATTCCATGCACCGCATGTTTCGTGCCACTGTAGATAGGGATGTGACCATAGCCCTGAAGCCCCGTGGTCGATGATATGTTCACGATGATGGCTTCGTCACCTTGCTTGTATTTGGGCAGGTACTTGTCCATACCCAGGAGCATCCCATGCACTACTCCGTTCTGTAGATGTCAATATGAGGTTATATAAATATATGAGATCAGGCGACAGAAAAGATCTGCCGGTGCGCCATCTGGTAACGGCAAACCAAAGAAAATCGCTGCTAAACAGCAGCTTCTTTTCTTGGTGGAACGCCACGGCGGAAGACTCTCCTATTCAACATCATTTCGCATCAATCTTACTAACTTTTGTAAGTATTTAAAATCTTTTTTGAGATTGTTACTCATGATCAAAATTCTATTGTAGTCCTGAAGATGGAATCATAAGTTTCCGTAAGCTTGGAATAAAGTTAAAAGAGTCCACTTTTGCGTTTATTTGCCGCATTCCCAATTATTAACCGCGCCCTTCTGGTTGGCCAAGCGGACGCGCCGTGGCGTTCCACCAAGAAAATAAGCTGCTGGTTTGCCGTTACCTTCGGAAACCAGATGGCGCCCCGGCAGATCTTTTCTGTCGCCTGCTCTCACATACTGCACATGTCTGGTGTCAGTCGACCTATGGCGCACTGATGATCGCTAATAAGCGTGAAACTGCTGTCTGCGTGGATTGACGGAGATATAGAGCAACCCTCGTATATATAAATATAGTTTGAAAAAACTAAAAGCACGCTTTTACAGTACATGAAAAAGTTAAAATATGATTTTTAAAATAAGCATAAAACAAGTATTAACTAACAATACTAGTATTACTGTGAAAATATGTCGGGCGCTCCGGATGGGATTTGTAATCATTATACTCAAATTATCCAAAACACGAGGTTTCATCTCAATCGAAATCCAAATGAAGATTACCGATTTTTAGGTACCTGACCCTGAAGATCTGAAAGATCTGAGACTTTTGATTTTCATCAAACGATACTGAAACTCAAAACTGCGACCGCATTTGCGGACAGCATCCTCAAATTATCCAAAACATGACGTTGAATCTTGATAGATAGCCAAATAACGATTTTCGATTTTTTAGGTAAACCTGAAGATCTGAGGTATCTGAAACTTTTGATTTTCGTCAAACGCTACTGAAACTCAAAACTGTGACCGAATTTGCAATCAGCATCCTCAAATTATCCAAAGCACGAGGTTTCATCTTGATATATAGCCAAATAACGATTTTAGATTTTTTAGGTAAACCTGAAAATCTGAAATATCTGAAACTGTAGATTTTCGTCAAACGATACTGAAAGTTAAAACTGCAACCGGATTTGCGAACACCATCCTCAAATTATCAAAAACACAAAGTTTCATCTTAATAAATAGCCAAATAACGATTTTCGATTTCTTAGGTAAACCTGAAGATCTGAAAGGTCTGAAACTTTTGATTTTCGTTAAACGATGCTGAAACTCAAAACTGCGACCCAATTTGCAATCAGCATTCTCAAGTTATCAATAACACGGAGTTTCATCCTATTAGATAGCCAAATAAAGATTTTCGATTTTTAGGTAAACCTAAGATCTGCAAGATCTGAAAATTTTGATTTTCGTTAAACGATACTGAAACTCAAAACGGCGACAGAATTTGCAATCAGCATCCTCAAATTATTAATAACACGAAGTTGCATCTTAATAGATAGCCAAATAAAGATTTTAGATTTTTAGGTAGACCTGAAGATCTGAAAGATCTGAAAATTTGGATTTTCGTTAACCGATACTGAAACTCAAAACTGCGTCCGAATTTGCAATCAGCATCCTCAAATTATCAAAAACACGAAGTTGCATCTTAATAGATAGTCAAATAAAGATTTTCGATTTTTTTTAGGTTAAACCTGAAGATCTGAAAGATCTGAAAATTTTGATTTTCGTTAAACGATACTGAAACTCAAAACGGCGACAGAATTTGCAATCAGCATCCTCAAATTATTAATAACACGAAGTTGCATCTTAATAGATAGCCAAATAAAGATTTTAGATTTTTAGGTAAACCTGAAGATCTGAAAGATCTGAAAATTTTGATTTTCGTTAACCGATACTGAAACTCAAAACTGCGTCCGAATTTGCAATCAGCATCCTCAAATTATCAAAAACACGAAGTTGCATCTTAATAGATAGCCAAATAAAGATTTTCGATTTTTAGATAGACCTGAAGATCTGAAAGATCTGAAAATTTTGATTTTCGTTAAACGATACTGAAACTCAAAACGGCGACAGAATTTGCAATCAGCATCCTCAAATTATCAAAAACACGAAGTTGCATCTTAATAGATAGCCAAATAAAGATTTTCGATTTTTAGATAGACCTGAAGATCTGAAAGATCTGAAAATTTTTATTTTCGTTAAACGATACTGAAACTTAAAACTGCAACCGGATTTGCGAACAGATTTCTCAAATTGTCAAAAACACGAAGTGTCATCTTAATAGATAGCCAAATAAAGATTTTCGGTTTTTTACGCAAACCTGAAAATCTGAAAGGTCTGAAATTTTTTACTTTCGTCAAACGATACTGAAACTCAAAACTGCAACCGGATTTGCGAACAGATTTCTCAAATTGTCAAAAACACGAAGTGTCATCTTAATAGATAGCCAAATAAAGATTTTAGATTTTTAGGTAAACCTGAAGATCTGAAAGATCTGAAAATTTTGATTTTCGTTAACCGATACTGAAACTCAAAACTGCGTCCGAATTTGCAATCAGCATCCTCAAATTATCAAAAACACGAAGTTGCATCTTAGTAGATAGCCAAATAAAGATTTTCGATTTTTAGATAGACCTGAAGATCTGAAAGATCTGAAAATTTTTATTTTCGTTAAACGATACTGAAACTTAAAACTGCAACCGGATTTGCGAACAGATTTCTCAAATTGTCAAAAACACGAAGTGTCATCTTAATAGATAGCCAAATAAAGATTTTCGGTTTTTTACGCAAACCTGAAAATCTGAAAGGTCTGAAATTTTTTACTTTCGTCAAACGATACTGAAACTCAAAACTGCAACCGGATTTGCGAACAGATTTCTCAAATTGTCAAAAACACGAAGTGTCATCTTAATAGATAGCCAAATAAAGATTTTCGGTTTTTTACGCAAACCTGAAAATCTGAAAGGTCTGAAATTTTTTACTTTCGTCAAACGATACTGAAACTCAAAACTGCAACCGGATTTGCGAACACCATCCTTAAATTATCAAAAATACAAGGTTCTATCTTGATAGATAGCCAAATAACGATTTTAGATTTCTTAGGTAAACCTGAAGATCTGAAGGATCTGAAAATTTTGATTTTCGTTAAACGATACTGAAACTCAAAACTGCGACCGGATTTGCAACCAGCATCCTCAAATTATCAATAACACGAAGTTTCATCTTAATAGATTGCCAAATAAAGATTTTCGATTTTAAGATAAACCTGAAGATCTGAAAGATCTGAAACTTTTGATTTTCGTCAAACGATACTGACATTCAAAACTGCGACCGAATTTGCAATCAGCATCCTCAAATCATCAAAAACACGAAGTTGCATCTCAATAGATAGCCAAGTAAAGATTTTCGATTTTTAGGTAAACCTGATGATCTGAAATATCCGAAACTTTTGATTTTCGTCAACCGATACTGAAACTAAAAACTGTGACCGAATTTGCAATCAGCATCCTCAAATTATCAAAAACAAGAAGTTGCATCTCAATAGATAGCCCAGTAAAGATTTTCGATTTTTAGGTAAACCTTGAAGATCTGAAAGATCTGAAAATTTTGATTTTCGTTAAACGACACTGAAACTCAAAACTGCGACCAAATTTGCAATCAGCATCCTCAAATTATCAATAACACGAAGTTTCATCTTAATAGATTGCCAAATAAAGGTATTCGATTTTTTTAGGTAAACCTGAAGATCTGAAAGTTCTGAAAATTTTGATTTTCGTTAAAAGATACTGAAACTCAAAACTGCGACCGAATTTGCAATCAGCATCCTCAAATTATCAATAACACAAGGTTTCATCTTAATAGATTGCCAAATAAAGGTTTTCGATTTTTTTAGGTAAACCTGAAGATCTGAAAGATCTGAAAATTTTGATTTTCGTTAAACGATACTGAAACTCAAAACTGCGACCGAATTTGTAACCAGCAGCCTCAAATTATCAATAGCACGAAGTTTTATATTAATAGATGGCCAAATAACGGTTTTCGATTTTTTAGGTTAAACCTCAAGATCTGAAAGATGTTTGATTTTCGTCAAACGATACTGAAACTGAAATAATACTGGTATTTTGCGTTCATTATTGTTTCAAAATTATTTTAAAACTATTTTTAACCTTAAGGTTGATGTTCTTTAATCCCGTGTTTTTTAGTTTCTTTAAACTATATTCGTTTTCAATTTGTTTGTTAACTTTATCATTAAAGCGTTGTTTTTTGGTTAAAAACGAAAATGCTGACCACAAAATTGACCTCTCCTATTTCATGTTAGGTAAAAAGTGGAGACAGGAGTTTGTCTGACTCACAATAAGGTTGGTGCTGGCAAGTGGAACCCCTGTATCAAAATTTGCGGACAACGATTCAAATACTCACGACATTAATAGCAATTTGCTTCTGCCAAATGGCATCATTCAATATACCCGCATTGTTGATTAGGATATCCACATTCTTATATTTCTCCACAGCTTTCTTGAAAGCATCTGCAAAAGTTAAAGTATAACAATCGAAATTATTTCAACTATACCCGTCACCTTACCTTCAAACTGGTTATAGTCCGTGACGTCAGTGTGTGAAAAAATTGCTTTGTTGGGACCAAACTCTTTCTCAATCTCCTGTAGTGCCTTCGCTCCAAGCTCTGGGTTCACGTCAGCTAATACTACGCCCTATAAAAAATTCTACAGGTGCTTTATCTATTTGATATTAGGGACTTTGGTGTAGTAGTTTGAATATTACCTATACAGGCAAAAATTACAACTCAAGACTTGGTAGAGATTTTTGATTTATCTGTATGGTTGATATACCCTTACCACCCACACACCATCTGATATCCACTGTATAGTCTCAGGCTGTCCTTTAAAGGGATATGCAAAATGCTCCAGTGAAAGCCATATTGTTTTATACAGTTAAACGTAGAATTTGACAACCTTTCTAATGATATCAGGTTGTGAATACCAGTCTCTAGTAGTTTCCATTTAATTTTAAATTTTCAAACAAATCGGCGATTTTCAATTTTCCTACCTATAAGCAACGTAGCAGGTCATGAAATATGAACAAAAACCTGTTCAGGTAGAAGAAAACAACTAACTTAGCTGAAAAATACACACCAACTAGACTAAAGGGCCAAGATTATAAAAAATCCTTACAACAAATCAACTCTCCCAGAAACAACAGCGATAACATCTCTAAGGTCAAAGAGGAGCTGAAGTATGGCAGTAATAGATATTTTTTACAGTGTACTGGCTTCCGCAATTTACTAGAGGTTAAGAACAATTAAAAACCCTGATCTGAAACAAAAACAACCAGCGACTGTTGCTCCAGCGCGCAACTGTCAATCATATGTAATGGTGTAAAAAAGTATTAATTTGCGTCGAAGTCGATACCTCTGACAGGAGCCCTTCTATTTTTCAATATCTATTAGCAATATTGCAAAAAAGGAATACTGACAAATCAGATTTAAATTTTCTGCCATTTAAGTTCTGTTTTATAATTTGAACAAATTCTAATTCATTCTTCATTTTCTGCGATCTTGCTAATAGGTACTCGAATTTTCAGAACTCCAGTCAGAGGTACTTTTTACTTGAGTTTTGACAGAATTGCATTCTTTTTTATATCATAAAATGTGAAATTTTATTATGAAAATAATAAAGTGCTTACACAATTCTCTAGTGGTTTTTATTTTATTTCAAAATTTTTAATGGTTTTGGGAATTGCCAATCTCTAGTACATTGCAGTAGCTAGTAGGCCGTGAAAAAATCCATTTCCGCCATACTCCAGTTTCTCTTTGACCAAAGATATGTTACCGCCGTTGTTTCTGGTTAGACTTTGTTTGTTGTGAGTAATTTAATCTTATCCCTTTAGTCTCTTTCGTGTGTATTTTTCAGCTAAGTTAGTTGTTTTCTTCTACCTGAATAGGTTTTTGTTTATATTTCATGGCCTGCTACGTTGCTTATAGGTAGGAAAATTGAAAAACGCCGATTTGTTTGAAAATTCAAAATTAAATGAAAACTACCAGAGATTGGTATCCACAACTTTACATCATTAGAAAGGTTATCAAATTCTACGTTTAACTGTATAAAAAAAATTAGCCATTCCCATTTGAAAATATCAAGTTATCGCTGATCGAAGTTTCCTTAATTAATCGACCGATTTCTCCAAGCATAAACGTAATTTAAATTTGACAGTCTCATCAAAGCTGACGCATTCTATGCTTAGTAATACGGCAAAGTCCCAGCCTTCCAAATTTTATAATATCTGCGATATTCAATTTTATCCTGATATCTAATTATACCGAAAATGGTGATTTACACTTAAACCGTTCACTTTAACTCCCATGTATGATACATAAAGTCACAATAGAATTCACCAAGAAATCTGAATATGCAATAATATACGGGGTGTTCCATTTAAAAAAACATAACTTTGATATATTTCGTGCTTTTGGGACACCCTGTATAACATAAAAATATTTTTAAAACGTAGCCTTTATGGGTCTCTATCTATCCAAAGTTATTATTTTCTTTTTTATCGAATACTTTAGCCATAATGCTCCTCGTCGGATAACGTGAATAGCCCTGTATATTTCTAAACTGTTGAAGCTTTATGCTATTTGTAGCATAGCCTGATTGCTCTTAGTTTCTACCCCCCTCCCAGGTCAGATGGTTAAGCTAGTGAGAGCCTGGCCCTTACTGATAATATAGTAAGCTGAGCAATGTTTTTTAGTGAGTATGACGAATAATTGCGGCAAGTAAAAACTACTGCAATCTAAAACATTGAAAATTGAGTGAAAATTTCATTTTTATAAAGCTTAAAGAAAAACAGCTAAAAGGAACTTGGCAAGTAAGAAATAGTGTACAGCGAACGAAAGCCCTCGACACAAAGAAGGCAATAATTACAACACCAAGCAACAATACTTAAAGATTATTGTCTTTCTAAACTCGGTCCTTACCTTAGCCCCATTTCTCAGTAGTTCTTTGGCGTATTCTAAACCAATTCCTGAAGCTCCTCCAGTGATAATAGCAACTTTGCCTTGCATATCGTACACCATCTTACTTGCCACTTATACAGATTAGGAATCGCTTCTTTAGGAATACTATAGTTAAATACTCAAAGAAATGTAGACTCAATTCTTTTTATATAACTTCATATAAGTACCGCGTTAAGGCTGTTATTGTAGTCTGGATACTACAAATATTATCTTATCTGTAGTCCAAAAATATGTTAACAGATGATATAGACATGAAAGTAGCAGTAAGATAATTATAAGCTTTTCTAAATTCGTCGTCTGCAACTAACAACACTCAGATCAAGATTGAATGGTTTTATAGATGTCAAGAATCTGTTCAAAAACATACCTACCGCAAAATTGAATTTGAAGATTGGATAATACTTTCGAACTTCAAAAAGGTCATAAAATAATAATAATAATAATAATAATCATCGTCTTTATTGAAAATAAACATATCATGTAAGATAGCTTACATCAAAGGCAAATTTAGAGAATGACAACTTGGATACGTTTAAATTATTATGCTAGTACTATTTCTCAATACAAGCAGTGGTGCAAAATAAGAGAGGCAAAATGGGTTTGAAACTTACCATTATAAACTCAAACTCAAGCAATCTTAAAATTTTTTATTGGTTTTTAAGAAATGGTAGTGTTAGTATTTTTATCAAAAATTATTCAATACTTATATATAAAATGTATATCAAAAATATTGTTAAGACAACGTATTTTTCTTCATCGATGTCCTATCCGGCATGATGAATTGATACGCAGGATCCCCACCTTCAATCACCCAACTTGTTCCATGGGGGGCTTTCTTGATTACTTTCATCGCTTCTTTGGCAACGAAGTTAGGTCTGTAAAAATATTAATGTGTTCAAACTCAAAACAGGAAACAGGGTAACCTTGATTTGGGTTGCGGGTCACAGCGGAGTGGAAGGCAATGTATTGGCCGACGCGCTCGCAAGAGGAGGAACTGAATCTATGTTCATAGGACCAGAACCATTGGCGGGCATTGCAAAAAGCACCGATAAAAAGACCATCTCGGACTGGGCGGAGAGGAAAGCACTCCTGAACTGGCCAGATACACCAGGGCTACTACACTCGAAGGCGTTCATAAGATACCCCTCGAGTCAGGCCCCCCCGCGGATCATGGAATGTAACAGGAACGATCTCCGCATTCTGGTTGGTCTGCTGACGGGACATGGTCATCTGAGGAACCATATGGGGAAGTTGGGTTTTGAACAAACTTCAGACTGTCGCTTCTGCTACGTGGAGGACGAAACAGCGGAGCATATTCTTTGCTCCTGTCCAGAACTGGATAACGCTAGGTTCCAGACATTTGGATTTGCCCAACTGGAACCCATGACTTCAAGGAAGTTTCACCCTTCACGTTGATCGCCTTCGCAAAGAGGCGCGGACTGTATGGTGAACTCTAAAAAGATGTGAGCCACAATAGACACAACTGAGTCGCAGGGGAAGGAGGCAGCGCTGCCCCACTCACCTTCAACCCAACCTAACCTAATGTGTTTTTGTAACTGTGTAAACTGGTAAATTTTTGAACATAGGACATGGAAATGTTATTATAGTTTAAGAGATCGCTACGTAAGAAAGGGGTCACCTACTAAAGTACAATTTTTGCCATTCACAGATTTAGTCGGTAAAACATAAGGATGGGTGGGTCGTCAGGACGCACGGTGGATGTATAAAGTAAAGGTGGGGGGTTAAACATGCAATTTTTTTCGCATAATATGGGGTAAGCCAAATTTAGGGTGTGATTCTATTTTTCGGATAAAACTTAAACTATTTCGAATCTTGCGATCCTTTATTGTATAGCAAACATTGGTCTTTACCATTTATACGTGAAAGATAATATCAGCAAATGGCCTCCGCGACTCTTCTTGCAGTACATAATACTGCGACTAAAATTCCTTATAACATTTTGGCATACATGAGGTTGTATTTCACCAATTACACGCAGGATTTCGTCTTTCATCTCCGGAATCGTTTTGGGATTGTTGGCATAGACCTTTCCTTCCACGTAACCCCAAAGAAAGACGTTCAATGGGGTTAAATCGCAAAATATTGGCGGCCAATCAACATCACCCTTCAACGAAATCAAGCGATTGCGAAATTTGGATTCCAAAAAATCGATGGCTTCGCCTGCAGTGTGACTCTTCGCTCCATCTTGTTGAAACCACATGTTGTCAGTGTTTGTGTTATCCAATATCGGCCACAAAAAGTTTTCCAACATCGCTTGGTAATTGACGCCACTCCCGGTTGCCGCAATTCCATCCGGTTTTTCGAAGAAATACGGTCCAATCACTCCCTGCGCTGAGAATCCACACCAAACAGCGACCCCTCGTGGAAACATGGATACCTCTGCATACGTCTTTGGATTTTTATCGCCCCAGATGCGGCAGTCTTTTCTGTTGACGTAGCCATTCAAATGAAAATGAGACTCGTCACTAAAAAGAATGTTCTCGTAAAAATGATTGTCACCTGACAACTGCTCTAAGATCCAGTTAGCAAATGTTCGACGTCTTCCGTGGTCATTTGGCGATAGTTCCTGTGTCAACCGAATTTTGGACGCATGGCCGCAGAGAGCCACAAGAAATGTTGACTGGCTGTGAACGTCGGCGAATGGAGGTGGATGGACGGCGACACTCTCACGAATTGCTTCAATGTTTTCGTTTGAACGCACTGAATGCCGATGCGGAACATGTCGCAGGTCACACAATGAACCAGTTGACTCGAACTGCTGCACCATTTTTCGTATAGCCTTCTCAGATGGTCGATCAAATCGACCATATTCACTTCGCAGTTTGCAAAATTTGGTTTTCATAGAACGTGTGTCTTTGTAGTAAGTTTGAATAACTTTAACACGCTGTTGCACGTCAAACAATGACATGATTACAAATGGTATTGACTGGAGGTGTCATATGTGATATCTGGAATGTCAAACGATTTGACGTTTAGAAAAAATACACGTTTGATTTTGTAACCCTAAAGTTGGCTCACCATTTATGATAAAGTACAGCTCTGAAAATTTGCAATACAAACGAAAATGTCCATGTGTCTGCTCCACACAAGACATGCCTTTACAAGACGGTATCTTAGTTTTGAGTTCAAGGTTGCGTTACATAGTAGGTTTTTCATTTTTAGGAACGTGGCTCTGGCTTGTTCTATGCGTGATCTTACTTCAACGTCAGGGTCTACATTTGTCGTTATGCAGCTGTCAAGATATTTAAATTTATCAAGTTTCTCTATTGCGGTATCATAGATGTTTATGTTAAGCTGTGGTTTCGGAGATCTTGCTATGTTATCGTTGATTCAATAAGATTAGAATTTAGCAAATATGTTTTTCTACAGCACTACTACTAAAATATTTAAACTATCTAGTGGTCCATTGGACCTACGACCTGTGAATATGTTCATCTTGAGCTTTTTTTAAATGTATTATCCAGAGTAGCTTCTCTAGGCTCTAATATTATTTTCACTTACTCTTGTGTTGGATACTCCTCAATGTGCTTCTGGAGGAAAGCCTCGTACTTTCCACCAAAGTTGCTTCCTGCCATGTTGAATATGAGCGGAGTATTCGTGACCCCAGGGTGTACCCCCACCACCCTGACTTTGGTTTCCTCGTAGAACTCAGGCACGCCCCACGAGCTTGTCATTCCATGTACTGCATGCTTGGTGGCACAGTAGACAGGCACGTGGCCGTAGCCCTGAATGCCAGCTGTTGAAGATATGTTCACGATCACAGCTTCATCTCCTTGCTTGTATTTGGGCAGGTAGTTGTCCATACCGAGGAGCATCCCATGCACTACGCCGTTCTGGAAGGGTTGATAGTGTGAGCTTATTAACCAAGGAAATTCATATTTATATGATCACTTTCATTATCATCATGGTGTATGACAGTATGCAGATCGATTAACAGCGTGTTGTGAATGAGAATATTCAATGCTAGTTTGATAGGCCTAGGTTAGATTTGAAACTTTGAAGGTTGAAGGCGTCGAAAACAGATGCCCGGCATCTCATTCAACAGCGTCAAAGTTCTCCAAAAGAAGGAATTCTGGATATCTACGTTGATCTGTCAGGCATATTGCTGTCGTAGTCGTACCGTCTCCTGGGATGACAGTGGCTTGCCTGATTCCATGCACGATATTGGTGTACTGTCGACTTCGAAGCTATACATTGGGCTGGATGTTATTTACAGCAGAAACAGTGTAGGGGATAGGACAGATCGGTTGGTCAAAAGGTTATTTAGACACTGGCGCAGGTCAGGTAGTAGTCCATTGCTTGACCAGAAGTTCCTCTTTCCACTCTGTGTTGAAGGATTTCGATATGTCGAGTGCAACAACACGAAATTCGCCATGATTTTCAATTGCTCTATTCCACCAGTGAGTGTCGTAGGTCAGGAGGTCACCCGTAGACCCATGGTTACGGAAGCCACACTGGAGATCATTTATGATTTTATTGTTGTTCAGGTATTTCAGGAGCTGTGTGTTAATGACAGTCTCCATAACCTCAGACATGATAATGAGAATAGCCACAGCTCTATAGTTGATTGGATCGGTTTTTTCCCTCTGTTAGGAAACGGCTGTACGCAGCCATCCTTCCATATTGATAACTTATAAAATTTTCATGTTTATAAGCAAATGAGAATTAGGATTGACTTTTCCTAACTTGCAGCCACTTATACTTGCCTAAGCTCTAGTAAACTATCATTTCAACGGAGGAACGGATGTGGACCCGGATAAGTTTCAGAAATTGTACTGTTATGAACGTAATAGAATGAAGTGGTGTGATTAATGCCAAAAAATTTTACCAACCAGAACTTTTGAGGTCCAAATGAGATATGTTTATATCTTCTAGAAGAGGTAGTAGTAGTAGTAGTAGAGATAATATGTCAAAACTATCGAGACGTCACGTCAAAATTTTCTATATGAAGCATCGCATTAATGCATTTATGTAAGTGATGAAGACTTGCGGAAAGCTACAACAGTTTTGTTTGCAGTACAGAGGTACCGATATTCAAACGGAGTGTGCTCCTCTGAGCTATCCCCTATCGTTCCGCCACTCACCGCTCCTATCAGATGCACCCGCGCGACCGCTGCATCTCATCCTAAGGCGGTCGTTCTTCATACATCAAGAACCGAGCGGTACAACCGCACATTCATTCCCCGGGTATACAAGGCTTGGAATGGATTGCCAGGAGATGTATTTATTGGGCCTGCGGGCATTGGCCCATTCATATCCCGCGTTAACAAACTTCCCGTAACATAACCAGCCGTGGTACTCTGGTATTTAGGCTTTGCGTACGCGGTCTGCTCAGTTATTAAAAAGATCTAAAGGACGAATCGATCTCCTTAGATGAATACGAGCCATGATTATACATTGAATGGAACATAAATGCAGTATAGGTTAGCTAAATTGCAATTTGCACAAGGCTTCGCCTTCGAGGTGGACGTATTTGTAGTTCGTTAATACAAATAAGTTGAATTAAATTGAATTGAATATATCGCTATACTCACAATATTAACTGCAATTTCCTTCTGCCAAATAGCATCATTCAAAATACCTGCATTGTTGATTAGAATATCTACATTCTTATACTTCTCTACGGTCTTCTTGAAAGCATCTACAAAATTAAAATACCATGATTGAAATGATATCAACTAATAGTAATACAGATAAGCTTACCTTCAAATTGGTTGTAGTTGGTGACGTCTGTTTGTACAAAAATTGCTTTGTTGGGCCCAAACTCCTTTTCAATCTCTTGCAAAGCTTTCGTTCCAAACTCTGGATTCAAGTCAGCCAATACTACGCCCTGCAAAAGAAGAAATTAAAAATATCCAAAAAGATAAATTAGTTTCATAGAATTTCCCAAAGCGGCAGTGTTTATTAAAAAAAAAAGTTGTGTACAACATTATCATTCTTCCTCATTTATTGTGCTGTTCAACTATTTTATATACTGCAAATGAAGCTATATTTTCAAAAATACAAGTGTTGCAAAATAAAGCAATGAGAATCATTTTGGATGAAAGTAAGTTCACAAAGGTAAGTTATATGTTGAAAAAACTTCAATGGTTGATTATATTGTCATTGTCATATTTAGATTAAGAAACCATTTATTGCCGGAAATTTCAGATAATTTTATAGAATTAAACAATCACTATCATAACTATTCGGCTAGAGCAAATATAGATTTTCACCTTCAAATTTGCAATAGCAATATGACAAATAAATCAGTGTCCAGAAAAGGATTATACGAATTTAATAAATTGGACAATAATATTAAATCAAGTACCACATTGAAAGTATTCAAGACAAGACTGAAAAAGTATTTCTTGAATAGAATTTGGTGATGCAATCCCATAAAACGAATGTATCTGTGCAAATTAAGTCAGTTTGTATAAATAAATCTATATACTACTACCACTACTGCTACGATTTCTATACGCTAGGCCCTCCGATGCAGTAATCTGATCATTCTACTGGCAAAGATTACGACTAAGAAGATATCTGAGGCTTGCCAAGTGATTTATGATTCACCTGTGAGGTTGATATATCTGTTAAACTCAATACCCGAATTCGGACAATGCCCGAAAAAAATGCGCAGAACTAGTTTTGAGCAAGGAATATTTCCCAAACCCGAAATATTAATTTTATACGGCTATTAAGCATTACCAAATAGGCAGAACCAGTTTTGCGCATCTTGAAAAGCACAGAACTAGTTTTGCGCAACTTGAAATGCACAGGACTGATTCTGTATATTTTGGCATGGTGGCATTTAGAATTGTAGAGATTTTCTTTTTCGATACATTGCTGATACATATTTTATTGCAAAGACATGAAGGTTAGGTTAGGTTAGGTTCATCCAATATAGTGACGATATGATCTTTTGTCATGAGATTATGCTTTTGTGTACTTGAAGCTTCAAGTAGTCGAACTAATTCGGATTCAAATTTAGCTTGCATTTTTTCCGCAAGCTGAAACAAAAAACATTCAAAACAACATAAACATAACCTTACTTTTTTAATATAACTGCTGCTGGCCAGTGCCTACTCAATACCACAGAACTATAGTTCTGTGCATTTCAAGTTGTGCAAAACTAGTTCTGTGCATTTCAAGATGCGCAAAACTAGTTCTGCCTATTTGGTAATGCTCAATCGCCGTATAAAATTAATATTTCGGGTTTGGGAAATATTTCTTGATCAAAACTAGTTCTGTGTATTTTTTCGGGCATTGCCCCAATTCGGCTATTGAGCGTAACATATCCACAGAATACTGATAAAATCGTAAGTTGAAAAATATTTTTTCAATGAACAGGATGCAAAGAATAGGAATATGAGAACAACTATGATTATAGTTGAAACATTGAGAGAACTTAATTCTCCAAGCTTAAAGCAAATCATCGGAACCTGACAGCTTTGAGACGAGTGCAAATAAAATCTACTACATAAAGGACACAATAATTACAATCACAAGCAGCAACATTTGAGGATTATTGTATTCCAGTCAAAGCCCTTACCTTAGCCTCATTCCTCAGCAACTCCTTAGCGTACTCTAAGCCAATCCCTGAAGCTCCCCCAGTAATAAGAGCTACCTTGCCTCGAATTTCGTACACCATTTTGCTCAGAGCTTAATGAAACAGGGGACACCAATCCTTCTAGAAACACAATCAAAGAGAGATGAACTGAATGCTAATAACAGTTTCTACATATTATGTCAATAACCGGACGATAAAACGAATGTATTCGTTCTTCTTCAGCTGATTAGACTTCAACAGTCTGGGTATGGGAAATGTTATCTTATCTTAGGTCCACAATTTACAAAGATAAATAATATGAATATGTGTTTATTGAATGTAGCGGTAAGATATGTGCATATTTGGATTGGACAGACAACAACTTCTCTATCTGCATTTATCGTCCAATCCTTACGTCGAAAAAAAGCTTTTAACATTAACAGCAAAAGGTTGGAAAGAAATGAAATTTGGTGGCATGGTAGACATTGGTCTCCCGAACCTACACCTAAGTTTGCGACCTCGGGAGGTTGGCACTCGAGGGAGGGGGGATGAAAACTGCTTCACGACTTTTTTTTTATGTCTTGATGTTGATGAAATGTCTATTTTTCCAAACTTTCTTATATTGTATCTTAAAAAATAGATACTTTAGGATATATGCTTATGCGATTTTTTCAACTTGAATTTGAGATAGATATACGCCTTTATATCAATAAAAAGCACATAGCTTGTTTTTGTTTCAAAAGATTTTTCGAAAGGCTATGATATGGTTTTTATTTTCTCCTCGGAAATAAAATGAGATACGAAGAGCAATTAAAAGATAAAAGAGTTGCGGTTCTATCTATTTGATATGAAAAACATTTATTCATTTTTTAAGAATAGTGGCGTACAATTTTTCTAAATATTAACTTGGCACTGGCCGTCGAGACACCCTGGAAATTATAATAATCTTATTGCAGTAAACAGCTCTGCCAAATTACAAAAAAACCCGCACAATGCGGCTTTCAATAAGCAACACCCTGTATAGGCAAGTGTGGGGATTTGCTGCTCACGGTGAGAGAAACTACACTTTTCCTGCACTTTTTTTATATTTCGTACTAAGTATAGTCTCCTCAATTTGTTTGAACGGTAGACGGATATGTTGGTCGTGATTGAACAAAGAGGTCTGTGCAAAAAGCTGCTGTCACGCGTGATCTCAGCAACTAATGACTCTTAGGTACTTCCTGCGCTGAAACGATGATCGACAGTAAAATCTACATACAGGTTTTAACATAGTAAAGGTTCTCAGAAATCTGATACCTAACACTTTGGGGTCTTATCATGTCAATTGAATAACTATTAAGAGGAGGTTATAGTACGTAGAGGAGAGCGGTTTGCAATGGTTTAGCTGTAACCAATTTTGAGATTTCTGAACTGAAAAAAATATGAGCATGAAGAAAAAGGACGGTTGAGGAGGTGTTATAGATTTCACAAAGTTGTTAAAATGCGGCCCTCTCTTTGGATACTTCATCGAAATACCGAAATTGGCGGCTGTAATTCGGAATGCAGGAAGATATAGTTTCACTATGGAGGATACATTTTTGGAGGCCTACCGGTGGGGGGAGGGGGAGGAGGCATAATATGGTTTATTTTTCTGGAGTTTGTTGTGAATTCAACAATAATTTTGCTGGCGCCTTCTGGAGGTGCTATAGGCAAAAAGTATGAGACATGATAGTTTTTTTATTTATAGTTCCAAGGGGGAAATCTATCTATCTATCTATCCCCCGTATTTACGGCAATTCTGTAATACGTTTACATCTTTCAGTTTTCCAACGGCATTGGCATATCTAAAGAACTGCTGAATGTATTGTTGATTTCTCATATTTTGACCTTATTTTCCGTCTTATTTTCGCTCTTGTATATAGGACAAATTCATTTTTTGTGTGACAACTCAGTTGCACTTACAAACAACTCTTTATACTCATATTGTACTTATTATTATGTGTATGCCTGAAATACACAGAAAAGGGATCAAATGTGATGCCAGGTATAAATTATACAATGTCTATTTCTCAACGACGGCGACGGACGATCAAAAAAGGGTCAGCGGGAGCCGGTTCGGTAACACCATCACAGACCCCTCGGTATTTAAACAAAAAAGATCGGCGTCTACAAATACTCTTTATAAGTAGTAGTAGTAGGAATAGTAAATAGGCCACGCCCTCTCTTACTCGACTTCTTAGCTCTGCCCTTACCCCGCAAATTTGTTATCCTCAAGCAGTTTACTATAACCTCCACTTAAAACGTATAATCAGAGCTGGCATAATAAGACGTTCCATTGCAAAATCTATGTGTTAGTAAAAGACAACAGTAAGGAACGTAAATAAAAATACCGCCATGCCGTAAGTGATATCGGCAGAAACTTCAAATAATTCATGAAGAGATCAAAATTTTGCATAATCCTGTTTATTACACTTTTCGTGTGCGACCAATAGTTTCCATCCTACAGTGCGGCAAAATTAGGGGTTGATTTGTGATTTTCATTAAAATCAGAGCTTCATCGCGGACTGAACCTTTTTCCATACCACTTAATAAAACGACGCTATTTTCCGAAAATATTCGCGAAGCAGAGTTTTCATCCTCCCACCCCCTTTTATACAAGGGGGGTAACAGGGGTAATTGCCCCTCCCAAAATTTTCGAAAAAAAAGCTCAATTCAACTTTGACTTATTTTATTTGACTTATTTATTTAAGCAATTGTCGCACGAAAAAAAATCTTTTTTGCAGTAACTAAATTACAAAAGGTTTGTTTTGCATTATTACAGTGATGCATATCTAATATATTCCCATTGTTACATAATCAGTTGAATGTCCTATACAACGTGGTAGCTTGTCACAAAGATTTACCTAACTCATTAATTAACTGTTTTGAAAATTGCACCCATTAGAAAAGTTAAAACGCTTATTAAAAAAAATGGAGTGCAGGTTGTGGCTACTAGGGTACCTGACTGTTGAGTGTTCATGATCGTTTAATTTTGTATGCTGTGCCAATAAAATGTTCACGGATGATACGCATTACATATTATTTGTATCCCGTAAAATCAAAATTGATTAATGCATCAATAGATTTTTTATTTCATCTCCCTAAAATACCTGATACTCCACTGTTTCACTTGCTGTTTATATCTTCTTTTTTATTAACATTTTCGTTTTCTCTTGCATCAACGTCCTTCACGACGGTATTACAAAAAATGGTGAAAGCACACACAACTTCATGCCCGCTACCCCTCCCCCAAGACTGAGGTCTGGATACGTCCCTGCTCCCACCCCTCGTAATTTTTTCGAAACAAATGCATGCATGTAGGCAGCTGCAGATAATAAATAACTGAGAAGATATCATTCTTTTAGGAAACAAAAATGTTACACGACTTTTTGATAAAGTTCTTCATCTTAATCCCTTAATCCGCGATGAAATTCTGATTTTAATAAAAATCACAAACCAACCCCTAACTTTGGCGCATTGTAGGACGGAAACTATTGGTCACATACGAAAAATATGAAGGCCAAAATTATGCAGAATTTTTTTCTTTCCATAAATCATTTGAAGCTTTCTTCGATATCACTTATTAAAACGACGTAATTTTTCTAAAATCGTCGCGAAGCGGAGTTTTCATCCCCCCACCCCTCGAGTGGCAACCCCCCGAGGTCGCAAACTTAAGCGTAGGTTCAGGGGATCAATGTCTACCACCCCACCAAATTTCATTTCTTTCCAACCTTTTGCTGTCAAAAAACCCCTATCGCCTGGTCTATTGAGTTTATTCATTGAATCTTTTTCGAGCGTTATGTCTCAAGTAGTATAATATGTTTGGAAAATTATGAGAATCACTGACGGTATGCGGAAAAGTTTTGTGGCTTTTGCTGGCTATGACTTTTCCTATATTGCTAGCTATGAGAGGGAAAGTCTGGAAGCAATAGGAATGTGGACGTTGAGTGAAATGTCAAAAAAAGGTTTGAAAAGAGAAGTAAAGAGTCTTGAAAAAAATGGAAAATGCAGGAATCCAATAATATCAGACCCTTATCAGCGCCATAAAAGGAGAAATGGAAGAAAGGGTATCAGGATACAGACAAAGATAATATAATTTACCTCAACATACTACCATACATACTAAATACTTGCACATTATCCGTCAGATATTATTTTTAATGAGACTACTTCCAATTTTATCAAACGATCTTCATACCTTTCATTTAACATGACCTGGATAAGATTCTAGGCTCATGCAACATTGTTTTTGAGTCGGACACTATGTATAGTATCTTTGTTTTCGGAATGGAAGCAGCTGGTATTTGAGCCACCAAGCGAGATGCAACGCAACTCAATTTCATTTGCTATGGCTTCTTGGTATACAGACTCTATAGATGAAGTTCGTTTTTTCTCTAGCGATGACACGAGTTTGTCCTTCTTATACGTATATATGTTTGGATGTCTTCTCTCTGAAAGCATATGATGCTCAGTATAAGGTTTACTAATTACTAATTCCAAATTTCTTTCATTTGAATACTTTAGAGATCTTTGAACATAGATGATATCTTTTATGGAATCCTTTTTGAGATCCTTTGAAAATGTTTGGACAATAAATCAGATAATATAGTTAAACGTCAAACGATAAAGCAAGGCCTACTTGAGGGAAAGTACAGACAACTCATCCGGCTAGCGTCAACGTTCAACATGAGAAAAAGGTGGTAGGTATGGCCCTGACGCATTTTTACATTTAGACATGGGTAAGGTTTTCTGTCTAAAGTATAAAGGCATTAAGTAAAGTTTCACTACCCTAACCCTAATATGCCACTGTCTGCTCAAAAATCAATGAATAAATTGATCGACACGATTTAATATTCTTAGAAATGCAATAACTTTACTTTTTAGCGGACTTGAGTGTAACGATCGTACTGCAAGAAGTTGTGGGGGAGAATAAATAAATATATAAAGTTTCAATATTTACTAATCTAAAAACGTAAATGAAGAAAAAAGTGAAATTTGTGGTAATGGCGATAGTAATTACTGGATGAAATCAAATATACAATATGAGAAAAAAAATGGAGAGATATAGCAAAATAGGTTAACAAAACTAAGAGCCCGTCCAGATAAAGCGATTTACGTGCGAGTGGTCTCGCGTAGTCAATTCATATTGCGTCCAGATGGCGCGCTTCACTTGCGTTTCTACGCTGGGAGAGATTTCCTTCCAGTTAAAAACATGAAGTTGGATACAGCAGTTGTGTTGTGGCGTGCATACCAGCGATGGAATCTTCGTAAACAAAGAGAAAGGCGACGATTCAACATGCATCCAATTCTACATGACAGAATGACATGTATGTTTATAACATTATACTCAAAGCTGAGAGAACACAGTGAAAAGTGTTTCAACTATGTCTTCCCAGTTTCTACGTTTTATGAGTCTATTGGAATAATCGGATGATTCCATATCCCATATGGCTACTCTTTTTTCGACTGCCTCAATGAAAAGTTCTGTATCGAAGTTATCACGCACCATTTTCAAAAACAAATACATCCACACGCCACGGACTCGCGCGTTGTACTGGACGCAACAATATCGCCTAAGTATCTCGACTCGCGCGGCGCTCGCGCGTACAACGGGCGAGTCGAGAGTCCCGCGCGTTACAAGCGTTTTATGCGCGAGTAAAACAACGCGCGAGAGCATCTGGACGAGATGTATGTAACTCTAGCATTTCGGGAACGCGCGAATGACTACGCGCGAGTCCATTCGCGTGTAAATCGCTTTATCTAGACGGGCTCTAACGCGCAGCAGTTTGACAGATACAAAATTTGAAAATTTACATATACAAAGAAATAAGGACCGCCGATATTGCTGAATACGTTTCATATTAAGAATCAAAAAAATTAAACGTTTCTTGCCCTGGTACTAATAAAAGGTCTCTGCCTCCCCGAACTCGCTGCTGGAGTTCATTGTAGAGGTGTACCGACGCTGGGGGAGTTCAGGAACCGGTTCGTGGCGTCCTCAACCCCAACGTCGATGGCAAGCCAGAGAGCTAGGTGACATTCGCCCCCAGGCAGCGACAAACCCAAAGGGAGGCACTAGGTCTAAACAAGCTCCCCGGATAATGCCGACAGGGAGGCCTCCAAGACACTGCTGAGACATCTCAGATTTTAAGATGCTCACTCCTAGGACACTCCTAAAAAGGAGACTCCTAGGGACGACTCCTGGAAAGACACTCTCAAGGAAGACACTGTCATGTGGAAAATATCCCAGCCTAACTCACTGCTCCATGGTCTCACTTACGGAGTTATCACCAAAAATATAAGAAGAAGAACCACTTTAGTGTCCGCCATCATGGCGGACCGAAAGAGGATCCCTCCCAATCCCCTCAAAGAAGCGGGCGGCGCCGGCGTGTCTTTTCGTTGGTGGAAGGTCTTCCTGCACCTCTGACTTGCAACTGCCCAAAACCGGTAACAGCCTTAGGCAACCAGTATATCATACTGCCATATGAGAGACAGTTTAGAAAATAACCGTAGTCGTATCATTCATAAGTGGTGAGGGGTGCCAAAATAGGATATATCACAACACACAACGTTGCCACTTCATCTAATCTAAGTATGACTGGATGGCATACAGTCGACATAACAACACCGGCGTTTTTTCAGAATGGTATTAGTTATCGAGAGATCGTCACTGCGAGTAGTCGATGAGACGACGCGTCCAAGTTTACTCTTTTATACCATGCAGAGGCAGGATTTTCTTATTTTCCTCGCAAATCCATCTGTTTACAATGATATAGTAGCAAATAAATAGGTATACACTGAAAATTTGCTTTATTAAGTCAAAAAATAATTTAACCCATTTTTCACCAGAAATAAGCCTACGTCTATAAACACAGTAATTGTGTAAGCTACGTGGCTAGCTCTGAAATTTTTAAATGCATATCGAGTTATCATTATCATCATGATACAGCAATGCACACATAATGTTACGAATGTCCTAAACCACCATTTTACAACAATATGATGCTAACAATGTAGATTGTCTTTAAAGGTGGTTTCCCATTTGAGCAGCATCAAGCAGCGCGTCGCAGCGTAGCGCGGCGCAGCACAAGCAGCGTTTTTAAAATTGTATTCTCACTTGAGCAGCATTTAGCAGCAATCGAACCAACCACAGCAAAAATAATCTTAGTTTTTCCGGTGACAATGCTGGCTGCGGAGGAGACGTCTACTACGTCATCAGATGATATGATATTTTTATCATCCCTATGCCATGAACATGAGCAAACGGTGAAAAAAAAGAAAGGAAGATATTGGGTGCATGATATATTTCGAGCGAGGTTGGACGAAGGCGAATTTCATACGCTCTTCAGGCAGCTTCAAGAAGATGACAGGAAATATATTCTCTGTTCTGTTTTGGTTACTATAATTTCTATTACTCATATCATATAATTCTGTATATTCACTAACGAGTAAAATCAGTCTCTCAATTTTTTCGCCGTCCATTCTGATGCAACTACTCTTTTTGAAACTGAAAAACTTATACCGATGTCGGTAGCTGCAATGTATTTGATGCTTCAATCAATACACACTTGTCCGTCAGCTAGCAGAGCAGCGCGCTAATAAGCAGCATGCTGCTTCCCAGTGCCTAGGAAAGAACAAAAATTTCGCTGCCTGGTAACGCGCTGCGCCGCGCGGCGGTGCGCTGCTTAAGTAGAAATGGTGTCATTTAATAACATGTAGGCAACTGGACGCAGCTTTTTACTGTGCCGCGCTGCGCTGTGACGCGCTCATTTAAGTACAGATTAGAGTGCGGTAAGGTAAGAGGTAACGTAAGACGTAAGAAAATAAACCTGTGGAATCAGATGAGAGTGTTTATAGTCGTAACGTAAGAGCTAACGCAACACTCTCATCTGATTCCACAGGTTTATTACCTTACGTCTTACGTTACCTCTTACCTTACCGCACTCTATTTAGTCCCTTACGGTACGTCCGAGGTTAAGGGATATTACTAGTATGGGACCAAAGGTCCATAGTGAAGACTTTGTCTCAGTTTATGTTTTATAAAATTCTACATTTGAAAGCAGTTACAACATCAGTGTGGTTATATACTGATATGTCTTATTTTTTTCCAAGAAGCATACCTGGGACCAACAGCTTTTCGAGGTTCAAGTCAGTGATTTTCCAAGGAAGCCTCTTCTCCTTAGCGATTCTGGCCTTCTTGATATCATCATAAACAACGTTCAGAAATCGCATTACCTTTTCTGGTATACTTTCTTGGCCATCCTCAATTTCGTAGTAATTCTTTCGTATTCTACTGGATTTTAGATTGATGAGAGCATCCAAGGAGCGAGAAGGACATTGCGTAGGTTTAATTCGTTTTATGTGGTTTATCACATTGTCTATAGCAGATTCGGTGATGACATTCCTGAAAGAACGGTCTGTAAGTTCTACTACTTTATGCAGCTGAGTAACTGCGATAGTTTTTTTATGGTAAACTTCCCGCAAGGGCTGCAGGCCCATGGCGCTGTAGAAACGCTGCGAGAGGATAAATAAGTATCAGTGCACATTACATTTGAAACGCTGCATGCTGTAGCCGTCCGGAAACAAATTCTCCAGCAACTCATTCTACACGGTTAAAGTTCTCCAAAAGAAAGAGTGCTGGAGTAGACTCGTTCTGGAAGTAGAGATCTCGACCTGGTAAGGATGAGCTCGCAGAGACTCTCTGGTGTTCCTCGCTTGGATGGCCTTTGGTGTTATTATCTTGGAGAGCTCACTCGAACATCTTCCGAGATAGAATCTGCAAAAACAGGGACCGGTCAGCTACCCTTTTTCGATGTTCCAAGCTATGGAGGCCCTTTGTGAGATTAGGCGTATCGATTAGACTAATTTCTTTCTCCTGGATAGATTTAGAGAGTGCTCCGAAGCGCATCCATACACATTGGAGCAATACTCCAACGATGGTCGGATTTGTGCCTTGTAGAGCAGCAGTAGTTGCTCTGGTATATACAGTTTCCTACATCGGAGCAAAACTCCAAGCTTATGGGATGCCGTTTTAGCAATACTGGCGAAGTGGTCGTGCCAGGACATGTTATTGTTGATATTGATCCCAAAAAGCTTGACGGAAGGTGACTCGACTATTGGGTGAGCCTCCATTTCCACAGTTGGTAAGCCAACGTGAGACTTCTTTGTCAGTGCTGTTGCCTGAACTTTCAGTAAGTTAAACTGTAGTTTATTTACTCATCCCCACTAGATAATTGTTTTTATATCTACGTTGATATGTAAGGTATGTTGCTGTCGCCGATGTACCGTCTCCTGGGATGATAGTGGCTTGCCTGGTTCACTACACGATATTACTGCATTATCGTCTGCGATTGGATGTTACTTCCAGCAGCTCGTTGATTTACAGCAGAAACAGTGTAGGGGATAGGACAGATCCTTGGGGGATACCAGAGTATCGCGAAGAGGTAAAGTTAGGGGAGGTTTGTTATGCGGGCTTGAAAGAGGCAAATGATCATATGACCGATAAAGACATTGCCATACAGATCATTCTAAGCTCTAGATGAGTGGTAGATTATTGAAAAGAGCTCACTCCGTCGAAAGACCTGTAAAAAGTGAGAGGTGACCAGCCGCACGCCGCGCCATGTGTAAGCGACTGTCACCCTTCAGTCCCATTACTCTTCTCTGAATGAAAACAACAGGCAACACAATGTGGTCACTAAGATCATGGAACAGGGACAAGGAACAAAGTAACTTCGGTTTGGGTTCCAGGTAATAGCGGAGTGGAAGGAACAGTATTGGCCGACACACTCGCAAGAGGAGGAACCGTATCGGTGCTTATAGGACCAGAACCATTTGCGGGCATTGCGAAAAGTACTGTCAAGAAAGCCATCTGAAATTGAGCGGAAAGGAAAGCACTCCTGCACTGGAGAGACCCACCAGGACTGTTACACCCGGTGTGCATGGTCAGACTCCCAGAGAATTATAGAATGGAGCGGGAATGACCTGCGCATTCTGGTTCGTCTCTTGTCTGAGGAATTACTTGTGGAAGATAGGTATGGAACAAACAACAAGTAATTTAAAACTATACTATCTATACCTACCTTCCGTCTTCCATGGAGTCGATGAAGTTAGTTCGAGACAGATATTTATTTTTCGGTTTTGGAATCCTTTTCGTGCTGGTTCGTTCGTCTATCAGCGGACGACTTCGAGAAGAAAATATCAGCACTCTGTAATAGCTGGAAATAAAGCAAAATATTACAGAACCGTAATAATGTATTTTTAAACTTCCCCAGATATTATCAAATGTTTTGTCGTTACTTGGTAGCATTACGAATACCTAAGTACTATGAGTGGGTATTCATGATTTAACGTCAATGAATATGTTCAAGAATCTAGTCGTTAGCGATTAAAGTCTAACACCGTTTGATTTTTATATTATAGAGTGAGTGTGAGTCTCAAGGGATTTGTGCACCATAGTGTTGTATTGCGCACCTAAAAATGATTAAAGGTTATATTGTTACATTATACCTCCGTTTTTATTCAGGATTTACAATGACAATGTTTCAGTCGCAAGTTGGCAACTATTTTATTCTGTTGTTATTTTCATTAACTTTCAGGTAACTTTTTCATCGTTTGTCAGTGAAGATCAAATTTTTGTTGTTTTCTCTGCGTTTGTTGGCCTAGGATCCACAAGCTCTTAATCTATTTTCCAAAAATCGTGAGCCAACATTCTCACCCAAATATCCACTTTCGTCGATAAAGCTTAAGTTAAATGAAATTAGGTTTTGTATTTTGTAACACTCACCCTAGTGTCTCCCAAAAACGCTATTTATTATCTACCCTTATCGATCTCTATCGAAAACCTGACAGAATTTATGGAAAATGATCTATTACTAGTCCTCAGACTACATATTATTGTTGTTGCTTGAACGCACAATTAATAGTTGCAAACTGAGATTTACTCTGCTTGAACATGATTTTGTCATTGCGCAAACCCAAATGATAATCTCAAACCGTTGGAAATCTGATGCCAGAACACAACTATTAACGTACCTGAACACCGACAACCAGGCATACAGCTCCGGACCATGTTGGATTGCCTGCGCCAAGACGTATTCCAAGCAGATTGGATGATATCCTTTCTGTATCACACATACGTATAGTCCGGTGCTAAACCCGAGGAAATTTAAGAAAATCGACCTGAATAGCCCTAGGAGTAACCAGGGCAGGACCAGGTTCGGCTTTTCTTCCTGGAATAGAGTTCATGAAGATGTCAGCAGGACGATGTATGACGTACTGAATTTTATTTCGTTTTTTTAATGAACAATCTTTAATCTTTGGTATTGATATTATAAACTTTTGAGAGCGGGGGTGAATATCATTTGCGGAGGGGGTGGTGTTCAGAGGCTTCACTTCCCCAACGCATATCAAAGAACGGTGATCGTTTTATCTTCTTGTACACAATGTAGTATGTATTGGTTTGATAAACTATTTGTAATAACATCTACTACTAAGTAAGTATTTCTGAGAAACCCTCTATATCTAGGAAAGTACTACTGTGATTTCAGTGAATATTACAACTTTAATAACTAAAATACAGAAAAAGGTGCTAATCCTAGCTAAAGCTCATAGGTGTAATTAAGTCCCTGAATCTGGAGGGGCTTAAGTGAAGTGACCATTTTTTTCTGACTATGCGGGGGGGAGGGTGCAATTGATGTTAGGTATGTGCGTGAATATAACGTTTCATTCAAAATAATTCATGTAAAATCGCCGCCACGTCTCAACGTAATCAAAATGTCGCTATTTTCGCGACTAGTCGCAACCAATGGCAATACTGCCCGGACACTGCTTGTGTGACATCACAGCTAAAGATATAAACACCACCACCGACGCGTTATTGTGACATCACATGTCAAAATTTATATGTCACTTTGGGTTAGGTGACGTCAAAGTCAAACTGACGGGTCGGCGGTGGTGTTTCTATCTTCCGCTGTGTCAGCCGTAGAGTGGGGATGAAATTGTTTTATAAATTAAAAAATTATATACAAAAAGAAATATACAAAATCCGGGACATTTTCCGGGACGGTGCAAATGCGGGACGGCTCGTCTGAAAACGGGACAATCCCTCAAAATCCGGGACGAATGGTCACCTTAGGCTTAAGTCCCTGGATCTGGGGGCTTAAGTCCCCGCCCTATATACAATAAACTTAATAGAACGAATTATTTTTCGATTTTGGGGAGGGGCTAGTTCCATTCTTGGGGATGGGGGGCTAAGCCCATCCAAGCCCCCACCTAACTACGCTAATGCTAAAGCTGAGTGGGATAAAATTAAGGCGGAGATAAAGAGGTAAGGTTGAGGAACAAAAAGAAATAATTCTTATAACAGTAGTCTCATTGAAAGTTGGTGCCTATGAGTTACTTCAGAGCTTATTCTCATTTGCTCATTCTCACGTAAGAATGAGAAGCTTTGTACTTTTCGAAGATCCATCTAGTAGACAGATAATAGAAAAGAAAATAAAAAGTCTTGGAGATCATTTTTCAGAAATGCTGCAAGGGGAAAAATGGGTTTAAGAAGGGTAGTTATCATATGCTTTTATCGTTTACATCAGCAGTTTTTGTTGGGCTTAAAAATGTTTCATGACATACAAAGAGACAGAAAATTAACTTAAAAATGCGAAGGCAGAGAATGGTGGTAGGGTATCGAAGTGATCGAAGCTACTTGACTACATTTTACTTCCCCCATTGATAGGTTAGGGAGAGTATTGTGCTCGCAAAAATTTTCGATTTTGAGATAATACACATTTTACTTTTTTTAGGCTATCCACGTCACTCATTTCCGTCGGTCTGTCTGTAGCCGCCGCATGTATTATGATGAAATTCTGTTAGCGATATTCTTTGGGGTCGTAGTAGGTAAGGCTGCTATAATTTTGAAAAACGATGCAAGGCCAGCGAAGTAATTAGAAAAAAATTCGATAATATTCCTCAAACTTGGTTTTTGGGCGTTTTAGGGGTTCTTGATCATTTTCTCCCTTGGGTGGGGGTGAAATTGGGGTGATTGGGGAGTGGGGCGTTGCAAAACTTAAAAATTTGTTGTATTCATAATATCCTGACATTTGACCTGTGAACGGAAGACCTAGAGGCATAACAAACTATAGCTTCATGCTATAGGAAAATAAACTGGTATCACCGTAATGTGTGGGAGATGCCGAGTCAATCAACTTGACGTTATCTTCTCGCGCTAGCGAGCATGCCAGGGGTCGCAATTCTCTGCTAGACCGCGACTCGCTTCCAATTCAAATCCATATTTTCTATGTGAAAAATGCCCTCCAAGTACCTTTGTGCGTGACTGCAACACTTCCAGTTTCCAGTAGGTACGTATCTAGAGAGCGTATTGTCCACTGCGCAGAGTGTACGTTACGAAACTGAATGCAGAATTCGATCACGTACAAATATTATAAAAAAATGTGGCCAGACACCGACGCTTGCATTGCTCTTGAATGTGTATCTCATATCGCCCGCCTGGTGAGAGTGTTTGCTTTTCTTATATGGACATGGTTATTTGTTCGTAAATCAGGTTATGGTTGACCGTAAATGGACATTTCAGGTCCACCGAGCTAAAAACTTTGGCTATCTAGTTTAATGTTTTCTGATACACAAAACTTGGAAGTGACAAAGATGGCTACTTGTTACTATAAAAAATGATTTCTATTTTAACACACACACCTTTATTAGTTTCACATGTATGTTTGTTTGTGAGTTTGTAACTCTCATTTGGATTAAGAGGTCGGACCGAACATTGAACGCCCCAACTTTGCCGCAAAAATGATTTTGACGGGTTCAAATCCGTCAGACCAGCGCCAATTTTCGAATGCACTGACTGCCTTGACTAAGAGATGGCGCAGACACTTTAAAGTTTGTTAATATTATACAGTGGCGTAGCGACGAGAGCTTGAAAGGCGTGACATCCAATTGTTTGGGTGTTGGTATTTTTGTGACGATTATTCAGGAAAGTCGACAGTTTTAATTATCGTTTATGCAGTATTAATAATAGTGATGACAGTCGTTCATTTTCATTACACAAAATATTAATAGATACAGTTTGAAGAAACCAAAAAAATATGCCTTAGTGATGCATCTGGCTAAAAAATAAAAAATAAATAAATAAATACACGCTTTTAAAGAGCATCGGATTAAAAAGCTAAAAATTTTAAAATAAGCTAAAAACAATAATGAACGAAAGATACTAGTATAATTGCGAAAAAAAAATGGGAGCTTGGTGCCATATTATTCGTAAATCGAGCGCCCAACGCTTTTTTCACAATAATACTAGTATTTTCCTTGCATTATTGTTTTAAGCTTATTTTTGAAAATAATTTTCAACTTCTTAGTATGATGTTCTTTAAAAGCGTGTATTTTAGTTTTTTCCATATTTATTGCGGTAACTCTGTTATTGAGAATGTACAAAGAATGAAATTTAGTAAAGCGTCTGTAGCATTTACCCTACCAGACATATAAAATATAAAAACTTATAGATTACCCTTAACACTAAATTGGTAGGACAAAGTGGCTTTACGCATTTGCCATCAGGGGTGTATAATAAACTACCGTAACAAATAAAAAGCCTAAGGCCCGATTCAACATGCACATTTTAACATAGACTTTGATCGACCAGAGCAGCCCATTCAAGAACATGCATCTGTCAAAGTACTCTCAAAATTATTGATTTCTCTTGAAGCTTACCTCAAAACCTGAACGGCAAAGCTCGTGGGCTGGCATATAACCTTATTTTTTGTAAACACGGAACCTGTCGTATTACTCGTATAGCCAGAAAGTGAATCAGGTGCTTAATAAGAGAGAGAGAGGCAACTATCAGGAGAGATCTTTATTCATATGCATGCCTTACAGTGAGTTCCTCATAGTATTTGCGCAACGGTGCCTTTTACCCAGTGCCGCCCCGCTGCACCTTTACATCCCCTGTGAATATTTCTATAGGAAGGTCTATAACAAACATGCATCCGGTATATGGACTGACTGAGGTGGGATTATTAATTATTAAATAAGGTTGCTGTGATCGATACTACTTTTATGATTCTGTCACAGACTATCGCAGTTTGCAATTAGTAATTATACAATAATTATAAGGTAAACGTGAAAAATCTGGCATTAATTTGCAAATCAATCGCTTTGGTCTGATTTTCTGCTATGATTTTGATCCATGAATTTCTCAAATATTTTTGAGAAGAACAAATTACAAAAACATCTAGACAATAAATTGAATGCATGAAAAAAAGGAAATAAAATGCGGTAAACATTTACTTGAAGTAAAATATCTATGTGAATTTGAAAAAACGAAAAATATAAGTACTAATCATATGATGATCTAGGAAGTTACAATAGATACGTTCATGGAGCCTCAGAACGCCAAATAATGTCGTAAATGCTCCTAAAAGAGAATTGACTACATCCCAAAAAAGGTGGTTCCACACACTAGACGCCTTGCTGCTCAGAATATACAAAACGAAGCATGTTTGCGCTTAAAGTTGTGCCGTCTCAATTAGTTAATGTTGAGGAACATGTATGAAAGGTCAACACCAAATATTCCCACAGGCGTATATAAGGAGGAAGGGTAACAAGAGTAATTGATCCTTCCCAGATTTTTTACCCAAAAATGTATTTTATTGTTTTTTCCAAAGAATCACTAAACAAATCCTCTTTATTCTTCCAGTCGACTTATTAGACTGATTAGCTCATTCTAACTTGAGCATCCCCTATGGATCAGGAACAATACTGAATAACCTCTCCTAAGGTATCAGGAATTCAGAATAAGATCTCTCAAAGTCCTTGTCGATTGTGTGAATGTTGATCATCTCAAAGCTCGTATAAAACTCTAGTAACTCCCATAGCTCTGTGATCCTGGCGGCGTATATGTATATCCTTTTTTGAAGTACCGTCTTCAAGATCAATCTTGCATCAATCATATGCAACGCTAACAAATGCTTTTGGTGCCTCAATTTGACAACTGCATAAATTCTTACGATCTCTATGGGCAGCAGATGGTCGTTACGTTTACATATTTGTTTTTCCCACGGACATAAAATGCTACTCACTTGATGATTATTCATTTTTAATTGTTGCGGTATCCTTTATAAATATATGTTCAGGTGACGTTGCAGTACGATGACATAGTTATGCACATAATAGGTGCTTTCCTTTTACATCTGCATTAACTCAGATCACTCAAAAATCAGATGGCTCAGCTCAGATGAGTTAAAGGAACGTGTTTGTGCAGTTAAATGTCAATCCTCGAAATTTTGTAGTATGCTATGGTTCTATAATCTGTCGATCCTTTCCATAACCTATTTTTTTACGTTTTTCGTAGCTCACCATACACTATCGACTATCCATACACCACAAAACCCGCTAAAATTCAAACTTACAAAAAATTCTAACCTCATTTATTGATTTATTTGACATCTAAATGATCTGAGACAACTGATCTACCCTTCGATCTTGTGCAGATGGGCTTAAGTGGGGGTAAAAATATCTCACTTTAGACTCAGATTCAGAAGACAAAAGGAACGTACATCGAAATGAGTCATGACGTCACAAGTGAGATTTATCAGATAAATCAGGTAAAAGGAAAGCGCCTAATACTTATTGACATGCTTCACATGTCTGGTAGACATGAAAGAACTGATGCTCTCTATTTCTGTCAATTGACCTATGGCGCACTGATGATCGCTAATAAGCGTGAAACAGCTGTCTGCGTACTGGTGGATTGACGGAGATATAGAGCAACCCTCGTATAGTACTTATTGTCAACTCAATTTGCATAGGAAGATTGGCTTTAGGAGTACTCATATCGCAATTAAATTTCTCAAAATAATTCAGTACCTTCAATGATACTTGTACGTAAAATATCCCAGCTTGATTACAACCAATCCTGTCACCCCGTTGCGGCTTGACGTTGACTTCTGGGACACCTTGTATATTTGTGGCACTTGCGTGAGGAATTGAAGGCTAATTAGCTAGCTCGTTAGCTAGGTAGCTAGCCAGCTAGTTAGCCTTCAATTGGGTATTATGAGCGAAATTATAAACTACCATATAGTTGAAATGATCTCGAACTCTATGGTTCCCCAAGAGCATACGGAAAGATTCACAATGTCCTTTCCTCAGGGAGAGACGAATGGAAGAGGAGTGATAGCTTCATATCACCCTCGGATCTTCCGCTATTCACGGTTGGCTCCAAATCCGAACTGGGAAAAGGAGCGGGAGTAGCTGGTAAAGCTTGGGAGGTATACCACAATCTTCCAAGAGAAATGATAGTCATAGAATTGGGAGTCAGGGAGCTGACTATGGGTCGTATATAATAGTCGTCTCTTGAGTAATATCTAAGGCTCTCTTAAGTAACACTCAAGAGATACTTCAGGAACCCTCAAGTGTGGCTTTCGTTGTGCATTTGACAACATCTACGAGACGGTGGGATTCATTTGGCGACGTTGTCATATTTCAAACATAAGTCAATTTGTTATGCTTATGCCGACGCATTTTGATGATTTCTGTTATCTCTTTTTGTTTTGTGCCAGTATTTGTTGTTTTGTGCCGGGCATTTTTCCAGATATGATAGAAACTGACAGCACCAATTAGCCTACAAAAACGCCTTGACTGCTACGAACTGTCATGTTGACATGTCATGTTGGCATTTCGTTACTAAGGGACCCTCAAATAGCTGTCGATACACAAAACCTTACTTAAGGGACCCTCAAGTATTAAGGGACACTTAATTATCGACTATAAATACGGCCCTAAAAGATCCTTGACAATCAAATCTATAAAAATCTCTTCAGGTCACTTAAATTCAATTGATCAGAAGAAAATGATGATGCAGAACTGAACTGGATCTTAAAAATCTTATATAATTATTGAAGTTGACAAGAAATTGAGATTTACTAATGTAGGCTACATAGGTTTAATTTATTCTTATAAAAAAATCGAAGGTTCTTCACTTCACATTCTGAATCCTAAGTGGGATTTCATTTTTCGGGAATCGCCCTGGGACACGGTGTATGCACAATTCTTTAGATGTTTTACCGTTCTCATAGATGTTTTCGCAAGCAAAGTAGGCCATAAGACGATTCCACTATTTCTCTAGTTCCATCGGGTATTTGTTCTCAATTAATTGATTCCGTTACCGTAAACTCGATCGATTTTTTTCAATCGCGCGACATAAGAGATTGCATCTGAATCGTATTGGTTAAACCAGTGTAGGCGACACATGGAAGTAATGTCTCAGTTTGTGTCTTATAGAATTCCTTTGAAAGAAGTTCTGTTTTATATCTCCTAGGGCCGATGTTATCAACATGCATATTTAACAAAGAATTTAACAAAGCTTTTCTATTGGATGTTATTTAGCAAAAGCTTTCTATTGGGTATTGAGGGCTCTGTTAATAAGTATCATCCAATAGTATTTTATCAATATTGAAAACAACACGTCAAAGCTGGATGACACTTTTGTCAAAGATATTTTAGAAATTCATGGATCAAAATCATAGCAGGATATCAGAACAAAGCGATTGATTTGCAAATTAATGCCACGTTTTCCATGTTTACATTATAATTATTGTATAATTATTAATTGCAAACTGAAATAATTTGTGATAAAAGTAGTAGGTAGGGGAGACCGGGGCAGAATGGGATACTTAAAGAAAAACACATCATATAAAGAAAATTAAATGTTTTATTGTATTAACCTTTAGTCAGGTAGGAACATAAGGATTTAAATTAAGTAATGCAACTTTTTTTAGCAACTAAACCATTCAGACTTTGGCGAAAAGTAGCAAAAATCAGTATAACTTTTTTTTCCCATTATGCCCCGCCATTGGGGCATAATGGGAAATGACACGGGGCAAAATGGGAACATACTTCAGTACGGCTGAAAACGTTCACAAGTATGTGCTTTATCGTGCTCGTCATCAACTCCAGCGCAGGAATTATGGGCCCAAGCATGCTATACATCACCGATCCTGTGACTGCGAATATAAGTATTCACTGTAAATCCGAGCACACTCGCCACAATCTTCTTGTGATAAGTCAGTATCCGTCTCAGTTTCTCTTTTAGTCCTCTTAATTTTACCCTGTTTAGGTTTCTTAGCATTTGCTTTTTCCCCAGATTCATATTTTGGTATTTCTTTCATTAGTGTTGTTGCCAGATTTCTTTTTCTTAGTCTTTAGTTCTTCTGTCTTCTTTTTTTTTACTGTTTGTTTCTAATTTTCTTCTAAGTTAATTCTTAGATGGAAAATTCGTCGTCAATCTTACCTCGTTTCCTTGTCTTTGTTTCTTCAGTTCTAATTTCTTTTGGTATAAATATCTGCCGGGCTAACCAAAAACGAGGAATATGCCATTTGCTTTCTCATTCTTCAATAAATAGTGATAATGGAGGTCTTTTATGATCAACTATGGCTGTGCCAGGAAAAATAGTAGGGTTAGAGAGATGTTCCGTTTCACCATAATGGCTGTTAATAGATAAAATTGAAGTATTAGGCTGAGATTTTGTTTGAGAAGTTGATGCACTTGATTTTCGACTGAAAAAAAATTAAAAACCAGATAAGAAATACATAGCATATATAGTACGGGGCAAGACGGTATAGTATCCCGTCATGCCCCGTCCGTTTTGCCCCAACAAACATATAATATGGTAAATTCAAGAATTTCTAACCTAAACCAGTTAAGGCTACAAACGGTATCTAATACCAAAACTCGATCCTACCGCTACGGCTTCTGGTTAAACATATTGCTAAAACTTTGCTACTCACCTAATAGCACATCGATGTTTATGACAAAACTTTTTAAAATGAGGAGGAAATTCGATTTTTTCTCACACCGCAGCCAATACGAGCAGCGCCAAGTTCCTCATTGGTTGACCGACGTAAGCCAACTAAAGGTCGAACTAATAACACTGTTGCCAGCGCATTTCAGTGTATCAATCATGCATAGGAGCACTTTTCCCGTTCTGCCCCAGACCTCGTTTTGCCCCGGTCTCCCCTACCTATATCAATCACAGCAACTACCTAACCTACCTTATTTAATAATTAAAAATCCCACGTCCGTCAGTCAAATGGATTATATGAAAATACATAGGTACTTTTATGAAGAATCAAGCTTTCATTTACTGGATGCATGTTTGTTATAGATCTTCTTATAGAAGTATTCACAGGTGCATTGTACATCAAATAGGGGATAGGCAACCAGTAATGCACCTACGTGTGGGAAGTAGCTGTAACCTTTGAAATGTTACAAAATGCTACTTTTTACCTCTTTTTACTATAAAACAAAGATATATTGCAGGTATTCATAATTATTATCGATAATAAATTGTTCTTTTATCCAAATAATGCAATGAGTGAATTTCTTGTCATCATAGCATTTAATACAGTATCAAACCAGCGATCAAATGGAAATGGAATCTGGAATCTGATTGGTTGAAATTAGCAATTGCTAAACTTTTGATCAAATAAGAAAATGCTATTTTTCACCGATTTGGGATGGAAAATCAGACTGGAAAAGATGCTAGATGATTTACAATGCTCGATTGTATATAAAGTATGTCATTTTTGAGCTTTTTGTGGTCAACTTCAAGAGAAATCAATAATTTTCAGAGTACTTTGACAGATGCCTGTTCTTAAGAGGGCTGCTCTGATTGGTCAAAGTCTTTGTTAAAATCTGCATGTTGATAAAATCGGGCCCTAATGAACTGTGAGTGACTCGTATATAAAATATGTTTATGTGCATAGAAATTCATGAATAGATTTGAGAACATTCAGCTCAAAATAATATAATTATAAGTTCTAATTAACCTGCGGCCGCCTCATTTTGCCAAAACTTTATTAAAAAAGATGTCCTGGCACGACCACGTCGTCAGTATTGCTAAAACGGCATCCCGGAAGCTTGGAGGTTTCTTCTGCTGTAGGAAGCTGTATACACCAGAGCAACTACTGCTGATCTATAAGGAACAAGTTCGACTATCGCTGGAGTATTGCTCCCGTGTGTGAGGATGCGCTCCGAAGCACACTCTAAAGCATGCCATTCATTGGCGGATCGGTTTGCCGGATCGGTCCGACCTGACTGGTTCGCCGACTGATCCGTCAATGAATGGTAACGAAAAACAACGCACTCATCGGTCGGGTTCGGGTCGTGAGTTCGCCAGTCCGACAACCGAACCCACGACACGACCGCGACCGGTCCCACAGTTTAGTCTGATGTATGGGCGTCTGTGGATTTGTCCAGGTTACACATGGTGTTTTAAAAAAGTTTGAAGACAATAAAATCTTTTGGCAGGAATTTATCCTTTTATATCAGGAAAATCCATACCTTTGGGATGTCAAGAGTAAAGATTACCGTAACAAACAGAAAAGAAATGCAGCGTATGAGATGTTAGTTGACCGTGGCAAAGAAATCAATAGCTCTTGAAATGTCTCATAGTCCATTCGGAGATAATTGATAATAACAATCGGTTCGCAGGAGTGGATATTTTCCAATAAATGTAAATGTGTAAATTTTTCTCTCTTTTGTAACCATTTTTTCACCCACATCCTTTATTTCTTTCTATCTTCACCTATTACCAGAAGTCCACCAACCACCAAAGTAGTTTTTGCTGTTTAGACAATACGGGAGCCATTACGCTGTTTGTCTAGGGCTCGCCACATTCAATGTACAAGTGAACTCCCTTGCAAGGTTCGTGTTATGTGTGTGGGCACGGATGGGTTGCATGTCGGGTCGCGGTTCGGAGTCGGATCAGGGTCCGAATAGTGAATGGCGGGCTTAAAGCTTCTGGATACTATTCAGAAGAGAGCAATTAGGCTAATCGATACGCCTAACCTCACAAAGGACCTCCACTGCCTGGAACATCAGAGAAGGGTGGCTGACCTATCCCCGTTTTACAGATTCTATCACGGAGATATTCAAGTGAGCTCTCACAGATAATAACACTGATGGTCGTCTGAACGAGGAACATTTGAGAGGCTCTGCAAGCTCATTCTTACCAGGTCGACTTTCTTACTCCCCGAACCAATCTCCTCCAGCATTCCTGCTTTAAGAGAACTTCGACGCTGTGGAATGCGCTGCCGAGGAATTTGTTTCCCGAATGCGGTAACTTGCAGCGTTTCAAATCTAACGTGCAACGACAATTGTCCTGTCGCAGCGCTTCTACATCGCCATAAGCTTTCAGCCTTTGCGGGACAGTGACCATAAAAAATGCTAATTAATCTACGGCAGTCCTGTTTCATCAAAACTTTAGAAAATATATCCTACAAGCTGGCGTAGGAGCAAACAACAATAATAAAACTCTAGCTTTTATTGAAAGTCTTTTGGTGTAATTGTGGAAGAAAATTTGCGGTTACGGGATCACCTAAGCAGCTACAAAAAAGGCTACATCCATTTAAGAACCTTTAAAGTGCAAAAAAATTTGTGTAAATCTTTTGTATGGTCTATTTTCAGCTACTGCAACGTAGCTTACTATACTCGTTTAGATGTAGTTTGTTGTAGGTACGTACAAAATCACTGGGTTCATTTTATTTTCACATATGGAAGTTCGACCACCTATCAAATCGTTTTTCTATAACCAGTTAGTTGAATACAACAACTTACAACTACAGAGTTATTACTGAAACTCCTAAATATACCTAAGTAAGAATCTTATTTTTGACACAACATCCATCAAAGACAAATACACTATACCTCACTAATAACAATGCCTCTCCGTAGCTCTTCTGTGTTAACAAAATGCTTCAAATGCTTGATTTTGTACAACAATGTTTTAGAAAATATATTAAAACACTCCTGTTCCAAACAAAAAACAGGAATGTTTGAGGCTAACAAAAGATTTATTAATTTTGTGTATGTTTTATATTTTGGATAATAACGAACGGTTTCTGTAACAAAATTTGTATGCACTCATTGGTTAAGTGTAAGAGTAGCTGTAGCTAACTTCACCATTGAGCTGCTCAACTTTTTACCATAGCTATATAGGGTTATTCACGTTATTCGAGACGGAGCATTATGGCTAAAGTATTTGATAAAAAAGAAAATAATAATTTCGGATGCATAGAGACCCATAAAGGCTACATTTTAAAAATATTTTCATGTTATACAGGGTGCCCCAAAAGACGAAATGTATCAAAGTTATGTTTATTCAAACGGAACACCCCATATATTATTGCATATTCAGATTCCTTGGTTAATTCTAGTGTGACTTTATGTATCATACATGGGACTTAAAGTGAACCGTTTAGCTGTAAATCACCATTTTCGGTATAAGTAGATATCAGGAGAAAATTGAATATCGCAGAGATTATAAAATTTGGAAAGCTGTGACTTTGCCGTATTACTAAGCATAAAATGCGTCAGCTTCGATGAGGCTGTCAAATTTAAATTACGTTTATGCTTTAGCTTAATTAATCGACCGATTTCTCCAAGCATAAGCGTAATTTAAATTTGATAGTCCCATCAAAGCTGGCGCATTTTATGCTTAGTAATACGGCAAAGTCACAGCCTGCCAAATTTTATAATCTCTGTGATATTCAATTATTTTCTGATATCTACTTATACCGAAAATGGTGATTTACACCTAAACGTTTCGCTTTAAGTCCCATGTATGATACATAAAGTCACACTACAATTCGACAAGGAATCTGAATATGCAATAATATATGGGGTGTTCCGTTTGAATAAACATAACTTTGATACATTTCGTGTTTTTGGGACACCCTGTATAACATGAAAATATTTTTAAAATGTAGCCTTTATGGGTCTCTATCCATCCGAAATTATTATTTTCTTTTTTATCAAATACTTTAGCCATAATGCTCCGTGTCGAATAACGTGAATAACCCTGTAGATAGCTGTAGAAAACTGAATAAAGACTGTTATTATTCATCTTTCTAAGTTCCTCTCGCATAATTGCGGTAGCAACAAGTGTTGACGGGCTGAGCCAAGTCAACACCCGGACTATTATTGATCGGAATTTAGGAAGGATCGTACGATGTTACAGGTCTTTAGAATTACAGACTTTTGGAATGTTTTGTGTAACTTTTCGTCCAGGCCTAACTGTTGTAGGTGTGGTGTAAATGTGTTTGGTGTAAGGCCTGAGACTGACATAATGAGGGGAACAATAGTAACTTTGTCCTGCTTCCAAAGGCGTTTTATTTCCATGGCAAGGTCCGTGTACTTAGATATTTTCCCAGCGTAGGTGTTTTGTATATTCACATCATTGGGAATAGCAATGTCTATCAGGTATGTAACTTTGTCGAGCTTTGACTGGAAAACTATATCTGGTCTATTGGCTGGGATAGTCTTGTCTGTATGTATTTGAACGTCCCAGTATAGTTTGTATTGATCGTTTTCGAGTACTGATGTCGGAGTGTAATTGTAATACGGATCTGTGTTTTCTATTAGTTTGTTTGTTGTGGCTAATGCTTGGTGGATGACTTTGGCCGCAGAGTTATGTCTGGCTGTGTATTCGGTACCGGCAAGAGTTTTGCACCCGCTTGTTATGTGATCTATTGTTTCTTTTTGTTGTTGGCATTTTCTGCAATTATCGTCAGTTATGGATGGATCTTTAATTATATATTTTTTGTAGTTTCGTGTTGCAATCACTTGGTCCTGGATAGCAAGCATGAAACCCTCCGTTTCTGGGAACAGCTGGCCATCCTGCAACCAGGTGTATGACTGTTTTCTGTTAATGTGGTCTTGGGTGACACGGTATCTATGTTTGCCATGGAGTGGTTTCTGCGACCAGGTGCTTATTTTTTCTTGTTGTGATTGGGTGGGATTGTGTGTGTCTGCGACGTGGTCTGGACATGATAGGTTGTTGAATAAAGACTGTTTATTATTATCATTATTATATTATGTTCTGTACTTTATATTCCGATGGCCTCTGATAGATGGTTAAAGAGTATAAAGACCCCTTTGGACGCTGTCACTGTACACCGCTGACCAATAGGCTTCGCTCGCGATTTCCTAGCCATTTCTGATTTTTTATCTGTATTTATGCCATTGTTATCCGCCTCTCCCACGTGTTTGGGCTTCTTTTTGGTTTCGCACTCAGATAAACATCGACAAAGGGGGCACAATTGCATCTCGCGTTCGCATCTCTGCAACTGTGCCAGTACCGCCAGTACCGCCATAAGCGCATTTATGTTTGTCAGATGAATTAGTCTCCGGCTTTGTAACAGACAAAAACAGATTGAGAGATAGCCGGTATGAGTATATTTTCCTTTGTAATAACATTTGGATATATACTCGTATTATTAATAACTGAATATGCTCAGTGAGAAAGAATAAAAGAATGGAGTCAAGTTGATTGAGTCAGTTCTTCCCACACATTATGGTAATACCATTTTATTATTTTCCCCAAAGCACGAAGCTATAGTCTGAGATTCTCTTGCAACCAAGTCATCGTCCGCCTGCCCTCAAAAAACATCCAAAACAAACACTCTAGTAAATAATGTTTTGCATCTCTCTCCATATAAACGAGAACATTGTTTTGATTCTGCCATCTTTAGTTGATATCCCAATCACATGTCGTACCGATTTTGCTATATTTTGAAACGTTAAGGGCTATGCGTATTTTGAAAATTTAGCAATGAAGCAGGGTGTGAATAAGGTTTGGTCGGATCTAAAATATTTAATCATAGGAAAGCAGAAAACGATGTCCCATAAAACCTAAAAAATCCTACATAACTCAACAAATACTGCGTTAACTTTATTCCAAGAAGAAACTAACCAATCTGTTCTAAATAATATCTTCAATAAATTGAACACTCAGCAACTGTGCCAGTACTGCCAGTACTGCCAGTACCGCCATAAGCGCATTCATGTTTGTCAGATGAATTAGTCTCCAGCTTTGTAACAGATAAAAACAGATTGAGAGATAGCCGGTATGAGTATATTTTCCTTTGTAATAACAACTGGATATATACTCGTATTATTGTTCTGAATATCCTCAGTGAGAAAGAATAAAAAAATGGAGTCAAGTTGATTGAGTCAGTTCTTCCCACACATTATAGTGATACCATTTTATTATTTTCCCAAAGCACGAAGCTATAGTCTGTAATTCTCTTGCAAACAAATCATCGCCCGCCTGCCCTCAAAAAACATCCAAAACAAACACTCTCGTAAATAATGTTTTGCATCTCTCTCCATATAAACGAGAACATTGTTTTGATTCTGCAATCTTTAGTTGATATCCCAATCACATGTCGTACCGATTTTCCTATATTTTGAAACGTTAAGGGCTATGCGTATTTTGAAAATTCTGCAATGAAGCAGGGTGTGAATAAGGTTTGGTCGGATCTAAAATATTTAATCATAGGAAAGCAGAAAATGATATCCCAGAAAACCTAAAAATCCTACAGAACTCAACAAATACCACGTTAACTTCATTTCAAAAAGAAGCTAACCAATCTGTTCTAATGAATATCTCCAATAAGCTTATCACTCTGCGACTGTGTTAGTACCGCCAGTACCGCCATTAGCGCATTTATGTTTGTCAGATGAATTAGTCTCCAGCTTTGTAACAGAGAAAAACAGATTGAGAGATAGCTTGTATGAGTATATTTTTCTTTGTAGATAACTGTACCTCAGGATAAAAACATATTAAGTCACAAAACCAACATACAGGAGATGGTCTAGAAGTTCCAAACAGACAATGTGGAACACTTGTCCTACTATTTTAAGCAGGATCTAATTAAGACGTAAAATTCATACCATAGATCTGCTCGGGCAGTACACTTTGGTCTTCATATCTTTTTTAAGCCTGCATTTTGGACTTGAGATTCTTTTATTCTTATACTCAGTCAATTGCTTATCCTCAACATGCTGCTGAAAGGGACTTGATATGTGCATTATCTAATATATGTATAAATACTGTCGAATGTATGGACTTGGTATAGGTACTTTAGTTCCCGAATGTTTTTGGTGAGGGCTGGACATTATCTCTGTTCTTGGCATCGATAGGACTTCGTACGGTATTGCATTTAACAGACCACTTGATACATGATACTTTTTGATATGAAACTAGATTTTGTTGTTTTTGGACTTGATACTTTTTTATCCTGAGGTACAGATAATTGGATCTATACTTATATTATTGTTCAGAGTATACTCAGCGAGAAAGAATGAAAAATGGAGACAAGTTGATTGATTCACTACTTCCCACTCAGTACGGTGATACCATTTTATTATTTCCCACAGTGCGAAGCTATAGTTTGAGATTCCCTTGCAACCAAATCATCGCCCGCCTGCCCTCAAAAAACATCCAACGTAAACACTCTAGTAAATAATGTTTTGCATCTCTCTCCATAGGAACGAGGGCACAGTTTTGATTCTGCAATTCTTAGTTGATATCCCAATCACATATCATGCCGATTTTCCTATATTTAGAAACAGTTAAGAGCCATATAAATAGTCATCTCTTAAGTGTCTGCTTGAATAATACTCAATGACAACTAGGAATACAGACCTATATTACCAGTATCAATGTTTAAAGGGCAATGAAAAGTGTTCTGTAGATTAAAAAATGGCAGGGATTTCACCCCCCCCCCCTATCCGAGACTCCATCATTTTCGACGTTAAAAAAATAGAATTTGATCAGAGACCCCTGGGGTATCCGTAAAGAAAGTTTAATTGTACTGTTTTACAATTTTTAAAACCGCCTAAAAACAAAACTTGAGTTTTTTCATATTTTTGGTTTTTTGATTATTGCTGCGCCGCCACTGACACGTTTTCTAAAAACCATACGCGGTTTCCATCCTTGCCACAGTAGTAATACGGTGTCATAATTTCAATAATATCAATTTAATAGTTTCCAGATTACACAATACAGAATGATCTAAAGTAATACTCGTACGTATGCATAAAATACATAATAAATAAAAGTCATAAAAGTCCTTATTTTCTATACTAGGCAAGGCAATGTTCGGATGTGCCTAAAAAAGTGTATTATTAAGTTATATTATCAAGGACCCTTAAAGCGCCTAAAAACGAACTTTGTGGAGTATTTGAACTTCTTTTAGTTCTTACCTATTACAACCCAATATTAGACCGCTGTTCAAATTGTATCATAACGCATGCAGCGGTTACTGAGATAACGAGACTAGAAGAATGCTAACAGACAGACCAACGGAAATGAGTGATATGAATTTTCGTTATGTGTATATCATAAGACGTTCAAATGGCGCATAATCTCAAAATTTTGCAGATGAACCCATGGATGTGGCTACAAGTTTGTCAGGATTTGGTGTTCAGGTTGTAGGTATACTCTTACAATTTCATCAGAAAGTACTCACCACTGTTGCAGTCCATAATAACAAGAAATGTAACGCTAAAAATAGGTGCAATGTGAGAGCTTTCGTTAGAACCACCGCGCTCAGGCTATACTTTAGATAAACTTCAACACCTTCTTCTTGGACTTTTGCTCCAAAGTCATAATCCCAGATTTCCTGTAAGTTTTCTTGAAGTGTTGTAACTGATACATCCAACGACAGCATACATATTGCTATAAGCGATATAAGAATTACTTCGAAATGGCTGGGGATACCAATAGATTTTGATATCATCGCATTGTAATGAAGAGAGAGAGTCACTGATAATTTTGACGTTCCTTGTTCCAAATTGAGGTTATAAAATAGTGACATGTGCCTTCAAGGTAGTATCCAAAAACGGTAGCTTAAGCTCAAGCTCAAGCTTGCATTGCACAATCGGTCTTAGTATAGATTTGATTCAAGTCTTACATACCGAGTTGGTAAAAAGTACCAGAACGTTTAAATAACTTCAAAATTTTGCAAGGCTGGAATAATAAACCTGAATATAGAAGGTTTCTAACATGCAAAATTAAAAAATGCTGACAGCAATTTTGCCAGAGTTACCACTTTTTCGTTACACGTCATAATTTTGTTATTTTGAATGGAACGTCCTATTCATTTTAATTGCAATGGATTGCGCACGTCCAATTTAGTAAGACCGCACAGCTTCAAAAATTTGTTTCTGTTATTTACTGAAATACGGCATCACCGCTTTTCCAGAGAAAAGTACCGGAACGCTTAAACTGCCATAGCTGGAACGATATAATTCAATACCTGTAGGTTTGCAGAACTCAAAAATTCTAACAGCAATTTTGTCACATTTACTACGTTTACGTTTCACGTCATAATGCTATTTTGAATGTTATGTTCTTAGAGTGGCGCCGGGAAACATCAAATACAGAAATACAAGGCTGATGACCATAATAGTCGATGCCATTGACTCAAAGGAAAATAACAGATATTAACACATAATAAAAGAAAGCAACAGAAAATAACATCAAACAACCGAAAACAACCAAAAACAGTCGAAAACAACCAAAAATAACAGAAAACAACGGAAAACAACGGAAAACAATGGAAAACAACGGAAAACATCGGAAGACACCGAAAATCAACAGAAAATAACAGAAACCAACACAAAACAATAGAAAACACCTGATAACAACAGGGAGAGTCACTAACTATACTCATAGGATCGGACCTACTGGCTTTCGGCAAGAGGTTTGGTAGATTATAGGAGTTTTCCAAAACATCATGAGGGTTTTTAATGTTTAAAAGAGCAAAGGTGGTCTACTTGCCTGGCTTCACGTGCCAATTATTTCTACTATGCTCCTCTCTTAAATTTATCAAATACCTGCCATAATGAATGTATTACAAAGCTTCGTAGATATAATAAAACAAAAATTACACTAAAATACACATTTTATTTATAAATAAGTAAACATAAATTAACAACGTTCAAAAAGTATCCAAAAATAAAAGTTATTTCTCACGAGGCCACACTCATGTCAACAAATAGTACGAGAATTAACAGAAATAGTTTAATAATAAATTATAAAGTTAAGGTGGATTATTTTCATAACAAAAAAGACTAAAGTTTGTTTCGTGCTCAAATCATAATTTGTGCTCTTTTTTGTTTTCTAAATTGTTTGATGAAATGGCAATCCACCTTCAAGAGAGCTCAACTAACAATTAGTACGACATCGAGTTCTATATATACGTTTATACGTTTACGACATGTAAAAGTCTTAATAACTGTCTAAAAATCATTTGCATTATGAGTATATTCAAACAGAAGTTATATTCTATCATCAATTTTAGGATAGTTTGAAATAGATACCTGGTTTCAAACGGTTTAGAATCATCCGTTGTTATAACACCCTTTTCGCATGTGAAACCACTTGATATTTGACAGCTTGTTTTGTAGTTGGCATTTTTTATTCTTCTCTCGAATTTCCCTTTTGTGTTGTTACTGTGTCTTTAACCTAACATACTGTTGGATTTTCGTAACAGGAAAATAAAAAGGACGCAGTATATCTATAACCCCTTCATCATCTGTGAAAGTCATTTATTCAATCTGAATCTGAGCTAGAACTGGAATTTTTTTTGACATTTCTTTAACAAGATTCAGAGATATACAGGGTGGCCAATCGGGTGACGATAATAATTTTTTTTAGATAGCCCGTACCGAGACCTATCGAAAACACCCCCATGTATGTGTACCGATTATTGATAGTTTTCGAGTTATGATTTTTTTTTGAAAACTTAGAGATTTTCCAGTTTTTCCAATAAATCGTCAAAAACAAAAACAAGAACGCTTTTTGACTTTTATTTTTTTCAGCAGTTATACTCAGTATTAAGCTTGTTTTAATATCCAATAAAGAGAACCTGTACATCCGAACAATAATTAAGTACATTTTGGGCCCAAAGTTTAAGATCTCTGTTTTTAGTCAGGAGACCAAAACCTTCAAAATAAAATTAAAAATACTTATGCCTGGTTCTGGAGCTCCAATCTAATCTTAAAAACTCTGCAAGACATTGCACTTTCAAAATAATAATGAAAAAATAGCACTCATGGGGACATTTTGCGCCATACGTGACTATTAAAGGTAAAAAGGTGATAATTCACGAATTTCCAAAATGATTTAAAAAAACTATTATTTTACTTTATTATGACTAATTAAAGAAAAAAACTCATAACAACTAAAAAACATGATAATCATTGATGTTTTAATCTATTTTAATAAAAAAATGAATACCTGTGCTTTTTGCTGTGTACTATTGAATTTCTGCTGAATTAAGTTGTATGGAAAGTTAACAAAGGAAAAGAATAATAAAACAACAATCTGACTTTTAATTCCATGGCGGAATTACCTGGGAAGCATTATCGTAGCATACGCCATCCCTTTTACTTCCCACACCGATAGGTGAGGGGAGGATTGTGATCGTGAAAATGTTCGATTTTGAGATAATAGGTTTTTTGGGCGTTTTATAATGTCTACATAATGAAAATCTGCGTCACTTATTTCTGTCGTTCTGTCTGTCGGTCTGCCTGTCGGTCTGTCTGTCTGTACGCGTTTTTCTAGCCTTGTAATCTCAGTAACCGCTGCATGGACTGTGATGAAATTTGGGCAACAATATGCTGTGGGGTCTTAGTAGGTAATTTCAAATATTCCTCAAATTTCGTTTTTAGGCGTCTTACAGGTTCTTGATCATTTTCTGCGTTTTTTTGGGTGGGGGTGGAATTTGGGTGTTTGGGGGGTGGGGGGTTGAAAAACTGAAAAACTTGTTGTATTCATGATAGGCTGTCTACTGACCTGTCAAGAAAGACCTAGCAAAATAAATCACCTTTTTAGGTCCATCCGAACATTGTCTTGCCTATTACCGAAAATTAATTAACACACCAGCGCTTCGCCGACATGAGCTCGCAAAAAGCTACTCTGAAAGAAAGGGATGGCGTATGCTACGACATCGCTTCCCAGGTAATTCTGCCATAAAATTGGAAGTCAGATTATTGTTTATTATTCCTTTCCTTTGTTAACTTTCCATACAGCTTAATTTAGCAGAAGTTCAATAGACATAGTAAAAACACTTCAAAAATCACAATTTGGGTATTAGTTTTTTTATTAAAGCTCATCAAAACATCAATGATTATCGGGTTTATTAGTTGTTACGATTTTTTTTTCTTTAATTTGTCATAACAAAGCAAAATAATAGTTTTTTAAATCATTTTGGAAATTCGTGAATGATCACCTTTTTACCTTTAAAACACTCACGTACGGCGCAAAATGTCCCCATAAGTGCTGCTTTTTCATTATTATTTCGAAAGTGCAATGTCTTGCAAAGTTTTTAAGATTAGTTTGAAGCTCCAGAACCAGACATAAGTATTTTTAATCTTATTTTGAAGGTTTTGGTCTCCTGACTAAAAACAGAGATTTCAAACTTTGGCCCCTAAATGTACTTAATTATTGTTCGGATGTACAGGTTCTCTTTATTGAATATTAAAATAGGCTTAATACTGAGTATAATTGCAGAAAAAAATAAAAGCCAAAAAGAATTCTTGTTTTTGATTTTGACGATTTCTTGGAAAAACTGGAAAATCTCTAAGTTTTCAAAAAAAAAGCATAACTCGAAAACTATCAATAATCGGTACACATACATGGGGGTGTTTTGGATAGGTCTCGGTACGGGCTATCTAAAAAAAAATTATTATCGTCACCCGATTGGCCACCCTGTACAACTGAGCGCTATGATTCAATCGGATGATGGGATAGAATAATAAATAATAATTTAACAAACTTCATTCTATACTTTATATTTACTTCGGCGATGTTTACTCCCCAAAACAGGAAAAGTTAGTTGCATAACCTCAACTTTGAAACACAGAAGAAAAATCTACAATCTGGGTATGTCTCTAACTCCCAGTCAAACCAAAATCCTGTGCACTGTTTTGACAGTTCAAAATCAGTCCTCAAATTACAAATTGTTGTTGGTCAAACGCACGACGAATATCTTGTTTGAATATGATTTCGTCATTTCGCACACACAGATGATTTCAAACCGTTGGAAATCTGATTCTAGAACACAACTACTTAGAATAAATAGTGAACTAGTATTTGAGGTGTGTTCGGTAAAGTCGGCGTTCTGGGACACATTTTCTCGCTAATCGACGATCAGGTAACGTCTTCTGAGGATGCCATCTACTCGTACTGGCAAAACAAGGCGGAAGAGTATATTGACGACGGCCGAACAGCCCAAAAACTACTAGTTCATCACAAGATGGCCGCGAAAGCCTTACACAATACAGAATAAAGGACTATGTTTTTACAAAAAACAAAGTAACAGCTGTGCTCGAGAGAACCACCCACAGATATAGGGATGTTCATAAAGCAAGGGCTAGATTCGTATGTGCACTGTCAAAATTTTAAAAGCAACAACAATTTTGAGATTATAATGGTTCACTGTTTGACTTAGTGGTGAACTAATGCTTATTTATGCCCATGTTAATTTGCAAGCCACTTATACAAAGGTGACTCCTAGTCAATTGAGATTGTGAACAGCTATACATTATTAACACTTAGTGGAGTACACAGAGTTAACATCTATAGAGGGAGTGTAAACAACAAAATCCACTGGTCGCTGACCAGCCAACATGTAACGGAAATTTTGACAGCTTGAGGGCATTACCAGTGGCATGCGACTTTATATTAAAATTGGATGTTCATTAATAGATTCAATTATTACTGTGATGTTACAAACTGATACAAATAAGTTGTATTAGTATTCAGCTATACTTAGAGAGTTACTCTTTTCTGCCAGTTTTTATCAGCTTCATGTGAAAATGCAGGGAGCACACTACTGAATGGTCAGTTATGTCTTCTGCTTTCAGCTGTAATCCATCAAGCCACTTATTTCTCATCACTATATTCGAAGGAAACCTACACAGATGCACAAAACATACATTAAACAACCATTATTATTCCTCAAACTGGAGTGAAGTTACTTTTGTTCCTAGTTATCCCCATATATTACGCTACTGAAAACAAAACCTATACTCACATATGCTAAGAAGTGTACACCGATTCGTCGCAATTACAGCAAACTATGCACTTTTTATTTTGTCTCATCATGCAATTATGACAATATTGTTCATAAATAATTTAATTCACACCACAAATAGTCACTAAGTACGTTGCTAGATTTATGACATATTAGAAGTTATTACGACATTCCACTATGAAATTTACCATTTTTGAGATTTCATTAAATCAATACAAATTATCTTCACGTAAATCAGTTACATTGCAAGTATATTGGAATGTATAATTAAATACCCAGTTAAATACTTTGTGTTCAAACTGCGAAAACTGCCAGATTTTGAAGAAACTGGAAGCGGACGAAGAAGAGTGGCAATAGCGCTATAGATGTTGGCTGGCCAATATTCAAATTAGGCTCCCTCTAGAGATGTTAACTCTGTGGTGGAGTATCTATATAAGCTGGGAGATTATCTCAAGCATAGCAAGAATATGTTCTTAGATTAGATTCGCTCTCTTCGGAAAGGATCTCTGGAATAAGCACCTTTGTTGTATTCTTCCCTCAAGTTGGCGAAGTAACTGAAGGACACGTACCACATGTAGCAATATATCACTGTAATAAAAAAAAAGTGTCTTAGTATCTCGATAATCGAATCCACCGGTTGATCGGGACTGTACCTAAAGCTCAATTCACATGCACAACATTTCCGATGGTGGTACCTACGAAACTGTTCCTATTGCTTAAAATATTCGAAGTGAATCGGCGCCAAACTGATGTCGGATAATTTCAACTTTTATACTACAGGGTGGGGCATATTAATCAAGTGTTTTCAAATAATCATAAAATTATTATTTTTTACGCTAAAAAAATATTGGTTGTAGAACATAGCTGATAATATACCATTTTGAAATATCTAAGTGCAAAAATTACATCTGGCATATGATGCAGCCGTTCACGAAAATTCCACTCCACTGTTTCCAGCATGTCTCTGTTGATTTTTGAGAGATGTCATGGCAAATCGCTTCCTTCCCTGCATCTATCGTACGGGGCTTGGCCTTTTAAATACGTGACTTGAGTTACCCCAATAGAAAAAAATCACAAATTGATAAGTCGGGAGACCGAGGATGTCATGAAATGCCACCAAACCTCGAAATTAACCGATTTGGATACAGGTGGCGAAGAACAGCTATGGATGCTCTGGCGGTGTGTGCCGTGGAACCTCAAATCTTTGATATCCACACCTCTTCTTTGCAATTCAGATATGAAAAAGGTGTTCAACATATGAATGTAACGTTCAGATGTTACTGTAGTGGTGACTCCATTTTCTCCAAAAAAATATGAGCCAATGATGCCACGCGTTGTTCTAGCGTCTACGTCTCCAAGTGGCAAGTAAGAAAGTGAAATGGTTTGAGTCAAGGAATGGATTGTAATAAACCGCGCGCTCCTCCCTTTTCTAATGTATGAGTACTACTCAAACCAAAAACACTTTGTTTTTATGCCCCACCCGGTATAATCGGACAAGTTGAAAATACTTTAACTTCTTATTCAATTTCGTATGTAATTTGACAGCTGATATGAATTTGAACATGGTGATTCAGCTAGTGCATTAAGGATGAAAATGAAGAAAAGAGGAAAAAAGCAAAGATTTTGCATTCGAGACATCTTCAAAAACAGGAAGAAGCAAGGGCGTGCCATAATCTGTTGCAGGAGATGAAGACACAGAAAAATGTTTTAGTTATTTACGATTGTCAAGTAATGCCTATAAATCGTTGTTCGCTATATTATTGGTTCATGGCTGAGTAGAAGTTGTTATGCTCGCGAACCTATTTCTTCCTGGCAAATGCTTGCTATTTAAATACAGTAGCACATACTGGAATCATCTAATCATCATCGGTTAACTATTCAATCGTACACCTAACAGGTATTTAATAGTGGAAAGATATGAAGATATTTGGGGGTTTGGATTTGATCTCAATTTCTAAAGCTGAGGCACATTCAAAGTGTTGTTCAGTAAGTATATACAACTTCAAAGTTAAGATATATCCACGATTTACCTTTACTGCATGTTTGGCTTTCATTGAGAAACTTCCGAAGGTTCAAACTTCCAAATCTTTGCAAATAAACCAAACAATGTTCATTATGGCTTCTTATTCTTATGAAATGCATAAGTAAGCGTCAGCGTGGTTAGAAATTTGTTAACCAATCTAACCAGAGTTAATAAACAAGATTTGGCATATTAAAAAAATGCAGTCCCACAAAATGTTCCATCGGCTTTACTCTAAAATACTCGCTATCTTTAAAAGCGCAGTGAAATACAAATTTTAAAGTTTCAAATATTTTAACTCAAACATGATTAACAAATTGAAAAAATTAAGAAGGCAAAAGCCGCTACCTACCAAATGATATGAGTCCACAAACAAGCCATAAGGTAGCATTCAGGGGATATCCTTCAATGTAGAAATTGATGGCGTTCCATAGAATGGAGACTAGTAGCCCAAATATCAGCATACCGCCTAGAATCACCCATGGTATCATTAGATACCAATTCCGCTGAAAAGTAAGAAACAAATTGTTGGAATTAGACTAAATATGTACGCAGCATAAAGTCATGTGACCTAGTCATAGATAACCGTAAATAACTACTGAGTGATTTTTGAAATGATAAAATGCCATAGTTTCAATCAACTGGCGAAAGATAGTATGAAGGTATCTGAGTATGTTTTGAAAAGCGCGAGCTTTTGATGTAACCAAAAGTACTGTCACCGATACAAGAAGTTGATGCGGTAAAAGTTAGCTGGAATTGTAATTTTCCAATTTTAGGATAGTGTGAAAATAGCCTAATAACTTTTGTGCCGACATTAATTAACATAAAGATAACAGTATTTTGCAATAATAATTTTCTTGTGGGCGGCCATTTTCAATGAACTTTCACTGCACAACTGATTAAATAAAACAAGAAGTGTCAGGCCCACTCCAACACTCATTAAAAATACTTTGTCTTTCACCATTTCATCACCCAGATACCATAGTATTGGGAAAACGTCATTTTTTAGTCCATATCTGACTTTTATTCTTATACAGATTTTTACGTATTTATTTCCTAAGTTCCTGTCTTCAGAATATAATTTATAATAATAATTTCATTTAATTTATAATGTATACTCACCCTCAGCACACCCATTATCATGACGATTGATAAGATAATTGTCATGCAGAGATTTAACACTATGATGATTTGGACAATCCATTTCGGTAACCAATCGAAAACTATAGTCCTGACATCAACTCGTGCACAGAATATGACTATTATTCCTGCGATGGAGAGCAACTGAAAAAAACATTATTCATTCATTTATATTATAACTGCCCATTTTCTTTTGTCTTTTATATCACTGTGAATCAGAAATTCAACCGATGAGTGGATGAACGAATTAAATAATTAAAGATGATGAATGAAGGAATGAATGAATGAATGAATGAATGAATGAATGAATGAATGAATGAATGAATGAATGAATGAATGAATGAATGAATGAATGAATGAATGAATGAATGAATGAATGAATGAATGAATGAATGAATGAATGAATGAATGAATGAATGAATGAATGAATGAATGAATGAATGAATGAATGAATGAATGAATGAATGAATGAATGAATGAATGAATGAAGGAATGAATGAATGAATGAATGAATGAATGGATGAGTGAATGGACGGATGAATGAATGAATAAAAGAGGCTTTCTAGTGTACTTACTATGGCTGAAATTCCTGCAATAATTGTTCCAGTCCTCAAAGAACCACAACCGCAGCAGGTTTTCAGAAGGTACTTCGCCATTTTTGTCTTCTCTTAATCTGAAACAAATTATTCTTGGTTAGGTGTTGACAAGTTTTCATGCTTTGTGATACCAAAAAGTAAATCTACCTCTATATTTACTTAGTGATACGGTTACAGAGCGTTTATCGATATAATAACCGAAAACTGCAAAATTCTTTAAAAAAAACTAAAACGCAATGGTGTAACCTTTTTCATAAAAATCCCGCTAAATGGTACCTAAATAGGCCAGCAAAAACCGTATGTCAGCATCTCATTCCTGACCTGAAGTATCAAAGAAAGAATTAGTTACTATATAATTTAAAAAAGGCTCTATTACACTAGTATTTATTATCATTTATTAGTCTTTTTTTAAGATCTAACGACAAAATTTCATAGTTTAATAATTTTTTAATAATTTCTTGCTGACAAAACAGTTTGGAAATTAATAGGGAAAAAAGGACCAATTTTGAAATGAAACTAATGCCTTCTTAAATCCATTTGTTTTTCCTCCATGGCCTACCCAACATATTCTTCCTAACTTGTACCTACATATTATGTGCATTGATTGCCTATTGTCAACTCGCTTTTTTGTAATTTCTTGGACTAAGGATACTTTTAATATTTGAAAATTATTCAATTATGAAATTTTATCCTGAGTAGACTCATAAATAGCAATAAATACCAGTACAATAGCGTGTTTTTGAACTATATAGTAATTATATATTCTTTCTTCAATATTTCACGTTAGAAATAAGATATTGACATACGATTTTCTCTAGCCTATTTATGTATCATTTCTCTAGATTCTTGTGAACAAAAGAGTAACATTGTTTCATCTTTTAAGAATTTTGCAGTTTTCGTTGACTATATCAAAAAAGCGCCCTCTAGCAGTATCAATAGTAACTAGATATATCATAGGTAAAATGAGGTTGACGGAACAATAAATACGTTTTTCCATAAGATCAAGTTTGCTGAAATTCGATCAGTTGTTTAGAAGTTACAGCTATTCATTTAAAAAAATATTGAATTACCCTTCATCACTTTATCTTAATAGATACGTCAAAAGTGTTGAACAAAAATTACTCCAGTATCCTAGCTTTAAAAAAAATTTGTAATATTTTCTAGGTGGATCTCAGCGAAAAGTCAGTTAAATTTTTAAGACGACTGTTACGCCATCTTGTGAGCATCTTCGAAATTTGAAAATATTTTTCAGGGTCTTCTTATATCCACTTTAGTAATAACTTTTTTTACTGCAATTTTCTCTGGCGAATAGTTTCACACTCTGCATTCTTAACTGACGACCTGGTAAAGAAATTGTTAACATGATCTACCTGTCTTTCCCTACGCATAATAAAAATCATAGCAATGTCCAAAAAGGAGACCCACGTTAAAGATGCCCACGCTCGGTACTACATTGTATTCCAAATAAACTTGTTCCGCAAAAATCGCTTGAAAGCAGGACTAACCTTGGCGAAGTCGTGAGTTGCCCCCACTTATATTTTTGCCGTAAAATGAAATGCGTATAGATATAATGGACTGACAAACGAACATGCTGGCTTGCAAGAATAATGAGACGGTTCGTTAGTGAAAATAATGCAATAAAGCGGCATGCATTGTAAAGAGAATTTATCTAAAAGATAAGTTAGTAATAACACTAATTAGTACAGGATATTGTTTGTTTGCTTTCCTTAGGTCGGAATTTTCTTATATATGGATTTGTATCTATTTTAAGATGATGTACCATGTGTTAAATACTGAAGAGGTATTATATTCCGTATTTATATATTTATGTTTATAAAGTGATGTATTTCCTTCGAAGTTAAAGGTATGAAAATGTAGCTACTTTACTTTATATCGTATTCACAATATTTTTCTTCTCTTTGCAGAAAGGTTTCGACTTGCAGTTGCAGACACAAATGTCAAAACCACTATTAATGTTATGTTATGTACAGTGTCTTCTGGTAGTGCTAAGCTTTACTAAGGCCCGATTTCATAATCAAACTTAATTCACCCATTATGTTTAATCCGAGCATTAGGAAATAAATGGTTTTCGTAATCGCTAACTGACAGATTAAAATGACATAATAATTATCCAATAAGTTAATGGCTCGCCCTCGGCCAGTTAAATCGCATAAATTGAAAAATCAACCTATAAATCTGATATGTTCTTCTGTACGCCAATTTTTCTGTATTACTATTTTTGTTTAACATATCTACAATCCTAACTGGGCAGCTGCAGGAGAAGCAAAATTAATAACTTATAGGTATAAGTTGTAAAGTTATAACTCCTTGGGGACCTCTGTGATAACGGTGTTTCTCTATAGTATGAATTTCTAATTGAATATACATAAATTGTACAACAACTTTCACTCAATTCCGATAAAGATAAATACCTAAGACACACACAGTGTCAAACACCCATCAAACTTGTGACGTCACAAGGATATCTGCCTCCTTCACCGTCTGCCTCTTGAGAGCTTATTGTATAATTGAATTGCATGAATAAATTTGCTTTGAACATGTGCGTTGGCTTATCAGCTTGTGAAAGGTATTACAGAAGCACACTGCGTTTAATTAAAAAATGTCAAGCTGCTTAACTAAGCACTTACTATACATTACCGTGATACCATTTTATTATTTGCTAACGAGTTTGGATGTTTAGGGCAAACTTCAAGATCTGAGGGTCTACATATTTTTGATATTTGTTGCCTCACAGTAAAACTCAAAACAACGATCGGATTTGTAATTCGCGTTCTCAGACCATACGTGACACGAATTCTCGTCATATTTATGGTGAACTTCAAAATCTGAGTGTCTGCAAATTTTGGATTTCCGTTCTGACACTGAAACTCAAAACAACGACCGAATTTGTAATTTGAGTCCTCAACCCATACACGATAGAAATTTTCGTTCTGAAAGGAAGACAGATAACAATTTTGGATTTATAGGGTGAACTTCAAGATCTGAGGGTCTGCAAATTTTGGATTTTCGTTTTATGACACTGAAACTCAAAATAACGACCGGATTTGTAATTCGCGCCCTCAAACCATATATGACACTGATTTTCGTCTTGAAAGGAAGCCAGATAACGATTTTGGATATTTAGGGTGAACTTCAAAATCTGAGGGTCTGCAAATTTTGGATTTTCGTTTTCTGAGACTGAAACCCAAAACAACGACCAAATTTATAATTCGCGCCCTCAAACCATACATGACACGAATATTGGTCCTGAGAGGAAGCCCGATAACGATTTTGGATATTTAGGGTGAACTTCGGGATCTGAGGGTCAAATCATACATGACACGAATTTTGGTTCTGAAAGGAAGCCAGATAACGATTTTGGATATTTAAGGTGAACTTCAAGATCTGAGGGTCTGCAAATTTTGGATTTTCGTTTTCTGACACTGAAACTCAAAACAACTACCGGATTTGTAATTCGCGCCCTCACATCATACACTGATTTTCGTCTTGAAAGGAAGCCGGATAACGATTTTAGATATTTAGGGTGAACTTCAAAATCTGAGGGTTTGCAAATTTTGGATTTTCGTTTTCTGACACTGAAACTCAAAGCAACGACCGAATTTGTAATTTTCGCCCTCAAACCATACATGACACTGATTTTCGTCTTGAAAGCAAGCCAGATAACGATTTTGGATTTATAGGGTGAACTTCAAGGTCTGAGGGTTTGCAAATTTTGGATTTTCGTTTTCTGACACTGAAATTCAAAACAACGACCGGATTTGCAATTCGCGCCCTCAAACCATACATGACACTGATTTTCGTGTTGAAAGGAAGCCAGATAACGATTTTGGATATTTAGGGTGAACTTCAAAGTCTGAGGGTCTGCAAATTTTAAATTTTCGTTTTCTGACACCGAAACTCAAAAAAAACGACCGAATTTGTAATTCGCGCCCTCAACCCATACATGACACAAATTTTCGTCCTGAAAGGAAGCCAGATACCGATTTTGGATTTATAGGGTGAACTTCATATTCTGAGGGTCTGCAAATTTTGGATTTTCGTTTTCTGATACTGAAACTCAAAAAAACGACCGAAATTGTAATTCGTGCCCTCAAACCATACACGACACTGATGTTCGTCTTGAAAGGAAACCAGATAACGATTTTGGATATTTAGGGTGAACTTCAAAATCTGAGGGTGTGCAAATTTTGGATTTTCGTTATCTGACACTGAAACTCAAAACAACGACCGGACTTGTAATTCGCGGCCTCAAACCATAAATGACTAATTTTCGTTCTGAAAGAAATCCAAATAACGATTTTGGATATTTAGGGTGAAGTTCAAGATCTGAGGGTCTGCAAATTCTTGATGTTCGTTGCCTGACACTAAAACTCAAAACATTGATCGGATTTGTAATTCGCGTCCTCAGACCATACATGACACGAATTTTCGTCCTGAAAGGATAATGATTTATATTTAGGGTGAACTTCGAAGTCTGAGTGTCTGCAAATTTTGGATTTTCGTTTTCTGACACTGAAACTCAAAACAACGATCGATTTTGTAATTTGCGCCCTCAACCCATACATGACACAAATTTTCGTTCTGAAACGAAGCCAGATAACGATTTTGGATTTATAGGGTGAACTCGGGAGAACTTCATATTCTGAGGGTCTGCAAATTTTGGATTTTCGTTGTCTGACACTGTGCCTGAAATCAACAACGGGATTTGTAATTTGCACCCTCAATTCATAAATGACACTAATTTTTGTCCTGAAAGGAACCCAGATAACGATTTTGGATGTCTAGGGTGAACTTCAAGATCTGCAAATATTTGATGTTCGTTACCTGACACACAAACTCAAAACAACGACCAGATTTGTAATTCACGCCATCAGACCATACTTGACACTAATTTTCTTCCTGACAGGAATCCAGATAACGATTTCGGGTATGTTTCTGCAAAATTTAAGGAACCTAATGAGTTTGATATTCATAAACAGCTTTCTATCGTCGTAATTCTTTCTTAAGGGTCTAGGGTATAGCGCGCGAAATTGAGAACCAAGAAGAGACGTATTCACGTGTTAGCGAGGAGGCGTGGCCGCCTGTTCCCTTTCTCCAGTATGTGTGTCTAAGATGAGGGGCCATAAGTCCAAAAATATAAAGGTAAGGTCAAAAGGTCCAAAGGTAAGGTCCAAAGGTCACCATAAAAATGAATTTCGCATTTCCAAGCTCCTGATGTTACCTTTGAACTTACAGTAATGACCTGAAGATTAAATTGAAGAAGAAAGCTTGCGCTCATGCAACTATTTAGCCTTTTTTTGATATCATGTTTGGTTGTTAAATTACAGGCATCTATAGAATGTATTATTTTGCATTGCGAGTTTTTTTGCACATTAAAAAACTTTTTTTGAGAAAATTTAAAATAGTTGTCATTCATTAAGGTCTTAGCTATCGCCTTCTGAAATATTATATATGTAGTTTGAAAATAGAGAGAGTTATGCGAGAAATTGTGAGTCCGTGTTTTGCATGTTTGTATAAATGTGTGTATCCAGGCCCCTTAAGCTTTTCTATATATGTGCATACAAATTTCCGCGGTAATTAAAACTCATCGGTCTAGAAATATTCAAGAAAATCTCTAAATCATAATTTTTCGATTGAAAAACTGGGCGTAGGAAGTAGAAATTGAAAAATAGTCTACCTACAAATATTTGCCAAGAAGACATCGTCCCCTTTAGGCTATCCATGTTAACAAACCAGATAAACACGTAATTCTACGTAGGAGAAGGTCTGTTGGCTTATATGGATTCCGCAAAAAACTGCTGTTAGTCACTGTGGATGCTGGGAAGACCGTCAGGGGAATGATTCAGACGGGTACAGGTGCATTCACTCTTTGTTGTACATATAAAGAGGAGAATGAGACAAGTTGTTTGTATTTTTATTGGAAAGAAATGTCGACGTAGATAAACGTGATATGCCTCATTTGGCGTTAGGGACGGGCAGCGCTCTGATAGCATTTAACTGACTACACTTTTGACATATGTTACCATAAACGCTACTCATTTGTTTTATAAAAAAATTATAAAAATGTAAAATTGATAATCTAGGAGAATTTGAACACGAACCGGATATTCGTTTGTCTGAAGTGGAACATGCCCTCAACAAGTTAAAAACTAATAAAGCTACAGGCATTGATGCTATTTCTGCCGAAACGTTAAAATGCTTGGGTGACGACGGCATCCCTCTGGTCCTCCGGTGCTTGGCCAGATGAATGGTGCACATCAATTTTTGTTCCAGTTCATCAAAAGGGATCTCCAACAAATCCAAACAATTATTATCGCCTACTTTCGTTAATATCTCATGCAAGTAAGGCTCTACTATATATTTTACAATCTCGTTTGGAGGGTTTTATTGGCTGGCAAATTTCTAAGGCGCAGGCAGGTTTCGTGAAAGGACGTGGTACGCGTGAACAAATCTTAAACTTAAGACAAACTATTGAAAAAACCAGAGAGCATTATTTTCAAGTTTTTATCTACTTTGTGGACTATTCTAAGGCGTTTGATAACGTAAAGTGGCCTAAACTGTGGGAAATCCTCATGTCTATGGGAGTTCCTTACCACCTAGTGTTTCTCATACAGCAACTTTACGAGTCTAATTCGGTTCGTGTAAGAATTGATGGTAACCTGTCTGATCAAACTGCAACCAGAAAAGGAGTTCGTCAGCGATGTGTATTATCTCCGATGTTACTTAACATTTACTCTGAATTTGTGATGAGGCAGGTATTAGACAACTGGAATGGCAGTATAACTATTGGCGGAAGCAAAATATCCAACTTAAGATTTGCTAACGATACAACCGTTATTGCTGCTTCTCAGGGAGAACTAGTAGCTCTATTAAGCACCTTAGAATAACATAGTGCAGCGTATGGTCTTGGAATTAACTACAATAAGACCAAGTTTATGATCGTAGATCATCATCGTGAGATAGTCATTAGGCCGTTGTGAAGTAGTTCAAAGTTTTGTGTACCTCGGTTCTTTGATAGTTTGGTGCATGCGAATTTGATTGCAATAAAGTGGAAATTGATTGTTAGGTTTTGTTTTTAGTATATGTTTCTAATTTTTCTAGCGGTATTCGCAAATGCAATTTTTTCATTCAATAAATGAATTAAAATCAACTTGCATGACTTTTGAAGCTCAAAATACATTTGTACCTTTTGTTTTAACCTTAAAACTGATTTTGTTATATGTACGTATTTCACAAAAAAAATGGAAATGAAGTTTTTCTTAAAAAAATGAAGTCAAGTTGATTGACTCAGTACTTCCCACACGTTACGCTGATACCAGTTTATTATTTTCCCGTAGCATGAAGCTTTAGTCTAAGATCCTTGTAACCAAATAATCGCCAGCCCCCCCCCCTAAAATTGTCATATGCCGCTAGGTCTTTCCTTCACAGGTCAATGGACAGCCTAAAATCGATACTACAAACTTCTCAGTTTTACAACCCCCACCCCCCAACCACCTCACTTTCACCCCCACCCAAAAAACTTGTAGGAAATGATCAGGAACCCCTCAAACATCTAAAAACCAAAGTTGAGTTGTTTACTTTTCGTTCTTTAATTATTGCTACGCTGCCACTGACACGATTTTTAACAAGCATAAGCGTTTTCCATTCTCACCACGGTAACAATAATTATACTGTGCCAAAACTTCATTAGAATCAATTTAATAGTGTCCACGTTACAAAATACAAAACGATTTAAACCAATAAATTCTCGTATGTATGCAGAAAATTCTAAGTCCCTTAGTTTCCGTAATAGGCTAGGCAATGTTCGGATGCACCTAAAAAGGTGATTTGTGTCGCTAGATCTTCCTTCACAGGTTAGTGGACAGCCTATTATGAGTACAAGAATTATTTTAATTTTTCAACCTCCAACCCCCCAACCACCCCAATTTCACCCCCACCCAAAAAATCGCAGAAAATGATCAGGAACCTCTAAAATGCTTAAAAACGAAGTTTGAGCTGTTTTTATATTTTTAGCTTTTTTATTATTTCTGCGCCGCCACTGGCACGATTTATCAAAACCATAAGCGTTTTCCATCTTCGCCATGGTAGTAATACTGTGTCAAAATTTCATTAACATCAATTCAACAGTTTCCTCGTTACAACGATCTAAAGCAATACTCTCGTATGTTTATATCAAAAAAAAAGTCCTTTGCTTTCTGTAATAGGCAAGGCAATGTTCGGACGGACCTAAAAAAGTTATTTATGTCGCCAGGTCTTCCTTCACAGGTCAGTGGACAGTCTATGATGAAAGCAACAAATTTTTCAATTTTACAACCCCCCCACCTCCCAACCACCCCAATCTCAACCCCACCCAAAAAAAAAGTAGAAAATGATCAGGGACCTATAAAACGCCTAAAAACGAAGTTTCAGCAATATTTAATTTTTTTTGTTTTTTGCTAATTACTCCGCCGCCTATGCACCGATTTTCAAAATTATAGGAACATTACCTACTACGACCACACAGCATACCGCTGCCCAAATTTCATCACAATCCATGCAGCGGTTACTGAGATTACGACGTTAGAAAAACGCCAACAGACAGACGCACAGACAGACCGACAGACAGACGGACAGACAGACCGACAGACAGACCGACGGAAATGAGTGACGTGGATTTTCGTTATGTACACATCATAAAACGCCCAAAAAGCGTATTATCTCAAAATCGAAAATTTTCGCGATCACAATACTCCCCTCACCTATCGATATGGGAAGTAAAAATGCGAAAATAGCAATAACGTCTCTCAGACCCCGCGTTAGTAATTACGTAACAGAAATGACACGTTAGTACATAAGAGTCAAAAACCAGATAGTTCTAATGACGCCGTATGCAAAATTATCATAATCTACCAAGAATGTCGTATAATTGTTGAAACGAACAAAACAGCCAATTTCCCAGAGGATGACGTCATACTGTGAAGCGAATAAGCACCGGTTTATATAAATGATCGTGGACTCTTAATCTGCCCCTTATTTACATACACAATTAACTAGTTTTCATTCCTGAATCCGAATATTTATAAATACGTAATTTTTCGTTTACCGTTCGTTAACCTTGCCATCTTCGATACCCGTGAAAAACTTTGAATTTGTAAGGCAAACAACTACGTCAAATATTTGGTTCGGGCAAACCTGTGTTGTGTACTTTCCTGGTTCTTGTCTGGCACACAAAGGTGTATCAATATTTAGTATTATCATACAAAATTCCATTCCATTGTAGGCGATTGCTTTTTGTTACATGAAAATTCAAAATACACTCACAATTTAAACTAATTTTGCTTTAAATGTCTTATCTTACTTTGTATCACAAAAAGTGGTGTATGTCTATTTTTGCATTTTGAAAATCTTGGAGGTTTTTGGAAGGATCTAAAGTACAGTTACACGTACAGCCTCGAACTTTCATCATGTACCTTTTTTTTTATTCCCAAAGCCGAAAGATGAAACGCATAGTGGGCATTTTTAGCTCTCACTGACTCACTGAAGTTACTGAGGAGAGCTTATGCCGAACCTCTGTCTGTCCGTATACAAAAAAAGCCAAAACTACAGGTGCTAGAGAAACACGAAATACAGATTCGAAATCAGAATTAAGAAACTAGTCCGGGAAAAATCCGGTTTTGTCAATATCGCTTTCGTTTTAAAAAAAATTGAATTAAATGACGACAGGTAACTGACGACGTATTATGTACGGTGTATTGATATTTCTGAAGCACACACACAGAAAAATCTGTCGTTCTGTCAAAGACTTACGCGTGGATTCAATGGGACGTTACACTCAGCATTCCTCAAATACAGCGATGTTTTATCCAATGGGAAGTGTATAGTTGGTAACAAATTATATCGTATGGTCGATTCAACTACAAGATGTCATTGAATTCCAATGAATAATTCAATCGCAGCCTGTAGTTGAATCGAATCTGTGTTTGGTAATTGATTCTAAACTACTTTCTTTTCCTTGGACCAACAGATTGTATTGCGAGCGCAGCTGATTGATTCGTTGGAATGTTTAATTGCGTGATTTGTATGAAGTTACAAGGAGTATGATATAAGAATTAGACATAAGCCTGCACCAGTTGTTGCATTTTTACCTGAAATATGACTGTCTGACTAATCTAAATACCTACAATCAAATGTGGGTGTTAGCTCTTCTAAGTCCCAATTTCTCAGTAAATCCTCCATTTAATATATATAACTGGACACATTTAAATCACACAATTGCTGATGCAATACGCAAAACCACGAGATGACACAACACGGCTAACACCGAAACAACACAACGACACAACCTCGTCCATGTTGGCGGTTTCGCGGCGATAGTAACACTGAGATGATCCCTCTGTTCTTTATTTTTACGTAAATTGAATCGGGACATCAGGGTAAACAAATGTATCCATTTTAAGGCAGAAGGGTTTAAAAATCATTTTTTTTTGTTTTTTGTTTGTCAAGTTTCCAAAAATGTTCAGTGTGACTTACCTATCACCCTCTCGTTCTGTTTCTACTTATGGGATATCCTGTATATTGTTTAGTTTTCCGCATATTTTGCGTAAAACAGTTACGAAGTAATCCACGTGCCACTACGCATGTCCAATCAACAATTGCTTCCAGATGTATGATTAAATAACTGTGACCCACTCAGATTGCTCTTTTTTGGTATGGTATGTCGCCTTGAAATCTTATATGAACGTATAAATCAAGAAAAACATGCGTTTCATTTATCTGGCGTATATGTAATGCTTTATCAAACCGCGTATGCTGAATTGGATGTATTTATAAGTACTTAATTAGATGGAGATATGATGATCGATATGCCACTTTGAGACCAAATGCGTGGGAGATACAGACGTGCAACGTTTGACCAACAAGCAATATTTAAACCAAAGAGGACAGCGTAATTACTAATTAGCTCCTTCAAGTAGTGCGATGCATCTTATTCACGTTTTATAATGAATGCAACACGACAAACTATCCCTGTCTATACTAGATGCCGTCCAGAGAAGGGCAATTCGACTAATTGGCGATCCGGCCTTAACGCGCCACCTTCAGTCACTTTCTCACCGGCGTGTTGTTGGTGACCTCTCACTCTTCTACCGATATTCCAACGGAATCTGCTCCTCTGAGCTATCCTCTATCGTTCCGCCACTCACTGCTCCTATCAGATGCACCCGTGCGACCGCTGCATCTCATCCTAAGACGGTCGTTCTTCATACATCAAGAACTGAGCGGTACAACCGCACATTTATTCCCAGGGTATCCAAGGCTTGGAATGGACTGCCAGAAGATGTATTTATTGGGCCTGCGGGTATTGGCCCATTCAAATCTCGCGTTAACAAACTTCCCCTAAGATAACCCTTTCACAGCAGCCGCGGTACTCTGGTATTTAGGCTCTGCCTGCGCGGTCTGCTCAGTTATAAATAACTATCAGCTGGTTAACTAATAGTGTTTTCGACTTATTGCCCTATAACAGTACCAATAAGAACTGAATCTTAAAATTATGTTCGTCTTACATTCGAGTGCAAAATTACCCATAGTTTCTTGTTTTCGACTTATCCGCTTAAGTGCACTTGAGTGCAAATTATCTCCACGGACTCTCTGAGCTCGTGACGACTTCAGTGCGTTTTTGACATCTATGAAATATTAATTATAACCTATTTTATTTGTCAAAAAAAAAGGATTTTTTGAATCCAGGACTGGGTAGTGGAGTAGTAACCGTACCTATTTTGTGTGGAGTAGTATATACACAGTAGCATAGAAAGGTTACGGAAGGTACGGGAGGTGATGATGGATGAACATCTAACATCCTCATTTTCGGATGATGAGGAAATTCAACCTTATCTATACTCTGTTACCACTTTAAACTGGCTTGACGTCTATTTGATAGGTGTCAGCTGACGATGAAGTGTATCTCAGATTTAATTTTTTACTAGTGGTGTTGATTGGCAATCCTGCGATCAGGACCGTATTAGTGATATTCTTATTGAATATTTGCCAAAAAGTAATGACTATTGTTGTAAACAAGAAATTGCTTCAATATCCAGAAATTCGCAGCAAAAATGGTTAGTTAAAAGAAGTAGATTATTTTATTGATTTGTATATTGTCAGAGACTATCACAATACTCCTATATTTAGCAATAAGGACGATTCAATGGATAGCTTGCATTACTAGTGGGATATTTATTGGTTGAAACGTACAAGGTACAATTGGAGAAAAGTATAAAGTAAGTACGTGGAGTAAGATTAATATAATAAAGTAGTTTAACTGAAGTTTAGCTAAAAATGTTTTTATCTTCATTCTTACCTCATTTAAAGTGTACCTAATCATCATCATTCAGACCAGTCATACTGATATACTGAAAGACACGCCGGTATTTCCGAGAAAATGTAAAATAAGCGTAGACCTCAGAGCATAGATAAAAACGTCACCAAGTGTCAATTACCTGTCATTAGTAATGCTTCCACTCAATACAGCCCTGCATTCCTTCAAAGATCAAGATTGATAGGTCATGACTCAATCTGGGGTATTTTTAGTTATCACTAGCCGAACAGCTGTTCGCTGTTGACACTGCTGGCAGTTTAAAGTATCGGGTAACAGGGTATAGTTATACTGCAAACAACGGTTGCGTGTGTCCCAAAATACGAATGTTTGTTGAAGATGTTCATAAACCAACGGAAGAGATGTAACAAGATATAGTATTTACTGATACAGAAAGCATGTATGATATCGTTTTTAGTCGATTTTATGTCGATAAATTAAAACTTGATCAAACAAGGCGGATTCAAACTATTCAAATTCGAAAATCACCACAGAACGAAATTGAGCTCTCAGGATGCAAAATAATATCAAACTCTTACCATCAGTCGGCTGACAGAACAGTTACTTAAACTGCACTTGAAATTTGGCGCATGTTTTACTTGCCAGTTCAGATTTATTGCACTTCAGGGCACCAGACGAGTTTTCAATGTGCACTGAAGTAAACTCAATTGAAATCGGTGCAGTAAGTCGTAAACGCTATGAATTTAACGTACACATTCGACACTCCATTGTGTTACCATTCAAGTTCAAAAGACTTGCATGGTTTTGAATGCCTTTGCAAATTTTATCTCCCACTTCCACAAACAATGCATATGTACGTATACTACTCGCAAGGGAGTACTCTGACCTCAGCTTCCTGTAGAAATCTTATCGATACCCTTGCAATATGAGGACGTGCATTATCTTGCTGGAAGAAACCTTCAGGCCTCGGACATATGGAACAGCAACTGGGTCTAACACCTTATTCACATAATGTTGCGCAATCATGGTGCCACGAATCAATAAGTAAAGGTGACCTGCTGTTGAATGCAATGGCACGTCAAGCCATCAAACCAATAGAACGGTGTTCATGGCGCTCAACAGCAAACTGGAGATCACGTCGTCCACCCCGTCGTCGTCTTACGCGTTGGCATTCATCATGTGCCCCCAGGCAAAACATGGACTCGTCGGAAAAGTCCATCTGGTGCCACTTAGCATGCCTTTGTCGGTGTTTTTGCACCAATCTAACCGTTGGCGACGATGATTTGCAGTGAGTGGAAGCACTAGATGCGGACGATATGATCCTAAGCCCATTTCACTCAATCTGTGGTACACCGTGCGAATTCGAGTGGGCCTCCTTTAGCTGCATACCAAGCGTCAGCAACAGCTTGAGGATCGCATTCTCTCTCCAAGAGTTAGTAGTCGTAGATGACGATCTTGCCGGACCGAAGTTCTTCTACATACTCCAGAAGCTCTAGTTCGCTGCATTCGACCTTCTGCGATCCATGCGCGCCATGCTGCTACAACTGTAGCCACGCTACGCCCCATGGTTTCAGCAGTTGCTCTGAAAGAAGCACTACGTTCTCGTTGGCAATCGAAGGGCTTAACTGCGTAAGGTGAAGCTGTCGTCTTCTAGGGGGCGTCTTCACACAGCCAACTAGTCTCTCGCTACATTTGCATCAGACATCATCATTTTTGAATCGCCAAAAGCCATGGTTTGTTTTTACACGTCCATGTAGGTAAATAGCATCTGAATGAACAAAAAATGCTACATGTGTACTAGAGATGGTACTGCCAAGCTGTGCACAAATTTTCAATGCAAATATCCCTTTTTTTCTAGGTGGTCGAATCTCACTTACGAGTAGTATATTTTAGAAACTACCGGCACATATTAGGAAGAATCATATACAAGCTTACTCCCAGAAACGTTTTATAGCGCAATAAGCTGCCAGATAGATTTGCCAAGATACAGACTAATATAGGTATTTTATTGAAGCTATCAATTCGAGTATAACATTAAGTTACATCTTCCGACGACGGTGACGGTACGAATCAAGAGGCGTAAATTCACAACTTAACCTTGACCTAATCATATACACATGAGTGCATTTGGTGTGACTTGAGGGCCGACAATAAAAGACATGCCTAATGATTTTGGACATAACCGTAGAGTTAGGAGACAGAGAGCTGAACAAAAGACGACTGACAAAAAAATCTATAAAAATCTTTTCAGATAGCCAGGCTACCCTGAAAGTACTGAGCTCCAAAAGGGTTGACTCAAGACTCGTATGGAACTGCATACATCTCCTCAATGAATTTGGAACAGGGAACAAAGTAACTTTGGTTTGGGTTCCAGGTCATAGCGGAGTGGAAGGCAATCTCAGATTGGACAGAGAGGAAAGCACTCCTGCAGTGGCGAGATACACCAAGGTTACTACACTCAAAGGTGCTCATACTCAATTTCTTATACTTAACATACTGCTGAATTTGTGCATTGCATACTATGTATAAATACCATCGAATATATGGGCTTGGTATAGGTAGTTTTATTCCCGAATGTTTTTGGTGGGGGCTGGACGTGATACATAATCGAAGCATCTGCGGTGTCATACGCTTTTCATCTAAAAGTAGTCAAGACTTGATACTGTCTGAAATACCTTATCTCTGTTGTTAGCATCGATAGGACTTCGTACGGTGTTGCAAGACACGTTTCGAGATGAAACTAGATATTGTTATTTTTGTACTTGATACTCTTTTATCCTGATGAGGTAAAGATATTGTGCTCATGTTTAGCACAGTATGGTGAACTTTAAATAGGTGTGAGCCACAATAGGCACAGTAAGGTCGCAATAGGCTCGTTCAGCATATTTTTTATTGCATATTCTAAAAGGGTGTATTGAGTTTAGCAGCTGTGCAAAATTTCAGAATTTTCTGAGCTCGATTTGATATTCTAATAAATTATCAAAGTGCTGCAAATTGAAAACGCGCGGCACTTGCGAGTGTGCGACGATGACGTCACTACACCTCTCCGACCGGCGCGGCGCGGCATCTTGGCCACGCATTGTACGGGTGCTTGGTAAATAATAACGCTGCAGCGCATCCTACTTGCTATGCAAGCTTTGCGAACTGCATACGCGTGTATTGGATAATTTATTTAATTGTTTCATCGACACTGAATACTTACCAAGCTATTTGAATTCGTTGATACTGAGTATAATAATGGAAGGAGGACAGATGAAGAAAAATTATAAATATTGTATGGTTCCCCAATGTGAAAATACGACAGTGACCACTCCTGATGAATTTTTTATTGGTTTGCCACGAAATATAAAAATCAGGAAATTATGGCAGAGAGCTATGCGTAGGAATGAATTTGTGAGCGATAAGTCAACAAAGTACTCTGTGAGGACCATTTTAATATAAGTATTTTTTTAACTAAGTGAATTGTATTATTATCAAGAATCCGCATTTGTGAATGCCATTCTAAAGGTATGTTGACGTCAGTTGTTAGCAGATTAAGCTGGTACTAGTACACTAAAACGTAAGAGATACAAGTAGATTTTTTTAATCCAAATACTGAACTAATCATATACCTAACAATTATAAAAGCATTGGAGAAATCAATTCTCATTGATATATGGAACATGTAAAAGGCTGTTTTCAGTCCTTTGATGTAACCAAAATTCATATGTATTTTGATTATGTAGAAAAAATTGTTTTATATTATATTATCTAGTTCTTTGTGTCTCACATTTCTGTATTTTGGGTAGAAAATCGTGGATACTTAGCCTACAAAATATCCCTACTGCAAATGTGTATCTCAGTCTTGTATATTTTGTTTAAATGTAAGGAAGATATTGAAAATTACATTTGTTACAAATTAATGAAAGATGTAAAACTCAAGATGAAACCGCAAGTAGTTCCGCACATTTTTGTTTGTCAAAAAGACCAACAAGCCTTACACGCTAGAGATCCTCGGAATGTTTTCGTTGAGACAACGAAAATGAGATTTAGATGAACCTAGTACCAGCACAAAAAAAATGTTGGTCACCAAGCAGCGAATCTATTATAGCACCAATGTTTCGCAAGTAGAACTAGAATGTACTGAAGACAACGAGAGAGGGATCGTTGGAAGACAGATAAGTGAGTCCAAGTCAATATAAAGGCCAAAGTTATATCAAAATATATTGAGTGCAGTATACTAAGGCAGCCACTAAGGGGAAGCAGAAACAAATGCCATTAAAACATATCCCAAAATAATGTTACTCCTTAACCAGTGGTTCGAGTTCGGATCATCCAACAAGAAACTTGTAGAAAAGCGAACTGCTTTTCTTATACAAAATAATCCGAAAATTTATATCGGGATACCCAGTCACTCATTTTGAGTTTTGAGAACTACCGATAAAATGACTGTAGAAGAATCTGGATTTTTGAATGTGTTAGAAAAAACCACCCGATCAAACAAAACATAGCGTCAACCAAAGCACATGAACGTATTATAAACGTATGCTGTTGTATTGTCAGTTTTATTACATTTTATGATATTCCTGGTTTGGAGCTGGAAAACCATATTTTTGGAAAACATGTTTTTATTTCAATCGTTCAAAAGAACCGGACGAACTATAGAAGTTGACAACCCGAACCGTAGGTCATACACAAACCAGCTCCGAGGATGTAAATATACCTTGAAACGGATATACAGTCTCAGTGGGCCGGTGCATGATAAAGGACATCATGACGAACATCTGAACTTGACCTGATTGTCCACGGCCTGCTTGTCGTCGTCGCAGGCGAATTTTTACGACGCGCCAGGACACAGCCTGCTGCGATCGCTCATCGCCAGTGACCTTTATCAGGACACGTTACAGTACGGTGCAATTAATTGCATACTACACAATTTTATTTATTTATCTTATATTTTGCACATTTCTGTAGCTTTTTTATATTTGTTTATTTCTTAATAATTATGAGTTACTTCTCACACCCATAGGTGATATGGGAGTATTGCGATCGCATTTTCGATTTTGATGTCTACAAGACGAAAGTCTACGTCACTCATTTCCGTCAGTCTGTCTGTCCCTCTGTGTATCGGTCTGTTGGCGTTCGTCTAACCTCGCAATCTCAATATCCGCTGCATGGATTGTGATGAAATTTGAATAGCGATATGCTGTAAGGTCGAAGTAGTTGATGCTGCTATAATTTTGAAAATCGATGTATGGGCGGCGGATTAATTAGCAAAAAATAGAAAATTTCAAATATTCCTCAAACCTCGTTTTTAGGTTTTTTTTTGGGAGGGGTGAAATTGTAGTGCTTGGCAGATGGTGGGTTGTAAATCCGAATAATTTGTTGTATCCATAAGAAAGACCATAGAGGCATAATACACTTTTTAAAGCCTATCCATTGCCTTGCGTATTACTGAAACCAAGGGACTTAGAATGCTCTGATGTCAGTGCATACGAGTATTGCTTTAGGTCGTCCTGTGTTGTGTAACGTGGAAAAAAAAAATTGAATTGATTTATATGAAATTTATATGAAATTTTGACACATTACTTGTTTTATTGAGATACCCCGATTGTTTCCAGGGTGCTACATTTTTTTATAATTATAATGATTCTGACCATTAGGAAACAAACTTTGCGGACCCTTAAGCCACCGCAGGTTCCTACCTGAAGGGTTGGATGTCCACAGGAATGGACAGGGCATCCTGGGGCACACCTTTACGCCCCAATATGTGTGAACAAGCCTCCACTGCTGGTGACCTTGAATAAAACCTGGTAGGTTTATATATTGTTTTTCAATTTCTTTTAAATAATAATACCTTTAAACCGTATATTCACATATATTATATATCTTTATTTTGTCAGGTGTTATAGTAGCTTTATAACGTGCCGTGTGCAGGCACGTATCCAGGATTTGATTTTGGGGGGGGTCCAGATTATGGGTGTCACTTGGTTGACCTTTCGGGGGAGGGGGAGTCCAGATTAGAGTTGCTACCTTAAATTTTGGGGGGGTAGAGGGTGCAAATTCGTGGATTCCATTTTTTAGACGGCATTTTATAACATTTCGGGGGGGGGGGGTCCGGACCCCCTGGACATTTAAAAAATGTTATAAACATGGATATTTGTCCCAGTACTTCAAAGACAATCCATTTTTGGGATAGTAATTTTGGAGAGCAGCTTTTAAAATGGTACGAAACAGTTGGCAGCAATGCTAGCGATGATTTGAGGGGGTGTAGATCCAAATTTTGCGATAGAAGGTGACACCTACAAAGAAGAGCGAAAAATCCGCGCCTACCTGGGAAAGTACGAGAAAATATAAGGGGTTGTTAGGTATCTCACAAAAAGCTTCTCAAATAAAATACGAATCTTGAGATAAGAGAAACAACTGCCATTCCAAATTACCATGTCGTCAAACTAACGGTGGTGTGAATTCTCCACTGTAATGCATACTACAATGAAGATATTTTTCTCGTTAATTTCGGTCAGTTTAAAAACAAAATAAAAGTTCTTTTTAATACAAACTGATGAACTGTTAAGATTTTTTATTTTACTTATGCAGGGTGTCCCACGATGATTAAGACAAGCAATATATCGGAAATGGGCAGTAGTAGAGAATTATAATTTTGGGGATGTAAATTAGAGCAAATGTATCTTTTCTTGTTATTATGTTACCCAATGAGGTATTTATTTTTGGTCACGTGACGTCCGATTCAAAATTATTAATGGGTATATTAATGTATTCCTGTGTTCCACCCGATAAAACAATTGCAACAAACTAGCACACTTGGGGTCTAATGTGATGAATTCAAGAACAACAGGTTCTTAAAGATTGTACCACTACCATTGATTATAACCTGTACTCCTATGCTAGTGTTCGTTCCATGTTTTGTGTTAATGGTAATATTACAATCCTTTAAGTAGCTGTAGCTCTTTAACCAAACACTTTAGACACCAAGTGTGCTAGTTTGTTGGAAGTGTTTTATCGGAAGGAACATAGAAAGGCACAAATATCTAGGGGGTCCCATTAATAATTTTGAATCAGTCGTCACGTGAGCAAAAACAAATACCTCACTGGGTACCACAATAATAAGAAAATACAAAATTTGATCTAATTTACACCCCCAAAATTATAAGTCAATACTGCTGCCCAGTTCCGATATATTGCTTGTCTTAATCGTCGTGGGACACCCTGTATTAAGACTTTTTTTCCTTATATTGGTAAATGTATGCTTCCAAGTATGAGTAAGAGACTCTTATTTTTTCTTTTTAAAGATACATCCTTTATAGGCTAATGTTTTTGTTATTTTTTTGTGCTTTTTAACTAATTCATTTCCATATAATTATGTAGGTGTATAGTTTCAATTATTGTAAAACTTGCACAATATCACGTATGGAAGAAATGGTAACTAGTGGGTGCGATTTGGATTTTATCTGTTAGCATCCCGAATTTTAAAAAAATGAATAAATGAATAAATAGTTGAAGTTACGCACGTTTTAGTGAGCTTCCAATCTATCGAAAAAATGCCGAAGCTATACAAAATTTTGCAATTTTACCTAATTCGACTGTATAAAATCAGAGTGACCTTTACCAGTTCCATTACTGGTGGAACGGTGCGGCTCGGCGGCCCCAGAAAGGAAGGAAATTAAGTTAAAGGTGCCGCGCCCGCGCCCCAATCAAATAAAAGGAGAGATACACAGAACGGCTTGATGGGCACGTTACTCGCCCAGATTGGATCATAAATCTCTTGGACGAGCTCTGTCAGACAATAGAATTGACTACGTCTCGTCAATCTTTGCAATAAGGGGAGTGCATTATTCACGTATGGACGTTTTTTATTATTTTCTACCCCCTAAGTCAATTGAGCTGGAACGCAGAAGACTGGCAGTGGCAGCTTCACTTTCAAAGGATCTCGATACCATTACCGCCTGGGGGCTTAAGAATATGGTTAAATTCAATGCCTCCAAGACCCAGTATTGTACGCTATCAAACAAGAAGTGCCCAAGCCAACACCAGGTTCTAATGAACAACCGGGCTCTGCCAAGGAGTCAGTCATTCAAGCTGTTAGGAGCCAACATTACAGAAAATCTGATCTGGCACGAACACGTCGCGTCAATTGCAACAGCTGCTGGTAAAAAGCTTGGGTACCTATTTAAAGCCAGAAAGTATTTCTCACCATGTAACCTCCTCACGCTATATAAAACCCAGTTAAGACCTTGCCTGGAGTATTGCTCTCATGTCTGGGGAGCTGCTGCCCCTACTACCCTATCTACACTAGATGCCGTCCAGAGAAGGGCAGGCGGTCCGGCCTTAACGCGTCACCTTCATTCACTTTCTCACCGGCGTGTTGTTGGTGACCTCTCACTCTTCTACCGATATTCCAACGGAATCTGCTCCTCTGAGCTATCCTCTATCGTTCCGCCGCTCATTGCTCCTATCAGATGTACCCGTGCGACCGCTGCATCTCATCCTAAGACGGTCGTTCTTTGTACATCAAGAACTGAGCGGTACAACCGCACATTTATTCCCAGGGTGTCCAAGGCTTGGAATGGACTGCCAGAAGATGTATTTGTTGGGCCTGCGGTTATTGGCCCATTCAAATCTCGCGTTAACAAACTTCCCCTAACATAACCCTTTCACAGCAGCCGCGGTACTCTGGTATTTAGACTCTGCCTGCGCGGTCTGCTCAGTTATAAAAAAAATTGAGAGATAGGCGAAGATTGAGCTCACTCTGCTTCTTACTTTGAGGGCCTTTAAGCCTTGTACTTTAATCATTGCTTGACATTGAAATTGGTGTAGGCAGAGTAATTACTTCAACAAAGGGCTTGGGGAGTTTGCAAGTGAAAAAATTATTCAAGAATATGCAATTGCAAATGCAAAAGCTTTACTGTATGTATCTACGTTTTAAAATGTATTTCAGCAACTTTTTAGGACAAATAAATTTTAGTCATTGAGCATTAACAAAAAGGTATGCTGACGTTTCAGTCAAAATATCGAGTGGCGTCTTTCTAAAATTATGATTATTGATATAGCGCCTATATTCTACTGATATTAAAATATATTATTTTACGAATAGCCCGCAATAGTACATCTTAGAACAGAACACGAGAATAAAGATTTAATTTATTTAATGAATTGAGTCATCAAAAGACCGTGGTATTGCATCAAAAAGTAGTAATCCTTTTAATTTCGAAAAATGTATTTCTGCTTGCAGTGTTGTTGCTAATGTTGCAAACAATAACTTTATTTGAATGTATTTTTCCAATTTTCAGGTGAGGGATTTTATGTGATTGCAGTTTGTGATGAATAAAATTTAGGATTTTATGAGCAGGTCCTGAATTGTTGATCAACCAATTTTATATTAAAACGTCTTTGATTGCAGCAGCATGTGACTTTTCTTAAACCAAAGTAAAAAACAAATTATGAAAAAAATCCTGCGTAACTTCAAAATCAGCTTCTTATTCTACTCATTAAGTATGAATGTTTTAATATACCCACAAATTGGACAGGTGAGTATTTTATAAGGGTGATTACCTCAGTAAATAGTTTTCTTGTTACTGCTTGATATTGCTCGTGGTTTTACATCGTCTGACTTTGTGCAGGTTGTCTATTGTAGCTGCTGCATGCAGAAATACGAAGTTATTAGGATGTTACAATTTACTGAACTGTCCCGGTAGTTTGGTTGATTCCAATTACGATTAGAAATGTACTTGCATATAGATATCGGGAAGTCATAAATTCTCACCTAGTGTTAACATAGCTTTAATTTTTCACATCTCTGATGTTGCTGCTGGCTGTGCTTATTATGTATATGCTTAAGATCTCTAATTTATAGATCCTTATGGCTTGAGGATTTAACTAGACTCATTTTATATAGAATACACATTTTTTAGAATAACAAACAGCAGCTGGCCTGTATATACACTGGCTCTGTGAGTATAGAGGAGGCAATATATTATATAGAAATTTATTTAGAACTGCTATATAACTTGAACATTCTGCGCAGTTTTTACTCCACATATCTCAGTATACCACTCTTTAAAAGTTTTTATTTTTCTTGCAATGTAGCTATGTTTGTTCTGATGGAGCTGACATTTTGTAAACACATTTAGTTTGAGTGGCAATACACGATAAGCTATGTGACATCATTCTAAATCTAATATGGCGGAGCATGAGAGATGGTGACATAGTTACGTTTTATGCACTCTGCTGTATGCATATTAAATGTAAAAGGTTGTTGAGGGTACCTCGAAAAATAATGTGACTTCATTCTAAATCCAATATGGAGGAACGTTCAAGCCGGCCGAATAGTTATTTTTTATGCACTTCTACAATATGCGTATCAAATGGAATGGCTTTTTGAGAGTAACTCGAAAAATAATGTGACGTGGTTCTGAATCCTATATGGCGGAACATTTAGCAATTTTTTATGCACTTCTACAATATAGATATCGACTGAAAGGGCTTCTGGGGTGAAACTAGAAAAATAATGTAACGTCATTCGATATGCAATATGGCAGACCATCGAAGATGGCGGAATACTTATTTTTATTTACATCTGTAATATGGGTCTCAAATGGGAGGGCTTGCCGAGAACAATTAGAAAAATATTCTGACATCACTCTTAATCCAATATGGCGGACTTTTTAAATTTTTTATACTTTCTTTATAGTATGGGTATTAAATGAAAGGTTTCGCTGATAATAAAAATGCAGGTATGCTTTCGTGATTCTAATAGTTTGGTCACCAAACACTTGGGAAATGATAACAATAAACAGCATAAGATATATTTCTGTCAGTGAGTTCCGGTAATATTAGACCCCTCCATCTCTAGTCTGAATAGATTCTTTACCTGTTCAATATTACTGAGGCAAATACTTTCCCATTTTTCAAAATCATCTCCCTCAAGCTTTGCTGGTAAGTGCTTCAGAAGTTACCAATAATTAAAAAAAAAATAGGATGTATATTCTTTACATAGGGTGTAACATACTCATAAGAACTGATTTTATATAGGCCCATTCTGTTGCCTCATAGAAATTTGACCTTGGTATAAGCATGTACTTTCAAACTGGTCCAAGCAAGTTCAGACCTGTCAAGAAAACCAGTTCGAAATTTTATCATATATGTCAATCAGTTGATAAAATTAATAAAACTGCTTATACTGACAGATAAACGATGAAACAACAGAAAACATCTAAATCCAGCAGATAACACCCAAACACAACAGAAAACCATCAAATAGAACCGAATGAAACAGAGTAGAACAGAAAGCTGCTCAAACAGGGCCGTATATAAGGGAGGGGTTTAGGGGGTTCAAACACCTCCATGAGTCTTCCCATGAATGAAATAACTACTTTTTAGTATTATTTTTAATGCAAAATAAAAATAATCAAAATGCTTTCTCCATTTATTCTACTACTAACCAATGACTCGGCGCTCATGACACATTAGCAGCGATACAATCTGTACAGTTTTCAAGCAAATTAAGACATTACAAAGTCAAGTCTTTTTTTTTATACGTGAACCCTCAGCAAGGTCAAGATCACCCCCCCCCCCCCCAAGGTCACGATGAACCCCCCCATCAACGCCTAGCTACGGCCCTAAGCTCAAAACAACAGAAAACACGCAGATAGCAACGGAAAACAACGGTAAACGACCAAATACAGCCCAACACAACAGAAAAGAACAGAAAACAGCTCAAAACAACAGAAAACAAGCAGATATGATCGGGAAACATCAGAAAATGACGAAATACAGCCGAATACAACAGAAAAGAACAGAAAACAGCTCAAACCAACAGAAAACAAGCAGAAGACAGCACTAAACAATAGAAAACGACCAAGTACCTACAACAGAATAGAACAGAATACAGCTCAGAACAACAGAAAGCAAGCAGATAACAGTAGGAAACAACATAAAACGACCAAATACAGCAAAATAGAACAAAAAAGAGCTCAAAGCAATAGAGAACACGCAGATAACAGCGGGAAACGACAGTATATTACCAAATAGAGCAGTCGCTTTCATGAAAGTGAAAAGGTATCTGCTGAAAATTAGCAGGTGTGCCAGGTAACAGCTTTTGTTTCTTGCACCTAACTGGGCGTTCTCATCTCTTATATCTCCAACTCGAACACTTTTACGATTCTAATAGTCTCATCACCAAATAGTGTGGCTCAAACTTTTGGATGAAACACTTTCTTGTCCATTATAAAAATTTACTTTAAGCGGATGTTCATTGATGCTAACTGATCATTATATAGACGATTACCGATTCCTAAAAAACAGGTGTGCATTGCATAATCCACCTGAATACATCGTACAATTTACAAATGAATCATACTGTTGGGAACATGCGTTTTGTAGTAAAATTAAACAATATTTGTTTGGCATGGACTTCAAACACGTGCTTATGTTTTGGTATCGTAGCGAAATGATTTAAAGATGGTGTGAGGATAATTTTAACTGCTGTGTACTCTAACCTGCACTGGCATTTCGCTATCGATCTGATAATGACCTTTGAGAGAAATGTCAGCCATCAGTCAGTTATGCATATTATATATTTATACTCAAGGTAATATGCAAAATGTTCTACAGATTATGATGTCAGGCACAGCATAATGAACAACCAGCACAATAACCCAAGTTGGCGGAAATTACACGCGCATCCCCACTTTTGGATGATTTTTTTGTAGGGATGGTGACGGTACTTTGATACTTCTGCACTAATATCGAGTATTTTTGTCATCGATACTTTTTGAGGCATTCCAAGCTGGTATCGATACTTTTGTATCGGCATCGAAAATAATTATATAACTATTGAGAGGTGTAATCAGTTGCACAAAATGCTCTGTACGAACCAAACGCGCCTATTTGGCTAGAAAATATCGAGTTGGTATCGATATCGATATTCTCATTTTCGCATCTCTACCCAAACTTCACAGCCATAAAATCATCTATAAACCCTCCCAAGGTCAAATTTTGTGGGAACCATTTTTATATAGGAAATCCTCAGAGATATTACGCTGGTTGTTTATTATGCTGTAATGTCAGGTATTGCGAAACATTTTGACATGGCGAGAAGCGATGTTAAAGGGGTGACACACGTACGAACTTTAAGTACGCGGTTTTTAAGTTCGCGAACTTACTCGGCTCGACGCGGTGACACACGTGAAGCTGAAATCACTCATTTTGATAATTTTCCTAAATAAACAAAACTTTTAACAAACACCAAACACAACAAGCGTTGCGCATCGACGGCCTGCCGAAACAAAGTTGTGGCTCGCGGCTCTCAGTACGAGCCGAAACAAGCTACGAGCAAGATTTCAAACCAGTTGGCTCGCAGGCGGTTTGCGCGACGGTTTTAAAGTACGCGTACTTACGGTGACACACAGGCGAAAAAGGTCGTCGAGCCATAAGTACGCGTACTTGTTCGTACGTGTACCACCCCTTTTAGGAGGATTGATTCAAATAGCCTTACTCTCCAAGTCTCCATGCTATAGCTGTCTAGTATTTTATACTCTTTTTATTATACTATCTTTCAAGAGCTTAAGAACATGCAAAGAGCTTCAAGATCTTGGTGCGCCTCTTACTTTTTTGAGGCACGCCTTTTTAAAGCGCTCATAGGATGGCCTAAAATTCCTTTTTTGGAGTTTTTTATTATTAGCCTCCCCCAAAGGCTGAAAGTCTATGGCGCTGTAGAGGCGCTGAGAGGGTATAAGTGTCAGTGCAAGTTAGATTTGAAACGCTGCAGGTTGTAGCCGTCAGGAAACAAATTCCCCGGCAGCTCATTCCACAGCGTCGAAGTTCTCCAAAAGAAGGAATGCTGGAGGAGACTTAGGCGTGTCGATTAGTCTAATTGCTGTCTTCTGGATAGTGCCCAGATGCTTTAGAGACTGCTTCGCAGCGCATCCCCACACATAGAAGCAGTACTTCAACGATGTGCCTTGTAGAGCAGCAGTAGTTGCTCCCGTGTATACAGCTTCCTACAGCAGAACAAAACTCCAAGCTTCTGGGGTACCGTTTTAGCAATACTGACGACGTGGTCGTGCCTTGATCTGTTAATGTTGATGCTCAAAAGCTTGACGTCTTCTTCTTCTTCTTTAGGTGCCGTACGCAATGCAGCGTGTAGGCGAGTCACCGTTCATCATGTTAGGCAATGCGTAAGGTATGTTCTCTTGCTTTTCTGAATAGTGTTCTGATGTCTCTGATACCTCACCAGTTTCTGATATCCCTGAGCCAAGAATGTTGTTTTCGTCCTGGCCCTCTTCTTCCTTCTATTTTGCCCATTAAGATTTCTTTCGCGATTTTATATTTGGAGCCTCTTAATATATGTCCCAAGTAAGCTACTTTTCTGTTTTTGATAATGTGCAGCACCTTCATTTGCTATTCGTAGAACTTCTTCGTTGGTGACATGGACCATCCAGGGTATTCAGAGTATTCTTAGAAAAGCTTGACGAACGTGATTCAACTATTGGGTGACCTTCGTTTCCACAGTTGGTAAACCAACATGAGACTCCTTTGTCAGTGTTGATGCCTGAGCTTTCCCTACATTAAACTGTACTTTATTTACTTGTCCCCACTCGACAATTGTTTTGATATTTACGTTGATCTGTGAGGAATGTTGGTGTCGCCGACGTACCGTCTCCTGGGATGATAGTGGCTTGCCTGGTTCCATGCACGATATTAATGTACTGTCATCTGCGAAGCTGTAGATTGGATTTGATATTGATGTACAGCAGAAACAGTGTAGGGGATATGACAGATCCCTGAGGAACACCGGCGTTCATTGACAATACGTCTGGTGAATAGCCTTGACTTTAATTTGTTGATACTGATTTGACGTAAAGTAAATCATGAGAGCAAATATATGCTGATTCCTATTTTAAACATATCTAAATATAAGTACATACAGGGTGAGTTTTTAGTACCGGCTCGGTCGATAACTCCACTACTATAGAAGATAGCGAAAAAAGTTGTGTATAAAAGTTGTAGCCACGGATATGCTCCTTGCTCAGAAAATATTTTGATTTATACAGGGTGATCCGTAACTACACCCTATATATTATTCCGTATTTAAATTCTACTAATGATTTCCGTTCTTCCGATATAGGGTGTTGTTACATTATACAGGGTATTTCAAAAGTTATGACCATTTTTGTATCCAAATCGCTGTATATAAAAAAGTGGTGAATCAAAAATTATTTTTTTACACGGATGGATAAAAAATATCATCTAGTCTTGAAATCTGCTATAAAAAAAGCCCGCGACGCATATTCGTATACAGGGTGATGTAGAATGCAAAATCCAGATTTTCTCTTTTTTTTAAATGTAACCCCCGATATTTTATTATCCCAAAGAATTGCTCTTAATATGCTCTTTCATCTTTGTATAGCACTTGTTGTATCTACATCCATCATTTTCCGAGATATTTCGATTTTTCGGTAAATTTAAAATATAGCTTCTATTTGTGTACCTACTGAAATTTATTTATTTTGACAAAATACTATCGAATTTGTTTTTTATTTTACGAACAACTAAATTATAAGGTCATGATACTATTTGATGAAGTCAAAATCCTAAATTAACGAGATAATAAAGTCAAGTATGCTGAAGAAACAATGTTGTAGGCGTGATACATAATTATCAAGCAGATTTATCAGGTAGGCTTTGAAAAATTAACAGTTATCATAACCTGCTCAATAATTCTGTACGGTGTGCAAAACCAGCTTTAAAAATTAATTTTTCCATTGGGGGTATTTAGGAGAATCTTTAAGAAATTGCCTACTTGCCTCTAGAATATATCAACTATGAACAGCAATATCCAGAACGGAGGCACTCTAAAACTAGTGCGTTTGAAAGGTTGGAGAATCGTTTTATTTGGACTGTGTCGTTTAATATTTCATAGCCTACCTGATAGATCTGCTTGATAATTACGCGTGACGCCTATAAAATTGTTTCCTCAGCACACTTGACCTATAATATCTCGTTAATTCCGTGTTTTGACTTGATCAAGTACTATTATGGCCTTATATTTTAGTTGTTTGTTGGGCAAAAATGAAATTTGATAGTATTTTCTCAAAATAAATAAATTTTAGTAACCAAATAGAAGGTATATTTAAAATTTGCAGAAAAATCGAAATATCTCAGAAACTAATGAATGCAGCCATAACAAGTGCTATACAAAGATGAAAGAGCATAATAAAAACAATCCTTTGGTATAATAAAATATTGGGGTTTACATTTAAAAAAATAGAGAAAATCTAGATTTTGCATTGTGCATCACCCTGTATACGAATATGCGTCGCGGGCTTTTTTTATAGCCGATTTCAAGACTGGATGATATTTTTTATCCATCCGTGTTAAAAAAATGTTTTTTGATTCATCACCTTTTGATGTTCATTTGACAGCGATTTGGATACAAAAATGGTCATAACTTTTGAAATACCCTGTATAATGTAACAATACCCTATATTGGAAGAACGAAAATCATTAGTAGAATTTAAATATGGAATAATATATAGGGTGTCTCATTTAAAAAAACGCATGTTTGCATCACCACGTAGTTACGGATCACCCTGTATAAATCAAAATATTTTCTGAGCAAGGAGCATATCCGTGGCTACAACTTTTATATACAACTTTATTCGCTATCTTCTACGGTAGTGGAGTTATCGACCGAGCCGGTACTAAAAACGCACCATGTATATAAGAGCATGACAAGTTGAAAACCAATATTCTTGACTTCATTTTATAGATATCGCTCAAGAGACTGACCTTTTCTGGTGTGATTTAAAATAAAGTCTATGAGGTGGCGCAAAGCTCCATTCGCGTGTAGTAAATGGTAAAAGGTCAACACTGATTTGGACTGGCCTGTTTTGTGTATCCGAATTGTAAGGCGTCAACAATAACATTGACATCTGGCACGTATACTGAGCAGCAGGTTATATCGAATCATTAAATCACTACCTACTCGAGAAACTAACTGTAGCGCCATGAATATTCAAAATAGAAATATATTTATTTTTTGTGCGTCTATTTTTAGATTGAAGGACTTATCAAAGCTTTTCTCCCTGTTAGTCTAGTAATCCGGTTAGAGCCAGCAGCTTCTGTCTTATGTCATCTCTGTCATTATATATGGTCTCAGCAGCATTTAAAAAACTAAAATTATCGCCCCAACAGTTTACCAAGTGTAAAAAAGTTTATTTTATATTTAGTACTTCGGTAAAAGCTATAGGTACGTCTTAATAGTCAGTAAGTAAATGTTTTGACTCAAACATTTTGAAGGAATTTTACTTTGGTCCTAATACCCCCACTGCCTTGTTGTGTTTTTTGTTATGATATGATAAAAAGTCTATTATAGTCTATACAGGGTGTTAATTAAGTATGTTAGCAAACCACGAATAGTACTCCGAAAAATATAAAGAAAATGTCATATGAACATGGGTCCGGAAATGCTTTCTAAGGGAGCTACGCGCCTTTGCATGGGCACCCTGAAGATGGTTTCCCTCGATATTCTCGAAACCATTCATAACAAAATTACGATATTAGGTACGATGGTAAACTTTTGATGCTGAATATGATTCTGAATTTCATAATTTTAATCAGAGGCGTATCATACGGGAGGAGTAAAGGGTAAAAATAACCCCATTTTCTAAATGGTAATTTTTTTGACATTTTGATTTTAGAATATAGTATTTCAGATATTTTTACGTAAAAATGGTCTCTTGGTACACCTCGATAGGGCTAACCGTTTTCAACAAAAATGCAAATTGTTGAATCGATGCAGGCAGAGCTGTTAAGGTGCAGTCAGTCAATCTAATGTAGTCAATCCAATTTCATAGCAAATCATTCATCGTTACCGCTACCTTTTGCCCCAAATTTGCTAATGCACATAAAGCTTGATAAAGGAGGTCACACACGTAGGAATCCATCAAGTATGAGTTCCCTATCTTTAGCGCCCTAACTGCCAAACGCTATTGAGAGGCGACCAAGGAGAAGATTGAATTATGAAAGAAGTATTGTAGAATGACAGCAAATGTTTTAGGCTATAGTAGAGAATAGGGTACTTGCAGAGGTCGTGAAATCATCTCGGGCGTATACATAGAGTAAGGAAAACCATATCAAGAAGCAGTAGGAAACAAAAAACATAATTTTACTTACGGCCAAAAAAGAATATTTGCAAAATAAAATAAGGATATATTCAAATTTCTCCACATGACTTAAAACAAGGGCTGACGTCACAGGTGTCTTATCGATATCGACAATTTTTATATCTGATAGGCATCACAGTTCATCCTGTTTGTGACCGAGATTCGCAACTAATCGAAGCCATCCTTTTATTTCGGCGCATCCCATTATGAATGAATCCAAAGATAGGATCTAATTCAAGCCCATCCCTACAAATTGAGTTGGTAATCTGGCCTAACTTTTATTCTTTTGACCTTTGTACTTTTGTGTGTGCCTGCGTTTTGTGGTTATAATGATCAATGTCAAAATGTTAGGTTAGCACTGGCTATCGATAATATCAATACATCACTATAGGATATCACTGACGTCAGAGGTTGTTTGCTCGGCATTTTTCGGCATTTGAAATAATTTTTGGAATATCTCTCACAGCCGATTCCAAAAAACCAAACAAGTGATTTTGTCATGTTTACTAGGCTCTAAGGAACGCGTCAACGACATAATATTTTTTCTGCAAGTACCCTATTGCTTAACATGCATAAACGTAAAAGCAAATCATTTTGACCTAAAATATATCTCATAATAATTTGTTGCAGTGGTAGCTTTATATTCCCAAATTACGTGCCATGTACGATTCCGATTGCAAGATCCATAAATTTCTGTTAGTTTCCAGATAGAACGCCTACTGCACTTTTCTAATAATCTAAAAGTAGTTCAACGTGTTTCTGGTTTAAATTAATCCCATTAAATTGGAAAATGCAAAAATAGGTGCACTTTCCATTATTGCGTATTTCCGTTAGATACTATTTTAGCAACACCGGAGCTCGCTTCCATATTTACCCGCCTGTTTCGGATGTCTTACGATTCCGGTTTTTTCCCAAAAGACTATAAAACAGCTTGCATACAGGCGGTGCCAAAAAAGGGATCCAAAACTGTCCCAACCAACCACAGACCTATAGCTCTGCTCTCTTGTGATCAGTAAAGTGACGTCAACCAAGAGCTCATGAAATACCTAGAGCTCCATCAATTAATCAATGACCGACAATATCGATTCCGATACGAAACATCAACTGGAGATCTCCTGGCTTACGTCACACATGTGAGGAACAAACTCATCCAGTCATTTGTCGAAGCTTACGTCGTTGCTCTCGATATTTCAAAGGCATTCGATCAACTGTGGCATGCAGCTCTCTTAAACAAGCTTCCGCCTTATGGGCTCATTGTTAAGCTTGGCTGGCTCGCAGACCTCCTCTTAGGTCGGAAAATCTCTGTCGTAGTAGACGGCTTTTCCTCTTCTTTCCATGTTTCAATGCTGGGGTACCGCAGGGCTCGGTATTGGCTCCGACCTTGTTTCTGCTTCATATTAATGATCTACTCTCTAGCACTACAAACCCAGTCCACAGTTTTGCGGATGACAGTAAGCTGCATGCAGGCATCATGAGCAATAAATAGATCTCTGCGGTCGAGCTGGAACGCAGAAGACTGGCAGTGGCAGCTTCATTTTCAAAAGATCTCGATACCATTACCGCTTGGGGGCTCAAGAATATGCTAAAATTTTATGCTTCCAAGACCCAGTATTGTACGCTAACAAACAAGAAGTGCCCAAGCCAACACCCGGTTCTAATGAACAATCAAGATCTGCCAAGGAGTCACTCATTCAAGCTGATAGGAGTCAACATTACAGAAAATCTGATGTGGCACGAACACGCTGTGTCAATTGTAACAGTTGCTGGTAAAAAGCTCAGATACCTATTTAGAGCCAGAAAATACTTCTCACCATGTAACCTCCTCACGCTATATAAAGCCCTTATAAGACCTGGAGTATTGCTCTCTGGGAAGCTGCTGTCCTAACTACCCTGTCTATACTAGATGCTGTCCAGAGAAGGGCAATTCGACTAATTGGCGACCTGGCCTTAACGCGCCATCTCCAGCCAGTTTCTCACCGGCGTCTTGTTGGTGACCTCTCACTCTTCTACCGATATTCAAACGGAATCAGCTCCTCTGAGCTCTCCTCTATCGTTCCGCCGTTCACCGCTCTTAATCCTCATCCTAAAGCGGTAATTCTTCATACATCAAGAACCGAGCGGTACAACCGCACATTAATTTATTCTCAGGGTGTTTTAAGAGAATATGGATATCAAGGATGAATATAAAATTTTCTAGAACGCACTTTCCGCTTCGCCTGAGGCCATTTATAAAATTCTGAAGCAGTTTCGCGATAAATATTTATTGAACAAGAATTTGGCTCCAGATAGGTCAAGTGCGTCTTCCCAAAATAAATATTTGGGTGAAGTGGGTGTATTTTTAAACCTTCGATTACTACAGCCATCTGATTTATATTGCAAAATCTGACACCTATCCTGCGTATTTGTGGATTGTTTTGACGAAGTTTACGCGAAAGTAATCTGGATTTGTGATTGGAGCAGCTGATGACAGCTCCAGTCAGTTTGTGGTTACCAGAACAGAAGTAGTAGTACTGTGTTTTAAGTAGATCTTAAGGGGCCTGGATACACACATTTATACATACGTATTTGCAATGTAAAACACGATCTCACAATTTCTCGCATAACTCACTCTATTTTCAAACTGCATATATAATATTTCAGAAGGCGATGATTAAGACCTTAATGAATGACAACTATTTTCGATTTTCTCAAAAAAATTGTTTAATGTGTAGAAAACTCGCAATGCAAAATCATACATTCTATAAATTCCTGTAATATAACAACCAAACACGATATCAAAAAAAGGCTAAATAGTTGCACAATCGCAAGCTTTCTTCTTCAGTTTGCTCTTTGAGTCATTACTGTAAGTTTAAAGCTAACTTCAGGAGCTTGGAAATGCGAAATTTATTTTTATAGTGACCTTTGGACCTTACCTTTGGATTTTTGGACTTATCTGCCCTCATCTTAGACATACATACTGGAGAAAGGGAACAGGTGGCCACGCCTCCTCGTTAACACGGGAATACGTCTTTTCTTGGATTCTCAATTTCGCGCGCTATACCCTAGACCCCTTAAATCGTGAATATGAATATTTAAAATATCTGGGTCAATCTCCGTAGCAGCAGCTTTTAAGACACATATTCGTGTTTTATTCAATTTTTTTTGAGTTTTGTCGGTATGGATATATTCACAATCTTATTGTGCAACTACCTTTTTTCTTTTTTTTGATGGTAATTCTCCCGCAAAGGCTGCAATTCTATAGCTCTGTAGAAACGCTGCAGGTTGTAGCCGACTGGAAACAAATTCCCCGGCAGCTCATTCCACAGCGACGAAGTTCTTCAAAAGAAGGAATGCTGGAGGAGACTGGTTCGGGGGAAAGGGATCTCGACCTGGTAAGGATGAGCTCGCAAAGCATTTCTAGTGTACCTCGTTCGGACGGCCTTTGGTGGTATTATGTGGTCGAACTTACTCGAATATGTTCTGTGATAGAATCTGTAAAACAGGGATAGGTCGATGTTCCAGGCTGTGGAGGTCCTTTGTGAGGTTAGGCGTATCAATTAGTCTGATTGCTGAGCAATATTCCAGCGTTGGTCGGATATGTGCCTTGTAGAGCAGTAGTAGTCGCTCTGATGTATACAGCTTCCTTCAGCGGAACAAACGCTCCAAGCTTCTGGGATATCGTTTTAGCAAAACTGACGACGTGGTCAGGCCAGGATATGTTACTGTTGATGTTGACCCCCAAAAGCTTGACGGAAGATGACTCGACAATTGGGTGACCCTCCATTTCCACACAGTTTGCAAGCCAACGTGCGACTTCTTTGTAAGTGTTGTTGTCTGAGTTTTCTGTACATTGAACTGTATTTATTTACTGATCCCAGCTCGACAATTGTTTTGATATCTACGTTGATTTGTGGGGTATGATGCTGTCGCCGACGTACCGTCTCCTGGGATCATAGTGGCTTGCCTTGTTCCATGCATGATATTAGATTGGATTGGATGTTATTTTCAGCAGCTCGTAGATGTACAGCAGAAATAGTGTAGGGGATAGGACAAATCCCCATCTTAGGGGTTATGCCAACAAAAATTACTGTAGGCTGCCATAAAACGAACTGAGACGATAGTCAGATGCTGCACCATCTTTAAGTGACTAACGCGAAAAATACTTTGCGATGTATAATGTCATTGTTTAAACATACATAAGGTGCCCTTAGAAACGTGCAATACCCAAGTTAAAATAAGAAAGTGAGAGGGCAATAAAATCTATGTTCCAAAAGTATGCACGCATGGTAGCCTTGATCATGAATATTTGCCGCATTTTTAAGAAACTCTGGATGAATTGTATCTCTGCGAAGCTTCGTACTTTCTGGACTTTGGTGCATGTGCTGCGTCTTCTTCAGACAGCGCGAAGCATATTCAGTCTCCGTAGGCAGCAACTTTTAGTATCCATGTTTAGGTTTTATTTTAGTTTATTCAATTTTATGAGTCTGGATACATTTACAATCTTGTGGTGCAACTACCTTAGGGTTTATTCCTACAAAAATTGCTGTAGGCTGCCATAAAACGAACTGAGATGATACACAGATGCTGCACCATCTTTAAGTGACTAAAGCGAAAAATATTTTACAATATAAATAATGTCATTGTTTAAACATACACAAGGTGCCCTTAGAAACGTGCAAGACCCAAGTTAGAACAAGAAAGTGAGAGGGCAATAAAACCTATGTTCCAAAACTATACACGCATGGTAGCCTTGATCATGAATATTTGCCGCATTTTTAAGAAACTCTGGATGAATTGTATCGAATCAAGAGCTCTGGGAAGCTTTGTATCTTTTGAACTTTGGCGCATGTGCTGTGTCTTCTTCAGAGAGCGCGAAGCATATTCAGTCTCCGAAGGCAGCAACTTTTAGTATCCATGTTTATGTTTTATTTTAGGTTATTCAATTTTATGGATCTGGATACATTCACAATCTTGTGGTGCAACTACCTTAGGGTTTATTCCTACAAAAATTGATGTAGGCTGCCACAAAACGAACTGAGACGATACATAGATGCTGCACCATCTTTAAGTGACTAACGCGAAAAATATTTTGCGATAAATAATGTCATTGTTTAAACATACATAAGGTGCCTTTAGAAACGTGCAATACTCAAGTCAAAATAAGAAAGTGAGAGGGCAATAAAATCTATGTTCCAAAGCTATGCACGCATGGTAGCCTTGATCATGAAGATTTGCCGCATTTTTAAGAAACTCTGGATGAATTGTATCGAATCAAGAGCTCTGGGAAGCTTCGTATCTTTTGACTTTGGTGCATGTGCTGTGTCTTCTTCAGAGAGCGCGAAGCATATCCAGTCTCCGTATGCAGCACCTTTTAGTATCCATGTTTATGTTTTATTTTAGTTAATTCAATTTTTGGATCTGGATACATTTACAATCTTGTGGTGCAACTACCTTAGGGTTTGTTCCTACAAAAATTGCTGTAGGCTACCATAAGGTGAACTGAGACAATACACAGATGCAGCACCATCTTTAAGTGACTAACGCGAAAAATATTTCGCGATAAATAATGTCATTGTTTAAACATACACAAGGTACCTATAGAAACGTGGAATACTCAAGTTAAAATAAGAAAGTGAGAGGGCAATAAAATCTATGTTCCAAAACTATGCACGCATGGTAGCCTTGATCATGAATATTTGCCGCATTTTTAAGAAACTCTGGATGAATTGTGTCGAATCAAGAGCTCTGCGAAGCTTCGTATCTTTTGGACTTTGGTGCATTTGCTGCGTCTTCTTCAGAGAGCGCGAAGCATATTTAGTCTCCGTAGGCAGCAACTTTTAGTATCCATGTTTATGTTTTATTTTAGTTTATTCAATTTTATGGATCTGGATACATTTATAATCTTGTGGTGCAACTGCCTTAGGGTTTATTCCGGCAAAAATTGCTGTAGGCTGCCATAAAACGAACTGAGACGATACGCAGATGCTGCACCATCTTTAAGCGAGTAACGCGAAAAATATTTTGCGATAAATGATATTATTAGTAAATGACAGAAAGTTCTGCCGGTGCGCCATCTGGTTCCCGAAGGTAACAGCAACCAAAGAGAATCGCTGCTAACAGCACTAAACTCTTTGGTGGGGCGACAAGGGTCGTCCGCTTTTAGCCACCAGAGGAGCGCGGTTCTGTACGCAGCAGCGTATGAAAGCCGATATACGAGAGTTGCTCTATACCTCCGTCAATTCACCAGTACGCAGACAGCTGTTTCACGCTTATTTGCGATCATCAGTGCGCCATAGGTCGATTGACGGAAATAGAGAGCATCAGGTCTTTCATGTTAACAAAACATGTGAAACATGTGTTAGCAAATGACAGAAAGTTCTGCCGGTGCGCCATCTGGTACCCGAACGTAACGGCAACCAAAGAGAAACGCTGCTAACAGCAGTAAACTATTTGGTGGGACGACAAGGCTCGTCCGCTTTTAGCCACCAGAGGAGCGCGGTTCTGTACGCAGCAGCGTATGAAAGCCGATATGCGAGGGTATATAGAGCAACCCTCGTATGATAATATCATTGTTTAAACATACATAAGGTGCCTTTAGGAACGTGTTAAAATAAGAAAGTGAGAGGGCAATAAAATCTATGTTCCAAAACTATGCACGCATGGTAGCCTTGATCATGAATATTTGCCGCATTTTTAAGAAACTCTGAATGAATTGTATCTCTGCGAAGCTTCGTACCTTTTGGACTTTGGTGCGTGTGCTGTGTCTTCTTCAGAGGGCGCGAAGCATATTCAGTCTCCGTAGGCAGCATCTTTTACTATCCATGTTTATGTTTTATTTTAGTTTATTCAATTTCATGGGTCTGGATACATTTACAATCTTGTGGTGCAACTACCTTAGGATTTATTCCTACAAAAATTGATGTAGGCTGCCATAAAACGAACTGAGACGATACACAGATGCAGCATCATCTTTAAGTGACTAACGCGAAAAATATTTTACAATATAAATAATGTCATTGTTTAAACATACACAAGGTGCCCTTAAAAACGTGCAATACCCAAGTTAAAATAAGAAAGTGAGAGGGCAATAAAATCTATGTCCCAAAACTATGCACGCATGGTAGCCTTGGTCATGAAGATTTGCCGCATTTTTAAGACACTCTGGATGAATTGTATCGAAGCAAGAGCTCTGGGAAGCTTTGTATCTTTTGGACTTTGGTGCATGTGCTGTGTCCTTGCTCCGAAGGCAGCAACTTTTAGTATCCATGTTTATGTTTTATTTTAGTTTATTCAATTTTATGGATCTGGATACATTTACAATCCTGTGGTGCAACTACCTTAGGATTTATTCCTACAAAAATTCATGTAGGCTGCCATAAAACGAACTGAGACGATACACAGATGCTGCACCATCTTTAAGTGACTAACGCGAAAAATATTTCGCGATAAATAGTGTCATTGTTTAAACATACATATACATAAGGTGCCTTTAGAAACGTGCAAAACCCAAGTCAAAATAAGGAAGTGAGCAAAACTATGCACGCGACGTATATTCGCAACAAAGTATCTGCATTCATGACGAAATAACATGTCACGCTCCAGACGGTACACGCTACTGTTGTAAACAAATACAAGTTTGCAATAAACATTTTTAAGTGTAATGGAGACGAAAACGGAGTGTTAAGAGCGCAGTTTGATCAGTCTGTTCGTAAAAGTCTGCTGCCAGTTCGTTAAAAAATCAGCGCCTTGTAGAGATGCACTTATTCATCGCATGTTTGTAACTATGTATATCAATTACGTATACAGGGTGTATCAACGATGTGTGGGTGGACCATAGCTGCTTACCTATTCGAAATAGGAAAAAATATCTCAAATAGAAAATGTAGGGGCCAAAAAAGTCTATGTTCCGAAACTGTATACCAATAACTGTGTGACTTATGAAAGTTGTTCTGTTCAATGAAGCACTCTGTATATTATTGTTTAATCAGATCCTTGATCAATTTTAATGTGACCATATTTATCACACATGAATAGAATAGAATAGAATAGAATAATTTATTGGTGCTTCTACACAAAATGTGCTTACACAGGTCAAGAAGAAATTGTTGACTAGTTGTAAAAAAATATAAAGAATACATAAAAATTAGCATACACTCACAGATAAAAGTATATAATAATAATAACAATAATTTATAATGATTTATTGGTGCTCGTACACATAAATGTGTTTGCACAGGTCAATAGAGAAATTATTATTGACTAGAAATATTGAAAAATATGCAAATACATATGTAAAAGGTCAACATACACTATAAATAAAAACACAAAAGACAAGGTTTGACAAAAAAAAAGTATGACAATGGCAACAATCACTAGTAATATAGAAAAATATACAAACACACAAAGGTCAACATACACTTCATGAGAACAAACCGTTCAGGTGCAAATCACCATTTGTGGTACAAGTAGATATCAGAAAAAAATTGAATATCGCAGTGATTATAAAACTTGGAATGCTAGATAGATCAATTAAGGAAACTTCAATCAGAGATAACTTGATTTTAACTTCCCCGACAAAGGAGGGGTAAGTTTTAGAATCGGGCCATTTCGCAAATTTTACTGAAATCACCGGACGAGGTATCACTTCCACGGTAAAATCACCTTTTGATTCATTTTTTGAAAAGAAAATGCCATGTTATATTATTATTTTTCAGACCAACCCCACTAAGTGGTCTAAAAGATAAATAACTAAAACCTTCCTACGACAGTCAAGTTTGAGATCATTTGGATCATTTTTGTAGCAGTTACTGCCATTTTGAAGTTCGAAAATTTGCTATTTTGCTAATTTTGTACCCGCCATTTTGAAAATTTTACGGCATGCGCGATAGCGTTTTCAACATAAGAAGACATGCTCTGTATTATGATAAAATTGTATTTCACTTTATGACATTATTGTTTAAGTTACCTCTACCCCAACCTTCACCCCTTTTTTATCGCCATCATCATCAGCGGGACCAAAAATTGGATTTTTGTTTATTATAATAACCTTTTTATAGTGACCAGGTTTGAAGAAAATCGGAAATCTTTGGCTTTTTGGTATCCGCCTGCGTGTGTCTGTCGGTACGTCCGCGATTTCGTTCTCCAATGATTACTTAGAAACACCTTAAGTCATTGCTCCCAAATTTGGCCAACTTGAATTCATAAAGGTCCTTTCGGGTTGAAAAGGTTTTGGTGCCGATGCAAAAAAAGTGTAATACAATATATAAATGTGATAGCACCAATTGAAAAAGAATATGTCTTTATATCTAAAACGATATATCACATGCTAATTTTTTCTGAAATGAAGGCTAAAAAAATAAATAAGTTGAAATACTCAAATGTTATTAACTGATGTATTTGTGTATTGTGTGTGATGTATTTAACCCGTGTGGGGGCGGGTTAGAATATCTCCCATCGTATATCCTGCGTGTCGTAAAAGGCGACTAAAAGGAACACCGAACTACTGTCGGTATAAGCAGTAACCTCTTCTCAACCAACAGCTTTGGGCGGACGAGTTGAGAAGAGTCAGGACACCTTCTTGTCCTATGGGTGAGAAATTGCCCCTAAAAGCGGATGAACCATCTGGTCAACGACATGAGGATGCAGAAAGCAAATGGAAATGAATGAATAAGGACCAGAGGCTATCCAGCACGGAATGTGGCTGGTGCATAGGCCACACGATGGGCCCTTTTGCGCCTCTATCCGCGCTAGTTCCTAAGAACTGCCCTTTTGGCAAAGGCAAGTACATTCTTAGGTCCTATCCGTTTTATCTCTCTTGGTTCCAAGGTTCTTGAGCCCAGCATAGTCTGCCTGTGATAACCCAGGGTTTCACAGCGACACAAGATGTGTGCCGAGGATTCTTCCTCTTCACCACACCACGTGCACGTTGGGTCGTTGACCACCCTCATCACAAACAAGTGACGCCTGAAGGTGTTGTGACCCGTTAATAAGCCTACTAGCAATCTCAAGTTACTCCTATCCAGAGAGAGACAAAATCGTCCTATTCTCTCTGCAGGCCCTGCTAATAGCTCCCGAGCCTGACGGAGATGACCAGAGATGTTGTTCCATCTCAGAGAGTGTTGATTCTGGATCCACTCTCCAGTTGATTTCCTAATCAAGTTTGCAGACAGTCCCAAGGCTGGTTCCGGATCCCATCCTAGCCAGATGATCCGCCATTTCATTACCCTTTACATCAGCGTGCCCACATCAGTGATACCTTGTGTTTAGCTGAGATGTCGTCAAGAGCCCTCCTGCACTCCAGAACCAGTCCCGACGTTATTTTCCAAGCACTCAGTGCTTTGTTGGCTGCCTGACTGTCAGAGCAGATAGTAATCCGCCTCCTAGACCCGTCAATTTCCCGAATACGATTTACACAGGCAAGTATCGCATAGACCTCAGCCTGGAATACTGTGGTGTGCCCCCCAAGAGGGAATGAAAGTCTTGTATGGGGTCCGTAGACTCCCGAGCCCGAGCCCTCTCTAGCGAGTGAACCGTCTGTGTACCAGACCTGTCCTCCTCCTTCGATGAGCTGTCTTTCCCTAGACTCCCACTCTTCCCTTGACGGGAACACCACCGTAAATTTGCGATTGAAGCGATGCGTAGGAGAAACTATATCGCTCCTCGCCAACAAAATAGGACTATCCTCCTGCAACTCTGCTAAGCAAATGGAAAACTACTGCATTAAAGATCTTAAAGATATCCCAAGAGAAACTCGTAAAATGAGTAAATTATCATATGTCCCTTTTTTCTCAAGATAGCTAAAAAAATTAAATAGAGTGAAATGAACAAACTTCAATAACTGCTGTAATAAGGTTATGGTAAAACAAGAACAGGGGATGAACAACAACCACTTAAGTCGGGGAAGTTCCTAGAACGAAGTTTACCTCGTTCAATGTCCTCATTTTATTCGAATGGGTAGGCTTTATTTTTTATTCGACCAAATGTAAAATTTGATAGTTTCTCAAATGATAAAAGTTTTTTAATATCAATCTCTGTAGTTTTCTTTCAGTTTCAAGTTTTCAATCAAATAGGTTTTTTGTAATTTTCCTACGTCTATAAGCAACATAGGAAACTGGAACAAAACAAATAACTTAGCAGAAACATTAAGAGGAACTAGAATAGAGAGAGAACATTATAAAAACTTCTTACAAACGCGTGAACCCTGTCAGACTAAAATTTCGCATCTAACGATAAAAAAGTATTCGTTTCTGTCAAGTCAAAAGTCACGATACCTCTGTCTGGAGTCCTGGAAATTCTTTAGTACCTCAAGATCGCAGAAAATGAAGAATTAATTAAAATCTGTTCAAGTTATAAAACAATTTACCTGGCAAAAAACTAAATATCTGTTAGTACGAGTATTCCATTTTTGCGATCTTCAGAACCTTCAGAAGCATACTAGGTGATCCATCTCTTGTACACAAAACAGGTTTTTACCTTTTCAACAGAAACTAATTATTCTTAGACAATTTTTATAAAAATGTGTTCAGAAAACGACCGTTCTTATTGGTCCAACTTTTCGTTAAACTCTAGATGTTCACAAAATGCTCATTTCACGTTAAAAAAATTGACAACGGTTACTCATTGGCTCCATTTATTTAATATTTTTCTGTGCAAAAGGTCTTCAATGAACCTGTGGATCGTGGAAGTCTAAATACTTCAGTAACCGCACATAATGAACACATGACATTTTAACCTTCACTAAATATTAAACACATTTCATAAAATAATTGCTATAAAATCCGCAATTACTGTTGACGCTCCCAGATAGTATCCCGTCTTGAAAGCTCGGCAATTCATGTCTGAGGTAATAGATTAATTGGGCGAATTAACTAATTCCTCTAAACCTGATGTAATTAAGATGACCGAGAACGATGTCAAGGAAAACTTCGAGATCTGAACGGCTTATGTGTGTTTATCTGTGCTGTGAAAAATAGAGTGAAAATAGAACTGGCGGGGTATTTTTGACGCTTTGTTTATATGCGACACAAATATCAACAAAGGGTAGACATAAACTTTTATAGAAGAGGGAGTACTATGATCAAAGATAACTCAAATCTATTTAAGGTCATTGTCGACACACAGAGCGATACGTGGGACTTACAGATCACAGAAACAACGATAAGTGTTTCTGTGATCTGTGGTGGGACCTTAGCTCTTGTGCACTCTAAGGTCAGGGTGTCATTTTGTAAAGTCTGTCAGGCCTGGGAACCCAAGAATCAGACAAAGAAACAAGAGAAGAGGAAAATAAGGAGGAAGGGTGGAGAACAAAACAAAAGGCGGGTTCCTTTATGGTCAGTCTTCCGCAAGTGCTGAAAGCCTATGGCGCAGTAGAACCGCTGCGAGAGGATAAGTGACGCCGCACGTTAGATTTGAAACGCTGCAGGTTGTAGCTGTCGGGAGACAGATTCCCCGGCAGCTTATTCCACAGCGTCGAAGTTCTCCAAAAGACGGAATGCTAGAGGATACTGATTCGAGGAATAAGGACCTCTACCTTATAGGATGATGTCGCAGGGCCTCTCTAGCTTTCGTCGTTCGGACGGCATTTGGTCTTATTATCTGGGAGAACTCACGTGAACATCTTACGTGATAAAATCTGTTAAGCTGGACAGGTCAGCCACGCTTCTTCGATGTTTCAGGACCAAGATTAATGCTGAAGAAGGTAAGACATTGGACTGGCCTCAATTTACAGATATTATTGATAATACCATAAGGCAGATAGCGATTTGTCAAAATTGTTGCCAAAAGTCTATAGGAGCAAGGTACTTTCTGTAAAAAGGAGAAAACGAAGAATAAGAAGAGAAGGAAGAAAAAATAGAAAGTAGAAGAAGAATATATTGCTTTAAATATATTACCTTTGGGGTCAATATTGAACAATCTACTTTCCAAAATTTGAGATATTACATATATTGCAGGAGAAGCGTCAAAAAATGATTTCAGCAAAAAAATTGTCTGAGGCGGGGTGTTTTTCTCCCGCTAAGCAGAAATGAGCATATTTTGAGAAAACCCATAAGAAAATCAGTAATTATTTCAACGTACAGAAAAGCTATTAAAAACCAGCAAGGCAGATACTGAGACTGAGGTCTACATAATTCTACAGGGTGTCCAGTAAGTGTGTAATTCTTCGATATCTCGCAAGGTATACCTGATAGAAAAAAATGTCCTTTGTGAGGTTAGGCGTATTGATTAGTTTAATTAGATAGTGGACAGAAGCTTTAGAAACTGCTTCGGAACGGATCCCCACACATAGAAGTAATATTGCAACGATTGTCGTATCTGTGTCTTGTGGAGTGTGCTATTGTTGATGTGATCCCCAAATGCTTGACGGAAGGTGACTCGACTTTTGGTAACTCTCCATTTCCACAGTTGATACGCCAACGTGAGACTTTTTCATCAGTGCCGTTTCCTGATATTTCTGTACGTTAAACTGTACTTTATCTACTAATCCCCACTCGACAGTTGTTTTTATATTTACGTTGATCTGTGAGGCATGTTGCTGTCCGTGACGTACCGTCTCCTGGGATGATAGTGGCTTGCCTGGTTCCATGCACGATATTAATGTATTATACTGTCGTCTCCGAAGCTGTAGATTGGATTGGATGTTATTTACAGCAGCTCGTTTATGTACAGCAGAAACAGTGTAGGGGATAGGACAGAACCCTGAGGACCACCAGCGTTTATTGAAAATACGTCTGATAAACAGCCTTTGACTACAACAAACAGAGATCGGCCGTTCTATTCAGCCACTGACGCAGGCCAGGTGGTAGTCTATAGGCAGTAAGCTTGACCAAAAGCCCCTTATGCCACACTGTCAAAGGCTTTCGATATGTCAAGCGCAACAGCACGGGATTCGCCATGATTTTCAATTCCTCTGTTCCACAAATGAGTGACGTAAGCCAGGAGGTCACCCGTAGAGCTATGATTACGGAAGCCATACTGGCGATCATCTATGATATTGTTGTCCAGATATTTCAGGAGCTGTATGTTAATCACAGTCTCCATAACCACAGGTCTGTAGTTGATGTGATCGATTTTTTGCTTTTCTTTGAAATGGGTTGTATGTAGCCAATCTTCAATGTAGCGAGAAACACGCCTCGCTGATACGATAGTTTGAAGAGCTTGCAAAAAGTAGGTGGAAGCTCGGCGGCACTGCGTTTAAAAACAATGACATTTTTGATACGTCAGATCATATAAATGCACCAAAAACGCTAAAATCAATAAAAATTAACTGGCAATAGGGTACTTGCAGAGGTCGTGAAATCGCCTCGGGAGTATACATAGCGTAAAGAAAACCATATCAAGAAGCAGTAGGAAACAAGAACACGATTTTACTGACGGCCAAAAAAAGATATTTGCAAAATAAAATAAGGATATATTCAAATTTTTCCACGTGACTTAAAACAAGGGCTAACGTCACAGGTATCTTATCGATATCGACAATCGATACTGCTACATCGCAGGTCAGTGAGATTCAACTGCAAACTAGAGATGATCTGAATTCTTTAGCAATGCGACTCAATTTATTGATACTTAGACATATTTGAAACAGGCAATTAACCCACTAGCATTTTCGTTGCAATACATTTTTATATCTGATAGGTATCACAGTTCATCCTGTTTGTGACCCAGATTCGCAACTAATCGAAGCCATCATTTTATTTCGGCGCATCCCATTATGAATGAATCCAAACATCTAATTCAAGCCCATCCCTACAAAGTGAATTAGTAATCTAGCCTAACTTTTATTCTTTTGACTTTTGTATATACTTTTGCGTGTGACTGTGTTTTGTGGTTATAATGATCAATGTCAAAATGTTAGGTTATCACTGGCTATCGATATCGAATATCAACACTTTACATCCCATCACTATAGGATATCACTGACGTCAGATGTTGTTTGCGCGGCATTTTCCGGCATTTGAAATAATTTTTGGAATATCTCTCACAACCGATTCCAAAAAACCAAACAAGTGATTTTGTCATATCTACTAGACTCTAAGGAACGCGTAAATGACATAATATTTTTTCTGCAAGTACCCTATTGTCGTTAGCTAGAAACTACCAAACTGATATCAGAATCACGGGCCCTCATTCATAAAACATTTACTTGTACCTTTGTTTTACAGTTTAGATAAAGACAGTAGTATCAATTTGAAACATATTTACTCATTCCAATTACATTAGATCATCCTATGAGAGTGATCTACTGACATTTGACATTCCGTATAATTAGCGTAAATTTCCTCTTATCAATCCTTGCTCCTTGCTTTTGTAAAAATTATAAATGGCTTTATGGTGTAAAAGAAAGTAAAGAGATAACCGCATACATTTTTAAGCGGCTCATGGAACAAAGATTTATGTATTTTGTACGGTAAAGGAACTGTAGGTGTCACTTTGGTGAGATCATCTGTTATAACAACGCTGTTCTTGGATTTTATTATCACCACTCTGTTGTTTTTCGTAGAATTCGAGGTGCGGCGGCTTTGAGGTGTTTGCGAGAAATCTTGTTAAATTAATACGACTACTTTTATGAACTCAAAGAGCTACATGAAGAGATAGCATGATGTAACGTTTTTATTTCTTTTTTGAATAGAACAGGTTGTTTTATTTGCTTCATGGTATCTGGAAGTTTATTAAAGTACCTAGGGCCTTGATTCAGGGTGTCCCACGACGATTAAGACAAGCAATATATCGGAACTGGGCAGTAGTAACGAATTATAATTTTGGGGGTGTAAATTAGAACGAATATAATATATTTTCTTATTATTGTGTCAGCCAATGAGTTATTTGTTTTTGATCACGCGACGTCCGATTCAAAATTTTTAATGTGACACCCTGTATATTTGTGACTTTTTGTGTTCCTACCGATAAAAAAATTGCAACAAACTAGCACACTTGGGGTCTAAAGTGATTAATTCAAGAGCTGCAGGTACTTAAAGGATGGTACCACTACCATTGAATATGACACATGTACCCCTACATTTAAATTATTTTGGTAGTGTTTCATAAGGATAGTGGTACAGTCCTGTAAGTACCTGTAGCTCTTGAATTAATCACTTTAGACCCCAAGTGTGCTGGTTTGTTGGAATCGTTTTATCGGGAGGAACACAACACAAAAAGTCACAAATATAAGGGTGTCCCATTAAAAATTTTGAATCGGACGTCACGTGACCAAAAACTAATACCTCACTGGGTGACACAATAATGAGAAAAGATACTATATTTGCTCTAATTTACACTGTCAAAATTATGAGTCGCTACTACTGCCCAGTTCCGATATATTGCTTGTCTTAATCGTCGTGGGACACCCTGTATATGAAAACCCTCTATGTTTCTAAATCAAGTTCAGCTACAGATCTAGTTTGGGTTGTGGGTTGTGAAGATCTGCTCAGGCTGTAATGTAAATACGTAGGTGGTTGGTTAAAGTGGGAACTATTTTATTTTTATACTATATTACTATTTTAAGCAAAATATTCTGTAATCTGTACAGTTTAAATAATATCCAGGTTGTAGGTTGCTGTTAAAACTTTTTTTTGTACTTCAACTCTTAAAACTCATCCCCATTTTTTTTCAAATAGCACCACATAGGTTTTTCTACACAAATTGAGTCCTTATACTGGTATTAATCAAAATCTCGCAGTATCTTTTATTTTATACGCAAATTTATTTTTTTCGTAAAATCATAAGCATATCATAAATAAAATAAGAATTTTCTTGACGCAAAAAGCCGATAAAAAAAGCTGATTGGATTTTTAAGGGTACTGAATGACCTATAATACATACTTCTGAAAACAAATGTCTTTTTATGCTTTTTCACGAATATTACGAAAATATTACCCCTCAAGCAAATACTCATTTTTATTTATCTAATGTCAATGACTTTACGAAAATTGTGTATGATCAAAGGCACTTCAATATATTAAATAAAAGAATGACCTCATTAATACAGGAAAATATGTGGGGTGCTATTTAAAAAAAAAAAGTAGGGGGTAAGTTTTAGGAGTTGAAGTAAAAAAATGTTCCAGAAGCATGGTACGATGGGTCATTCGGTACCCTTGAAAGACCCATTTAGTTTTCTTTTTTATCTGTTTTTCTTACGCCTCACACAAATACTTATTTATTTTAGGCTTATGACTTTACGAACAATATAGGTTTTTGTATAAAATCAAAGGAACTACAAGATAAAATGAGGATTAATTTTGTGTAGGAAAAACTATTAGGTGCTGTTTGACAAAACAAATTTGGGGGTGACTTTTAAGGGTTGGAGTACAAAAAATGTTCCAAAGGCATGGTATGATAGACCCTGTAGTACTTTCAAACATTGCACTGACTTTTGGCTTGAATATCACGTGTCAAGGAAACAGTATAATTTTTATAATGAAAGAAAACACTATGTGTAAGAGAGGATAGAGAAGAGAAGAGAAAATAATAAATAAGTTCCATAGTTCAGCTGCAGATCTAGTTCAATTTGTGAGTTGTGAATATATCCGCTCCAGCTGTAATGTAAATATGATGTAAACCGTTTGGTTTCTTCCTAAAGTTACTTTGTGAGAAATAGTTTATTAACACGTATTACTATTATAACCAACGCATTCTGTATAGTCTGAAAATATTGTAATGTTGTAGTACCAAGTCAACCTACCTGACTTCATTTCTAAACTAATCCTTGTTAGTGAAAACAAGTGCTTAGTTGAATGATATACAGTGTTATGGCGAAAATTATCGTATCAACAGTAATAAATTATACGAGTGTAGGCGGTTAGTAAATCACTAAAAATAGCCTGCAATTATTTGGATACGGCGTAAAACTTTATTACCTGGCTAGTTAAGAATAGCAGCACCTGAGGGGCATGACTAAACAGAACGGCAGGTGTAATGCCTAAAAGTATTGATTGACGAGTTATTACAGGCACACAGCTGCACATCACGTCTTAAAAACAAATTTTGGATAATAACAACAATTTTGGATATCAAGGAAGCTTATGGCGAAAAAACTTTATTTAGATGAGAAAATCTTGGGGTTGTGGCCAGAATTTTGAAAAAATAAACTGGGTCGCAGCATAGAGGAGACTCTGGTGCTAACAGCCAAGCTTTCGGCAATGCTTATTGCTATCTTCAGGGCTTTCTACATAGTTAGAAGAAAAAAAAGAAATAATATAATAAGCATTGCCGAAAGCTTGGCTGTTAGCACCAGAGTCTCCTCTATGCTGTGACCCAGTCTCTTTTTTCAAAATTCTGGCCTTTAAATTCATTCAAATATGGTTTAAAACAATAGATAGTGAATAATAATCGCAGTAAAATTCACCAAGTTGTTGACATATGTAATACCTATTATTACTAATATCTATAGAATGCAAAATATTTGAATACAAATATTCCTGAATTAACCCTTATTTGTTGCTTCTATTTTATAATAATTACTTTGTACCCAAGCACAAGTTTTTGACTTTTTTGAGACACTTGTTGTTTATTGTATTTTGTATATATTTACAATAAACGCTATATTACTATTATTATCATTAACCCCAAGATTTTCTCATCTAAAAATTTTGGATGTACTATGTAAGGCCGTCGTCCAATGTATTTGCGGTTCTTGGGTTTTTAGGCTTTGCCACCATGAGTGGATGGTATCTTCAGAAGCTATTTCACATTGGCGACTTCCTAAATACTGTATTTTGGAAGTCGCCGAAGTGAAGTAGCTTCTGAAGATGACATGCACTCGTGGTGGCGAAACGTCAAGCCACAACGTTCAACAACGTCAGCTTAAAAAGTCCAAAAACCACAAATTCAAAAAAAAACTTTTCAAAAATTCGTCACTGTCACAATGATCTCAATTTCACCCTCATATCTGTGGACACATCTGCAATATGATATGAGATCTCTTAATACAAGGAATACCACCGAAAATTCCTTTCAGAAATTGTAAACTACGATCAGGAGTAAGTGCTCAAGTATAGGTTTTTGTTTTATAAAATTACACAGACCAGCAATACTTGCAAATATTCGCGTGAGAGGTATCCGAATACTAAGCAATAAAGTTAGTAGTTGCCACGACCTAATGTTTATCAAAAAGTGCTAAGGCAACATGTATGTCCTCAAAGGTAATGTTCAGATAGCGCTGTAAAGTATAGAATATTATCAACATCATTTTCTTAGTGCGATAGAGAGTCCTCTATGAACACAGAAAAATTGGACTTTTGCCATCCTCTACCATACCCACTCCACCAACTGTAACTCTTTCCGAAAATAATGGTAATTCAAGATGGATCAGGAATCAGAGGATTTTTGTTTTAGGCTAATAAAAATTCCACAAATATGTCGTTAAAATAGGCTAGGCAAAATAGATTTTATCTGTAAGAAATAGTATATTGGCGAGTCTCCAAGACGTCTCAAATAATTTACAATCATTCGATATAAAAAATACATAAAAAAGGAGCAACGAAAAAAATGACCATTCAGCTAGTCAGTTTCTGTCTCCGGCCATTGTTTTGAGTTTCAGCTTCAGGTAAAGAAGATCAAAAATAATGTTCATACCCATCAGATCTTCGAGTTGACACTAAATATCTGAAATCGTTATCTGACTTCGTATCAGGACAAAAACTCGTATGGTGTATAGGTTGAGGGTGCCAATTTCATATCCGGCTATTGTTTTGAGTTTCAGCCTCAGGTAGAGAAGATCAAAAATTTTTAGACCTTCAGATCTTCCAGTTTACCGTAAATATCTAAAATCGTTATTTAACTTCTTATGAGAATGAAAACTCGTATGGTGTATAGTTTGAGGGTGCGAATTTCAAATCCGACCGTTGTTTTGAGTTTCAGCTTCAGGTAAGAAAGATCTAAAATTTTCAGACCCTCAGATGTTCAAGTTCACCCTAAATACATATACAAAATTGTTATCTAACTTCCTGTCAGAACGGGAACTCGTAAGACGTATAGTTTGAGGGTGCGAATTTCAAATCCGGCCGTTATTTTGAGTTTCATATATGGGTAAAGAAGATCAGAAATGTTCAAACTCTCAGATTTTTAAGTTCACCCTAAATATCCAAAATCGTTATCTGACTTCGTATGAAGACGAACGGTGTATATTTTGAGGGTTCCAATTTCAAATCCGGCCGTTGTTTTGAGTTCCAGCCTCAGGTAAAGAAGAACAAAACTTTTCAGACCCTCAGATCTTTAAATTCACCCTAAATATCCAAAATCGTTATCTAATTTCCTATCAGGACAAAAACCTGTATGGTGTATAGTTTGAGGGCGCTTATTACAAATCCGGCCGTTGTTTGTTTCAGCCTCAGGTGAAACAGATCAAACATTTTCAGACCCTCATAGCTTCACGTTCACCCTAAATGCCAATTTTAAATACGGCCGTTGTTTTAAGTTGCAACCTCAGGTAGGTAACGACCATAAGACATTTTTGTTTAAACTTTTGTTGTAATGATAATTGATTATTTTATTATGCCTGTCGATTGTTCACTTACAAATATGATTCTTCCGTCGTTAAATCGGACACGCACTGCTATTTCGCAATCTAATTAAAGACATTTGAACTATTATGGATAAACATTTTTTTTCTCAAAAAATCACGAAATTGCTTGTCTTATGACTCACACTGCAACCCTAGAATGCGAGACGAAACCACATTATATTCCGGATTAAGAAAACTTAGAAAAAGCTATGGCTCAATCTTTGGTCTGGAAAACATTGATAACACCCGTTCTACATCAACAATAAATTCATGGTTTTAGTTCGTGGATTCAGTTTGTGGTCAAAACTGACAAGTGTAAAACAGGAATTGGATCTGTTCTAATCTGTGGTCAAGTTTCACGTAAAATTCGGTAGTGCCAACCTTAAAAATCATATGATGCATGTCATGCATGGTGCATACCCGTTTCTGTACATTATTAAACATTTTCTAAATAAAAACTCGCAATTAAATTGACAGTTTTACTGTCAAAAGGCCACAAGCAAATACGAATTAAACAGATCTTGCGAAAACCGCTAATCATATCACCGCAACAGTGTTGGCAGCACTGCATGCTGTCACAAAATCCATGGTTTCATCCACAGATGTAAAACACAATCAATTTGACCTTGAAGACGACCATGGATTGATCAATGAATAAACTTGCGGAGAAAATGTCGATATAAAACGGATATAAGACATTTCCCTGAAGCATATCTCTCTATACTGGATCACACTCAACTGACGACTTGTAAGCACAACATAGGCGTAGTTAGGGGGGCTTGAGGGGCTAAGCCCCAAGAATGCCCCCCAAAAATCCAAAAATAATTCGTTCTGTTATGTTTATTGTATCTAGGGGGACTTGAGCCCACCCCCCCCCCCCTTCCAGATCTAGAACTTAAGCCTCTCCAGATTCAGGGACTTAACTACGCCTATGAAGCACAATCGCAATTAATCTTTATTTTAACAAAGTATTGATCGATACTGTAAACGTAAACTATGTATTTATACATAGCAATATAAATTGCTGGAATAATTTACGTTCACGCCTATTAATTAAATCATAAGTATTATAGCAAAATGATGTATGTTATTAGAACTGAGTTTTGTCGGAAATTGCAGCTTATAGCAGCAGCGCTTGATCATAACAGTTGCAAAAATGCCTAACAAACTTGTAAATACATTTGCCCTTGCCAGCTAATATCGCAAAATTCAAAACGGACCGCTGCTAATAAAATTGAAGTGGGTCATTGTTTATAACTATTAATTTTTGTATTTTATTACACGATACTTTACAATTCAACGAAAGAAGCTTCGGCAGTGAACGTTTTTGTCCAGTAAATATTTTAAGGCTGGGGGTTTTTTCCAACGTATTAGATTAATATTTGGATACAGAAGGATTTAAGGTATAGTTTGCTAATTTTCCCTAAATTAGTTTTCTTTTCACTTCCCACACCGATAGGTGAGGGGAGCATTGTGATCGCGAAAATTCTCGATTTTGAGATAATCCACTTTTTGGGCGTTTCACGATGTCTACATAACGTAAATCCACGTCACTCATTTCTGTCGGTCTGTCTGTCGCGTTTTTCTGCCCTCGTAATCTCCGTAACCGCTGCATGGATTGTGATGAAATTTGGGTAGCGATATGCTGTGGGGTCGTAGTAGGTAATGTTCCTATAAATTTGAAAATCGTTATACGGGGGGCGGAGTAATTAGCAAAAAACGAAAAATTTCAAATACGCCTCAAACTTCGTTTTTAGGCGTTTTAGGGGTTCCTGATCATTTTCTACTTTGTTTTGGGTGGGGGTGAATTTGGGGTGGTTGGGGGGTGGGGGTTTGTAATACCGAAAAATTTGTTGTATTCATAATGGGCTCTCTAATGACCTGTGAATGAAAGACCTAGCGCCATAATACAATTTTTTAGGTCCATCCGCACATTGCCTAGCTTATAATAGAAACCAAGGGACAAGGACAAGGGAATAATTTGTGATGTATACATCCGAGTGTTGTTTTAGTTTTAGATCGTTCTTTATTGCGTAACGCCAAAATTATCGAATGGATTTTAATGAAATTTTGACACAGTATTACTGCCACGGCGAGGATGGAAAGCGCGTATGTTTTGGAAAAATCGTGTCAGTGGCGGCGCGGCAATAATAAAAAAACTAAAAATGTAGAAATAGCTCAAACTTTGTTTTTCGGCGTTTTAGGGGTTTCTGATCATTTTTTACTTTTTTTGGGGTGGGGGTGAAATTGGAGTGGTTAGGGGGTGGGGGGTTGTAAAACTCAAAAATTTATTCCATTTATAATAGTGTCCATTGACCTGTGAAAGAAAGACCTAGCGGCATAATAGACGTTTGTTAGGTCCATCGGAACATTGCCTTGGCTATTACAGAAATCAAGGGATTTGGTATTGGTAGGGGTAGGTATTGATTCAGGTCGTTCTGAATTTAGTAACATGGAAATTATGGAATTAATTTTAATGAAATTTAGACACAGTATTATTACCGCGGCAAGGATGAAAAATGCGTATGGTTTTCAAAAATCGTGTCAGTGGCGGCGCAGCAATAATAAAAATCTAAAAATATAAAAATAGCTCAAACTTCGTTTTTAAGCTATTTGGGGGTTCCTGATGGTTTCGTTTCGTCCAGTTAAAGCTGAATTGTGTCGTTTTAGTTCCTACGGAAAGATTTAGGAAACTATTTACTAGTTTTTGTGTTGGATGTTTTTTGACGACAGGCGGGCGATGATTTGGTTGCAACTGTTATGTGTGGGAAGTACTGAGTCAATCAACTTGACTCCATTTTTTTTTAAGTTCATCTGAATATTGGCTTGCCTATTACAGAAACCATGGGACTTAGAATTTTGTGATGCTTACATATACGAGTGTTTCGTTCTATGTATATTGCGTAAAGCAAAAATGATTTAATTGATTTTAATGGAATTTCGACACAGGAATTACTGTCGCAACGAGAATGGAAAACACTTCAGTCTCTGGAAAATCGTGTCATTGGCGGCGCAACAATAATCAAAAAACTAAAAATATAGAACCAGCTCATACTTCGTTTTTAGACGGTTTGTAGGCTCCTGAGCGTTTCGCATCGCATGCAGAATCAAAACTGTGGCGTCGTAGTTCCTATGGAGGGAGACGCAAGAAACTATTTACCAGAGTTTTTGTGTTGGGTATTTTTTTGCGGGCAAATGGATGATGATTTGGTTGCAAGGGATTTCAGAATATAGCTTCATGCTATGGGAAAATAATAAACTGGTATCATCGTAATGTGTGGGAAGTACAGAGTCAATCAACCTGACTCCATTTTTTCTGCTTTTTGCAAAAACATCAGACGTTAAACAAATTCTTATTCCATTTATATTATGCTTAGGGTTTACGAAAAAAATGAAGTCAAGTTGATTGACTCAGTACTTCCCACACATTACGCTGATACCAGTTTATTATTTTCCCATAGCAGGAAGATTTAGTCTGAGATCCCTTGCAACTAAATAATCGCTAGCCCCCCCCCCCCCCCTTAAAACTGTCTTATGCCGTTTATTTCCCTTAGTTTCCGTAATAGGCTAGGCAATGTTCGGATGGCCCTAAAAAGGTGATTTGTGTCGCTAGATCTTCCTTGACATTTTATTGGACAGCCTATTATGCTTACAAGAAATTTTTTAATTTTTCAACCCCCAACCACCCCAATTTCACCCCAACCAAAAAAACTCAGAAAATTATCAGGAACCTCTAAACCGCTTAAAAACCAAGTTTGAGCTGTTTTTATATTTTTAGTTTTTTTATTATTTCTGCGCCGCCACTGGCACGATTTATAAAAACCATACGCGTTTTCCATCCTTGCCACGGTAGTAATACTGTGTCAAAATTTCATTAAAATCAATTCATCAGTTTCCTCGTTACACAATATAGATCTATCTAAAGCAATACTCTCGTATGTTTACATCAGAAAAAATTCTAAGTTTTTTGCTTTCTGTAATAGGAAGGCAATGTTCGGATGGATCAAAAAAAGTTATTTATGTCGCCAGGTCTTCCTTCACATGTCAGTGGACAGTATATTATGAATGCAACAATTGTTTCAATTTTACAACCCCCCACCCCCCAACCACCCCAATTTCACCCCCACCCAAAAAAAAGTAGAAAATGATCAGGGACCCCTAAAACGCCTAAAAACGAAGTTTCAGCAATATTAATTTTTTTTTTGTTTTTTGCTAATTACTCCGCCGCCTATGCACCGATTTTCAAAATTATAGGAACATTACCTACTACGACCCCACAGCATACCGCTGCCCAAATTTCATCACAGTCCATGCAGCGGTTACTGAGATTACGAGGGTAGAAAAACGCGACAGACAGACAGACAGACCGACAGACAGACCGACAGACAGACAGACAGACCGACGGAAATGAGTGACGTGGATTTTCGTTATGTACACATCATAAAACGCCCAAAAAACGTATTATCTCAAAATCGAAAATTTTCGCGATCACAATACTCCCCTCACCTATCGGTGTGGGAAGTAAAAATTAATTTGCGTACCACAGTACCACGAGAGTTCATATAAAATAAGGATATCATCTGTGGATGGGAAAACCTAGGGGGTATTATCTGAAAAAAATAATTTGGGGGTGATAAAAGTCATAGACATAAAATGAATAATAATTTGTTTGAGGTGTAATATTTTCGTAAGGACAGATGCAAAAGAAAACTAAGTGGGACTTTCAAGGGTACCGAGTGACCTATCATACCATGCTTTCGAAACATTTTTTTTTACTTCAACCCCTAAAACTTACCCCCTACTTTTTTCCAAATAGCATCCCTACATTAATGAAATCATTATTTTATTTAACATCTTATAATGCATTTGACTTCATACATAAACAATTTTTTTGCAAAATCATTAACATAAGACAAATAAAATGAGCATTTGCTTTAGGCGTAATATTTTCGCAATAAAAAATCACAAAAAAGACATTTGTTTTCGAAAGCATCAGCACCCAGTCATTCAGTTCCTTAAGAAAGCTACGTTGCGTTTAAATTCAAAGGCGCTGCAAGATTTTAAATGATATAAGGACTTTTGTGCAGAAAAACCATTTAATGCTATTGGAAAAACAAAAGTTGAGGGTGAGCTTTAATGGTTGTAAAAGTATGGCTTGATAGACCCTATCCCTATAGTACTTTCAGACATTTCACTCAGTTTTGGTTTGAACTTTTTTTGTTACGAGAATATCACGTGTCAAAAAAATTCAGGGACACCCAGTATATACAGCATTTATCAAATATATTTTATACCAAAGAAAAAGCAGTAGAACCAATAAAAAATGTATCAGTTTTTTTTTTCTTCAAAAAATATGTTCTCATAAACCAGAGAAGCGCGTACCTGGAGTTTGGTGCTAAAAGAATTTAATTGCTCCCACATTAATGCTCTTATCAACCACAATATCCCAATTTCAATACGAAACTTGGCACGATGAGCAAAAATTAATTAAACCCCAGTTAGATCATCAGATTAAAAATAAGATCACTTTGATACTGATGCGCACTCACCTCAGACCGTCAAAACTGACCCCTAGCTGGACCCCTATCGATTTTTTCTCAGTACATGTATGGTTGTTATTACGCAATCTGAAAACACGAAAAACTATTTTTTCCACACCACCTGAGCGTATTTTTTGCGTGCAGGCCTGTTTTTTAAACGAGGCAGTGAGTTCGCGATTCAACTGAACGCGCGCGGTGTTTTCATAGTAGGCGCGAAGCGAAGCCGCGATGACGTCACGGCGGTCGGGAAATGTCGGCGTCGATCGGCGCGCGCCAAGGCGCTCTTGATTGACCGCCAAAAAGAAATGTTTATTGTCGCTGAGAGACGACGTTGGCCGTGGAAATGCCGCTTTTGGGATGGTTAGGGCAGGCGGATTCGTTCATAGTCTGGTACGAAGGAATTGCACTTTAGCTGAACATGTAGGTTCGGTTGTAGATTTGTCCAAAGAAATGCAAGATTTGTTAGATGAAGAAGGAACGCTTTAACTTTGCCGCGAAAACGGCTTCAAATCCGTCGGACTAGCATAGCGGTCGTATCCGCTGACTTTCAGATCTTCAGAATTGCCAAATATAGAAAATATAGAAAATTTCGGATCTTCATAGGTTTACACAAAAAATTGAAAACCTTTATTTGGCTTTCTATTAAGATGAAACCTCGTGTTTTGGATAATTTGTGGGTGCTGGTGACAAATCCGGTCGCAGAGTTGACTTTCAGTCTCGTTTGACGAAAGTATAAATTTTCAGAACTTCAGTGTGACCTCAAAATTCAAAAATCTTTATTTGCCTTTCTATTAAGGTGAAACCTCGTGTCTTGCATAATTTGGAAGTGCTGCTTACAAATCTGGTCGCAGCTTTGTATTTCAGTCTCGTTTGATGAAAATCGAAAATTTCAGTCTTTCAGATCTTCAGGTTTTCCCAAAAAACGGAATATCTTTATTTGGCTTTCTATTAAGATGAAACCTCGTATTTTGAATAATTTGAAGTTGTTGATTGAAAATCCGATCGCGGTTATGAGTTTCAGTCTCGTTTGACAAAAATCGAAAATTTTAGATCCTTCAGATCCTCAGGTTTACCTAAAAAATCGAAAATCTTTATTTGCCCTTCTATTAAGATGAATCCTCGTGTTCTGTATAATTTGAGGTTGTTGATTGAAAATCCGGTCGCAGTTATGAGTTTCAGTCTCGTTTGACAAAAATCGAAAATTTTAGATCTTTCAGATCTTCAGGTTTCCCAAAAAACTGAAAATCTTTATTTGGCTTTCTATTAAGGTGAAACCTCGTATTTTGAATAATTTAAAGTTGTTGATTGAAAATCCGGTCGTAGTTATGAGTTTCAGTCTCGTTTGATGAAAATCGAAAATTTTAGATCTTTCAGATCTTCAGGTCTCCCAAAAAACTGAAAATCTTTATTTGGCTTTCTATTAAGGTGAAATCTCGTATTTTGAATAATTTGAAGTTGTTGATTGAAAATCCGGTCACAGCTATGAATTTCAGTCTCGTTTGACAAAAATCGAAAATTTCAGATCTTTCGGATCTTCACGTTCACTTAAAAAATCGAAAATCTTTATTTGTCTTTCTATCAAGATGAAACCTCGTGTTTTAGATAATTTGAGGGTGTTGATTACAAATCCGGTCGCAGTTATGAGTTTTGGTCTCGTTTGACGAAAATCGAAAATTTCAGATCTTTCGGATCTTCAGGTTTTTCCAAAAAACTGAAAATCTTTATTTGGCTTTCTATTAAGATGAAACCTTGTATTTTGGATAATTTTAGGATTCTCATTACAAATCCGATCGCACTTTTGAGTTTCTGTCTCGTTTGATGAAAATCGATAGTTTAGAATCTTTCAGATCTTCAGGTTTACCTAAAAAATCGAAAAACTTTATTTGCCTTTCTATTAAGATGAAACCTCATGTTTTGGATAATTTGATGGTGTTGATTACAAATCCGGTCGCAGTTATGAGTTTCGGTCTCGTTTGACGAAAATCGAAAATTTCAGATCTCTCGGATCTTCAGGTTTTTCCAAAAAACTGAAAATCTTTATTTGGCTTTCTATTAAGGTGAAACCTCGTATTTTCAATAATTTGAAGTTGTTGATTGAAAATCCGGTCGTAGTTATGAGTTTCAGTCTCGTTTGATGAAATTCGAAAATTTTAGATCTTTCAGATCTTCAGGTTTCCCAAAAAACTGAAAATCTTTATTTGGCTTTCTATTAAGATGAAACCTCTTATTTTGGATAATTTGAGGTTGTTGATTGAATATGCGGTCGTAGCTATGAGTTTCAGTCTCGCTTGACAAAAATCGAAAATTTCAGATCTTTCGGATCTTCACGTTCACTTAAAACACCGAAAATTTTTATTTGTCTTTCTATTAAGATGAAACCTCGTGTTTTAAATAATTTGAGGGTGTTGATTACAAATCCAGTCGCAGTTATGAGTTTCGGTCTCGTTTGACGAAAGTCGAAAATTTTGGATCTTTCGGATCCTCAGGTTTTTCCAAAAAACTGAAAATCTTTATTTGGCTTTCTATTATGATGAAACCTTGTATTTTGGATAATTTGAGGATTCTGATTACAACTCCGGTCGTAGTTTTGAGTTTCAGTCTCGATCGAAAATCTCAGATCTTCAGGTTTACCTAAAAAATCCGAAACTTTGATTTTCTACTTTCTACTGAGATAAAACCTCTTGTTTGTAGACCTCGGGTTTTGGATAGTTTAAGGCACTCCGGTGATTTCAGCAAACCAGATATTAATCTGTTGACATTAAGAATTTGTCAGATAGAATCTAAAGCATATAATTAGGGAGTATGTAATATGAAATGTATGGGCGAAAACTCACAGACAGAAGGTCGAGTTCAAGTCGGTAAAATCCCGTACGGTATGACATCACAAGAGATGATTATAAATGAGTGGACCACTATTACTGCAGGTGGTGTGGATCAGTTGATTATCTACGCGAATATGCCAGGCGATGTTGAAAACGAATTTTCAAAATGGGTGAACTGTTACAAATGAAGACACAAGTGGATAAAGGTGTCATGTCACAAAATAATTATTCTGAGAATCGATTCAAAGATTTTCGATTGGAACTTTTTTATGCACCACATTTGAGGCATACAGCTCAAGTATTTTTAAAGCCATTATGTATTTTTTTCGCCTGTTTTTTTTAATTTGGAGACACTTTTATATTTCATGAGAAAATGGACTTTGAATGTACATGACACCTTTATACACGAAAAATTGGCATAGCCTGTATTAAAAGCATATGGAAGAAAGAGTTACGTACCCAAACATTGGTGTCTTTTATTGCTAAAAAAACACAAAACTTGAAACTAATCTAATCACTAATTGGTTTTTCCTTTTTTTCTTTGGATGCCCTTCGTTGTCTTCAAAAAATTTTTCATAGAACCATATTTATACTCTTCCTTACCTTGACTCCTTTATCCACTGTGAAAAGTAAAAAGTATTGTACATAACACCTTTATCATCTAAATATCGACGTTATTTATGAAAATAACATAACAAAGGGACTTCAGAATGAAATGGAAGCATATTTTAAGCTTATTGAATGAAAAATACACATTTTTGAAAAAATGTTACATGACACCTTTGTTCATCTATGTCTTCAAATATTTTGACTACTACGTATCTCCCTTACAAATCGTTTACTTGAACATCAACAAGCTTCTATGAACCATACTATTTTTCATCATCACAATGCACCGCGTAGTATAGAAGTGACATCAATTCAGGTCACACCTATGCGATAGAAAACAGATTTATGGAAATGAGACATATCATGTGGGAGATTCAGATCGGTGACATCAGGCAAAGCAAACGTATTCATGGATGAAGCTTAGGTTAATTGCAAACAATTAGAAAGTTGGACTGCAACCGTTTGTAAATTCTAAGAATGTATCTTCTGGCACTTTTCACTATCTACGGGGCACCTAGGAACAAAATAAATTTGAACATCTAGGTACTCATCAAAATATAATCGACGTTTTGTGTTCAATTCTGTCTCAAGCGCCTAAAGTCATAATTTGTTTATTTTACTTCCCATACCGATAGGTGAGGGGAGTATTGTGATCGCGAAAATTTTCGATTTTGAGATAATACGCTTTTTGGGCATTTTATGATGTCTACACAACGAAAATCCACGTCACTCATTTCCTTTGGTCTATCTGTCGGTCTATCTGTCGGTCTGGCCGTCGGTCTGTCTGTCGATCTGTCTGTCGGTCTGTCTGTCGGTCTGTCTGTCGGTCTGTCTGTCGGTCTGTCTGTCGGTCTGTCTATCGGTCTGTCTGTCGGTCTGTCTGTCGGTCTGTCTGTTGGTCTGTCTGTCGGGCTGTCTGTCGGTCTGTCGGTCTGTCTGTCGGTCTGTCTGTCGGTCTGTTTGTCGGTCTGTCTGCCGGTCCGTCTGTTGGTCTGTTTGTCTGTTTGTACGCGTCTTTCTAGCCCCGTAATCTCAGTAACCGCTGCATGGGTTATGTCTGGTTGTGATGAAGTTTAGGTACCGGTATGCTATGGGGGTCCTAGTAGGTAATGCTGCCATAATTTTGAAAATCGGTGCATTGGCGGCGGAGTAATTGGCAAAAAACCAAAAAATTTAAATATTCCTCAAACTTCGTTTTTAGACGTTTTAGGATGTCCTTATCATTTTCTACTTTTTTTTGCGCGTGTGTGTTGCATTCATAATAGGTTGTCCATTGGACTGTGAAAGAGAGTCCTAGCGGCATAATACCCTTTTTTAGGTCCATCCGATCATTGCCTTGCCCACTACAAAAACTTTCAGATATAAATATACATACGAATATTGCCTTAGATCGTTCTTTATTGAGCAACGTGGAAACAATGAAATTGATTTTAATAGAACCTTGCCACAGTATTATTATCGTGCCAAGAATGGAAAATGTGTGGTTTTTAGAAATCGTGTCAGTGACGGCACAGCAACAATAAAAAACTAAAAATATGAAAACAGCTCAAACTTCGTTGCTGGGCAACTTGAGGCTTCCTGATCGTTTCGTTTCATCCAGTTGAAGCTCTCAGAATAAAAACTGTTCTTTGAGGGCAGGTGGGCGATGATTTGGTTGCAAGGGAATGTCAGACGGTAGCTTTATGCAATGGAGAGATAATAAAATGATAACACCGTAATGTGTGGGAAGTAATCAGTCAATCAACTTCACTCCACCTCTTTTTCTTCAATCCAATCGCTGCAGCATCTTGTTAAAAGTCTTATTCGTACCAAAATGTCTGCAGACCTTTGCCATAAAGCTTTGCTAAAAAAATATACATACAGCTTCATATTCACTTTTCAGTGCTTAAGGATCTTATTCATAGTCAATCTTTGCGGGTCCCTTAAGTAAGTTTTTGTGTCTCGAAACCTTACTTGAGGGTCCCTTACGTAAATCACCCTTGAGTAATACTCAAGTAACGAAATACCAACATGACATGTCAACATGACATTTCGTTGCAGTCAAGTCGATTTTGTAGGTTAATTTTGAAGTACGGTCACAGCATAGTAAACATCCAGAACAACAACTCAGGTTGGCGACAATTACACGCGCGTCCTCACTTTTGGATGATTTTTTTGTAGGGATGCTAACGATATTTCGATACTTGCACTAATATCGAGTATTTTTATCTTAGATACTTTTTGAGCGATTCCAAGCTGGTATCGATACTTTTGTAGGGGCATGGGTATCGAAAATAATTATATAATTATTGAGGAGTGTAATCATTCTCTGTACGAACCAAATGCGCCTATTTGGCTAAAAGATATCGAGTTGGTACCGGTATCCATATTTTCATTTTCGCATCTCTACCCAAACTTCACAGCCGTAAAATCATCCATAAATCATCCCAAGGTCAAATTTTCTGGGAACCATCTTTATACAGGAAATCGTCAAGGATGTTGTGCTAGTTGTTTACTAAGCTGTTGTACGGTGTTGTCAGTTTCTGTCACATCCGGAAAACTGTCCGGCACAAAACACGAAATACTCGCACAAAACAAAAAGAGATAACAGAAAACATCAAAATGCGCAGGCATAAACATAACAAATTGACTTATGATTGAAATATGACAACGTCGCCAAATGAATCCATCCATATCGTAGATTTTGTCTAGGGAACAGATACACAAGGAAAGTCACAGTTGAGGGTCCCTCTAGGGTAAGGATTTACTTTAGGGTCAGCCGCTAGGTGTGCCGCAAGTTATGGAGGGAACAATTTCCCATGTTAAGTCTATGGGAATTTTTCTTTCTCGTTAAAAGTGAATGAAATCTTCCACGTAGGTTAGGTTAGGTTAGGCTGACTAGTCAGCTTTATGACTGTTCGTTGCATATGCTAATAGATGACGCGACTGCTGACTCCGCCTCGCATTTTGATTGGTTGGAGGAATCGAAACAAGAGACGCCAATTCAAGAATTCGACTTGACTAAACTTTGATTGTTGTTGCTTCTTTCTTACTTAATAAATAAAATAAACATGTTCCTTTTGATTCCAATGACTTTTAGTGAGAAACATTTTTTTTCGAAAAATTCCTAAATTGTTTCCTGCATAACTTTTTTATCTTTCGTTTCCGGGTGTTGTGCCCATAGATATTATTGCTCCCCACATCGAGCCCTTTCGATTGACACATAGGGGCGCCACCTAGCGGCTGTACCCTAAATTTTCGAAAAATTCCCATACATTTAACATGGGAAATTGTTTTCTCCATAACTTTTTCGTCTTTCGTTTCCGGGTGTTGTGCCCAGGGACATTATTGCTCCCCACCTCGAGCCCTTTCGATTGGCATATGGGGGCGCCACCTAGCGGCTGTACCCTGAAGTAAATCTTAGCCCCCTCTAGTTCTAGTATCTCTTGAGTATTACACAAGTGAACCTTAAGTATTACTCAAGAGACGACTATGAATACGGCCCATAAACACGTATGTTTAATAACAATATCTCTTCAGACTATACTTTTTATATGTCACTGTCAAGCTTCAGCTCTGAAACTATATACTTTAGTTCAGATAACAGCCTATGAATTGCTAATCTTGCTTCTGTACCTCGTGTAATAGATACATGTTAAGTGCTAATTGATACTTCAGTTGCTTTCAATCGCCTAACAATATACACATAAATAATGTATCACATCGAGCTGTATCGTGTGCCAGTTTACAAGCTTCTCAAATGACCGGTGAGGTGATCTCATTGTTTCATATATCCTGTTATAATATAATAGCGAAGTTCAAATATAAGTGCACAATTTATTGACAGTAACAACAGTGATATATTACCCCAAAATATAGAAGCAATGTATCTTATGACGCATTAACTTATTATGTGCTGTGAGAAATTGAAAATTTATTTGAATTGAATATAACGACAACAACCTACATTGTGCTCTCACACGTATTTTGTGTTGATGGCCTTAGGGACAAGGTATTTGGTCATACGTCAACCTCAAACCTCAACCTATTAACTGTATTTTCTTATCTTCAACATTATTATCTGGGTACATACTTTTATTATTAAAATATTGTGATATTACGTATTTTTACGCTTTCTTTTATGTACTTAACCAACAAATCTGACCTTGAAAACAATGATGCATTACCCCACTTTGTACATAGAATGCAAGTGGATTAAATTATTATAAATATTATATAATCAATAACAGAAAAATAATAAACAAACCAAACCGTACTTCACTGGTTTAGAGGTTATTTCACCATCACAAACATGTGTATGTTGTGTCGGTTTGGGGTGTTTTGATTATTTTTTGTTATTGAGTCATTACCCTGCTGTTGAGAAGAAGCATTCAATAGATTGGATGCCATGCAAAAAGTACTTACCCCATCCATTTGTGATTTTCAGTGGTACTTTCAAAACTTACTGCGAGAAGTATTTTGACTAGATAATTTCAACGCATTTTCGAGTTAAATAAAAAATTCTGAACACCTTAAAAAGCTTGTAAAGGATTTTGACCTACTGTGATTAACTTCAGTTACTTTTTGTATTTTTCTATTTGCGACGTTCCGACTTATATTAAGTCATCTTCAGGCAACAGAAAATCGAAGTTTTTATACTTATTAGGAAAAAAAATCATAAGAATTTGACTAGATAAACAACTGGATGAATAAACACTGCCAACGGTATTAAAATATAATGCCACAAGACACGTACAGTAAAAACGAATAAAATTATAACACACACACTGTTTTCATTCCGGTCTTGTGTGTTATAATTTTATTCGTTTTTACTGTACGTGTCTTGTGGCGTTATATTTTAATACCGTTGGCAGTGTTTATTAATCCAGTTGGTTATCTAGTCAAATTCTTATGATTTTTTCCCCTAATAACTATTAAAACTTCGATTTTCTGTTGCCTGAAGATGACTTAATATAAGTCGAAACGTCGCAAATAGAAAAATAAGGAGTTTTTGTATGAATGACCTTATCCCACAAAAAGTAACTGAAGACCTTAAAAAGCATTTGCCTATCGCTAAGGGTAGCTACAGCGAAGATAAGAATTACGGAAACAAATTAAGGAATTAGTTGACTAACCGTAAAGAAAGCATTCAATAAGGAAGTCAAAATACTGTTTTAGCTGAGCCCAAAACAATTTCGGATTTGGGAGATACTAAAGGTGAGTTCAAGCATACTTTGCTGGAACTACCTACCTTCCAAAGATTTGACCTGCACCTGAATTTTGGATGGACCACGAAATTGTCCAAAAGCGAAGTTGTAATAGTCACTCATAAGGTATAAGAAAACCAACATTCTAATCCGAAGCCATCGACATATTACTGACTCTCATTTTGGATTTATGAACAATGATGGTGTAGATACAGGAGAGGGGGGGTACCACGACCATTGATTATAACATGTACCCCTACAGTTAAATTACTATGATAGTGTTCCATAATGGTAGTGCTACAGTCCTTTAAGTACCTGTAGCTCACTTTAGACCCCAAGTAAGCTAGTCTGTCGGAATTGTTTTATCGAGAGGAACACAAAAAGTTACAAATATACAGGGTGTCCCATTAAAAATTTTGAATCGGACGTCACGTGTCCAAAAACAAATACCTCACTGGGTGACGCAATAATAGGAAAAGATACTATATTTGCTCTAATTTGCACCCCCAAAATTATAATTCGCTACTACTGCCCAGTTTCGATATATTGCTTGTCTTAGTCGTCGTGGGACACCCTGTATATCCTCATACGCCACTGATGCAAGACTCTTTGTTCTAAAATACTCCAGGATCAACCATCGTCAAAGTTATTTTGCAAAAAAATTTGAAGCTTTTTTCTAGTGCAACTGTCAAACAGTGCCACTTATCTCACAATCTTATTTTTTCAAAATTTTCCGTTACTAATAAATGTACGACGAATCAGGCATAATAAATCATCAAAATAACTTATTTCGTCTATAATAGTCAATGTGTGCCAGAGTCTTTGCTCTTGGTTACCCAGAGACCAAAACAAAGTGAGGGAGAAGTCATGGAAGAAATGGAAAAGGAAGGAAGTAGGTGAACAAGGAAGAGGAAGTGAAAATGTCACTTTGTCGATTAGGACTCGGGAATTTTGGGTCTATCCAAAACTCACATAGCACTGGATGATATGAGAATCTTTTGTTCACATCCACTACAGACATTACGTAGGTATTTGCTGCCTGGTCTCATAGAATACAATAGAATTTAGATCACCAAATTTATTTGTCAACTTCTATATAACGTAATAGATATTAGCTTGTAGAAAAGTAGTTGTTCATTTCTTTGTCTTGTTACGTCTTCGTCCTTTGGCTTTTCCTTCAGGTGTCTCTTCTCCTTTAACATTTCCTTCAGCCTTCACCTCTTTCTGATCTCCCCTATTCACAGCTACTTTCTTCTCTCTATTAACTTTCCTCCTGCTTTTATTCAACTTAGCTTTGTCATCAACCTCTGCAAACATAACTTCTTTCTGAATATTTCCAATAGAAGCTCTTAGCATCTTCAACTCACTGAGAGCCATGTGAGAGATCCTTCCTTCAGGACTTTTCGGAGGCTCGTGTAACAGGTGTGCAAGACATTCTTTCAATTTTGACTCTGCTTCTGCCAGCTTGGTTATAAGTTGACTAATGTTGATATCTTTGTCCTGGTATTGTTTGTGAGCTAAGTCAATCATGGCTGACTGAAGCTGGTAGAGGGTCAAAGCTAGAAAAAAATCCAAGAAGTATGTCAATAGTAGTATTAGGGTAAGGGGAATAAATACGTAGCATAATGCCAAATCAAAAAGCATATGGTATTTTTTACTCGATAGTCATCCCTCTATGGGAGTTCCTTATAACCAGTGTTTCTCATACAGCAACTCTACGAGTCTAATTCGGCTCGTGTAAGAATTGATGGTAACCTGTCTGATCAAAAACTGCAACCAGAAAAGGAGTTCGTCAGGGATGTGTATTATCTCCGATGTTATTTAACACGTACTCTGAATTTGTGATGAGGCAGGTATTAGACTACTGGAATGGCGGTATAACTATTGGCGGAAGCAAAATATCCAACTTAAGACTTGCTGACGATACAACCCTTATTGCTGCTTGTCAGGAAGAACTAGTAGCTCTATTAAACATCTTAGAACAACATAGTGCAGCGTATGCTCTTGGTATTAACTACAATAAGACCAAGGTTATGGTCGTAGATAGAGGGCATGATAATCATCGAGAGATAAAGTCAATAGGCCGTTGTGAAGTAGTTCAAAGTTTTGTGTACCTCGGTTCTTTCATCGACAATTCGGGTAGCTGTAAAAATGAGATTCGACGGGGCATTCAACAGACACGTGTGGCCATGAGAAAGGTTACTAAAATATGGCGTGACCATAACATCACTAAAGCTACAAAAATGTTGCTGGTTCAGTCTCTTGTGGTCTCAATATTTTAGTATGCCTCGGAAACCTGGACTGTTAAAAAGGCAGATCAAGCTGGCATAGATGCGTTTGAAATGTGGACGTGGAGGAGAATGCTGAGAGTTCCTTATACCGCCCATTGAACTAACGTTTCCATACTGGCTTAGCTCGGTAATCCAAAAGACTACCCTCCATTGTGTCGACGAGAATGCTTACATTCTTCGGACATATACACAAAAGCGATAATATGGAGAAATTTGTAGTTCAGGGGAAATGTCTCGAGTGGGCGGCGCCGTGGCCGTCCCCCTACACGCTGGGTGGATACGACAAAACAGTTGCTGGATATGAGCATCAAAAGCGCCACTGAACTGACAGTAAATCACGAACGATGGCGAGTTACAGTTTTCAAAACTATCGATAATATTCGTGTCGGCAATACTCTAGCTCCGACTTAATGCACTTTACGAGTTCACAACGTGTCTGTCAAGACATTGTGACTATGACGATGAGTCATCCCTGAGGGGGGAACTGGGAGCAAAAGATCTAATAAAAATATGTATTTGTATATAGAACGTGGTCTATGACTAGCAAAAGGTACTTTGGAGGACTGTTCCAACAAAAATAGTCATATAAGGTAGGGTCCGATTTCTAACTACTTCAGAGACATTTAATTTTTATTAATGTCTTGATATTAATTGATACCTATGTGGTAATGTCTCCTTACCTTTAATTCTTGATATCCCTGGCTCTATTTTCGAAAATACGTTCATCAAGTTTTCGCACAGTCTTACTTTTTGCGTTAAATTGTTCTTAGTGGGCGGCAATCGCATGTAGTTTCCTATCATATTTTGTTGAAGTTCCACCATCAAGTGGTGATTGTTATTGAATGTCTGTAATAATTTGTTCAGGACGGATTCCATAGCTTTCATATTTGTTGGATCTGCAATACATGGTACAATATCTTGTAACAGGGTTGATGATGAGAATATAGAGCAATAGAGCTGGAGATTTTGAAAGACCCTACAAAAATTGTGTGCTTATAAAATACCAGATTCTGAATCAGTACTTAATACATAAAGAGTTCAACTTTATGTATAAACCCACTGGAGTGTAATAATATTTTCTGTTACCTGTATCGAAAAACTTTGCAAATTTGCTTCTATATAGAGTGTTATAGACATTTAACTTACGGGAGGTTAAGCAAAATTATAAAAATTATCTTAAATATACTACTTGCAAGTGATATCCTCTAAATAACTCGTAAAACGTGCAAAAACAAAAAAAGTCTGAGTCTCGTTTGACGAAAATAAAAAATTTCCGATCTCGGGCGGGCGGGTGGACCTAAAAAAATCGAAGCTCTTTATTTGGCCTTCTGTCAAGATGAAACCTCGTATTTCGGATAATTTGAAGGTGCTGATTAGAAATCCAGTTGCAGTCTTGAGTCTTAGTCTCGTTTGACGAAAATAGAAAATTTTAGATCTCTCGGGCGGGCGGGTGGACCTAAAAAAATCGAAAATATTTATTTGGATCCCTTTCAAGATGAAACCTAGTATTTCGGATAATTCGAAGGTGCTTATTATAAATTAAGTTGCAGTCTTGAGTCTGAGTCTCGTTGGACGAAAATAAAAAATTTCAGATCTCCCGGGCGGGCGGGTGGACCACAAAAAATCGAAGATCGTTATTTGGACTTCTATCAAGGTGAAACCTAGTATTTCGGATAATTTGAAGGTGCTGATTATAAATCCAGTTGCAGTCTTGAGTCTGAGTCTCGTTTGACGAAAATAAAAAATTTCAGATCTCTCGGGCGGGCGGGTGGACCTAAAAAATTGAAGATCTTTATTTGGCCTTCTATCAAGATGAAACCTCGTATTTCGGATAATTTGAAGGTACTGATTATAAATCCAGTTGCAGTGTTGAGTCTGAGTCTCGTTTGACGAAAATGAAAAATTTCAGATCTCTGGGACAGGCGGGTGGACCTAAAAAAATCGAAGCCCTTTATTTGGCCTTCTATCAAGATGAAACCTCGTATTTCGGATAATTTGAAGGTGCTGATTATAAATCCAGTTGCAGTCTTGAGCCTGAGTCTCGTTTGACGAAAATAAAAAATTTCAGATCTCTCGGGCGGGCGGGTGGACCTAAAAAAATCGAAGATCTTTATTTGGCCTTCTATCAAGATGAAACCTCGTATTTCGGATAATTTGAAGGTGCTGATTATAAATCCAGTTGCAGTCTTGAGTCTGAGTCTCGTTTGACGAAAATAAAAAATTTCAGATCTCTCGGGCGAGCGGGTAGACCTAAAAAAATTGAAGATCATTATTTGGCCTTCTATCAAGATGAAACCTCGTATTTCGGATAATTTGAAGGTGCTGATTAGAAATCCAGTTGCCGTCTTGAGTCTGAGTCTCGTTTGACGAAAATAAAAAATTTCAGATCTCTCGGGCGGGCGGGCGGACCTAAAAAAATCGAAGATCTTTATTTGGCCATCTATCAAGATGAAACCTCGTATTTCGGATAATTTGAAGGTGCTGATTAGAAATCCAGTTGCAGTTTTGAGTCTGAGTCTCGTTTGACGAAAACAAAAAATTTCAGATCTCTCGGGCGGGCGGGTAGACCTAAAAAAATTGAGGATCTTTATTTAGCCTTCTATCAAGATGAAGCCTCGTATTTCGGATAATTTGAAGGTGCTAATTATAAATCCAGTTGCAGTCTTGAGTCTGAGTCTCGTTTGACAAAAATGAAAAATTTCAGATTTCTCGGGCGGGCGGGTAGACCCAAAAAAATTGAAGATCTTTATTTGGCCTTCTATCAAGATGAAGCCTCGAATTTCGGATAATTTGAACGTGCTGATTATAAATTCAGTTGCAGTCTTGAGTCTGAGTCTCGTTTGAAGGAAATAAAAAATTTCAGGTCTCTCGGGCTGGCGTGGACCTAAAAAAATCGAAGATTTTTATTTGGCCTTCTATCAAGATGAAACCTCGTATTTCGGATGATTTGAAGGTGCTGATTATAAATCCAGTTGCAGTCTTGAATCTGAGTCTCGTTTGACGAAAATAAAAAATTCCAGATTTCTCGGGCGGGCGGGTAGACCCAAAAGATTGAAGATCTTTATTTGGCCTTCTATCAGGATGAAGCCTCGTATTTCGGATAATTTGAAGGTGCTGATTATAAATTCAGTTGCAGTCTTGAGTCTGAGTTTCGTTTGACGAAAATAAAAAAATTGAGGTCTCTCGGGCGGATTGAGGTCTCTCGGGCGGGGGTGGACCTAAAAAAATCGAAGACTTTTATTTCGCCTTCTATCAAGATGAAACCTCGTATTTCGGATAATTTGAAGGTGCTGATTATAAATCCAGTAGCAGTCTTGAGTCTGAGTCTCGTTTGACGAAAATAAAAAAATTCAGATCTCTCGGGCGGGCGGGAGATCTAAATAATCGAAGATCTTTATTTGGCCTTCTATCAAGATGAAACCTCGTATTTCGGATAATTTGAAAGTGCTGATTATAAATCCAGTTGCAGTCTTGAGTCTGAGTCTCGTTTGACGAAAATAAAAAAATTCAGATCTCTCGGGCGGGCGGGAGACCTAAATTATCGAAGATCTTTATTTGGCCTTCTATCAAGATGAAACCTCGTATTTCGGATAATTTGCAAGTGCTGATTATAAGTCTAGTTGCTGTCTTGAGTCTGAGTCTCGTTTGACAAAAATAAAAAAAATCAGATCTCTCGGGCGGACGGGTGGATCTAAAAAAATCGAAGATCTTTATTCTATCTCGCATTTCGGATAATTTGAAGGTGCTGATTCTCGTTTGATGAAAATAATCTGAGGTCAGGGTACTCCCCTGGCCTCCACGATCACCCGATTTACCGCCAACTGAAAAAGTATGGGACTGGATGGGTCGATACATAGGCAATTCACCCAATCCAGGTTACGAGCATGCCGCGTAGGCTAGAGGAGTGCATTCGTCAGCATGGAGGTCCCACCCATTATTGATCTGTTGAATTTCTTTTAAACTAATTATGGTAAATGAATTGCGTTTATCATTGTATTTAGTCCTACCGCATTTCATCAAACGCAACCATTTTTCCTCAGTGTTGGGATTTCACTTGCGAGTAGTATATTGTGACAGTATATACTTTTTTCCTTACCTGTTTCCTCAATTCGTCTCCTCCCTTCTTCAACTATCGATCTGATCAGCCATCGTCTGTACATTTTCTTACAATAACTGCACTCCCAATCTGAATTACGATCTTTGGGATCTTTTACCCTTATGAGACCCTTGTGACATCTATGGCAATGGAGAGAACTAATTTCACTACCCATTTCTGTGCTGTCGTTACATCTGGTGCAGAAACAGTCGAAATACTTGCCTTCGCGAAGGTGTTGTCTTCTATCACTGCTGCCCTTGAAAAATAAAAAACCTCTTAGGTGTAGTGGAGAAGTTTCATACTGCAACGAAGACATCTGAATATTTGAACTATTGGAAGAAATATCATCTTCCAACTAGAATCTACATTGCGTTCCACACTTAAATATCTTCTTATGCAGACAAAAGCTTAAGCGCATTACTTACTTGTAGAACATTTGCATAGTTGAAATATATCGGCGAATTTTCTGGAATGTCGACACTTGCCTTCACGGTCAAGACAAAATCATCATCTACTGATAGAAATGTATTTCCATTACAATCATGAGCCATGAGAGCAGCATTGAGATACAATCCTGTAATCAAAAATAGTAATTTATAAAAGACAACTTAATGAGTAAATGAACTGAGAGAAATCTGAGGGGAGTTCAAAAGGTGTGCTCTTGCATTTTTCTTCCATTTAGCCCATATAGAACATATAGATTTTAAGTAGTGAATGCATAAACCTACAACTATCCTTAAATCTAAACTACTACTAGGAATATAGACAATATTCCTAAGTTTCTAATTTTGGTCATCTGGAAGTAAGTTATGAATCCTTTAAGATCCCTTTAAGCAGGAATCATCAGGCCTAAGGCCTTCCATCTTTCTAAGAAATATCAATGCACAGATCCTTGCCATCTTTCAGTCTTGTTGGCAATTTTGGTGAGTCTAAGTAGGATGAACCAAAAATGTGAAATTTCATGAATGTGAAAACTTTACCTCTGAGACATTGCTTTTCTGGATTTGTTATAACCACCAGGTTACTATTTGGAGGTCGAACTTCAAAGGTGTTTACATCTAACACTCCGCAGATGCGTTGGACTAACTCACTCAGAGTATCTTCATCACTCAGAGCTTTGTGTTTCCTAGAAAAATGATTACATGCCAGAAAAATATTGTCGCATTATTTGATTGGTCAAATCAACCAATACTGTTATTCTAGTTCAAAAAACGGCTTCATGCAAGCTTGATGAATGACTTCTGGCACAGGCTGGCAGTATGAAATATCCATTGACAGAGACCTAGAATACAGATATTTGTCTTTTGGTCTGGATGCCTGCGTGCAAAGTAGTATTATTCGCAAAAAAGTGTTTGAGTTTGCCGTCTAATGGAAAAAAGAAACATTGTCGTATATTGAAGGAAGGAAGAGCACAAAGCATCCACCTTGAAATAGATTTAGAAATTTAGCGCGGATACGAAGTCCGCTAAATGGTCAGCTGGAAGGCCCTAGGGTAGAGCTGGATGAATACCTTGAATTAGGAATAGCTACGATGTGGGTGTCTACAATATTGATCTTTAAAATGCCAGAATGGATGATGGCTGTAGTCAAATGAATGACAAAGCTCGAGGTATTTCCCAAGGTGTCATGGATCCATCTCTCCATCGCTTTTTTGAAGATAATGGAAAGTTCATGGTGGATACAAAAAACACTTCCCCACCACACCAATTTGAACCTCTTCCGAAAAAATGGAGAGTAAACAGCAACCCCTAAAGGCTCCAAAAATGGCGTGGGACTGCCATAATACCCTAAACACACTGACGAAGACCACCAAGGTATATTCTAATACCACAAACGCTCTCACATGAGCAAGAAGGAACTACGAAAGATGGTCGGATGTATAACTGGCCATTGGACGTTCAGTACACACCTGCAAAAGCTGGGGACTGATGCGACAAACCCATTATGCAGGAAGTGCGGCGGGGCAGAGAAAGCAGCTGAGCATGTTATTTTCGACTGTCCTGCCTTGAGTGAATATAGACCAGGAGGTGAGACAGGAGAGCATAGTCCAATGGATCTCAAAGTTCGCAAAGGTGGGACTCTGATCCCTTTGACTGGGGGTGCACATAAGCCTTAAGGCTGAGCGGCAACTATTAGGGGGGTAACCCTAACTCCCTCACTAGAGAAAAACCCTAAAAAATAAATTTGGAGCAATTCTGAGAATTGTCGTTAGTAAAGTACCTGCTACAACTCCACAGTGTAACGATTACAGGGATTACATGCTTAGACAAATAGCGGCAGATATATAGGCCGACAAAATGAGTAACTCCCATATTTTCAATATGTACACGTGGTAAAACATCGAAAAAACTAATATGAATATGAAAATCGAAAATCTTTGCGATCATAAGGTTACTCTCATTTTGTGTGTGGGAAGTAATAAACAGGTATATCATAAAAATCAATACCTATTTAGGCGCAAAAACGTCATTGTCGTTCTGAATGAAGGATCCACGTATAGAGTTAGATGTGGTAGAGTTTTAACAAACCCCGTCTTTTATATTTACCGTAAGAAGTGCTCCACCGTAATCTGGTGCCTTCTCCAAATCGGCGAATGCCTGCGTTCCTCCATATGCGGCTCCAACTGCAAGATCTGTTGCCATGTTTCTGGTTTATGGCTTCTCAGTAAAATGCACCGTAACGGGAATGATACCGCAGTGTTTTCCGCTAAGTCCTCGCCTTTTACAGGACTTGATTTCAAAGCGTTGCATTCTTCTTCTGTGTGCAGCTTTCCTGGAAGGGTCAATGTAAGAAATTGTACCACTTCTTTTATCACTTTTCCTTTGAGGTCGCTTGTCTGTCTGATTGAAAAGTACTGTTTGACTAATAGCTATTTTTTGACAGTTTATACATAGCCGTTAACATCGGTAATCGGCATTACAACAGTCAGATAAGCTGGATGAGTAAAAGGACAGATGACTCTAACTCATTGTTTTTTTTTTGTCATATAGGCTTTCAGCCTTTGTGGGGCCAAAGCTGTAGAAGCACTGCGGGAGAAATAGTGTCTATGCACGTTATATTTCTCCATATTTTTGTATGCCTCGGAAACTTGGACTGTTAAAGAGGGAGATCGAGCTCGCACAGATGCTTTTGAAATGTGGACGTGGAGAAGAATGCTGAGAGTCCCTTATACCGTCCATCGAACTAACGTTTTCATACTGGATGAGCTCGGCAATCCAAAGAAACTATCCTCCATTGTGTCGACGAGAATGCTTACATTCTTGGGACATACACAGAAGCGATAATATGGAGAAACTTGTAGTTCAGGGTCATGCCTCGAGTGGGCGGCGCCGTGGCCGTCCCCCTACACGCTGGGTGGATACGACGAAACAGTTGCTGAATATGAGTATCAAGAGCGCTACTGAAGTGACAGTAAATCGCGAATAATAGCGAACTACAGTTTTCAAAACTATAGATAGTATTCATGTCGGCAATACTCTAGCTTCGACTTAATGCATTTTACGAGTCTGTGAAGACATTGTGATTATGATGATGACGATGGATTTGAAACGCTGCAGATTGTAGCCATCGGGAAACAAATTTCCCGACAGCTCATTCCATAGCGTCGAAGGTCTCCAAAAGGAGGAATGCTGATGGAGCCTGGTTCGGGGACTACGGACCTCAACCTGGTACGCAGATACTCGCTCAAGCGGCCTTTGGTGTTATTATCTGGAAGAGCTTTCTCGAATTTCTTCCGTAATATAATATGTAAAACAGGGACACGTCGGCCACTTTTCGGCGATGTTCTAGGTTGCGGAGATCTTTTGTGAGGTTAAGTGTATCGATTAGTCTAATTGCTCTCTTCTGGATAGTGCCCAGAAGCTTTAGAGTGCTTTGGAGCGCATCCCCACACATGGGAGCAATAATCCAACGATGTTCGGATTTGCGCCTTGTAGAGCAGCAGTAGTTCCTCTGGTGTATACAGTTTCCTACAAGCTTCTGGGACATCTGGGGTGCCGTTTAGTGCCGACATGTTATTGCTGATGTTAAGTGTGCATACACGCGGTACTAAGCTGATCTATTTTTATAGTAGTTTTTTTTTCTAAAAAATTACACTAACCTGTGCATTTAGGGCTACACAAAATCGCCGTTTTACACTTTGGACAGAAAATATAGCCAGCCTTTCTGATGCCTTTACAACAGTTGAAACATATCATCGGTCCATCTACCTGAGGTCCTATTAGTACAGGCGTTTCTGAGAGGATCAATTCACCTGCTTTGATTTTTCTCGCTGCCACCATGTACCTACGAATGACTCTGATGAGTCTTTCCCCAAAATGATTGAACACAAAACTGTTTTTTAGATTTTTATGTTTATTTTTCTAGTGACCGCGGCTATAGATTATGGTTGTTTTTCATGAGTTTCGGTCAACGATTAAAACTATCACTTTTCTTCACTACGAGTTAATGGAATACAGAAGAGAGTCATTTTTATGAAGATTTGGTTTTCCAAGGTACCATATTAAGCAGTATTATAGAAGATCTTTCAAATTCCGGGGTTTCCGAAACAAAGTACCAATTAAAAAAATGTCATTCAGCGTGCATTAGGGCCGGTTTCTCAATGTCCAGTTAAAAGTATCAAATCGGTAGCAGTTAGCGTTTCTATGGATATAACTGTCAGATAAGATTTACGTGAATTCGTAAGTTTAACCCTCAATTGTTTGAACAATTTGTCTGACAGATAACCGTTCACTTCCACATAAATATTTAACTGGACATTGAGAAACTGGCCCTTAGTGGCCTATCATTGGAATTATACAGGGTGATCAGTTGATACTGCGAAGTATGATACCTCCGTCATTATGAAAGATACAAACAGATTGAATAGAAGTTATACGTAAAACTAAAGTCTACATTTTAAAATTATTTGGCTTATTGTTAAAGTCACGGCATAGCTACCAAAGTTGTGTTTTTTCAAATGGAACACCCTACATATTATTCTGAATTTGTATTGTGCCCGTTTTCCCTATTCCGGAAGTGTAGAGTTTTATCAAGTTAGACAGGGCATGTTCAAGGATATGGCCACTTTAATGTAAGAATCTTAATAAATTCATCACCCTGTATCTTAAAAAATCAATAAGTGGAAGCTTGATTCTCAATGCTAGAATGATTTCGTGGTTGTCCAGTATTTCATCACATCGTCAGAAAGTTGTTACAAATTACTTCCACTCTGTACTTATTCAGAATAGTCATGAGAGGTTTAATGTACAACATTTGTTAAAACAGAATTAGTAATGTAGGAATACACATCTCAAATACAAGTAGGGTTGAAAAAGTGGAAGACCTGAGAAATGTTCATCCATTCCGTGTCAACACGCATTTGGCCAGAACAATATTCTTCATGAAATGCTATTTACGATTTTTCAAACATTGATATACTGATACTGTCTTTCTGATTGCCTTAACAGTTAATAATAATGAGCAACGTATCATATTCTCAGGTCACACCAGAGCTTTGCTTTACAAAATATTTTCCTGACATATATGAGCTGCTCTACTTAAGGTTTGATTTACTGTATTCTATTACCTAAAGCCCATTAATATTTATATTGCTTACCTGCCCAATATATCATTTTTTAATACCTTGTAATTTGTTTTATTCATAATAAACCTCAGACTGCAGAACAAGCTTGTTTGTTTTTTCTGTTAGATTTATATACAGAGATGCAGTTCAGTATACCGGCACCAGTCCTATTTCGTAATTACTTGTGGTTAAAATTAGTATATGAAATCTAGTGTGGCGGCAACTAAAAATAAACTAGCTGGCAGAAAACGGAAGGATTTTTAAAATAAATCAAGACAGCAGTCTGGTTCGCAAAATGTCCATTATCGAAAAGAACTGGAGAAAGGAAGGTTCAAAGTAGGCATCTTTTATAACACGAGGCAGTTATGCACTTTTGAAATGTTTTTTAATAATTATTTTGAAAATTGGAAAAAAAATGTTTAACGTTTTAAACTTTTCAAAATTTGAAAACGCAAGTATGTTTCTTGCTCGCTTTTAAAACCGAAAAACACATTTTTCTGTTTTACCTAGTTTCCCAGATACTAACATTTTTTTGTAAAGTACTACAAACGCCAAATTTTCTAAAGATTGCTGAATAACTTCGAAAATAGGCTTCGTAGGCATAAACCATGGTTGATAAACTGGACCTAAAAATCAATGCCGAACTAAGAAACATAATAATATAAAGGGTGTTCTATTTAAAATAAGGAAGCTGATACCTACTTTCGGTATATCTGGATATGCGCCATCTTTAAAATAATTTTCTACAAGCAGACCATTTAGAAGAGATTTTTTTTACTTCAGCCATTTTAGCCTGTATAATTTCTGATATCCTACTGGTTCTGGGAAAAATCTTCATTCTTATTTGACTAGAGGATAGATCTAACTCCACAGCGCATTCTAACCACTTCAAATAATCCTATATACCGGTATGATAAATAATACACAAGTATATTATATTTGACATTTTATTATTAACCAAAAAAAATTACTTTGGTACATAAGCTCTTAGAAAAATCATAGTGTGAAAATGGCAAAAACCCTTATATAAAACACACTAAATCATCGTGATGTCAAAATCGAAAAACAATAAAAAATAAAATGGAAAAAATTGTGTACAAAAGATTAGTTACAAGTAAATATAGTAAACATTTAAATGTTGGAGCAATTAATAGAGAGATAGTATGGATATACAACTAGATAGTTTAAGAGAGATTATATTATTTAATTCTCACTTATGTCTAATGGATTATATATAGCACACATACGATGATACATTTTATCAATGGTGTTTTGAACCATTATCACAAATAATAACACGTTATTTTTCGTATCCCCTTGGTTGAATGATTGGTATTCCAAGTTTCAGGAGATATTTTCGTGAATATGATGGCAATCGTCAGATTCTATATTATAATCGTATATATAGAAGGTGGGAAAAGCTCCACACAGAGAATTTATTAAAAAAAATAGGAGACCTCAGCAAATTGCAACGAACTTAAAACTCAAATAATACCTGTTCCTTAAATTTTTCTAGCCATCTGTACATTTATTATTCGTTTTCAATCCTATGATTTGTAAAATGGCATATTTTAAAATATGATGAACAATGCAACGTGATGATAATAAAAATCTTTGGTTAAGTGCCATACCTCCCACGTTGTTCTTTACATATTTTGAACTTCTCAAAGGACTAACCATTACCTTTCATCAATATCGATTTTCGTGACAAGAAAATTACTTGAATAAATTCAAATTCCGTACTTGAAGCCTAAAAACCTTCTTTGAAAAACCCTCTGTGAGAAGCTGTTATTTATAAAAAGAATGCAGGGTCTGTATCTACTTAGGAACTTGGAAAAACTAAGTACGTTGACACCTTGAGGACTTGCCAGGACGATTTGTGGATATGAGAAGCAGAATAGAAGAAAATACGCATAAATAAGCTATAGAAATGATACTTCACGCATGGCAAACCACCAAGCTGTCAACAAAAATGAAACGAATATCTAAATGCCACCACGTGGGTCGTAATTTTTTGAAAATACATACCTAAGCCTACAGTTTTATATTTTATTTATACAATATGTTCCACAATTATCAAGCAGTATCCTAACAACAAATATAGTTCGAGTTTAAGGACATAACTGTTCTTAAAAAAGTTCTATATATCCTATAAGACATATTGTTCAATGTGATAGCCTAAGATTCTCAATTGGGTCTTGATTTTCAAAATGATTCGGAAACGTTTATCTAGCTAACACCATTATTACGTTTAGAACAATGAATGACTCTTTTGTAACCATTACCTCTTTGTTGATGTTGATCCAGTCACAGATTATACAATTTATTATGAAACTGTAGTAGCATCAGTCACTCTGATCATATGAACCTCATTGCTTCTTGAACAAGGTCTACCTTCATTCACTACAAATTCTGTTGACCAGTTACTGCTTGGTAATTATGGAACACCGTGTAGAATTCTAAACATTGTCGAGTATTGGAGGAAAAAATTACACAAGGATGGTTCTCAGCTAAATTTGATAATTTTAATTTGTTACCCAGCTATTATAATTAGGTATAATGTTCTCGCCTTTAACATCTAGTTTACATGCATTAAATTCAGAGACATTGATATTATATTCTATTACATTATTTGCAACTCAGTTTTTTACTTTTCGCTACAAAAAATACAAGAGGCAATATGACTTGGGTACTTCACGAACTCAAAGAGTATAAAGCTGCATCCAGAAATATTTTGGAGGTACTTGCAGTGCTTCTTCGAAATACCAAAATTTAAATAGAGGTTTGGACTTGATAACCTAGTTGTCTTTGAGGAACGCAATTAATTAGCATTTTTACAAAGTCGCTTTGGTTCGGTTATCAAAAAATTTTGTAAAAAAAATCGTACCAGGCAGAATCACAAAGCACTTCAACTCTGAGCTTCTGCTCACACTGTATTTTTTCAAATTTAAGTCTCAGTTTCAAGACCAGTGAAAATAAAACTCGTCTGATCACTTTGATTGATCTACTCTTTATAGAGTTAACATGTTATTCTCTGATAAATTCCTTTGAATTGCGAAATATGATCTGCAGAAATTATAATTTTGAGAAACATGCTATTTCATGTACTGTATCAACGATATGTGACTAGACGATACCTGCTTCCCTATTTGAGATAGAAAAGCGGGCAATAAAATGTATGTTCCAAAAATATTTACCATTATAAAGGGTGTCCAATATATGTGTTACGTATCAAAGTTACCTTTTTTAAATAGAAGTCCCTGTATATTATTGCGTATTTGGATTCCTTTTCGATTTTAGTGTGGCTTCATGTATCATACATGATACTTAAAACGAACCGTTTAGGCGCAAATCACCATTTTTGATATAAGTAGCTGTTAGAAAAGAATTGAATATCGCACCGTCTATAAAACTTAGAAGGCTGTGACTTTGCGGTGTGACTAAGCATGAAACGTATCAGCTTAGCTAGTACTTAGATAGTCAAATGTAGAATTGTTCTTGTACTTCGTGAAGTAGGTAGATTTTAAGGAAGTTTTATAGACGTTGCGACATTCAATTTTTTTCATATACATCTAGGTACATGTTCTTATATCAAAACTTGTGATTTGCGCCTAAACAGTTCGTTGTTAGGTATCATGTGTGATACATAGGATCAACAGAGAAATCCAAATATGCAATAATTGGGGTTCTATTTAAAAAAATGTAACTTTGATAAGTCTCACATTTATGGACACCCTGAATAATAGTAAATATTTTTGGAACATATTTTTCATTGCCCTCTACGTTTTTTGTTTGAGACTTTTTTCTCTATATCAAATAGGGAAACAGTTATCGTCCACCCGCACATCGTTGATACACCCCTTATTGGTAATGCTAAAATACTGCAATACCTCGATAGTTGTATACTGCGCTAAGCAATTTTGGATAATTTTAAATCAAAATGTACCACCTAGCCAGACTGCCACTTATAGCATTACAATATAACATTTTTAATCAGCAAATAGCATTTTTATACAGAGTTGGCGATGCACAACCATCAGACACTTGTACATATTACATTTAAAAGACAACTAAAAACATATTTTATCGCCAACGCAACTACTGAGAACGAAAAATTGAAAAAACCTATAAAACAGCCTAATAAGCAAAAAGAGATAAATATCTGTACAAAAGGGTTAGCCTACAGCATGATGGTACACACGAAAATTGTATCTACTACAGAGCGGACTTTTGCCATACATTTTTCCAAATAGCTTCACTTTCGCTATGTAAAAGTAATTGCGAAGAAGAGGTATGCTACCACTTTTGCAGAAAAATATGCTGAAAACTCCAGAAAATACAATAAAATCGCTTACTAGTTTTAATGCACCAGAAATAAAGTTGCTTTATTGTTGTTTTTCTTATTTTCCCTAAAAGCAAGTTTAAACTTGTTTTTTAAAAATATCAGAAATGTAGTAAATAGTTGAGATCAGTATCTTGTTACTGCCTCTACACACTCAACTTTTTCACTATTTTTTGCAAGTAACGGCAGTTTATTAATTTTAATGCATTTTTTTTAATTTTCATGTCAACTATACCGGGTTTCCCATAATGTCTTTGACACGTGATATTTTCGTAACAAAAAATAGTTCAGTCAAGAACTGAGTTGTAATTCTGAAGGTACTATAGAGTCTATCATACCATGAATACAAAAAATGTTTTTTGTACGTCGTTACCTATTCTCTCACCCCTATTTTTTTGTTGTAAAATAGCACCCGATAGGTTGTTATACATTAATGACATCCCTATTTTATTTAAAATCTTGTAGAACCTTTAATATTATACACAAACTTACTTTTTTTCGTAAAATTATAAGCATAATGTAAATATAATAAGAATTTCTTTGACGCCTAATATTTTTGCAAAAAATCTGATAAAAAAAGAAGACTAAGCGGGTTTTTTTAGGGTACTGAGTGACCGATCATACCATGCTTTTGAAAAAAATGTCTTATTTATAATTTCTTATTACGAAAATATTATGCCTCAAACAAATCCATACTTTATTTTTATGCTTATGACTTTATGGAAAAAAAACTAGTTTGTGTTTGAAATCAAAGGCACTACAAGATTTTAAATAAAATAATGACTTCATTTATATAGGAAAAGCTGTGGGGTGCTATTTGAAAAAGAAATTGTGGGTGAGTTTTTGGGGTTAAAGTACAAAATATGATAGCTCATTCAGGGCCCTTGAAAGGCCCACTTAGATTTCTTTTTTATCTGTTTTTATTACGAAAACATTACGTCTCAAACAAATCTTTATTTTATTTATCTTATGCTTATGAATTTACGAAAAAAAATAGTTTGTGTATAAAATCAAAGGTGCTACAATATTTTGAATTAAATAAGGACTCAATTTGTGCATGAAAAATTATTGAGTGCTATTTGAAAAAAGGCTTTTAAGGCTTGAAGTACAGCAAACATGTTTTGGAATCGACGCTATAGTATTTCCAAAGGTACCACTCAGTTTTAGTTTGAAATTTTCTAGAATATCACGTGTCAAGGAGGTTCTGGGGTGGAGTATCTTAAAAAAAGTTTCAAAAGAACTTTAGTGACAAAATTTATATTTTCCGCCATTTTACAAGTCTGGTAGTATACCTATTCGCTCAATTTTGAGACATTGTATGCTTTTACGAAATTTGGGTATTAGAGATCTAGAAGCATAAGCTTTCGCAGCTACTTATGTATGATTAATACCAAAAATTGCAAATAAAAATACGACGTACGGTTGTGCTATTTAAAAAAAAATCCAAAATTTGGACATACAAAAACATACAATGGAAGACTTCAAACATCGTCTAACAAAAAAATAGTGTAGCGTGTGTAAATCCATACAAATAGTGGTCCACTCTGGTTTAAAAACACGCTGCTTCATCATTTGGCACCTCATGCGTAGACTGAGGAAAAATATTAAATGCAACGCTAAATCATCCTCATAATAAGATCGTCAGAGACCAAACCCAATAAAATACGTAAACGTTCACAAACCACAAAATATCACATGACACATTGAGCCACTGTACAAAAAGAGAAATTAAATAAGAAATCGTAGACGCATCCTACGTCAGTGTACGCTCGTCAGCGGCTCCAGTTTAGCCCCCCTTTTCGTGTTGCCCCCTTTTCGCAAAGGAAAAATAACAGTAGCTTGAATTCTTAAATATAATGGCAGCGACCCTAGTCGTAGTGGTCTAGACCACTTGCTATGGTCCAGAAGTGACTTAACTTTGATGTCAGAATTTATGGCCATTTATTCTAATTTATTATTTTTTTTATTTAAAATTATATAATTTAGATAAGTAGCTTGAATAGTATCAGTATTGGAAATATTGAAAAACCTTCAGTTTTTTTTTCTTTGAAATTGTCAAACAAGTTTGTTTTGATACTTATAATCACACGGTGTTTTTACAATTTAGTTGTATTATTTTTGAGATTGTATGTATGAAATAAATAAAAAAAATAGATATAATTATAAGCGAGTCTTTCATTCAGGTAAATATCCTACTTGGAATATTCTGGCTTCATTTGTTTTCAGCAAAAGACGATTCAAAACATTCCGCTAGAGATGACGACTTAAGACTCATTTATTATAAAAAGTCCCGGAAATTTCAAATCATTATTTTCTAATATCTCCAGACAATTACCCATCTTACCTTTATGCTATGTATAGAAACAGATAGAGTCCAATCATGAGGCAATTACAATTATACTGATATTCATTTTAAGATATATGAGAGAGATCAAAATCATACAAAACCTTGAAGCAAATTCCTAGACCACTAAGCGATAAGGATCGCTGCTTAGTCTTGCAGCCGTCACACTGAACGCAATTAGAATATTGAGGTTGAGAAGTATGGCCACGATATAGCACATAATATTGTGCTATCAAATCATAGATTCTGGAAACTAAGGAACGGTGTCAGTCTCAAAGATTGGTCAGTCTCCAAGAATTTGAGATTGCGCGAGAGGTTGGCTCCGAGAGTTTATCAAGAGTCACTAATAGGAGCAGGTCCGCATCAACTGTATTTGCTTTATCGGTAACTGTAACATTCTTGCAAAAACAACACTCCAACATAAGAGCTGTCATTCTTCAAATTGCGTTATATGACGTAAAGCGGCCATGGGCCTCTATATAAATAATAATATAACAACAAAGATATTAAGTTTTTGTCTCACCTGGAATATACGCTTTTATGACAAGTGCTGTTCTTGCTATATTTACAGGATGTTCTGTTTAAGAAATCCAAATTTGGTGTGTCACAGCTTCATGACAAACCCCAAATAGTTGAAATTATCGCTGTTTAGTAGATGCCAAAAAATCGTAAATCTGTTGTAGACAATCTCTTTTGACACCCTGAATATTTTACCTAATAATCGAATACGATTGAAGATAAAGTACTACGCAATGCTTTTCGTATAAACATTCTTTTGCAACAAACTTAATGTTTCAACAACTTTGCTGCATGAATGACGACTCTTGATAAACCCTTTACAAATCCAGGACCCCCATCCTAGTACAATAGGCACGCAATTGTTCTTTAAGACCTGTCGACTGACCTACGAGTATAAAATCGTTGAGCGTTCAGCGTATCGGCCGGGCACTGATGATGGCTTGACGGTGACGAAACGTCGAGTGCAATGTCGGCTGCTGCGGCTGCTGCGTTTACAGGTTACACTGCCATAGTATCATCGCGGGCTGCGAACCGTCCGCCGTTTGCTGCGCAGGCTTGCCCTGTTTCGTTTCTGGACAAAACAAACGTATTTTACGATTATTTTTATATTGGTGGATTATAGGCAAGCCTAAGTCGTTTGCCGACTTTGTTAGGAAACAAAATTAGCTATAGCTGGGAAGCGGCACTTCGCTTTAATATATCTTTTGCCGCTTCCCAGCTATAGCTAATTTTGGTGGATTATAGATAATACAGCACAGTAGGGGAATGGATGACAATCTGGGTTGAAATAAAAGTCGTACTTCTTTTTCAACGAACATAAGTTGGTCTATGGATGTACTGTGTAAGGCTTTCGCGGCCATCGTCCAATGAATTAGTGGTTATTGGGTTTTTAGGCCGCCGTCGTTTAGCGTTAAGGCTTGACGTTTCGCCACCATGAGTGGATGGCATCTTCAGAAGCTATTTCACTTCGGCGACTTCCAAATAAATAGCTTCCGAAGATGCCATCCCCTCATGGTGGAGAAACGTCAAGCCTTAACGCTAAACGACGCCGGCCTAAAAACCCAAGAACCACAAATTCATTGGTCTATGGAGTTAGCTAATTCTAATTTCTACTGCGGTATGGAAGACAACAACTCCTGCTATATCCAGGCATTGTATAGTACCAAGCTAATGAAGTTTGTATGTATTGTAACATTTTTCACGAAAATTTCCAATGAGCGTGGTCGTCTTCACTTATACTTTCATCATTTAGCTTATTATAAAAACATGCAAAAAGCGGCAGTGATTTTATATGTAGTTTTTCAGCAACCAACATACTCATAACAGAACACCCCGTGTATTTATTTAATTTTATTTAAATTTGCAAACTGTTTCATCAAATTTGTCATGTCTTTCACGTTTATTGTAGAGAGAAAGGCCAGATAGGCCCCTGGAAATCGACATGAGTCAATAAACCGGAATTTGATTGATGTTTGAGAATCGTATTTAGTAAATGATATAATTATATCGTTCTTTATTTATGGGTAGTAAACTTACACGACCTCTTTTTGCAATATTGTTGATGATGAAGTGCGCATCATATCCTAAGAAATTATGGAGTATAATAGTTGTCGAAATTCTGGTTACAAGCATATATGGGCAAATCCTCTAAAATCACCCGGACCTCTTTTTGCAATATTTGTCATGATGAAGTGCGAATAATATCCTGAGAAATTATTGTGTATAATAGTTCTCTAAAATTCAGCAAGCACTATGAGCATATGCTCTGAGATCACCCGTAGAATGATCATGATCGTGAACTACTTTTTCATCCGAATTGAAAAGTTTACTCGCATATATAACATGCCAGCTGCGGTAGTTGGGCCAACGGCTGCTCCATAGGTACTATAGTTTTAGGAGAAGCCGTCTACCATGATAGAGATTTTGAGACCAGGGAGGTCTGCTAACCAAAAAGAAAACTTTACTAATGAGTTGGCTCTGTGTCAAAGTACAAAACTCAGAGGAATCAATTTTTTGTCAGATTTTATACCTTGAGAAAAGCCACAATAGTAGACGAAACGTGGGTACATTTTTCTTTCCAATACATATGATTTTTTATAGGTTGACTAATGGAGTGCGAAGGAAAATATGTTTTATACAGAGTGCTCCTTAATGATAATATAAAAATGCAGGGGCTATGGGACTCTTCACCTTGCCCGGTACACCACTGTGTCCGGGGACTCGCAACATTCCAGTAGAAACAATAACTTTTCTTCAAAATAAAGTGTACAATATTTGGCAACTTCAATCCAAATTCTCATCCACTCCCGGATTTTTGTTAGGTCAAATGTGTTCATTTACCTAAGTATAGTCAATCCATCAAACAAGAGATAGGTAGATAAATAGGCTATACCGGATATTAAGCTGTTTTCACGCGGCGCTATAGCATATTAAGCTTAGTATATCCAAATGACATAATTTCTGCTTGTTATCAACAACAAATAGAAAAACTTTCTTAATCAATACAGGCAAACTAATTTGTAGCATATAAAGAACTCTTTAGAGGGTTTTTGTATGCTATCTGCTGTTCCAATATAAATTATCATTATTCAAAAGTATAGGTTTAACTTGTATCTTTTCTAGTATCTTTATAGGTGATAATGACTGGTTGCATAAAACAATGTGCCAATACAATGCGAAAACAGCCTTACGGTATTCGGTCTGTTTGGTTTGTTATACAGCATCAGAATATTTCAGTACCTGTGCAATAAAAGTGAAATGTAAAATCTCCTTGTAAGGAACTAAAGCCACTAGAAATGAAATTAGAGTTATCTCTAATTCAAATCAGGAAACCGAAGTCTCACACATAATGAGCTTAACTGTCATTTTATTTTCGAATAAAGGATCCTAGCTACAGATAGAGAAATCGGAAACATTATTATACTAGTGAGATTTGAACTCATCTTTCCAGGAATATAGGGTAGTACCTTAACCTATTGTAGTGAAAAACTTTGACATATGATAGAATGATGAAAGAGACCATGGGTAGTAATTCACAATTCCATCGTTTTCTCGACATTTCAAACAGTAAACCTCACTAACAGCAATTTTTTTCGATTAAAGTGTATCCTTGGTCACGTCTTACTGTTTTACAGAATAACAGCATAGTATCTAAGACCTAAAATTGATAACCACAAATTTAGCTTCATTCATCAGACAGTGAAATATTCGTAACATAGACCAAACAAACCTATATTGGTGGTAGTAGGTTGAAGGAGCTGCTAGTTTGGAGGAAAAATATATATAAAAGTGCTGTTGCAAAAATGGTTACAATACCCTTTAGGGTACGTTATTTAAGTGACTTCAAACTTGATATACTTCATCAATTTATAACCAAAGGCATTGACAATTCTAATAAAATCTGTGGAATTCTGATTTGATATGGCTTGCTTTATCTGTTCATGTGCTATAAAGTTTCTTTTTGTCTATGACATAACCATCCAATCAACTACCGCCTAAACATTTAAGAAAAATGTCAATGCATTTGTGTATATGAACAAAAAATATGCGTGGCATAAGCAATTTCCTGAAAAGAAAAAACAAAGCAACCATTTGTGCAAAATAGAAAAGCTTTTAATTATAAAATAATTCGCAAAAACAGTCAAAACTCATGTCACTATCCCCAAAGAAGTGCTCTTATAATAAACAAAACACGTGTTAATCACACCAAACATAGAACAGTTAAACCAAACACATAAAAAGCAAAATAGTACAAGTAACTTACAGTTTCCTGTTTGAGAGGGTTCATTGAAACAGATCAGTTTAAAAAGTTATATGATACATATTCAAAGTATACGATGCATCAGGGATATGGAATGAGCAAAACTTTTCTGCATTAAACAGATGAATAGTGCAGATTTGGTATCTTTGGTGCTTTTGGTAAGGATCAAGCACATTGCTTACGAAACATAGACTCCTGTCAAATTGGATAAGATTCTCAGATACTACAGGTTTGACAATCAGCATGAGCCTTTACCATATTTCAAAATGAGGTGCAGCAATTGTAAAAAATGGTGGAAGGGCGTGTAAAATTATATAACTACATCCCCACTTCTGATGACAATGTGTAAACACCCTTGTAGCATAATTATATGATCAAGCCTGTAATATCAAACTTTCAGCCAATTTGGCAGAAACTTATCTTTCATAAAATATGTTCGGGTCCTTGGGTAGTAGCAAACGTTATGCCAATCATCCAAATTAAATGGCGAATACGACAAAATGCAGAAACGTTAAAACATTTACGTTATGGTATGAGGTGGTCCGAAATGCAAGATTTTTCTGGTTATACAAAGTATTGACAAAACTATAATGCATCTAAAAACTCAACTCCTCGCTTCCGTAGCGACACACTTTGGACCCTTTTGTTTTCTATTTGTGTTTTCTTTAGAACTTTCAGGAATAGACCGATGTATGTTATGTACGTTGTTATCAATTCTAACCCCCCAAAAGATTGATGGTAGGCGATTTAGGTATTTAATATATCCCTCCAACTCTACAGCAGCTAGCTGTAGCTAGCAGGTCAATATGTTTTACTATTTATTATATAATTCTTGCCTTAAATAGTGAGTATCCAACAAGATACACTCATGGCTCATGGTTGAGGTACGCTCTTCAACAATATAAATAATGTTTCCAATAATGAAAATAAAATATGAAGAGTTAACGAGCCGTCTTCAGTGTAATTTCTGATACTTGTTATGTGGTTGTCTCTCTGAATGTTTTAATTTTTTTCATTTTGGCGAGTTCTGGAGCCGTTTTCAGAAAAAATAAATATGTTTCAACAGGTATTGTTTTAGTAATGGGCCTGTTATGTTTTAAGAAAACGTAAATTATGTATCACCCATCGAAACAGATGTTCAATTCGTATCGCCTACGTCATCAAAGGCTTTGTACACCTCCCATTTTTTATATTTTTCTGTGGCGTTAGAACTTTTGCGAAAGTTTCCCAATTTTTCCAAAAACCACCGTTTTTCATACTTTTTATTGTCAAACTTTTGAAATATCCTGAATTATTTATTCTCGAAATTTCTCAAATTTTTTAATATCTTCGAGATTTTTCAAAATATTCATTTTTTTAATACAAAGACCTTATTTTTTATATTTTTCAAAATCTAGGGTACCTACTTTTTTTTATTTTTTCACCTTTTTTTCAACTTAAGTAGCTTTAAAAAGCAGGAAGTCAATTATTTTTAGGTTCCTAGAATACCTCTAACAATTTTGTGCAACAGCTTCCCGTAAAGGCCTTTTTGAAAACGCTTTCATTAGGTATATATTTCGAATTGATGATCTTGTAGATGGTAGAATATCTTTTCATTTAGATTGTGCACTTATAGTCCGTAAGACTTTGTATCACCTTTGGAAGTTAGCCAAAATCAAATCTTGCATACGGAACAAATAATGTAATAATGATATTCATCCAGAATGGTTAGGTGAGGTAGGGGACACAAATGAAGCAACGGTATGTAAATTTACTGACCTCTCAATCAGTTTTCGCATCTCTTCGTGTGTCATGCCGTCCTTAGAGTTACCTCTCAAGACTGGAAAATAAATGATACTTAAAACTACACGACCACAATATCACAGTTCTAGCCTGGAACACCTCATGAATAAGCAGTAATTGATTACGCCTCTGTTGACATATTTTTCAGGACAATGAAAATATTTAGTCAGATGTCAGATTTATGACCTGTGGCTGATCTAGCAGAAGAAGAAATTATTATTAGCCATATAAAACTGATTTAATATTGGCTGCAGAACAATAAAGAAAAATGTAAGGTCTATCAGAATTCCGTAATGTAATATTCAGATTTTTGGTGTTAGGTTGTCTAAAAAAATTGCATAAGCATCATACTCATAATATTTGATTCAATTGTTTTATTGATGTGGCCTGACAATTACATTTTACGAAAATGTAATTCTTCTAGTACTTATCAATATCACGAAAAAAAATTGTGTACTAGGCACACAGGTATATTCAATTACTGCTGAAAAATAATGGACCTATGCAAAAAAAATAAAAAGAAACCAAAAAATGATTAGTCACAGATGCTGTCATGCAATTAACACTGGATAGAAATCATGCTTTTAGATTGATAAAAAGTCCAAAACTACGATTACAAAAATTGAAATGGACTAGGCAAAACAAGATTGTCCTGAACAGTCGGGTATGGAGTAGAAAGTCCTTTTCGGTCTAGTTATCTTGGTAGGTATGGAAACCAAAACTCACAACATGTAACAACTTAATTCCTGACTTCTATGGTTTAGTTTTGTTGTTTGTTGTGTTATTTGATGTTTTTAAATACATAAAAAAGTAAACTGCAAAAAGGTCCTGTCAGCATAGGACTGCTGTACTGTTCTCTTATGTTATTGGGTATTTATTTTACCTATATACCTTTTATAAGGCCGATACTTTGATCAAGTATCTTCGTTTACATTAAAATGTTTACTGATTTCTTGGAATAAAAACAATCAGGTTTTCTGACGTTTTGATCAGCCGAAATTACTTATTTCATAAGGTTTGCATGAAGTTCTGCCTTTGTTTAAACATCGTAGCTTTGGACTTTGGCAAAGACAATGGTATTAACCACACACTGATGAAGTAATCTTTTGAATGATTAATGACCACATGACGATGAAAATGAGTTGAAGAACCTAATCTAAGAGAAAGATCACGCCCACAACTCACTTACCCTTATCATCTTCTGAAAAAATATTCATGTTTTAATTTCATTCATCACTTTATAGAATGCTTAGAAATATATGGGTGGTATGGAATTTCACAGATTATATGCATGCTCATTTTCAAATTGAAATATTTTCAAACATGAAACGAATACCAAGCAGACGAATGAACTGGAGTTCGTTCAAGGTTTAGGAGTCTTCAATTTTAATTGTAACAAGCATGCATGTTGAAGAAAGTGGGTTAAGCTGGGTTTAAAATTTCAGCGAGTTTGAGCCATTGGTACTCTTGAAACATGCTCACGTCACCGCTCTGCACAGAAATGAGCCTCGATACCATCCCACTGATCCTTATTTTGAAGAAACTACAGCTAGAGAAGAGTCAAGGGTTATATTTTTCGTAGCGTCGAGGCCCAATAAATGGTTGCAGAGCTGTGTGATTTGAAATAAAGCATAAAAACCAGCATCTTATCAGTAACTAACTTAAGGTTGTTTTAGAGCTAAATATTTGATTTTATATTAAACAGTTGAATGAACGTGGAAACGGTACAATAATTATTAAGATACATTTCTTCTTATGGCACACACGTATCTGGTCTAGCTTGAATAGTTAGTTCAGAATGGCGTATAGTTTTCATAGACAAATAATTTTCCATTCATCATTCAGATAAGGTTCATTTAGGCTTTCATTTTGAAAACACAGTATAATAAATGCCTTTATCGTCACAATAATAACTACAATATAAACAAATTTATCATCTAAATTACTTTAAACAAGAAACGATGAACGTTTGTAGTTTTTTTGGTTTCCACATTCTTATCAACAGTTTGCAACAAAAACATTCATAACACCACTACAGAATGATAACGACACTGAAGATAGTCAATGTGAACTTATTTCCTACGATTTTACTTCCACATCAATCCCTTCTTTTAATTATTTGTTATCAGGACGTAGATTTTTTAAGCATCTTATTATTTATTTGATTTTCCTTAAGTCATTTTGTATTATAATTTTATTGGACTGTTAGAAGTGTCAAACTTCATGATGCCATTTTGTTCAAGTTTCGTATCACGTCAGGATCTAGTTAAGTAATTCTCGTGGCCAGCTTTTTGACAATGTCATTCCCTGATTGTTGTCATAGGTGGTTATTAGAATTTGACTGTCTGTGTGAATTATTGGAATAAGTTCATATCAACGCATGGGACATATTCAGTCAATTCAAATCAATATTTGAGTACATTTCATTGCAGGACCATAGTCATGGGATACATTCTTAGTGGTGTTATAAATTAATAAAAACATCTACATGAAATTGCCTCAGCTATCAGTTAATTAACGTCAGCAATGACACACTAAGTTCGGTCTAGAAAACAGTTTATTTGTCAGTACAGTCAGGTTATACAACTTATATAACAAAATGATAACCGGGGTGATACTTATACACGATTGACAGAGTTGGATCTGGAGTGCGAAATTTCCAATGCAGCTAACACAGGAGCTACATACGAGCAAAGCCCAAAAAGATACACCTAACCCCAAACACATCCCACATTCCCACGGAACTGCAAAAATATATCAAACTGATATTATTCTAAGATTAGCCTGTGGTGAAAGTCATATTTATTGTAGAAACTGGGGGGTATTGTGATTCTCTCCTACTCACAGGCCGTTTAAACAAAGGTATTGGACTCCTGGACGAGATTACATCAAAAACTGCTATGGGACTAGTAAGACAGAAGGAACTCTGCCGGTGCGCCATCTAGTACCCGAAGGTGACGGCAACCAAAGAGAGAAACGCCACTAGAAGCAGTAACCTCTCCTTGGTGGAACGACAAGGCTCGCTCGCTTTTTGCCACTAGAGGCGCGGATTTTGACGCACGCAGCGTGAAGCCGATATACGAGGGTTGCTCTATACCTCCGTCAATCCACCAGTACGCAGACAGCTGTTTCACGCTTATTAGCGATCACCAGTGCGCCATAGGTCGATTGACGAAAGTAGAGAGCATCAATTTTTCCATGTTTAATAAACATGTGAAAGATGTACGAGTAAGACAGAAGGAATTCTGCCGGTGCGCCATCTAGTACCCGAAGGTGACGGCAACCAAAGAGAGAAACGCCACTAGAAGCAGTAACCTCTCCTTGGTGGAACGACAAGGCTCGCTCGCTTTTTGCCACTAGACTTGTCTTACTCGTACATCTTTCACATGTTTATTAAACATGGAAAAATTGATGCTCTCTACTTTCGTCAATCGACCTATGGCGCACTGATGATCGCTAATAAGCGTGAAACAGCTGTCTGCGTACTGGTGGATTGACGGAGGTATAGAGCAACCCTCGTGCTATGGGACTGTTTCAGCACCCTCAGTTTACTGACTTCATGCTATGCTGTATATCTCAGGTGGGTACCAGGCCACAAACGTATCTATTGATGGTAATGAGTGTACAGTTGAAAATACATAATTATTACTACGTATTTGATTTTTTTTTTACTTCAATAAAAAAGTATTTCAGTATTAACTCTCTGTTTTCGAGATACCTAGAAGAAGAATTAATGATAAATCCGACTACTTCAAAGAATTCCTTGATTTAACTGTTTTAGAAGGTTCAGCCCTGCAGCTTTTAGGACTAGTTGAAGATAACATTCAGCATACGCATGATATTTGTAAGTTCTAAGTCAAAAATCTGAGGGTTCAAGGTTATTCGGTTTCTATAATGTCTAATGTGACATGTGTGAAATTTCCTATAATCGCGGTGATGCTATATTGTAAGCTCGCCGGTAGTTTCAAAAATATCTACAAGTACACAACACAATGTAATGCCTTGTCTGAAGCAGTTTAGATATAAAAAACAGCAGTACGACATGGACTGACTGGAATTAAAAGAACTTTCCAGGCTTTCCTGACATAAAAAACTTCTAAGAGTCATTTGGTAATTGCGATTCAACTCCTGCTTTTTAAATAATGCCTATTTTGAGACATTGGACCACACAGTACTGGACGGTTGAAGGATATCCGAAGGTGGTTTGGTTGCTCATCACTTGATATTTTCCGCATGATGTATCTAGAACGTTAGCCATAAGAAAATGACTGAACGGATGATGCATACTGACAAATAAAACTGTTATCGACTACAAAAATGCCACAACTGAGTCAATAACAAATCATTAGGAATTTATTAAAAAAAAACAACGAACGACATTTACCTCCATACGTCCGACTGTTGATGAGCTGATCCCTGTCGCACTCCGCCTCCGAAATCTCGTTGCTGTCTTTGCTGTCGTTGAAGGATGCGTTGCCTTGGCCGTTGCTGGAACCGTCGTGGTTGCGTGGTGGGGGTGGCGGTGGTGGGGGTTCGGGACTGCCGCCGTTCATCGGCACCGCCCTCAGGCTGCCCAAGGACCGCCTACCGATGCTGCCTCGTCCGTATTGGTCGTACGGAGCGCCGTAGTAGGCGGAGCCACCGCCGTACTGCTCGTCCTCCGGAGCGCAGTTGGCTGGGTCGTCGTACTCGGGCATGTTGCCTACGCCGTTGCCGCTGTAGATGCTGCCGTTGCCTGGTACAGGAAAAAGTTATTTAATCGTTGCGTTAACATGTAGGAAGAGATATTAATACGAAATTCAGTGCGCTAATTACGCCCACGAGTCCCACCCCCTATCTGTCTGTATCTGTAGGGTGTAGAGGGTGAGTAGTCCTACTGCAGGCCACAACTAACCCATTGTGCATCCTCCCAGGGAGCTGTGCCCTCAGGTCGTCGTTCATCCTGCCAATTTTAGGATGGTGGACAAGTCGCTTGCGGACATCCCCCTTATGTGGGCAGATGTAGGCCAAAACCCGCCAAACGTAAACGCTCTAATAGAACATAACTCTAAGTACTCACATATGACGTGTTTCACAGTTTCGTCTTCGCTTTCACACATTCCCAATATCGGTGTATCATCATCATCGTAGTCACAATGTCTTAACAGATATGTTGTGAACTCGTAAAATGCATTAAGTCGGAGCTAGAGTATTGCCGACACGAATATTATCAATAGTTCTGAGAACTCTAGCTCGCCGTCGTTCGCGATTTACTGTCAGGTCAGTGGTGCTCTTCATACTCATATCTAGCAACTGTTTCGTCGTATCCACCCAGCGTGTAGGGGAACGGCCACGGCATCGACCACTCGAGGCATGACCCTGAACTACAAGTTTCTCCATATTATCGCTTCTGTGCATGTGTCCGAAGAATGTAAGCATTTTCGTTGACACAATGGAGGATAGTCTCTTTTGATTACCGGGCTCATCCAGTATGGAAGCATTAGTTCGATGGGCGGTATAACGAATTCTCAGCATTCTCCTCCACGTCGACATTTCAAAAGCATCTATGCCAGCTCGATCTGTCGTATCCAGCGTGTAGGGGAACGGCCACGGCGCCGCCCACTCGAGGCGTGACCCTGAACTACAAGTTTCTCCATATTATCGCTTCTGTGAATGTGTACGAAAAATGTAAGCATCTTCGTCGAAACAATGAAGGACAGTCTCTTTGGATTACCGAGCCGGATGAGCTCGACCTGTCTTTTTAACAGCCCAAGTTTCCGAGGCACACAAAAATATGGAGAACACAAGAGACTGAACCAGCGACATTTTGGTAGCTTTAGTGACGTTATGGTCACTCCATATTTTAGTTAGCTTTGTCATGGCCACCCGTGCCTGGTGAATGCGCCGTCGAATCTCATTCTCACAGCTATCCGAATTGTCGATCAAGGAACCGAGGTACACAAAACTTTGAACTACCTCACAACGGCCTATTGACTTTATTTCTCGATGATTGTTATGCTCTCTATCTACGATCATAACCTTGGTCTTGTTGTAACTAATACCAAGACCATATGCTACACTGTGTTGTTCTAAACTGTTTAATAGAGCCCATAATGTGGAGGTGTTTCCTGAGTTGACAATGACCGGACGTAGGTTTGACCTGGTTATCGCAAAGTCCTTCTTGGATATTAACATGCCAAAACCTGCAACGGTGTCCGTGGCAAATCGACATCCTTGCATTTCTTCCCATCGTTTTGCCATTTGGGTGTGAAAGTGTTTTTTCCACAATAATTGTGGTTGTGGACATTCCAGTTATCTCTAGGTCTTGAAATTGTTTGGCCAGCAACCTTCCTGGCTAAACCATCCACTAAACGGTTGCCTTTGTTATTGTCGTTGGACAATACTGTTTTTGTCTGAAGCATCGGCTAAGGATTGGTAGCATTCCATTGCTAGCCCTGATGTCATACGAGATCTTTTAGGATTAGAAATGCTTGTCTGCTGCCGGTGCAGATTATTATAGTCTTGCCAGACACATTTCTCCTGGTTAGTTCATTTGCAACTATCGATATGCCAGCCAATTTCGTTTGAACGACATTGGCTTTTTTACCCATAGTCCACTTTGTTCTTAGGGTTAGAGTCCTGGAGTACACATCACATTCAGTGCCTTCCCTTGCTTTGGAGCCAGCTATGTATATGCAAATTGCATTGATTCATCTCATTTGGTTCGACATTCTGTCTAAATTGAGTCGCTGGTTGCTTGTAGCATGGGTAGTGCGTTTAGCGCATACCATGTGCCTCAGTCATCCTGTATCTACATCGGGATTGATACCAACCATGCGAAGTCGTAGCATTCACAGTAGCGCAACCTCCTCGATGGTATCTAGAGGGACAATTCCAATGATTACTTCCATAGCAGCAGTCGGTATTGTACTGGCTTCTGTTATATTAATGCAGGCCATACGTTGTGCTTTATATAATTTATTATTTGCTGTTGCGTGTAGAACTTTCGGTATCCAGACAATGGCTCCATACGTTATCATAGGCCTAATGATTGTGGTATGGATCCAGTGGGTCACTCTTGGAGACAGACCCCAAGCGCGTCTCATTGTTCAGCGATATTGTTCATAAGCGACATATGCTCTTTTGGTTCTACTATCTAAATGAGAGTGCCACGTCAGCTTCACAAGCACAGATATCGTCGTCTCTGAGGAATACTGCTTTCCATACAAATCGAACTTAGGAACAAATATTAGAACATCAAAGACTGCATCTCCAGAGAGATCACTTGAAGTGATAATAAACGAATACTGGAGCACCACAGAATAACTTAGAAGCAGGACTGTATATAAGTATTAGAGATCTCATAAAATATTGAAGATATCGTGAAGCCTAAAGCTCTCTAGATCAATAATCTAAGTTCTCAGTAACTATTTAATGCTTTTGATATATTACCTTGTGATCCAACCCTGTCGTATCTATTCCTGGCCTGCTGTCTAGGCATAGACTGGGATCCGTTGCGACTGTGTAGTCCATGCGGTGTTGCCATACCGGAGGGTCCCATCGTGCCTGTGCCAGCATGGGGGTGCGGGAACGTCTGGAACTGCATCGCCTTCGAGGGGTCCATCTCTTCACGGAAGCCCAGCAAGTGGAACGTGGCGTAGGGGCAGATTTCGTCATCCATGCCTGAAGAAGACAGATTAGATATGGGGAAGGTTGAGCTGGAAGGGCTTCTTTGGTCAGTTTAATAGGAAGGAGGCCAGCAGTGAATGTCTTCAGATGTAGTTCCTAGCTATTCCTCAAGTCAAATAACAGTTCTAAAGAAATGGAAGACATCTGGTATTGCCGAGTGTCAAATCCGCATCTCTAAGTATGCAACTCAACGCTGCCCTTTCTTATCATTAGATACACGTACATGGACCGAGTTGCCAATGTCAAGTGAAGAGCTCATTTAAAGTACATCTATGCGGCATTTGTGCATGTCTCAAAGATGCACCTACATCTTTATTTAACGAATTTTCTTCTTCAGGTTGACAATTTGTTAAAATAACTGACTCTATAGTTGCCTGACTGTAAAAATGTACAATTTATTAAAGTGGGAACATTAAATATTCATCAAATTAACCGGAACAACCAAAGATCTCGAAAATTGTATAACAATTGTCGAAAAGGTTCGTAATAATGATCTTTGTAAATAATCACAAAATATATGTCGTACTTGAGTATATCACCTGTGGCGCTGCTACCCAAATGTTAGTGATCTCGTGTCTATTATCTATTTACTTCCGACGCCGTTTTTTTATGAGAATTGCTCTATAATTCGAAATGACCGTCTAGGTTTGGAAGTATTTGGATCTTTTTTGGAGGCTTATAAGATTTAATAACTTACAGAACTGATTTTTATTTTATAACTGAGCAGACCACTTATGCAGCTGATGTGAAAAGGTTATGTTAGGGGAAGTTAGATAACGCTAGACTTGAATAGGCCAACACCCGCAGGTCCAATAAATACATCTCCTAGCAGCCCATTGTAAGTTTTGGAAACCTGGGAATAAATGTGCGGTTCATATCGCTCGGTTCTTGATGTATGAAGAACGACCGCCTTTGGATGAGTTACAGCAGTCGTGCGGGTGCATTTGATAGGATCAGTGAGCGGCGGAGCTATACCGTTGCTTGTCGGTAGAAAAGTGAGAGGTCACCAACTGCACGCCGGTGAGAAAGTGGCTGGAGGTGGCGCGTTAAGGCCGGGTCACCAATTAGTCGAATCACTCTTCTCTGAACAGTGTCAAGTACAGATAGGGTAGTAGAGGCACCAGCTCCCTAGACAAAAGATCAATACTCCAGGTCAGGTCTTATCTGGGCTTTATGTAGCATAAGGAAGTTAGATAGTAGGAAGTACTTTCCGGCTCTGAATAGGTATCCAAGCTTTTTACCAGAAGCTATTGCAATTGATGCGCAACGGTTCGTGCCAGATCAGATTTTCTGTTGATTTTCCTTAGAACTTGAATGAGTGGCAGAGCCTGATTTTTCATTAGAACCGGGTGCTGGCCTGGGCACTTCTTTTTAATAGAGTACAGTACTGGGTCTTGGAAGCATTACATTTGACCATATTCTTGATCCCCCAAGCGGTAATGGTCTCGAGATCTTTTGCAAGCGAAGTGGCCAGCGTTCTGCGTCCCAGCTTGACCACAAAGATCAGTTTATTGCTTCTGCATGCAAACTATACCCACAAAAACTATTAAGGAAAGTTTAACTATCTTTGGTATTTTTTGTTTTTCTTAAGTCCTTGTTATTCTATCCCTAAAATTTTATTTTACTTTCATAGCGAAAATAGTGACGAATATGTCAATGCCAGTAGTATTGATAATACATCTTGTTTTACAATTTGTATTAAATAAACTCATGATAATGGATCTCAAGTTTTTCACTTCATCTTAAGTGCGTTGGTATGAAAAGAATAAATATGATGTATGCTCTTTGTCCATCTAAAAACTGACCAAAGTTTTACGTAATATAGCATTGCAAAGTCTAGTGTAATTTTGCAGCATGCGGGGTGCATATAAAGTAGCAAAAGCAAACAAGCTAAACTTACTCAGTTCAGTCGAAGGTAGTTAGTAGCTAACAACATGTTAATAGAACTACTGGTACAAAGTGATGCCAAATACAAAAACTAAAGGTGATAATAATTAAACAGATGAGTGAAATGATACAGAGGTGGTAAAATGATTCTTCTCATTTAATCTTCGATGATAGAAGTAATAAGATTTGAAAAACAATGTTGGTGGTTGATAAAAAATAAGGATTGGCGAGTAATGTACTTATTGATGAAATTATAGTAAAATTATTTTTATATTAGTTGTGCCTGTAACGAAGACAATATCTTGGTTTGTATATGAGCTATCTTAAAGTGTGGACTCACCAGTTTTACGCTATTGATGTGTTTTTCCAGTCAGAAAGAAAGATATGGTTTTCTTGTCAACCATTCAGATAGAAAATACAAAAAGATTTAATACTTTTCTTACAGTCATATGATAATTTTTTCGTTAATATAGTTGAAACGAAATACGTACCTACATAAAAGCATCACCCTCAAAGCTGAAAACTGTTAGTATTACTAGTAGAAAGTACTGCGCATTCCTCAAAGAACAACAAAAAAATCAAAACTCGCAAACGCGCAAAGCCCAATACACACTACACTTGAAATTTGCAGATACTATTTGAGTTTGTGCTTTTATAATTTGTTTAATTTGGGACACGACAGGCTAGATAGCAGCAATATTTTCCTCTAGCCTAGAAAGTGTTGCATGGTTAAGTCAAAACAAAAAACTGTGAACTTATGTTCTGAATCATGATGTCTCAAATTATCACTATATTCTCTTCGTGGCTATTTTCGAACCATTTTTTACCCATTTCCAAATTTAAACTGTAAATGTGTATTATAGGGTTTATACGAATCATGTTACAAATTTCAGTTACTAGACTTCTTTAGGAAGTTCGAAAAATCAAAAGCGGTTTCGTGGTACAGATATCTATCAAACGATGTCACGTATATCAAATTAAGTTTATGTCCAACTTTGCATTTTGTAGACCACAGAGGTAGCCGAAAAAATGTATCTTCCCGCTTAGGTATGTGATTCTATTGATGAGCCCAACTGATAATCACAAACAGTTTATTTAACCGGGCACATTTTTCCCCGTGTGAGGGCAGGTTAGAATATCTCCCATCGTATATCCTGCGTGTCGTAAAAGGCGACTAAAAGAAACCAAACTACTGTCGGTATAAGCAGTAACCTCTTCTCAACCAACTGCTTTGGGTGGACGAGTTGAGAAGAGTCAGGACACCTTCTTGTCCTTGGGGTGAGAAATTGTCCCTAAAGGCGGATGAACCAGTAGATACATCTGGTCAACGGCATGAGGATGCAGAAAGCAAATATGGGAAACTACTGCATTAAAGATCTTAAATATATTCCAAGTGAAACTCGTAAAATGAGTTCACAATATGTCTAGTGAGACATTGTGGCTATGATGATGATTTTTGTGGGCTCTTTAAATACAATGAACCTAAATACCGCTCTTAGTAATCACTGATTTTTTTATAGTTTGGAACGTCAGGGAAATGTTAATTATTTATGACATGAGGGTTTCTCGATAGCCCTGAAGAAGTGATTAGGTTGTCAAATGGTTGAAATAACCACTAGATTAATTTACTCATCCTGAATATTTGGAATCAACGTTGGGATAAAAACGACTCCTTAGCAGACCATAGTATTATTTTCGTACTGCAACAAAAATCGCATAGTGTGTACTGGGCCTTATGGGGCGCGTGCGTTGCGTTTACCTCTGCAGGTATGGACGGTTTCGTTCGAACCACGCCTGCTTCTCAGTTCTTCGTACATGTGCCTCCTGGGGTCCCAAGTCGAATGAGATCGGTAATGAGCTCCTAAATGGACACCAAACGGAACAGAAAAAACAGAAGGAAAAGTAAAATATACTATCGCACAAGCTCTAGAAAGATATCGTGTTATTGGGGCGTATACTGTCAGCTGTTGCTTGTTAGATGACGACACTGACGGCAACTAAAATACAGAAATCGGGGGTCGCACTACTGAGGGGTATCAATAGAGAGCCTCAAGTGAAGAACTTCAGTCTAAGTTTCTTAGCTGTTGTACTTTGTAAAACTTTCGCTGCCATGATCCGATGAACTGTTGATTCTGGGGCTGTTCGACCGGCGCTATGGCATCGGCGTACTTCGCTGCTTGACGTTTCGCCAACACGAGTGGTTGGCATCCTCAGAAGCCATTACCTGTCTACCTAAATGGAGACCGCGCCACCGAGTTGATCCCTGTGGACCTCCTGTGCATCCCAGAATCTTTGATTCTCTCAGGGCAGGTATCCAGATTCTGTTGAGCTTGTATACTTTGTCGTTGAAGTTGTTTTCTTTTCATTTAGGAACCTCAATGGACCTCCTGTACAATCTGGTGTAATATGAGGAAGACGTAGTCAGAACTTGCATCTATCAAACTAATTTGACAAATCAGTTTGTCGATTAGGTCAGAATGAATAATCTGCACTCAAGGAATGCTGTGTCCACAAGATAAAGTTTGATGAGACACAGGTTCTTGCTACGACCTCCTCTTATTACACCAGAGTGCAAAGGGAGTCCACTGAGATTTATAAACATAAAAATAACTACAACAACGAAGTAGCAGTACACAAGCTCGACAGAATATGGATACCCGCCCTTAGAGACGCAAAGATTCTGGATGCTCAGGAGATCTACAGGGATCGACGGTGCACAGGGCTGACGCCCCCACTCTTAATTTGGGGTATACAAGTGCTCAACACTGTGACGCGGTCTCAGTTTCTCGAAACACGCCGAACCGATAACAACTTCTGATGATGCCAACTATTCGTGTTGGCGAACCGTCAAGCAGCGAAGCGCGCCGACGCCATGGCGGCGAAGCGTGTCGACGTCGGCCGAACAGCTCAAGACCAACAGTTCATCTTCCTGAGCCGCGCATGCTATAAATGCGGGCTGGTTTAAGTACTGTTCTCTCTTGAGACTGTCTATCCGCTAATGATTTAAAGCGAGGCAAAGATTTTTAATAAAAATATATTCAGGCGCTCTGGAAATTTTTGGAACTGTTTTGTTGAACTAGTAGCTGAAGAGGTGGTGCTTGTTACCGAAATATTGAAACAGCGCTGTCGTGGACTAGGGACATCGTGCCTATTGCAATTCAGGAGCAGCCTAGTTCGGGGAGTAGGAACCTCTACCAGGTAAGGATAAGCGCGCAGAGCCTCTCTAGTGTTCCTGCTCGGACGGCCTTTGGTGTTATTATCTGGAAAAGCTCACTCAAACATCTTCCGTGATAGAGTCTGTAAAACAGCGACAGGTCTGCCACCCTTCTTCGATGTTCCAGGCTATGGAGGTCCTTTGTGAGGTTAGGCGGAGCGATTAGTCTAATTGCTGTCTTCTGGATAGTGTCCAGAAACTTTAGAGGAGCGCATCCTCACACATGGGAGCAATACTTCAACGATAGTCGAATCTGTGTCTTATAGAGCAGCAGTGGTTGCTCTGGTGTATACAGCTTCCTACAGAATACTCCAAGCTTCTGGGATGCCACTTTAGTAATACTGACGACGTGGTCGTGCCAAGACATCTTATTGTTGATGTTGATCCCCAAAAGCTTGACGGAATGTGACCCGACTATTGGACCCTCCATTTCCACAATCGGTAAGCCAACGTGACTGGCGGATTTCTTTGTCAGTGTTACCTGAGTTTTCGGTACGTTAAACTGTACTTTATTCACTAATCTTCACTCGACAATTTGTGCGATATCTGCGTTGATCTGTGAGGCATGTCGCTGTCGCCGACGTACCGTCTCCTGGGATGATAGTAGCTTGCCTGGTTGCATGCACGATATTAATATACTGTAGGTTAGATTGGATGTTATTTCCAGCAGCTCGTTGATGTACAGCAGATACAGTCTAGTACTTATCATTTCGTTAACTATTTAACCCTGCATTTATTCTGTAAACCGGCATGTCCGGTATACTATGAACTAAAACATTCAATTGTTTTCCAAAAATTTCTAGTCGCCTCCCACCTATAACAACCTCGGGTCACCTCAGGGGCCAGAGCCTCGTTACGTACATTGTCGGCATGCAAGAGAAACTAAAAGGTGATAAAAAGCGAAAAAGCCCTTACTTCCAGTACCTCGCTTGATACGGTCGCACGTGTTGTAGTTGCTTCCTGGGACCGGGGGCAGCTTTCTGTTGGGCGGGGCGATGTAGCCCAGCTCGTCTCTCAGGTCGGGCCGCCTCTTGTCCAGCGTGGAGGCGGGGTTGCACGATTGGTTGTATACTACATCATCTAAGTGTTATAATCGTAATGTTAGGCGGTGTGTGGTCTGTGTAACTGAGAGCGGGGATCAAAAAAAGATAGGGGCGGAAGATGCGGCAGATAGAAAGAGATAGAGAGCGAAGAGAGATGAGGCGATGTTAGAAAGAGGCGGGGCTCGATAGCGGCAGACGTGGAGCTAAAATCTTTAGTTATACGGATTCGCAACTAACCGGATATTTGGCCGTATGATCAATTTTACAGGGTCTGGCATAAAGAACGGATATCTTTGGAATAGCTACTTCTATCTCACCCGCGTAGTTGATTTGTTGTGCGTGTGGTGTTTCGAGTAGGAACAGCTAGATCCCTATGAATGCTGAAGTGGCGCCGAAACTCACGCTGTACAGCCGTGATAGACTCATATTTTTGATAAAACTGTCGTAGGTGAAAACTGCTCCATAACGTCAACTGGTAATAACAATGGTAGAAACTTACGAGTCGAACGGTACCACCCCCACCTCTTTTGCCGTAATGAGGGAAAAGTACTAGCTGTTTCTAAAACGTCCATTGTTTGTGCCGGACCCTGTATTTCCGAATTGATACGGCCTTATTTTGAAATTTTTTGAGATAGAATCTCGTTTCTGGATTCTCCTCAGTAAAATTTTGGCACAGACCAAAACGTTTTTAGAATGTTGGTAATTTACCATCACTTGTGCCTGTGTGGTAGGTTAAGTATGACTACGTCATCGACCAAGATGCGAAAATTTTTTGAAAGGTATGTATTTTAAGTTGTATGCAAAATAAATTTTCATGGAAAGCATCAAAGTATATTTAAGCTTATTTGCTAAGTATCACTAGTCACGTATAGCAATGACTGAGATGCACCCAGATTCACATTTATTCCTAAATCTATCTGAAACCTAAATATCTAAAATTTTTACTAGTTACCTACATTTGATGTTTTGTAGAAAGATTTACAATCTTAGGTCACGGCATGACTTAAGGACCTCCAATCCGCTTTGTATTTTATTTTGATTATAAGCCAACCTAACGAGCCTAATAGACAAAAAAATATGAAAGAAAAAAGGTGGGTCGAGTAAAACAAAAATAGTGCAAAGGGCCAAAAGATGATGTGAGTGTTGTGAATGTGAATGTTAATAATAGTGCAAATGACATATAAAAAAATGCATATACCCAAAAGCATTGGCTATCAAAAGAAACAGTATTTTTTATTCGCAGATTACGCTCTTCTGATTGAAATAGCTTATATTCATGCTTGTGGGTATACAAATAGAGATAGTTGCACCGTCCATGCAATGAAACTGAAAAAGCTGAAGTGAATAAAATTTATTGGTATAACTAACAGTAAGCAAAAGGAGATCCTCCTCCAATATCCCGTGTATGTTCCAAGCATTAGATAACATTTCTTTGCCCTCCCCCCTAGAAAAGAAGACTAGCTAAGCTAATGACGTAATATTTTATCAGTAATTTTCAACAAAACCATTGCATTGACGTGGCATGGTGGACATAAATACAGAAATAAATCCAAAACGCGTCATATACGAAACGAAGGTGAGCAGTGATAAGAGTAACTAATTTGTCCAAATAATAAAAGGTTGGATGCATTGTTAAGATATATTTCTGTAATGTCCAATAAAAAATTGATGTGAAAAATGGTTCAGGGCTCATTTAAGGGGATTTTTTCAATATTCAATTATATCCTTCAACCAATATCTAGTATTGGCATCCAGTATAAATTAATATTTTATATATGCGTGTAGAGTTAACCTTCTATAACGTTGATCTCTTTTTTGTTAGTAGGTAGTGTGTAATATGAATACTCAACAACTTCTATGCAGGAGTAACTCTACAGGCATATTAAGCATCCTCCAAAAGACTATTTCTATTATCTCAATAATAAACACAGTAATAAACAGGTTTGTTATATTTCTTTGCAACAATATGCTTTAGATTGACAAGATAAGAGCAAAGTATTAGAATTAACATCTCTTATATTAAAAGTATTATATCTGTCAGATTTTAAGTATTTTAGCCAATGATAATAGTCTCCAGGAGTATGCAAAGGAACTTTGAAATTAGTAGAATTCAGCTTCTATCAAACTGAATAATTTAAATTCCAGAGCTTTCGGTATATTGTGACCAGTGTGGTGCAGTAAAAGAAAATGAACTCCAATGTGATGCTTAAAACACAAAATTAGAATGTCAACGAAAAATCTTTGCGACCTTTCAAGGTGCTAGAGCAAAGACGTTTTCGATATCTCATATACCATGTTTGAATTACAATAACTTAAGGTGAATACGCGAAAATATAGTTACTTTGACAGTAAACCCGATATCCCATCGTAAGGCCATTTTAGGACTCTCTTTAAAATGAGTCAATATTGGTAGTAGTCGTGGGAAAGATTGTTGTATTGTTTGGCAAGGGAAAGAATGCGAGGCAAAAGATTGCGGAGAAAAGTAGGACTGTTGTCAGATGTTCCGCTTAAAATACAGTTCGCCTATCCCCTCCCTTTCCGCCTTATCCGTCTCTCGCATTCTCTACCTGGTCGAACAATATTTACATTACACATAAGTTGCCCTTAATAGTCTCCTGTACTTTTTTTATTATCTCAGAAATTCGCTTTGGATTTCCCAAAAATAAAATTGTTGTACTGGTATTTTCAATATTTACAGTATTTTCATACTTTTATTATTGATGACACCGTAATATTGAAAATTGAAAAATGCCTCTCGTGAGATAGGTTTTTTAAAGTTATCACTAAATGTTCATCATATTTTCTGAGTTTATGAATAATTGTAAGCGTTAAAAGCAGAATTGTTGACAAATTAGGCTTTTTGTGTTCGTCAAGTCTTTGCCTCTTTATAGAAACGTTTTCAAAAGATCTTTAAGGGTTTAGGGTATAGCGCGCGAAATTGAGAATCCAAGAAAAGACGTATTCCCCTGTTAGCGAGGACGCGTGGCCGTCTGTTCCCTTTCTCCAGTGTATGTGTGTCTAAGATGAGGGGAGATAAGTCGAAAAATTCAAAGGTAAGGTCAAAAGGTCCAAAGGTCACCATCAAAATGAATTTCGCATTTCCAAGCTCCTGACGTTACCTTTAAACTTATACTAATGATTCAAAAAGCAAACTGAAGAAGAAAGCTTGCGCTTTATCACCTATTTGGCCTTTTTTGATATCGTGTTTGGTTGTTAAATTACAGACACTTGAATAATGTATGATTTTGAAGTTTTTCTGCACACTAAAAAACTTTTTTGAGAAAATCGCAAATAGTTGTGATTCATTAAGGTCTTAGCTATCACCTTCTGAAATACTGTGTATGTAGTTTGAAAAACAAGTGAATTCTGTTTGAAATGGGAATCCGTGTTTTACATAGCAAATACATATGTATCACTGTGTATACCCAGGCCCCTTAAGGTACGCAAAAACGCATAATATGGTAAAATTCTTTAAAAAGGATGTTAGTTTTTTTTGTAGTTCAGGGAATTGCCAAACAATTATTAATATCCAGTTACGAGATATGCAAGATCTTTATGTTTGAATAATTTGAACATACATGACGTTTTTATATGCTTTTCTTAAAATTTGTGAAATTTATATCATTACGGACGCCTATTAGAAAAACATCAACATTTTTTCTCTGTGAGATGAGGACAGCGTTCAACAACTGCACCACGGTCAAAGATAACCTCAATTTCTTGAGCTTGATACAGAAAGTTCGAATTCTACAAATTCCAAAGTCCCTGGTTCTAGGTGTGGTCGTACAATCGGATCTGAGTCGGGTCTGCAGCGGTCCATGGGCCTTCCTGGTCAAAGCGACGCAGACGACGACTACTCCGACCACAACGACGACCACGGTGGCCGCCACCGGCACGGCGATGTTCCAATCCACCCAGTCGGGCACCCACGGGAAGAGAACTCGAACTGCAGGGGATCCACCGCTGCCTCCGATGCCGTCCCGCGCAGGCGCTATAGTACCTGTAACAAATTACACCGAGTGCGGGGTTGCCGTACCTTTGTTGTAGTGGCCGCGACCGCGTAACACGCAAATCACGATCACGGCGACGACAATGACCAGCGCTGCGGCGACTACGGGCACTACTAGGTTTAGGTTGGCCAGGATTATTTGGACGGTGGTGTCGTTGTCTTTGGGGATTTCGCGGGCTGGGGCAATAGTACCTGAAACACACAACAAAACAACGGCACGCTAGAGGATGGGTTGTGTATTTACAGGACGATGGGACGGACGATCTGCCTGTTGTTGCTCGCACGCGTTTCGTCGTCTTTAAGTTACGCGGATCCGCAAAAAATTGAATCTAGTTAAATTCCTTACAACACGTAAACCACAGCCACACTATTCGCGAATGTATCCAAAGTTAGTCAAGGACGGAAGTGTGGATGATTGCTTCGGACCACTTCGTTCTGCTTCGAGCCACTTCTAGTTCTTGTCGGTCTCTGTGGTGAGGCACTGAACCGAAGAGTAAGGCGAAGTCAGTGTCCACACTGCCTCAGGGTTACTCGTCGAAAGAAAATGTTATATGATGAAAATGAGGCGTATAATTGAAATATGCAAGCACAGCTGCCTCTTCCACATCATCCATTTCGCCATTGTCAGCTGCCTGAGCTGACTTCGCTATTAACAAAACAAGGTTAGGTTCTTATGTCGCGAGTAGACTTAAGCGAGTAGTGTGGCGATCCGCCTCGTACTCGACTGAGCAGTGCAGCTGAGGCTTAAAAGGCATCGTAAATTCCGCATTGAATATAGATTTTGATCAAGTTAACCGATTTTTTTTAAATGCTAGGTTGTTTTGATAGCAGGAATAAACTTTCTGTCCAATATCGTTCTGAGATATCAAAATCACCAGTCCGTATTCCACACTATTTAGAATGCCGATCTATTACTGACTCTCAATTTTGACTTTTCAACAATTCTAGTCTGCAAAATTGCCATTATAAGGAACATTGGGATGTTAGCTAGGAAAAACAAAAGCTACCTCTGGTTTAGGTGTCAATAATGTCATTTATCCTAAATCAATTTCTCACAAATTTTGCGCTTTGAAGAAAGCCACCAAAGTAGCCGAAACGCCAGTAAAGTTTATCTTCTAGCATTTGTGGTTTTTACGTAATATTTCAGTAATCCCATACTTTATCTAATATTCTAGTTCTCCTATCTATGTAATATTCTACTGGTTGGATAGCGTTTCCGTTTACTGTTTCGTTTTCAATGTCGGCATAGTTGACATGATCTCTGATTACTTAAAAACACATGGTTATCGAAGCTGCATTTCTATGGCTCTGGTAGTCTTACTGTCAGCTTGTTATCTTAGTCCTAGTTTTTCACTTTTACTACTCTGTCCCGTTTGACTCCCAATAATTTAGCCTATAACTGTCCAATTTCATCATATCATTTGCCATGTTATTCAGCTCATTGATATTTTGATTGTAATATGATACAAAATGAGGCACCATCGAGGTAACGCTTGCACTTCCCACACTATCACATTCCAAAGCACATAGTCCAGGATACCAGTAGCTTCATTTTTAAGAGTCTCCCAACTTTGCCTCTTACATTTATTCTGCATGTGGTAGCTAACAGAAATAGCTGGGATATAGTAACTCGCTTTGACAGTTCTCAACCATTTATTAATAACTGTGTGTTTTTTTATTAAATATTAATAAAATAATTTACATTATTGATAAAATATTTGTCCTACAAAATGTATGGTTTCCTCATTCGATAATTATGTACACATTCGCAGCTTACAAGCAATTCCACCTGTCGACCATATCCGTGTAAGGTTTTTTTTCGTCCTAAGAAAATGAAGAAACGAAGAAATTAAAAAAATCGTAGGATATGATTCTCCCCAGTTTGACACCAACAAAACAAGACTTGTTGCAATAGATTAAATGCAACTCTAATGTATGGTGGAATGCATACATGCAGTGGCCCATGGGAAAATTATCAATGCTATTCGTATTTATTGATTGATTACTTATGAATCTATTTAATTTTGCCATGCTATTACAGAATCAAATATCACGAATGCGGAAAATGAAGATGATGACGGTAGTGGCGGAGGAGATTTATCAGATGAAGCTAATAGAGATTAGTTTTTTATGATATGCAAAAACACTATTTTTTTGTTTGCTGGAAATACAGTTATTACATTTCAAAAATGATGTCACTTCAATCACAAATAGAGAAATAAAAATGACACTTCCTGTCGAACTAGTGATACACACCTGTTTTCTGGTAGGACATTGTTTCATTTAGAAAGAAAAACACTAACGTATTGTGTCATATTTTTTCCTACAACGAGTAATTAGTAGAAAACGTCTTGTGGTATTAACAAATTCTGAGAGTAAGCAACAATGAATAAAGAAGCAGCTAGTTCGGAACCATTTTCTGTGACCTCGTTGTCAATACACGTTGGAAGGAGGGGGTCGTTGATTGAACCATAGATTTTTAGGACATTTTTTTCAATAATGTCAATCATTTTCTCAAGATTTAGTGAAAAACTGACAGCTGTTTTTATGTGTTTTATCTTAAATCTTAATCACTCATTAAGCGTTTATATATAACTGGTTCTTTTCAAATATAAATCAAAGCTTCTAGAAAGGGAGCATCGAGACAGGCATTAAGTTCTTACTAACATGATAGTAATAATTATAGTCGGGATAAGAAACCAATCCACATTACTTGTAAGATTACATATCTTTTGGATTTAATTACCAAAATCCTTATCCGATGATTTTTTGCAATAAAAATCCGTATTACAGTATCATCAAAACGGTGCATGCCTTTCTCGGTAAACTTGAAGACCTTCCGAAAGTATTGCTCAGAGTATTTTTATCTATGTCGAAAGTCTGCAGTCGCGTCAGGACTACTTTAACCTGATCCAAGATTTTTGTTGTTATAGTTCAAATCAAAGTTTTTTATATACGCGATATACCGTAACGAGCAACAACAGATTTTAAGTGCTTTTTCTCTACTGGGTTAGTATAAGAACAATACATGTCATATGATCAGTTATCGATTAACAAAATATCTCTGCAATTTCAAAATAAAAATTTGATCAGATTTATTATGCACCTTAAAGTTTTTATATTGCAATATGTACTGTGTGGAGTGCTTAAATAAGTTACTGAGGTAAATATGAAGTGTTTTATGTGCAAAATACCTGTGATTGTGAACGAAGGATGATTTAGAAATGTCAGTGTTCAGTTATGAAAAATGTATACTTGTTGTGTTAGTTCAAGCTCCCCCTTAGAGGATATTCCTGAAGAGGAGTAAGTAGATTATTTTTTAAGATAACCCTGAACTGCCACTTGCAAAAAAGGTTTTATTCAATCATAATAAATCATCAAACACTACTTTTGGTAACAGTACAACATGCAATCCATGACCATGTGCAGTGTGGTGTTCTAGATTGCAGTTTGCAATGTGACCAAAACTTGGCAATGTTTCAACAACGAACATATAGCAAACATCTAAGAAATCAAAGTTAGGAAGATTCCAGAAATAACCAAGAAAAACTTAATGATGTAGAAATATGACATGTTTGCCCAAGATCCTATCATTCAACCACAGCAAGTCTATATCATTAGATGAATCATTCTGAAATACATCTTGAAACTAGTTCTGAAAGTGTTATTCTATAAACTGTGGCCGAACAATAAAAAACAACTAAAGGATTCTCGATATACAAAATCAGTCAGCGACTGAAGTTTTCTGAGAGTTTGATCATTTGCAGCGCCATGTGTTATATTCAGGTACTATTGCTGTCATAATCATTGAGCAGATATATATGGAATGGAGATTCTTTACAAGGAAGCTGATAATGCAATTCGATACTAAAGATGTAATCTTCAATCACATAACAAAATCGTCACTTAAAATGTATTGAACATAAGATACAAAAATCAAATATAAAACTTGTAATTGTGTGTTAATGAAGGTGTGTCGCATTTGATGTTAATGTATTTATTGGTGGGTAAAACTGCAGAAATATTAATCCAAACATTGTGCTTAGTACGTTGATTATTTTATTTCTTACTGAGATGCTAGCTAATTATATATCATTTATAAATGGTGATTTTTACGTTGATTATTATAAGAGTTGCTGGTTAAAAAATAGGTGAACAGCACCGCATCGATGAACTAACATTTATGATTTATTTCAAATTGTTTAAAAATGTACACTATAGTGAACTAAACCAAAAAATAAATGGCACAATTACAAATTCAAGATTTAAGTTTCATATTTCAATGCATTGGACAAAAATTATTAATAATCGACTTTAAAATCACATTGGCAGTGTTTTTAGATGACATGCTCTTTCAAGTTTCCGACAATTCAAATAGTCAAAATAACTTAACGTTAGTATACATTGATACTGATAGTATGATTTCTCTTGAAAATATGTTTGTGTTGTGTGGAGTTTGTTAGATAAGTTTTGATAAGGAACAGTTTAGCTATGTTTTGTGACTGACAAATTACATCTCTGCTTGTAGCTAAATATGTACATGATGGTGTCGGTAGGTTTTTATAAAACAAGTGCTGCAAACATAAAACTAAAAAATAAAAACACAAGACAGTAATACTATGTCCTTTAATTGTTCTTTTTACGTATGTGTGTTAAAAATAACTCCACCATCCCAAATCTGAATCTAAGATTTTAGCTTCAAACTGTGATGGTGATTATAATAAAAATAGGATAAGCCAAAGCATCTAAAAGACACATGGAATCAATATATCTATATGAATTCCGTCAATAGATGGCTTAGCTGATCTACTTAAAGTAAATTAAAGGACTTGGGACTCTATAAATACCCATCCAAATAAAAGAAAGCAAGGTATAAAATAAAAAGAAGCACCTATATATGTAGCTATGTACATTGCATGCCTATGACACCTTTATACATATGTATATTATACAGCAAGCAGCTTATTTTCAAAATTATTGCATCAAGTTATTACATACTGGATTTTTTATTGTAAAGGTGTCACAACATGAATATCCACAGATCAGATACTTTATCAAGATGTTTTGCACAGTAAATTTCGATTTTCTATGTCTAATTATGATATCAGAAAGCTATAATCTGTAAAACTATCTAAAAGTTTGTCAGTGATGAAGCATATCTTTGAAAAGTATCTGTATTGCACAGAGACATCCAGCACAGCAATGATGGGGCTATATGCATATCAACAAAACTTACCTCCTGTAACAGTCAATGTAGCAAACTCGTATTCAGCAACTGTAAATCCAGCGTTATTGTGAGCAGTCACTCTCAAATGATACCACTGAGCCGGATCCAGATCAAGAAGCACAAAGTTTGCTCCAGGTTTGACGTTATTTGAGACCTGGATCCACTCGGTACTAGTCCTGAAAGGAACGTTACGAAAAAAATGATAATTTGAATTCACTTCTTAGACAATACGTCATGTGTGTTACGGTAAGAATTTATCGTTATCGTGCATTTTCAGAAAAAGAACCAACATTCTTTTCAATTATGAACTTTAGATGTTGTTTTTATGTTGGTCAAACCATTTAACATTGTATATTCGCAACCACTTACTTTTTCTTCTGTTCGATGACAAAATACAACATAGGACATCCTCCGTCAGACCAAGCGTTAAGATGCAAGATGATGCTATTCGAAGATACCTCGATGAACTTATCAGCGCTGGGGATGATTGGTTTTTCTCCTCGAGTCTTAGGAGTCAGATTGTCGGATGAGTCTCCTGTTCCAATACTGTAAGAAATTCATGAAATACTGTTGCAATCAAATTCGAGGTGTATAAAACCAATGTAGGTAGTAATAATCAGAGGAGTGTGCGACATAGGTCGCAAAAATGTCAATAAAGAATATATCATTTAACTTTTTTGCTTTTTGAATCCTGACCGTCGGTACTAAAATAAAACTGTCATCATGGATATATCTTCTTATAAAGACAAGTTATTTAGTCTATTGAATGATACTACAACTTATAGAAAAGAGAAGTCTGACCCAACACGTAAAATACAAGATTATTTAAACAAAATGGTACTAAGTTGGCATCAAAAAAATTTTATTGACAGCAATATGAAAAACAAACTATGTTGCTACAACGGTGTTGTACCTTATATTTACGGACTGCCTAAACTACATAAACCTAATGTTCCTTTACGACCGATTGTGAGCAACACTGGAGCACCTACATACCAACTCTCGAAGTACCTCTCTGATACTATTTCAAAAATTTTAGGAAATTCCTGTTATCATATAAAAGATTCTTGGCATTTCCACGAATTTATTAAATCACAAACAATTCCAAGCAACCATCTACTTGTCTCTTTTGATGTAGTGTCACTATTTACAAATATACCTGTCGACCTGGCCATCGAATACATTGAAAAACGTTGGAACGATCTAGAATGTTATACACCACTCCCTCTAAATGAATTTAAATCTGCAGTGAAGTTCTGCTTAAATACCACATATTTTAGATTTGAAGATCAATATTACTCGCAGATTTTTGGCACTGCAATGGGTTCACCGATTTCGTCAACTATCGCAAATCTTGTCATGGAAGAACTAGAACAAAATGTTATTGATAAATTGACCATCAAACCTGCCTTCTATAAAAGATACGTCGACGACTGTCTATTCTGTATACATTCTGATCAAATTGAACAAACATTCGAAGTTTTCAATAATTTCCATCCCAGGCTACAATTTACAAAAGAAGTTGAAAATAATAAAACATTACATTTTCTTGACGTTACATTGAAGTATGACAGTGATGGTTATATGGAAACAAATTGGTTTACAAAATTAATATGGTCAGGAAGATACCTCAACTTCGATTCTAACGTGCCGAAAACATATAAAACCAGTGTAATAAATAGTCTCACCGATCGAGCCATTTTACTTTCTGACGTCAAAAACAGACCTGACAATCTCAAAAAGGTAAGGAATATCCTGTCCCAAAACAATTACCCCCAGCATTTCACAAACACTACTATCAAGAAGAGAGTTCATCAACTTTATAACCGCCAACAACGTTCAAATAATGATAATAATAAAAAGAAATATTTTTCAATGCCTTATACACCTGGACTCTCCGAAAACATTAAAAAAAATTTCAATAAGTTTAACGTAAATGTTGCCCATACTGCCACGACAACAACCCGTGCAGTATTTTCAAGCCTGAAACCTGCATTAGAAAAGGACATGCATAGCAATTTGGTTTATGAAATACCTTGTAAAGATTGCCCCGACTTATACATAGGACAAACTAAACAATATTTAAATAAACGCATATATAAACACAAGTATGATATTAAAAATAAAAACCTGAATTCTACCGCCCTCAGCAAACATGCTTTAGAAAATAAACATACCATCGATTTTAACAACGTTAGAACTTTATGCAAAGAGAAAGATTGGTATAAAAGAAACATCTTAGAGATGATACATATAAAAAAAAGTTCTAACAGCATGAATTTCAGGACAGATACAAACAATCTTTCATGCATATATACAAATTTAATAAATGGAACATAGCCTATACTTTCTTCCATCTTATCAATATTTACCTTCCTCCCTCGATATTTAATTGTTTAAAAAAAAATAATTGTAAATGTTAGTCATTTTGTATCTGTTTGACAATTTTGATATTTTATTATTTATTAGTTTTAATACCTGAAGATGACGCCTAATAGAAGCGTCGAAACGTCGTAAAATTTTGTATTTTGGAAATATAAGTGACCGTATCCCAAGATTGTTTTACTAAATATATCATTTAACATAATGTGGTAACAATAAAGCACGATGAATCAAATATACAACTGCAGGATGAAATCCATGAATAGCGTATAAAGGAGGAGTTTGCTTTTATTATTAAATTAGAATGTATCTTATAGCAAAATCATTAATTATCATTTTCATTCATCCTCTTTTTACTATTTTAGTCGTTGAATTCCAAGCTTTATACTATTCCTTATTTAACTGAATTCAAATGAAAAGTCTTCTTTTGTAAATATTTTATGATAATGACAAATTTATAACTACCGCTGGCATTATGGAACAGATTACTTACCTATTATAGGCAGTCACATAAAGCTGGTACCTAGTGCCACATAATAACTTGTCGATGGTATACTTATCAGTACTGGGACCTACTTCCACCTTCTCCCAGTCTCCAAACTCTGGTTTGTAGTGGATGGTGTAGCCATGAATAGACTCTGCGTCAGCTTCGTGCGGTTTGAGTTTGATGGTGAGGGAGTCAGTGGTAGTTGCTATCAGTTGGACATTTGGTGGGTGTGGTGGTGCATTTACGATCAGTTGATGGGTGACGGAATCTAAAAATAAAAATTCGAGTCAACTAAATCCAGCTTCAAGTATACTGCTAATGCCAACAAATTTGGTTTTTCTTATGAGCACATACAGAGCATCATCGGCATGGATCACAAGACAACCACATGAAGCCTTAGAAAGGATGTTGCTTACCTTGTCCATAATCATTCTCCACTTTGCAAGAGTATTCTCCTGCATCTCCTCTAGTGACGTCTCGGATGAACAATGACCCATCTGGGTGCTGCCTGATTCGGTCGCTGTTGTTGGGCGAAAACTTCTGACCCTTGATGGTCCAAGTGATGACAGGAGCTGGGACACCAACCGCAAGGCATGGTAACGTAACGTCTTCCTTGTAAGTGGTCACGAAGGTGTCGTCGAAGGATGCAGTTTTTGCAGGCACTGGTGGAAATTAGTGCAAATTAAATAGTATTCCTTTCAATTAATAATTATGCAGCCACACAAAATGGGTAAAATTTTGAGTAAGAGGACATACAGTTAGATTTTTTAAATATTCTGCTATCAAAAGTACCCGACCTGACCTATAGACGGCGATAGCTACTGTATTAGAAAGTACACAATCTATGAGAAATACGTTTCTAGTTTGAAGACGCCATGTTGTGAAGTATTTACTTGGCAGCCATAAATAGTAAGAAGTTCATTAGAAGTGCCTCAGCCAGCACGCGGTTCTAATGAGCAATCAGTTTCTGCCAAGAGGTCACTTATTCAAGCTCTCAGGAATCAACAGTACAGAAATTCTGATCTGGCACAAATACGTTGCGTCAATTGCAACAGCTGCTGGGAAAAAGCTTGAGTACCTATTCAGAGCCAGAAAGTACTTCTCACCAACTAACCTCCTCACGCTATATAAAGCCCAGATATTGCCTAGCCTGGAGTATTGCTCTCACATCTGGGGAACTGCTGCCCCTACTACCCTATACCCTGTACTGTCCAAAGAAGAGGAATTCGACTAATTGGTGACCCGGCCCTAATGCGCCACCTGCAGATACTTTCTCACTGGCGTGCGGTCGGTGACCTCTCCATCTTCCACCGATATTCAAACGGAGTCTACTCCTCTGAGCTAACCTCTATAGTTCCTCCGTTCACCGATCCTATCAGATACACCCGCCCGACTGCTGCATCTCATCCTGATTATGTCACTTTTCATACCTCAAGAACCGAGCGGTACGACCGCACATTTATTCCCGGGGTATTCAAGGCTTGGAATGGAATACCAAGAGATGTATTTATTGGGCCTGAGGATGTGGGCCTATTCAAGTTCTAAGTAGCATAGAAAGCTATATTTTATAACATAAATGTGGCAAATAATCGAGAACAAAGTCAAACGTGTTTGGCTACTTCTAAAGGAAATATGTAGAACAAGGATTATACTGGTACTATGTATGAATCTGTTGTAGTAATTTGATGGTCCTGTAGCAAGTCAAAATGCTATGCTAATTCTAACTTACCACTGGTGCTTGGCGATACAGTGACCTTCTTTGAAGGCTGTCCCTCACCAATTGTAGTAGCTGCTGTTACCCAAAACTCGTACTTTTTGTCGCTGTCCAAGTTCTTCGCCTGATAGCTCAGATTCTGGTTCCTGATATTGGGTACGATCTTCTGAGAATGCGGTTTGGTATCACTGCCGGTTTCTTTGTAGTACACCATGTAGTACTCGATGATGCCGTTTGGTTCAGTCGGTGGCTTCCAGCTAACCAAAATCGAATCCGCTGACATCACTAAGGCTTTGACAGCGGTTGGAGCCTCAGGTACTAAAAAGATTACGGAAGTAGGTATTCGGTAACTTTGAGTAAAATAAAGGAAGCTGAATTTCCTGGAATTGGAGTCGCAACTTTGCCAAGTCAGGCCAATATATTAAACACCATGTCGTATTACTTAGCCACTTAAGGGTCCCTTTACTTGAGGATCCCTTACATAAGGCTCCTTTGAGTAATACTCAAGTAACGAAATGTCAACATGACCTTTCGTTGCAGTCAAAGCATAACAAATTGAATTATCTTTAAAATATGACAACGTCTCCAAATGAATCCCGCCGTCTCGTAGATGTTGTCTAGGTAACAGATACACAAGAAAAACCACAATTGAGGGTCCCTTAAGTATCTCTTGAGTGTTACTTAAAGGAACCCTAGGTATTACTCAAGGGACGACTATGATTATGGCCCTTAGTCGATGATGTTTGGTTACAAAGAAACCAGATAAAGTTATGAAGACGTAAGAGACGCATGGAAATAAAAGGAAGAAGAAAAGCAAGAGGAGAAAGTGCTTGAAATGAAGGTAAATCTTGACATTGTCGAATGGGATTAATTTTGAGGTAAATTACGAGAATGATAGATAGATGGCAAATTTGTGCTAATAACTAAAATTTATTCGCTCAAATATGTGAAAATAATAACTCTTCTCTCCGTTTAACGTTGTCATATTTGCACTATTCTTTTTTTTTGAGACGTCTTCTAACGAGAATGATAGCTAGGTGGCAAAATTGTGCTAACAGCTGAAATTTATTTACTAAAAATGTGAAGGTAACAACTCTTCTGCGTTTAACGTTTTCATATTTGCACTATTTTTCTTGAGACGTCTCCCAACTCCTCTCAAAAGCTAAGAGGCAAAGATGCTTACCGTCTTGTTCAGTTTGACAATGTATAGGCGATGTTCGTACTCCATCACCTCCAGAAGTATAAGCCAATATTTCCATACTATAATTGGTGTATTTCTTCAGCCCATGTAATATGGTTTCACTAGATGCCGTTATCTTTGTGTCCTTGGTACTTTCGTCTGAAAAATATATAATAATCAATATAGGAGTTTTCGGGAATGACATACAAAAAAATGTTCTGAATGCATGGTATAATAGACCCTATAGTACCTAGTAGAATTACAACTCAGTTCTTGCCTGAACCGTTTTTTGTTACAATAATATCACATTTCAAGGACATTCTGGGACACCCGGTATATAGTTTGATTGCAAAAACACATTTACAAAGTTTGCCACAAATCAGCATTTTCGAATGCAAGGTATTTTCAAGCTTTGAGTTTAAGGGTGTTATACAGCAGCTTAAAATGCTTTACAGATGCTGACAATTCCTAGGTTACCCGGAAGCTAGGCTTAGAAAAGAAGTGTCTATTTCAGTAATTTTTTACACACAGTCGACTCAAAATTTTCATTATCCTGTGAACGATGTGAATTATTAGGTATAAAGCAAAATATGTATATGAAACTCGAAAATCCCTGGAACCTACTGACTCCAGCTACTTGACTCGACCATTGTAAACCCCACTTCATTAACCTCAAAATAATGACACTGCCATCATTATACATTTACTCGCATCTTTTGGACATTAATAAAAATAAGAACAATTTCAGCCTATATTCAAATTATCATTCTTATAATACTCGATCCGCAAAACCAATAAGAGATCCTAGATATGAGCTCCTCTCAAAAACTTAGAACATGCAAAATTTAACACCTTCATCAGAGTATTTCTTCAAGAAAATGCATTTTATTCAGTCCGTGAGTACATGGACACCCTCAAGACGACAAGTACTTTAAAATTTGTAAAGTAGTACTTTTGTATTGTTGTTTTCTACTTTATGTGTATTGTCTCGGTTATTGCAATTTGAGTTTATATTTTTACATCTTGTATATGTATACAGGGTGGGCCAATAGTGCGTGGACGGAGGATTGTGGGCATACTAAAAAATATTTCAAAAATCTGTCACTAGATCATGGTAGGGACCCTTGAGGGCTATAACGTAAAAATATTTTCAATTAAATTCTGACGTTTATACAGGGTGATTCATATAAAACTTACATTTTTTTGAATGGAACCCCCTATATATTATTGCATATTTGGATTCCTTGGTCAATTCTAGTGTGACTGTATGTATCACACATGGAACTTTAAACGAACCGTTTAGGTGCAAATCACCATTTTTGGTATAAGTAGGTATCCGAAAAAAATTGAATATCGCAGCGATTATAAAACTAAGAAGGCCGTGACTGTGCGGCACGACTAAGCATGAAATGCGTCATCTAAGGTCAGACGGCAAAATTTGAATTCTTTTTGTACTTGGAGAAATCGGTAGATCAATTAAGGAAACTTCAATCACAGATAACTTGAATTTTTCAAATGGGAATGCCTATTTTGGTTTAAAGAATCAAATGTAAAATTTGATTACCTTTCTAACGATATAGTGTTCTTGATATCGATCTTTCTTGGTTTTCATTTTATTCCAAATTTTCAGTCAAATCGTTTTTCAATTTTCCTGCGTGCAAGCAGCCTAGCAGGCCATGAAAAATAAACAGCAGCTCGTTAATATGGAAGAAACCAACTAACTTAGTTGAAAGATGCAAACTAACTAGAGCAACGAGGCAAGATTATGAAAATTCCTTACAACATATTAGCTCTAACCGGATACAGCAGCGGCAAGATATCTAATGTCAATGAGTAGCTGGGGTATGACAGAAGTGTTTGTTTTTCACCGCCTACTAGCTATTGAGGTCTACTAGAGCTTGGAGACCTTCCAAAACGATTAAAAATTTTGAAACAAAAGGAAAACTGCCAGCGATTTTTGCTTACAGTCTAACATGTTTAGAATGAAATTTCACATTTAATGGGATAAAAAATGTCCGTTTAGTTAAGTCAAAAGTGGAGATATCTCCAATTGGAGCATTCTGAACATCTATTGAAATAATAGCTAGAATTTTTTAATTACGCTATGTTGTAATTGTGATTATTTCATGTAGTTTTCTACAAACTAAATTATGTTCTACAATTAAAATAGACTGCAAATCAAGTTTCGTTTTCCGCGATTTTTCTAATAAGCAGAAGTACCTACTGAAGAATTCGAAGGGTTCCAGTCAGAGGTATAACTACTTTTGACTTACGGAAAAGGCTACTTTTTAAAGCATTAAATGTGAAAATTTATTCAGAAGACATAGATATTCTACTGCCAGCAACAATCATTAGTAGTTTTCCTTTGATTAAATATTTTTTTACTGACTTTGGAAATTGGCTAATAGCTAGTAGGATGTGAAAAATGAGCGTTCTTGTTACCACTATTGTTTCTGGTTGGAGCTAATATGTTGTAAGGAATTTTGATAATCTTGCCTCGCTGCTCTAGTTAGTTTGCATCTTTCTACTAAGTTAATTGCTTTCTTCCATATTAACGAGCTTTTGTTTATTTTTCATGGCCTGCTAGGTTGCTTGCACGCAGGAAAATTGAAAAACACCGATTTGACTGAAAATTTGAAATAAAATGAAAACCAAGAAAGATTAATATCAAGAATGCTATATCGTTAGAAAGGTAATCAAATTTTACATTTGATTCTTTAAACCAAAATAGGCATTCCCATCTAATCTACCGATTTCTCCAAGTACAAAAAGAATTCAAATTTAACCGTCTGACTTAAGGTGACGCATTTCATGCCTAGTCGTTGTAATTACTTGACAGAAAACTCTAGTTCAATTACAACGCAAAATAAGTAGTTGTGGTAACTCACCAAACCAGGTATCAGATGGCCCATAAATAACTTTGTAACCCTTGATGACACCATTAGCGGAAGTTAAAGGTGGAGACACCCACGAAACTCGAATGGTTTGAGCGGTTAAGGTAGTGCAAGTTGCTTTTTCTGGTGGTTGCTTGGGAGTTCCTTCTGCGGTAGTTGTCTTCAACTCTTCTGAAGTTGGCCCAGCACCTACTCTGTTGAAGGCTTGTACAACGACGGAGTACTGTGTGTAGGTTTTCAAACCGGAAATCTGCAAATAAACACATATGATATAAAACATTCATCCTAGGAAGATGACGAATGAAAGAAATATATCTAGTTGAAATATCACAAATTTGTTTTTATTCCACATTCTACACCGGTTGTAAATGTGGAATTTTAGAAGTTCAATGTTTACGTATACCTGTTGAAAAAATCTCCGTTTTTGACAAAAATTGAAGTCAAACTGATTGCCTCAGTTTATTATTTTCCCATACCATCAAGCCATAGTTTGAGATCCGCGCGCAAAAAAAATTGTTATGCCCCTGGGTTTTTCTTTCACAGGTCAGTGGATGTCCTATAATGAATACAACACATTTTTCAATTTTACAACCCTCCACCCCCCCAACCATCCCAATTTAAAGCCTCAACCAAAAGAACAAGAAAATGATGAGGAACCCCTAAAAACTCCTAAAAATGAAGTTTGAGCTCTTTATATATTTTTAGGTTTTTTATTATTGCCGCGCCGTCACTGACACGTACTGTAAAAACTATACGCGTTTTCCATACCCGCCACGGTAATAAAACTGTATCAAAAATGCATTAAAATTGATTCAATAGTTTCCACGTTACACAATACAGAACGAACTGAAGCAACACTCATATAATATATTGTATATATCAGAAAATTTTAGGTCCCTTGGGTTCTGTAATAGGCAATGCAATATCCCGATGGACCTATGTATTATACCGCTAGGTTTCTTTTGCAGGTCAGTGTTTACTCTATTATAAATACAACAAAGTTCTTAGTTTTATAATTCCTCCCAATCCCCCTAAAAACCCTCAACTAGAAAAAATTGAAAATGATCCTGAATCCCTAAGACACCTAAACTTATTATATTTGATATTTGATTTTTTTGCTAATTACTCAATATCACTACCCAAATTTAATCACAATCCATGCAGCGGTTACCGAGATTACGAGGCTAGAAAAATGCTAACAGATCGTCAGACAGACAGACTGACGGAAATGAGTGACATGGATATTCGTTATGTAGATATCATAAAACGCCCAAAAAGTATATTATGTCAAAATCGACAATACCCCCTCATCTATGTGAGAAGTAAAATCAAAAGCTTTTAGAGCTTTTCCTTAACATATAGAAGAAAAATTCGGCGAAAGTCATGATGCTAGGTAGTACTATAACCTCCCCTAAAGATTATTTTCAGCAGTTACATTTTAGTAACAGGAGCCCATTCATACAAACTTGACAAAAAGTGTTTACCTTGAGATGGTGCTCCTTATTTTCTTCTTCCCTCTGGAACTCGACGGTTTCGAAAATGTATGGTCCTTCAGCATTCGACAGCTTGTATCCCACATAGTAGCCTTGAATGTCACCGTTCCAGTGGTCCTTTTGGGGTGGTTTCCAGTAAACGACAAGTGTGTGTTGGTCAGATGCATCAACTCTAATACTTGTTGGTGGACCAGTTGGAACCTAGAATCGTTATATTCGAATAATCTTCAGCTAAAACTGTACACTATTTTAAAAATAATTCAATCTAATACTTTTACAGCAGAAAAAAATTATGTTTGCTATTAGATTTTTTTGCATTGTATTTCAGTGGTAAAATGATCATGGCGTATGTCTTGACTTGACAAAATGATGCTTATGCCAATTTAACCAAGAATTATGTTAATATACTTTTTGTGAAATAAACTGCGAGGATATATCAGTAAACAACGGGAGTAGTGCTATAACTCCTTTCAAAGTAGGCTCTGATTTAACGTTTTGACGTTTGTTTGAAATTAAATGTCAGTATTTTGGGTACCTATGGGAAAATAAAAATAGAACATAGATATGCGTTAGAATTTTGTGGCATCGTGGCCGCCAGAATGTAGAAGGCAGGCATCCTTGGGTCCCTTCGACTGCTTAGGACGCACGATTCGCGGACTTAGTGATTGCTCACCTCACGGTGTGAAGAGTAGTCAACTGGGTAATGGAACAGCGGCTGGGTATGTCGGAGCTTGGACTTCACCTTTTTGTTTTAAGTATATAATACAATAATATGGTATTTCATATAACATAACTGATATTCGACCCTGGAGTACAATCATCAAAATTGCAAATTTCATCATTTAGCTTCAATTTCTCAAACTACAAAGCACAAAGGATTGTAGAAAACGATATTTGATATTTTGGTGAATGTACCTACGTATACCTGTGACAGTCTCAATTATGGTGGAGGTGCTACCAAATATAGTAGTGTTAACAGTTTCCATTGAATGAATATACATGTATAAAAATATTGATTAACAAAACATTGAATGTTAGGTATAGAAATACAAATATGTATTTATTGGCCCTCTGACAAATCAGTCACCAGTGGCGTTGCACGAACTGTTCAAATCGGGCAATTTATGAACAAAGTGGATATTTTGTGACCTGCTCACCTCCTCTGCAGTGATAATGGTAACAGTTTCGGAAGGATCGCTAGCAGCGATGTCGTTTTCTGCGATGATTCGGATATGATATGTCGTAGCTGGCCTCAGAGTGAATATTCCTGCTTCAGTTTGATCTCCTGGTATTAAGACCCGTTCACTGTTCTTGTCCCAACTTCCTTTGCTTGGTTTGTATTCGATCACATACCTATAAACAGTATCAAGGTTTATTGACTAATTTGTAAGAATTTTATTCAGTTTCCGGTACCTCAAATATTTAATTCTTTTTTTGGTATTGGATAAACAAAAACATAATTAGCAATCTGTGTTAAACGACAAAGTAACAGTCGGAAGCCTCCTAAAGACTTAAAAGAAACCAAAATCATTTGAATCTCAAAACAAAGCACAATTTTTTTCAAACACGATATGTTTACATATGGCTATGTTAACATCTTCAAGGAAAGATTAGACTGTCTACAGTTTGTGGATACTGTCTCAACAGTAGTGATTGTCAGCCAAGTAGGACACCTATAATCCCTTCATTGGTCCCATAGAACATAAACTAAAAGCTCTCATGGTTTTCTGGTAAGGACCAGCACGTGTGACCATTTTCCTAAACATCATATCAAATAACTGAGGTTGGAATACATGGCATATATGTCCAGAAAGTGAAAGCTACTTCCATCTTCTTCCCAAATCTGGCGCAGATGGAGTCTTTTACCACTTTCAAAGATTTTGATATGGAAAGAAATGTCTGGGCATCTCCGTCAAGCTAGAGAACTTATTTTAGGACCTCTGACTAAGGTGGTGTAATTCTGGCTCTCACTGGACAGAAGCCAGCTACTTGTAGGCCTGCTGTCTAGCCATAACACCTTCAGACGTCACTTGTGTATCACGAGGAGGAGGAACCTTCGCAACGCATTGTACGTCACTGTGATGCACTTGGGTGTCACTGACAGACTATACTGGGTTCAATGGTTCTTGAACCTGACGATATAAGAAGGGCAGGACCCAAGACCATCCTTATCTTTGCGATGAGAGCTAAACTTGGGAAAACTAGTAAAGAGAGATATAAAAGGGTTCAGGGCCAATGCAAAAGCTATTTGCACCTACCCAGCTCATCCGCTTTTTCGTTGCCCCGAATGCTGGTATGTTCTTATGGCGTGCCCATTTCTGAAGAGCAGCTGAGCATTCTAGTCTTCAATGCAGCTACTGCTGTCAAACCTGCTTGACTATCAGACCATATACATTATTCTGCCAGAAGACAGTTATGTAGCTCAAAAGCCTTTCAAGTAAATTCTGGCTCCAACAGAGTTCGACTCCTTAGAGGCTGATTCATTAGTGAGGCACATCTAGCTGTAGGGCTTGAATTCAATCTCATCCCACATCTTATCATTTCTGTCAGGTATGATGGGTATGTTTGGCTCCTTTTACCCTGGGTGAGGGTACCCGCCCTATCTAGTTTATCAAACTGTCACCAAGCAATCGTAGTCAAGCCGACATTGCATCCTTTTTTATGGAGGAAACAAGCTAAAGGCTATCACCCGAGCCACAGTAAGTGTTGTTTTCATGGTTACTGTGCCAAGGGATCCAGTATCACAGTATCACATTATCCAGCTACTTTATGATTCATCGCACTACGGAAGTTGCTGTGTCTGTAGTAACTTGGAAAATAAAATAAGTTTTGAATGCTCAGGGTATTTAAATCCAGCAAACTGATGGACCACGACTTTGTTCCTCTATTATATTTCAGGTTACTATAATTCAATCCTAAATAAATGATATACTTATAAAAATGTTGTGATCTTACTTCTTAATAGGAGAGTTTCCATCGTACGGTGCAACCCAGGATAACTGCACACTTCTTCCTGATTTGTCTAATACTTTGAGACCATAAGGCACTTCAGGAGCTTCTTGTACAATCATGTTGATGTTGGTGTCATCGCTTCCAAAAGCGTTGGTTGCCACACAGGTAAATATTGCTGAGTCGCTTCGTTCGGTCCTAGAATTTGAAAAGAAAGGTTTATAGTGCAACATAATGGCACGCAGTGATCACCAAACAGCCACGTCAGCAGAAACCGTCACTTCTTTATCGAAACACCTCTTCGACCAATCAAAACGAACCACAAGCATCAGCAGTTGTCTAAATATAAGGCCTTGTCGCTATGATCATTGACGGCTGTTCTCTTATGATGTAATCCTTGGTACTTCAAATTCCCACGGTACGACTCTCCACCCAGTTTCCCAGATATTGATGATAAAGTGGATCTTCCTAGTGAAGAAGTAAATCATTGTTCTTAGATATCTACAGTCCGCCAAGTACAGACTGATGGAGCCTTTGTAAGTGAGAATGTATAGCTATGTGGAAGGTAGGGTTGTTGTACATTACTACCAGTTTCATTTATATGGTAAATATCTATGAATAAGCAGATACCAGTGGTTTTTGATTCTCAAGAGAAGCTACATCCGTTCTCATTCCATCTTACTGAACCGCTTTCAAACATGGACCAATAATTTCAGCTAGGAAGATTCTTTGATTGAAAAAATACTGTTGGTCATATTTTTTCATTGTATTTAATGGTAAATCTTGGATACTTACCTTTTAATACTCAAATCAGACACAACGCCATCAGGCAAAATCTCTTCCCTAATCGTATATCTGTTATCGCCTTTGGGTTCCAATCGCTTGTTGTTAATGTTCCACAAAATACCAATAGGCTTTTCTCCTTTGGCTTGGCACTGTAAGACAGCTGGGTCACCTCTCTTCGCAGTTTGATTTCGGTATTTTACTTCAAATTGCGGTGGAGCTGGAAAATAGAATGTAGAATGATTTTCTGATTACACCGTCAGCATCAAATACAAAAGTTAAAAGTAATAAAAGAATCAGTTCTTCATTTCAATACCACTTTTTTCAAATACATATCTGTACCTCTCGAAGGATTAAAGGCTAATGACTTATTATAGCATACTGCTGATAAGTGATCATGAAATTTTACCTTGTACACTGATTAGAATAACAGCTGACAATCCAGATCCGATGCCATTGTTTGCTTCACAAAGGTAATAGCCTTCATTTGTCTTTTGGATATTGTTAATCATCAAGGTTCCATCTTCCACTTTAATGTCTGGATTGTTTGGTTTAAAGTCTCTATAATCTCCAGGAGACACCCCTAAAAATAAGTAACAAGGTATTATAGATACCTTCAATAACTACTCTTTTATTGTATATACATAGAAGTTAAGTAGATAGGTTCATAATATATTTGGCTAGTTTGATAATATTGAGGCTAATATCGCATATCTCTTCACTAAATATAAGCCTATAACGTTATCTAAAAATATGTTGAAATGAATTTTTCCTTGCTGATCTGGGCAATACCACAGATCATTTTTTATTAAATAATTCATCACATATATGATGACAGTCCATAATTTAGAGAAGTATCATTATAACATTAACTAAGTTACAAAAAGTATTAATTGATCAAATAGAAAAATCATACACATTCTCTCTGTTTATATCCGGAATGAGGAATTTCACTTACCAGTAGCTCTTTTCCATGTAACAACTGGTTTGGGAAAACCATCGGCTTTGCATTCAACCACAGCATCAGAACCTTGCGCAAAAGCCTTATCAGTTGGTTCCAGAATCCACCTCGGTGGCACTAAAATCGTATTGTGATGTTTAGATATTTTACTCATTGGTCCAGGATTGAACAGAGCATGCAAAACTGGTTGCAATAAAAGTTAAAATGCACCAATCATGTTGAGTAACCATTTTTATACATTAGGTTAAACAATAATTATTGAGAACATTGAAGTTTGTACAAATGTTTTATTGCAACAAGTTGATCGGAGTATTCCCTATCAATTTTGACAAATTATCAGTGAACATATAAGAATTGACTTTATTTATGTTTATTGAATTTATTTGCCAGGCATAAAAGAATGTATGTAAATCTATGCGTAATAGCACTACTAAATATAGGTATTTGATTGCTGAAAATTGTATTGAATAATTTAATATTATTTGAAGAACAATGAGGAAATAATTATTGATATTTTATTGAGCTATGAATTATGTTGAATGTATAACTGTTGTGCTTGTATAATTTTAACTATTTCATATATGTTTTCATACATATGTTCACTGATGTTAATAACATTGAATGCATGCATTAGTTGAAAAGGAGACAAAATCTTTTAGAGCATAAAATAATGGCATTCATTATTTTATCCACACAATACATTACTACAGTTGCTAGAAATACACTCAAAATGAATATGAATTGATCAATATGTAGTTTACGCTGACAGATCCAGGCTAATAATAATATAATTGCTGGTTATACCTCTAATTTTGGCTTTAATATTAACCAAATAAAGGATCACAAACTTAATCATAAGCTTACATGTATTACGTATACAATCTGTCTAAAATTTGCCACCTGCCTTATCTCTGAAATGATTGAATCAACTTAAAAATCGCCTTTACACGTCGATTTGTATTTCTAGGGGAACTCCCACCGAATACGTCATCACTGTGCTATCAACCCCCTCACCCCCAGCAACCCCAACTTCCAAATCTTAAATGAGACCACCATACTTGTGATACATTGTTTCAAGATAATTCATTCACAAATACAACAGTGTAAGCAGACTGAAGATTGATTCACCATTATGGAATTTAATACAAAATTTAGTGATTATCAAAATAAAGTATTTTTTTTTCATCACCAGAAATATTATCGTGAGAGAGGTTCCAAATATGAGTCATTTAGTTCCATACAGGCGATATTCAAAATGTCTTAGAAAAGACTATCATTCCATTTTTTGTAAGTCTAGATAGCAGAATGAAGAAATGTCACTTCAAAGACAATGAGATCTTTTTATTTTCATTCTTATTGTAGTATCGTCCATACAACAAAAATTTTAGCACATACTTCAGCAATCAAGAGTTCTTCCATATCTTTATTCATATGGTCTGAAGAATGAAAAGTGCGTTACTGGACTTGCTATCACGATTACCAGTTCAAGTGTATTTCCATCAACAGTTAGTATTTAGAAAAAATGAAAATATTAGTGACCACAAAACCAAAAATCATGCAAGAAGTTAAAACTAAAAGATAGTGAAGAAAGAAAAAGTGCTAGGATGGGGAAAAAAGGATAAGTTCCCTAAAACCCCAGCTGTTATAGACAGGATCATCAGGAATGGAAGGGCTAGTCGCGCTGGGGTTTGTTAGATGATTCAGTCCTTATTTCATTTTGTTTTGTTAAATGACTCAGTGCTAGGATATTTCATATCATTTCTGAAGAAGATTATAAATTGATGGTAAAATAGTGATGAGTGTCCATGATGCACATTCGTATATTTATATTCCTAAAATACTATTGGTTAATATTTTAATTAGAGACGTAGTGCGTATTTTGTATTAAAGTGGTGTTTTCAAGTTCAGATTAGAAGAGTCTTATGTACATATCTGAACAAGATGCCCATTCGACCAATCAACCCCTGTTGAGCACTTCTGTGAGATCTGCACTGCAAAGTCTCAAAAGGACATAAGAGATACTCGTTTTGCGCGTAAAGATTATTGCGATTTTGATGGGTTTCGGTCTGAAATTCACGTACCTTCATCTTGCTATATAAATTTCTCTATCATTTTATAAATGATGAAAATTTCTGTAAATACAGAATTAAATATAATAACTTAAAATATCGTTTATTTTTCACACTCCAAGCAAGTACTGAATAAAATATAATTTTTAAATTTGAGTTTCCATACTAGTAAATGCTTACATCTGGTAGTTTGTCAAAAATAGGCTTTTTCATACAGAAATTTATATAAACTTGCAATCTTCCATGTATAACTAGTCGTCCTAAGTAATATTACATCTTATAGACTGTACTCAACATAGGTTACCGTAAACAATTATCCAACACCAAAACCATTAATAATGTCACAAAATTGAATTCACAACTTTTATTATGAATAGAAATTTGAGATCATATCTTGTGCAGCATCTTCTATATCTAATGAGCAGTGCCTGGATTATTTGCATCAAGAAAAGTTTGTGAAAATTTAGAAAGAAGCGTTTCCTCAATTGTTGGCAGCTGAGAGAGTCATCTAAAATTTTCGATTTTCTGCTGAATGTATTTGTATTAAAAAATTGCTTTAGTAGAAACTTGTACAACCACAGTTTTATTAAAAATAGCTAACAGACAACTCTCTCAGAAAATTCTAGCCTAGAAAGTGACGTAAGGCATTAAATTACACAAGTCACTCAAAATGCTTAACGTTACACTTGAGAAAGATTTCATTTTCATACTGTTATTACCAAACTAGCTATTAAATATGATGAATTGAACTAATTTTCTTCATTTCCATTCTCGTCAGTGAATACTTTGTAGATCTTTGGTTCAGAAACAGAATAGATTTTGCACTAAAATATCCCAACAACACTGAGTGACAATTCACTTGATTAATTAGAAATACAAACATTATTCAACTTCAAAGTTCTCAAAAAAGCTGCGACCTGCAACAGTTGCTAAAAAAATGCCACTTACGCTAAGTTCATTTTTTGAATATTTTGTGTTCTTAGACAAACAATAAAAGATTTGTTGTTTTAGTAGTGATTCGGTAATTTATATTATAAGTATTCTATTTCAGTTTACTGATTCAACAAGCAATTTGTATTTCGATTTATCCTATAATATTATATTAGTTACGTCAAATGAATTCATAAGCTTTAGTTTCCAAAAATTTTCACAAAACTACCGCGAACTACACCAGAATATTGCTCATTCGATAGTAGACACTGTTTGCATCCAAATTTCCATCCATAGCAAAATGTTTGGACATAGTTGTTAATTGGTCGTGTTACGATCATCAAACAAAATCCAAAGTATACCATAGACATCCAGAGAAGCTGTGAAAGAAACCGATCCTGCAGCATTTGTGACAGTGCAACTATAGTTGCCGGCTTGAGTCTCCGAGGCTGCATCGATTAGCAGAAAACTGGCTTTAGGACTGATCTTGATAGTAGTGAAGCTAGCATCAGCTGCATTTCCCTCATAGCTCCAAGTTATTTTCAAGGGAAGATCACCTTCAGATACGAGACAGGTAGCTTGAGTTGCTTGGCCTGCATTGACTACTTGATCGCCGAACGAGAAGGGCACTATTCGAGGTGGGACTGGAAATATGCAAAGAAGAAGGTTCAGAGAGGTGAAATTGGTTGTATTTGGACTTAGATTGGATTTAGCTATGGGTACACGGAGAAACATATCTAAGGATCCGAGTTAAGTCAAATATTAAGTATCAGCTAACGATGTGAGGTTCCCAACTTACTTTTGGAGTAAACAACATAAAAATTACTTGATGAACTCATTCTGAAAGACTTCTAGCCTGATTCCACAAGTATGATATAGAACCTTATTCAGGATTTTGCTTTATTCCATCAAGGCAATAAGATGAAATGGAAGTAGATGCTCAGTTATTGGGGAACAACGGGCTGTAGATGTCACACATGAGCAAAATTGTGACCTGCAGAAGTTACTTCCGGAATCTAACTGAACACACGTTTAGATCAAGATGCAGTAGCAATGAAGGCATATCGAAACATTTGAAGGTCGATTATATTCTGAGACAGGAGAAAATGCATCTTCAATTGGTTTTCTAGGACTGTATAATGTAAGGTTGGTCAGAAGAAATAAGTACCAACACACAAAACTAACATAACACGAGTTGAAGTTGAAGTAGTAAGTTGAAATGATGTGGTGTAGATAAGATGGCTAGTTCAGGAAATTATTTCTTTTTGATACTTTTAACATCACTCAATAGATTCCTCTTACAAAAAAGGTAAAAGGTTTTTTAAACAAATTATAACATCCAAATAATTGTTATTTTTGTTACTATTTTCAATTGTTTAGTTCTACTCAAACTTCATTATTCAACCACTGTATCTCACATTCCACTACAATGAAACACTGTTCAAAGTTCTAACCGTTGACTTGCAACTCAGTGACGTAAATAGCATCCCCAGCTTTATTCTTTGCGTGGCAACTGTAGTTACCAGCCGTAGAATACGAAACTGACTCTATCGTCAGCATGGAACTCCTTTTGCCTTTCATCACCGAAATCTCAGCGTAGTTGTCAAGTCTGAGGCCATTCAAGTGCCAGTCGATAGTCAAGGGCAAGTCTCCTATGGCTACCAAACAGTTAACCTGAGCGTATTCTCCAGAGTTCAGCGGATTTCCCTCAAAATAGAATGGCGTAATCCGTGGTGGAACTGTTGAGAAAGATGTTCATAGTCACTTTATTATATGTATACTAACGATGAAACATGAAAACGTATATTATCTTCATATATGCAAACTCAGTTTCCTGCGACCTATCATTTCTCCGCCATTTTCAATGGGATACAAATCAGGGGATCTTGGAGGCGAAGGTAAGGTAAGGCCGATCCAAGATAGTAATCGTTTCTCTCGCAATTGTGCGATTTGGAACAACTTGTCTTTTTTTTGATACCGTATATGTGTAATTTAAAAAAACTAGTGGCGTTTTGATACCATATAAAGGACATTATGGCCTCAAACTGTGAACCACCTTCATTCCCATGCATCATGAGTTCCTGAACAGAAGGGACGAAATATCACCTGAATCCATTTATAGCTACTTAGACAAATAAAATATAGCGTCAGCACGGAAGTCAAATACGTCTTCTATTTTGACCTTGCAACTTCAATAGATAGAGGAGTAACGTCAAACACTAGAGGTACTACAATAAGAAGAATTCCATACCATTCCACTCAAAATTCTGTAGGAACCACCACCAGTGACTTGTTTAAGAAATGAGTAAACATATAAGTATGTCATGCTTTATGAGATATTTCATCCAATGTATTGAATTGAGAGAAAATGTATAATGTCAGAGTAATTTTCATGGTAGTTTGAATCTACGGTACCCTGCATGCACGGCAAGGCACTATTATGGTGAAAATAATAATAAAAATTCTTAATGTTGTTCTAGTGTGCAAGTTTCAAGCATTTTCTAAAAACATCCAACGTAAAAAATAGCCTGAAAATTAACATTTAGACATCCAAAACATGAAACTAAAAAGCTCTTATTCAATGCATTGCAAAAATATAACTGCCTTAAAAATAAGGAGGCACTCTTTAGCAATGAACAAGAGCTTGAAAAAACTATAACACGTAATGCAGTCCTCTCATAAACATCGAAACACTACACCTCTAACCCATCCCAACTGTCAAAATGCATCAAAACTGCTAAAATTTCAGCAGAGTGAGATCACTGGTCAACTATTATTTGTCTTTCAGTTAGCATACTAGTAATACAATTATTCTATGTATGACAATATAGAACCTGTTTCAAAAACTGTGCACTAGAAAAGAACCTTTTTCAAAAACTAATTTAAAGTGAACGCCAACTTTTGTTTAGCGTTGTCCGTAATTTCATTAATTTCGGTTAAATATTTTAGGGACAGATAAGTAATTTAATATTTTTAGAATTACATAGAGATATGAAATGGGGTTCAAAAGAATCACAGCTACACCGTTGGCGCTGAAGTGGTTGAAAGAACTGGATATCAACCTGTAAATACCAAAGACTATGTATCTTAGTTTGTAGCTGTATCTGTTTTATTTTAGTATAGGTTATAATAGTTTTTTCTATCTATATTTACTATTGTCATGTTTTTGAGCCATACGATAAATAAAATAACAGGGAAATATACTTTCTCTAATATAGAGTATAAGTTCTTTTGTATTTTTTCTTATTTTAAAACATAATCGAGACATCTCTCAAACGCACTACAAACAATAACCTCATTTATGTAGGAAAAACTGTGGATAGCTATTCAAAAAAAAAATGTTGGGGGTGAGTTTTAGGGGTTCAAGTACAAAATTTGTTTTCAAGGTAAGATATGTCCTATATGTCCTTCACTGCCCTTGAAACGCCCACTTAGTTTTCATGTTTATCTGTTTTATTATAAATAAATATTAAGCCTCGAGACATCTGTTATTTGAATTACGTTTGCACTTGGAGAAGAAATAGCACAGCATCACTCGCAGAAGAATGGATTATTCTATGTTATATAATATACTATATTGGTGTGGCGAATGTGATAGTTGAACTATAAATTAATATGAATAGACAATCTATGCACAATTCATTAGTTTATGTTGTAATTCAAAAATTTTGTATGTTTATCAAACACTGGCAAATCGTTCGTTGACAATGAAATCAAACTCTGCTACATAACTAAGACATATGCATCATGTAAGGTCATCGTCCGATAAACGAGTGGTTCTTGGGTTGTTAGGACGACATCGATAATGTTTCTATCGCCTTGGCCTCGGCGTACCTCACTACCTTGAATTTCAACAACACGAATTGTTGGCAGCCGTCTCAGAAACTATGCCCAGCCCAAGAACCACTTTTTTAAATAAAACACCCCACGAAAAATACAAAAATGTCACGATGCTGTCCTAAGTACCGTTAACGTGCAACGTTGCCGAGTATCGAGCCACTCCAACTTTGTTTCTAGCTGCACAAGTGTAGGTGCCGGCATTTTGGTATGTAACAGAGTCGATTGACAGGTGCGTCATTCTTTTGCCAGTACGCGAAACGACAACACTGCTGTTTCCAGAGCCCTCTATGGTTCGCCCATCGAAGATCCATTTCATGCCTATTGGCAGATCACCTCTCGCAGCGGTACAAGTTACTGACACTGCATCGCCGCTATTTACAGTTTCGAATTCGAATGGGGCAATTTGAGGAGGTACTAGAAACCAGAAGTTTGACTGTTATTCCAGAAAAGAATGATTCGTAGGTTGCGAATATGAATGACGATGAGGAACAAAAGCAACACTGTGATGATGTTGGTGATGATAAAATACTTTAACATAAAATACAGAACCGAAGGCCTAAAGAACGGATCCAAATATGAAAACATAAAACTACTAAAACTTTTCCAAATTCAATTTTTACGCTTATCAGACATCTCTCGGTGTTCTCTTCCGTGCTTGAAAACAATTAAACCTCTTACTTCATATTCCTATTTATTTAAAAATTATGTATATGATATTCTGGGAACTTATGAATGATTCACCTGGGCATTGGTATTTTAAGATCAGGTACATATCAATGCAAAAAACGAACTACTAGATTACATTTTTGTTTTCAGTCAGCTCATCTGCCTAGCTTGCGTCAAGGATTCTACTGAATGTAGTTTAAGTTTGCAAGCATCGCGAGTCAGAGTGGAAGCACTAACTAGTTATGGACTGGTGAAGTACTTTGCAGACCTTTATAGAATATATTGTTGCTCTAATGGACAGTAGGTTTAATATTATTGTAATGTATATTATTGCTACTAAATAAAAACTAATGCTCGTGTGATTTGTATAAGGATTAGTCTTTATTGCTCATCCTATTGGCGATTCCAATTACCAATGAGGGCGCTGGCGTTTGTAAACAAATATGGAGGATAGCAGGTATCCTGCACGCTGTGACACGCTTTTGGAGGAAATGCGTGGCAATGAATGCTTATCATAGTCTTTTTTGGAGTGGCAACCATAAACACTACAGTTTGTATTAAACTTGCTAGCCTTTCTTGATTTGAAGCCTGATGTAGATGCCATATTCTTGACAATAGCGTATGAAGAAGGTCCGAAGAAATATTCGAACACACTATATACCAATTAACAAAGCACAAACTCGAAAACACGACTGAACGAAGAAACATAAACGGCATATAAACGGTTAATGGCATGTTAATTGTGTGTCGTCCGAAATTCGAGTCCTGCTTTGTCAGTGTAGATTTTTGCCGCTAGAGGTCTCCTCGACTTTTGGAATTGCCAATAAGTTACTATACACTGACACCGATAGGCTAATACAGATGTTTACATGGACGGCATAGTCGTATGTTTAATTTCTGAGAACACTGATAAATGACAGTTGTTCAATGAATCTCACTCTGCTGATAAAACACACTACGTTTCGAATGCAGTGTTGCCGTTTTGTATACCATTAACGTGCAACGTTGCCGAATATCGAGCGACTCCTGCTCGGTTTTTCGCAGCGCAAGTATATGTTCCTGCATTTTTATCTGTCACAGGATCGATTGACAGCTGCGACACGCGTTTGCTGGTGCGAGATACTGTAACACTGTTATTCGCTGCTCCCTCTATCGTTCGATTGTCGAAAATCCATTTCATGCCAATTGGCAAGTCACCTCGAGCTGCGGTACACGTAACAGTGACAGTGTCGCCACTATTGACAGTTTCGAAATCGAACGGAGCAATCTGGGGAGGAACTAGAAAACAAAAACGACGTTTTGAGGTTATTATTCGGAAAAAAATGTACAACTAATAAATCGAGAGGCGATAGTACAACGGAACAGAATTTTAATTAGAAGAAATTATAGATGATAAATTGTGTTTGGCGAAAAATTGGATGTTATCTCAATGAAAATGTTCTGTTGGACGATATAGGAATGAAAATATGTTCAAGGACAGAACTATCAGTCGAATGCATAATGTGTATGACTGAAGAAACCTACAGATTCATGAGGAGAAAGAGTAGACGAATTATCTAAGAAGTGCAATAGAAAGACATAGGTGCAAACCTATGTAGGTGAGAATATTAAGGTTGTAGAATCATGCCATGTAGGCAACTGGAAAAGAAAATGATCAAGACTTCCCTAAAATTGGTAATCATGTAATAATTGTTAATACAAAATCAAATATAATACAGTCTTTATTCGCAACAGATCTGCACCAAACTTTAGACATGTACATGCTACATATATTTTTATACTTTGTGGAGAATCCCTATGATCTCGCTCTGCTGTGAAAAACATTCAATTTGTTGCCTCCTTAAGTACCGTTCACACGTAGTGTTGCCGAATACCGTGCTACTCCAGCTCTATTTTTAGCAGCGCAAGTATAAGTGCCCGCATTTTGACCTGTGGCAGAGTCAATTGACAGTTGAGACATGCGTTTGCCGCTGCGCGATACAGCAATACTGTTATTTCCATTAACAGCGCCCTCTATCGTTCGTCCATTGAATATCCATTTCATTCCGATTGGTAGATCACCCCTAGCAGCTGTACAGATCACTGACACTGTGTCACCGCTGTTGACAGGCTCGAAATCAAAGGGCGCGATCTGAGGAGGAACTGGAAGGCAGAAACGTTACTTTTTCTAAAATCTAGAGAAAAATCTACAGACACTGCAGCAAAAGGTGATAGACGAAGATGAAGGCAACTTAGAAATGACAAGTGGTGAACGATAGATGGAAAACTAAAAAAGCATAACGATAGAAGATGAAGCAAAATTATAGAATGAGCTGTATGAAAAAAGGTTGAACTGAAAACGTAGGTCAACCTATATATGCATAGACATAAACCTGCAAAGTTAAGGTAAATTCCATTCAATTATGTTTCATCAATCGATTTGTCAGAAGTTAAGATGGTAATAATGCGAGATTTTCAAAATTTTATGAAACTACATATTATTACAACCTTTTTTATGTAGAACAAAAAGATAGATATGCATATTAGCATTCTAGTCTTGGAGTACCAGTATTATAAGGTATCACGAAATCTACATATAAACTAAGGTATAATATAAAACAAGTAACTAACTAAGAGTTATAGCATTCCTATAGTTTAAGAGAAAATGACCGTTAACTTGCAGCTCTGATGAGTACCGAGCAATTCCAGCTCTATTCTTTGCGACACACGTGAAGTTACCAACGTGTTCATAGGTAACCGATTCAATCGATAGTATCGAGCCTCTTCTACCGGCTTGCGCAACTGATATATCCGGGTGATTATCAACAGAATTTCCGTTTAAATACCATTTGATTGTTAACGGCAAGTCTCCTTCATTCACAGAGCAGATCACTTGTATAAATTCTCCTGAATGGATAGGTTTGCTTCCAAAATCAAAAGGAGCTATCTGCGGCAGAACTGAAATGAATATTCGTAGGATCTTCAGCATGTGTGTAGTTATTTTAGTGTGTCATCTCTGTAATGTATTCTTTATAAGCAGCTAGAAGGACCAATTTTAAACAATAGGGTACTGCAGCACTGTATACCCTGAGAACAAATGTATGCTTCTAGATACATGGAAAATGGCCACCTTGAGATGAGGTGTATATCAATACAGGTCTTTCAAATGTATTGTATATAAATTTATGAATTTAACACTGTTTGATTTAGTTGTTCCGCGATAAACTGTTACTACTGTTATTGATGATTCTTTGGCATTTTTGACTCAGTAACTCTTATAAAAAATAGATATTAATTCAAAGAAAAAGGAAGAAATTAATATGGTTTAAATTTGTCTTGCGTTATATCTTGACACGGATAGCTTCATTTATAATCTTGACAGTTGAAAGTAACTGTAAATCGATGATTTTCAATGACTCTAGTTTCACAAGTCACAATAAATAAGTGGTTCCTGCAACCATTGATAAAATATTAGAAAATACTTAGGTATTTATGAAAAAAGTAGTTTCAATAATTTTGCATACTTCGAAAATTCCGTATGCAATATGAGGAATTTTATTCTGAATAGTGAATTATGTAGAAAATTGGGTAATCAGTAGGGATGGGTAAAATAAGTAAAAACTCCAAAATAGAGCTGAAATCAATCTTGTATGCAGCTTTATACGTATGTACCATTCACTTGGAGCTCTGAAGTATATGCAGCTTCACCTGCTCTATTCTTTGCTCTACAGGTGTAGTTTCCAGCATGTGCATACGATACAGAATCTATCGACAGAAACGAGGTCCGCTTTCCCACTGTTGACACAGTTACCTCTGAGAGATCCCCCAAGGGACGGCCATTCAGCAGCCATTCGAGTTTCAGTGGCAAGTCACCCTCGTAAGCAGTGCAAGTTACTTGGACGAATTGTCCCGAGTGAACTGGACCATCTCCAAAGTCAAAGGCCGTTATTTGTGGCGTAACTGCAAGTAATTCAGGAATAAATAGACAAAATAGTTTAGATTTTTCAGTTTCCAGTCAGTCTGCATTCAATCGCTATTGCTCTTGAGTGCAACATTATTTTTTCTTCATAGATGAAGCAGTTGGGTTTTTTATTTCCCTGATGTGGGACATCAATCAGGCAATCAGAATCATAGCCTGAAACGTTATACATAAAACCAGCCCATATAGTTAATCAATTTATAATTTCTGTTTCTCGAAAATCGGTCACTGATCTTCAATGGTAATCAAAACAAAGTGACGCTTCTTTCAAACAGAATAGAAGGGCATTCCAATAAGGGTGCAAAACTAAAGATTCGCTGAAACATTGTTTTCTACGCTAAAATATTTGAATGTTCATTGATTTACAATGCGTAAAGTAATATCTGCTGATCGTTGCAATTTCCACTTCTTGTGCACGATAACAAAGCCTCGTCACTAACCAGAACTTCCGAAAAACCCTATTAACCTTTTCACATTGGATACGTTAGGAACATTCTTTCCAGAGGATATGGAATTATTGAATGCAGTTCATAAACTGTGAAAATCAAACTATCACCATACTGATAATAATGTTCGTCAATCAGGACGCGTTCTTGTTGCATATATATAACTTTCGACTGTCACATTAAAGTTAGAGACTTAGAGTTAGTTAGAGACTCGACAGGGCTGAATTATCATACTCTACTAAGAACACAAGACAGGAAAAGATTGAAACGCCGTTTATATTTAAAGATTTTAGTAGAATTGCCATTTGAAACGCGCCTTATCAATATTTTATAATCAATAGTTCGACAATACTTCCTTAACTCAAAGTGCGAACTATGGGCCATCCTTGGATGTGCTGTAACCCTTTTTTAATTTAAATTGGATCTGGCTAATGGGACACTAGCCTAGTGCCATAAAAAAAAAAGTGCGAACTATCGTTAATTTATATTTCACATCCCACATACACGTCGTTCTAATATCTACTATTCATTTCAAGGACACTGATGATGCACTTATAAATTATGGCTATTGATTTCTTTTAAGTTTCAGGGTAAGGTATCTCATTGATTGTGATATTATATAGGAAAGCGAAACTAGGTGTATCAAATAAATCTAACTACTGAGAAACCAATATACAAACCAAGCACGACAATATTGGTATAAAAGCAAAATTAACCATTAACTTGCAACTGCGCTGAATATCGGGCTACTCCTGCTCTGTTTTTAGCAATACAGGTGAAATTGCCAACATGTTCGTAACTAACAGACTCAATGGATAAAATGGAAGCTCTTCTACCAACAGGTGCGACGGTTAAGTCCAAGAAATTATCTAAATGGTGTCCATTCAAATTCCACTTTATAATTAAGGGCAAATCCCCTTCGTTGACCGTACAATAGACTTGTACAAATTCTCCGGAATGTACTGGTTTGTTACCGAAGTCAAACGGAACTATTTGGGGTGGAACTGAAAGGAGTCAATACACAAAATGACAAGATCAGTATAATAATTTAAGACTGTTTGTCTATATATAAACAAAAACGGGCCTCGTTTAGGTACATAATATGAGCTTTCTCGACTAGAAATTTACTGAACACTATGGTCAGTTTACAGCATAACAGGATCACTATATATCTACATAACTTCTAGTGATCACAGTTTTGGATCATTTCGTAATGCTCTGATAATAGTTTTGTGTTTAGCGCCATATAGGTTGTAGGATAATCAAGCGTTGGAAAGTGGCATTGGAACAAAGGGTTAAAGCTTGTGAAACACGCCCAGGTGGAAGCTTATAAAGTTCAGTAACCATTAACTTGAAGCTCAGCGTTAAAAACTGCTTCACCGGCTCTATTTCTTGCTAAGCAAGTGTAGTTTCCTGCATTAGCGTATGATACCGACTCAATTGATAGCACGGAGGTCCGTTTTCCTACTTTGGTTGTTGTTACTTCTGGAAAGTTATCGAAATCTCTGCCATTCAGCTGCCATGTTATTTGTACAGGTAAATCCCCTTCACTGACTGTGCAGGTTACTTCGACAAATTGGCCAGAATGGACTGGACTGTCTTCAAAGCCAAACGGTGTGATTCTAGGTAAAACTTGAAAAAATCGATATAATTAATCTAATGATATTTAGACTACATTTGATTATGAAGGTAGGAATAAGTACGCACTTAAAGCTGAAGTTCGTGTTTGTCCTAATATGTGAATTTTAAGTACTTTAGGTTTTTTGTTTAGAGTGTTCCCTTAGGTGGCCAATCTTGAGTTGTTTAATATACTTGGATACAGATAGTAGCATATATCACACGATCATTCCTAAGGTCTTTTATTTTCATACTTCAAGTCACTGCATGGGTTTTGAAGGTTGAATATAGGCTATTATAGAAAAAAATATTACCTAAAGTCAACCTCTTGAATCATATACGAGTAAAGTTAAATCGTTAAAAGCTAATACAGTGATCTGCTGGAATCAGTAGTTCTAAAGGAATCCGCAAAGTAGAAATAAATAAGACCCTCGCTCAGTTCATATGTAAATTTTCAGAGCAAAAAAGCAGCAAATTAAGAACCCTTATTCTAGGAATAATATCACTCTCACGACACTAATCTAATACTAAAATGCCAATCATACTAAACTGCATTCAGAGTAATATACATCAAAGACCAATGTAGCCCCAAAGTACAAAATACTTGACCAAAAATTAATTTAGAACGACAGAGTGACTTCCAATTTTTTGGTCTCTTTTAACTGTAAGCAGCTATTTGCCCAGAATGATTGATAAACTTATCTGTAAATACTTATTAATGTAGGACAAGCTCAATCAGGATTCAATTAAAGTGCTAGGATTGTAAAAAAAGGAGTGAAAGAAAAGGTGTGATGTAAAATAAAATATTTCAGGTTTTGTACCCTTCACTACAAGAGCGGTAGAAAAGGTGCTCATTCCAGCTCGATTCGCTGCTACACATGTATAGTTTCCGATGTGTTCTTCTGACACGTTATCAATGGTCAAATACGACACTCTTTTACTCATAGAGCCAACACTGGTACCCACTTCATTCCTTATTGGCTTTCCATTGAACATCCAAGAGAACGAGATAGGTTGATCCCCTGATGATACTGTACATTGTACTGAAACGGTTTCGCCTACAAACGATGGTTCATCGCCAAAGCTGAACTGATGGATTTTCGGTGGCACTGTATATAAAAAAAAAGTGAAAAAGAAATGAGTTCCTAATTATCAGCTCTTTTAAAGTAGCTCTGGTGCAAGTGCATATAAAAAGGCATCAGTATCAAGATACAGTAGTACTCCAACAGTGGCTAAGTATATTATGTTATATATAATTGGTTGGTGCCTTCCATATACTGCGTTTGATGTAATAACTAAATAATAGAAGCGACGTAATTCATGTAAGTGGTATTTTAGCCTTCTGAGACCTATCGATTGATCCTTATTTAGATTTGACTAAAGACACGTGATTTGGTAGAAGCTATATTTTTTAAGCAACGATTTTTTTGGAGTTTATGTAGGACAAGGGTATGTAGGAAGAGTTCTAAGGTAAAACTAACAAATTAACCTGCAGTTACTGAAGCAAACTAATTGAGAGATTAGCAGTTGCAGCTTTCAATTACCCTTAACAGCTAGAGTAGTCGAGTAGGTAGCCAAGCCTGCCCTATTTGCTGCAATACAAGTATAGTTTCCGGCATGTCTTTCTGATACACTGTCAATATTCAACACTGACACCTTCCTCCCGAATGATCCAATGTTCATGTCCAAATCTGCTGGGACTGGTTGTCCATTCAACATCCAAGAGAAAGTTACTGGCAAGTCTCCGGAAGAAATTGTACATTGCACTGAGATGGTTTCACCAACAAAGGATGGTTCACCGCCAAAATTGAATGGATGAATTTTTGGTAAAACTGTGGAAAAATAAACACCACAGCTCTAAAATCAATAGGCTAAATTATTGTAAGCATCGTTCTCACAAAATCATGCTGCATATGACTTTCAATCACAGCTGAGCTCGTCTGATATGTAAAATATTTTTTACCATAAAAGGAATATAATAACAGTACCAAAAAAAATCAATTTCAAGAGAATTATTTACGCTGAAATAGCCTAGGTGTTTTCTTTTCATGATTATCCGTTTGTGAGATGCTATATTAAAATTAGTATTTTATGAATCCCTGTTCAGTGACCTATTTAATATTTGATGTAAGGTACTTTACCAATACTAAGAATTTATTTCACCATTCTGGAAATCTTGGAAGGCATTTTTTAAAAATATTAATGAATTGAATTTTATAGGAGTTGTTTGGCCTCTAAATCTATCAACATGTATTAATACTAGATTCGGAACTAGAACTTATTTTCCGTTGAATAATTAGCTTTTAATTAAACCTAGAAAGGTTCAATTATTATTAATTACATTGTTCCTGTCTTTTTTCTATAAAAAACAGATAGGAAATTTCTTCTCGCAGATTTTGTGCTGCAAGTAGCAGAAAATGAGTGTCGTTGGAAAATGTCTACGTTTATCGGGTAAGGTAACGAAAAATTGTGTAGGATCCGTATTTTGCTAGGTTATGTAGGAGAGGTTGTATAGTTAAAGTAAGCTAGTAAGGTCACTGCTACTAAGATAAAGCTATCATTAGCTTTTAAATACCCTTAACAGCTAGGGTAGTGGAGTAAGTAGTCAAGCCTGCCCTATTTGCTGCAATACATGTGTAGTTTCCTGCGTGCCTTTCCGATACACTGTCAATGTTCAACACTGACACCTTCTTCCCGAATGATCCAATGTTCATATCCAAATCTGTTGGGACTGGTTGTCCATTCAACATCCAAGAAAAGGTTACCGGCAAGTCTCCGGAAGAAATTGTACATTGCACTGAGATGGTTTCGCCAACAAATGATGGTTCGTCGCCAAATGTAAATGGATGAATTTTTGGTAAAACTGTAGAAATAAAAATAAACTATGACTACCGCCACAGTTTTAAAATCAACGAAATAGATTCTCGATGTGAACACAGTTCCCACATAATCATACTGTGTATGAGTTTCAATATCATCATAATCTGTTCTACTGCCTATAATATTTCTAAACCATGATAGTAATATATAGAAATAATATCCGTTAGTACCAAAAGACTCAATTTCGAGAAAATTGCTATTATTTCACTATTTCATAGTTGTGCGTTTGTGAAATGCTATATTATAATTATTATTTTATGAATCCTCTGTTTACTGAATTATTTTGTATTTAACTTATGTTGCCTTACCAATGCTACCAATGTGTTTCGTATCTCTAGAAAACTTTTTTGAAAACTGATAAAATTAGGTTCCACAGAACTTGAGTCAAACATTTTTGGCCTCTAAATCTAACAACATGTATTGAAACCAGATTCACAACTAGAACTTATTTTCCACTAAAAAATAGCTTTTAATCAAATCTAGAAGGGTTCAATCACTATTAACTGCATTACTGCTTTTTTTTATATAAAAAATAGGAAATTTATTTACAGATTTTGGTGATGAGGTAGCAGAAAATGGGTTAAGTGTCACTGGACATTGTTTAAGTTTATCCGGTAAGATAACGAAAATTTGTGTAGGATCCAATTTTGCTAGGTTATGTAGGAGAGGTTGTGTGGTAAAGTGAAGAAACAAGATCACTGCTACTAAGACAAAGCTACCATTAGCTTTTAAATACCCTTAACAGCTAGGGTAGTCGAGTAGGTAGCCAATCCTGCCCTATTTGCTGCAATGCATGTGTAGTTTCCTGCGTGCCTTTCCGATACACTGTCAATGTTCAAAAATGACACCTTCTTTCCAAATGACCCGATGTTTACTTCCAAAGCTGTCGGAATGGGTTGTCCATTCAACATCCAGGAGAAGGTTACTGGTAAGTCGCCGGAAGAAATTGTACATTGGACTGAGATAGTTTCACCAACAAAGGATGGTTCGTCGCCAAAATTGAATGGATGGATTTTTGGCAAAACTGTAGAAATATATATAAAAACCAATTATTGCTACAGTTAAATGATCAGTTAAAGTGTCTTAACGTAGTTCTCACAGGATCGTACTGTACAGAAGTAGCAGTTAAGCCGAAGTGAAAAGTAATCTTAATCTTAATATAATAATAAACAAATGAATGCTTCCTGAAAAGACTGCATAACTAAATTCTGAGAATCCCGTATATTTTGGTATCTTTATATATTGAAAACTAAATGTCTTTTCTGATAATCATGATATTCATATGTGTTAGCTTGAGTTGTATTATAATTATATTTTTTATTCCAGTTCATTGAAGTCTACTGTACATACATATCAGAATTCTAAAGAATTGTGGAATTAATCTACAGTCGGCTGCAAAAAATTAGATAAGTAGAAGGCTCAGAGAGAGAGAGAGACTAAACGCCCTGTAGCGTCTGAATATAACCAACCGTATTGTAGAAAGTTCTAATAATTTTTGTTTGAAAACTAGCACTTAGTCAAATAGATAAACCAGTGTTTGGAATGATACAGAATTATTATCTGGACAGGTGTGTTCAGGCATGACTCCTTTACCTATTTATGCAGGTCATACCATCATAGGTTGTGTTTAAAATAATATGCTTGAGATTTTCATGTCGTTTAGGGATATCGGCGATATGATAAAAAGCTGAACTCGTTTTGATTTTTCTTGATATGCAAGTAGCTGTTTAATGTATCGAATACGTGCAAAAGTATAAACAATAATGCTTAAATGTGAACCGTTACTAAATTAAACGACTAACACAATTTCTGTGGAATGTTGCCGAAGGATAAAGTATTGGTATGGGAAGTCTACTTTAAGTATAGGGCTACAAAAGTTTAAGAAGTATTGATTTATAAGATTCAACTAAAGTACCCTTAACAACAAGTTGAGCAGTGAAACTAGCTATGCCAGCACGGTTTGCAGCTACACAACTATAGTTTCCAGCATAGTTCTCATCGACCGATTCCATACTCAATACGGATGTTCTCTTTCGGTAAGAATCAACGTTTGCCGACAAGTGGTCTGGAATAGGTTTTCCGTTCAAAAGCCAAGAGAAAGTTATCGGCATATCTCCCTTATTGACATAACACTGAGTCTGGACACTGTCACCTCTGTTGATGTCTTCTTCGAAGGCGAACGGTGTGATGTGGGGCAAAACTGGAAACATCGATCGATTTCGTTTTTGTGGTTGTACAGAATCTTACACTTGAAAACTTTATTATCTGGTATCGAAGTTATCTATACTTTTAATGTTGTAAAAATTCTTAGAAAACTTGTTACTTTTATGGAAAGTAATAGGTAGGGTATGGGATTTTAGTATAAAAAAGATAACGATAAAAGACACGAATGTTGATTCTGATACCCTTGACGCTCAGTTGGGCAGTATAACTTGAACTTCCAGCTCGATTTTCTGCGACGCAGCTATAGTTTCCTGCATGATGTTCATCTACAGAGTCAATGCTAAGAACGGAGGTCTTCTTGCCAAAAGACACGACATTAACTGTTACATGTCCTGGAATGTTTTGACCATTCAGAAGCCAAGAAAATGACATCGGTATGTCTCCCTTATTGACATAGCACTGTACCTGGACACTGTCACCTACGTTGATGTCTTCTTCGAAGGCAAAAGGTGTTATGTGGGGTAAAACTGCAATGAGTGATTTTATTTTTGTGGTTGTACAGATAATTTCTGTAGAAAAATTATATAAATATTATGTAAAATAGTATCTTGAGCAACACACAAATCATCAACAAACATACGAAAAGCTTGACAGCATTTAAGTATGTAGCGCCTGTTCTTAGAATGACATAAGATTAGCCTCTTTCCATAAAAATGTAACATTTTAAAATTTCAAATTCAAGTTTCAAAAAAAACCTCTCAGTTCCTAATTTCGTGACTTTTGGTCGTCTTCTTAATGAATTGTCAGGCAAGAATGAAATGATGACAACTTTGAGACCTTTTATTTTGGTTATTACCGACTTCTGCATTTAGATATTTTTAACAGCTTAGATTTTTCTCTTTCGATGGAGAGTAATAGGTAAGGTATGGGACTTTGGGATAAATAATATTTAAACTAAATATTTGTTCTGGTACCCTTGACACTCAGTTGCGCGGTATAGCTGGAACTTCCTGCTCGATTTTTTGCAACACAACTATAGTTTCCTGCATGATGTTCATCCACCGAGTCAATGCTAAGAACCGAAGTCTTCTTTCCAAAAGACACGATATTAACTGTGATATGCCCTGGGATAATTTGACCATTTAAAAGCCAGTCAAAGGACATTGGCATATCTCCTTTATTAATGTAACATTGCACTTGGACGCTGTCGCCTCTATTTGCCTCTTCCTCGAAAGAAAACGGCATTATATGCGGCAAAACTAAAAGAAAATGAAAGTCAACAGAATCTGTGTAGACCACTAGTTGAGGTATATCTCTATATGATTGTTTCGGTGTCGTACTGTGAGATAACAGAATAATATAAGTTAATAAGGCCCGGTTTCATAATCATTTGGAAACGTCAATTAATTAACATGCAATAAAATGTGGTTGGTACACCTGAAAGAAGGTTTCATGCCACATTTTGTGCCGTTTGAACTACATTATGACATTTCTCTTAACCTGTAAAAGTGAATGTGTCAGATTGTGACAAGTTTTCATGTTTGCAATTCTATTAAATAAAGCATTATTACTCTTATGAGAAAGGTATGGAATCAAAGCCAAAAAAAGTAAAACGTGCGCGTGATGGTAACATTACCAAAGAAGAGGAACCGCTACTCATTCGTACAGTAGCAATATTCAAAAGCATTATAGAATGCAAATTTACAGATAAAGCGAACAATCAGGAGAAGGTAGGTACCTGACGAGTGAGGATATAATACAGTCGTCTACAAATACATATAGAGATGAATAAATAAAATATTATGCAATTAGATGAATACTTGCTTTTAACTGTGCTCAAAAGCTGCTATGAATCGATGTAATCTGTTTTATTTTATAAACATTGATAAAAGTGAACAACCACTGGCAACTCAACCTTAACCTAATGAAATTCTGATATGTGTGTCAACTCTTAAACGTCATACAAACGACATGTCAGATTTATAGGTTGATTTTCGAATTAATGCTCTTTAACTGGCAGAGGGCGAGCAATTACCTTATTGGACAATTATGTCATTTTAATCTGTCACTTGGTGATTATGAAAACCATTTATTTTCTAATGCTCAGATTAGGCATAATGGGTGAATTAAGTTTGATTATGAAACCGGGCCTAAGGGACGTGCTTTTCTCACTAGAAACATTTGTCATGTTGCTGAAAAATGGAATCATTTCATTGTCTAATTTTTCTTGCGTCTCTTGAAGAGGCAAGTTCAATAACTAGGGTAAGATAAGGATTGAGGAGTGTTTGGTGTAAAGTATATCCATACAGACTTGAAGCATGATTATATATACCCTTAACCGCAAGTTGAGTATAACTGGCATTTCCTGCCAAATTAGTAGCGACACAGCTATAGTTTCCTGCATGGTGTTCATCCACAGAGTCAATACTTAACACTGAAGTTTTCTTTCCAAATGAGACAACGTTCACAGTAATTTCCCCTGATATACTTCTCTCATTTAACAACCAAGAAAGAGTGATGGGCATGTCACCTTTATTCACGTAGCACGAAACTTGGACACTGTCTCCTCTGTTGACGTCCCCTTCGAAGGCAAATGGTGTTATGTGCGGTAAAACTAGAAGTGGTTTTATTTTCGTTAACTGCAGATTAAAATTATCAAATGCGCATATTGACACCATTCACATGTAAAATGTATTCGTATCATATATGATGAGTTCAACTTATTTTATTTCGCAAAACCTGTTCAAAAGCTGCAGCAAAAATTTAAAAAAATCATCTCAGCATTTTCTTCATGTCTTAATCTGATCTAGTTAGTCTATTGTTTTAGTAGGATAGTATAACGAAGCAACTTTAATGATGGATGAGAGATGAGGAAAGAGAAGGACATAGTAAACAAAAAATAAAAATACTAATAAAGCTTTTTACAGCAGAGTCACACAACAAAGAATTCTAAATTTATATAGAGCTACTGAAGTACCATTGACCAATAGCTCTGCATTGAAAGTACTGGTTCCTCCTTTGTTTGAAGCCAAACAGGTATAAACACCTGCATGTTCAGGTTGTACTGAATTTATCGTAAGAAGGTTTGTTCTCTGTCCAATCGGAATAGCTGAAATACCATCCCCATTCTTCAGTAACCTCCCATTTAGTAGCCACGATATGTCAAGTGGAGTATCCCCTTTACTGACATAACAGTTGACTTGGACGCTGTCGCCTGTGTTTGCTTCATCTTCGAATTCGAACGGAGTGATATGTGGAAGTACTAGGAGTAGACAAACGACTAATTTAAGGAGCAGTAAGTACAAGTGCTTATAAATTCGTATAAAAAACGCCATTTGCGCTGTATAACTGGCACTTCCCGCCAGACGCACAACTATAGTTTCCTTTATGGTGTACTGATGTAAGGTGTATACGAAGTCAGCTGGAACAGCATAAAAAAGCTTTTGCGGCATTTCCTTTGTAAGGGGCGAAGGATCCATAGGCGGCGCGCCGTAATTGAAATAATTTTGTGATCAAATGGAAAGTGAATATGAAATGAACTAATATCTCTTATTTGAGTAATTAATGAAGAAGGTTCATACAGGGTCCTTCTACAGTATATAAAAAGTGTAACATATACAAAGGATGTGAACGAATTATTATTACGTTTTCCTCAAATAAAATCGATTATTATAGTGCCTAATAAAAAATCCTAACGATTTGCAAACACGAGTGACTGGGATCTTCAGAGATCGCTGTCTTCATCACAAGAAATGACTAACAACTCAAGAGCGCAACAAATAACAATAATTGTCGGTCAGCTCTCGTAGTGAAGACTCGTCAGATATCTGAAGATCCTAGTCACCTGCTTGTGAAGCGTTAAGAAGAAATTTTGACAAACAATGACCTAAAAACAGACGACGCAGACGGCATCGCTCAATTTTTTTTAGATTTCAGGATTTTTTTGTCAAACGCTGAAATAAAAGTAATTCGTTTAGGATACTATGTTTATGTCAAAAGACGGACGATGGACGACTCTCGCCCCGTTCGGTCCCTCCACCACCCCTGCATCTTGTGAACACATCCGCCCGGGTTATCACCACCCAGAGAGATGAGTGCACCCGATGACAGACCTCTACATCCGTAAGTCGTCCGCACAACCCGCCCAACCCAATTTTGTCCCTTTTTACTGAAAGTGGAAGTGAAATCTCGTGGACGCGGTGAAGCGTTAAGAAGAAATTTTAACAATTAATGACCTAAAAACCCGAACAGCACTGTGTTCTCTACAGACGACGCAGACGGCATCGCTCAATTTTTTTAGATTTCAGGATTTTTTTGTCAAACGCTGAAATAAAAGTAATTCGTTTAGGATACTGCATTTATGTCAAAAGACGGACGATGGACGACTCTCGCCCCTGTTCGGTCCCTCCACCACCCCTGCATCTTGTGAACACATTTGAGGCATCACGGTTTTCATATTTTAGACAATCGTAAATATTTAATATTACTTTTTGTGTCTGTTCTTCTAAATCCTTGTGAAAAAAGTCTTCCCGAATAGGATCCGCATCCACATCTGCCACACTATCACGTGCATTCTCCCAGGGTCTCCAAACGGCTATGATTACGTATTTCCAAAATATAAGAAATCGCGAATTTGCAAAGTTGCGGAAGCAGAGCCTTACAATCCGTATCCGTGAACGGCACTGGTAAGACTGGCTCGACCGCTCGACTGGACAGTCCCAGCTACCTGCTGAATACAATTAGGCAGGGGTGCTTTGACGGCGGCTTTTGAATGTATATCAGGGATATATGCTGCTAATTCGAGTATTTTCACCAGTGGAATAGCACCGCAAATACCGGGGAATTGATACTACCTCGTATATCGCCGTCACATCGCCGTCTTCCAACTGACATCGTGTTTACTTTACTTCAGTAATTTAACAATCAAGAAAGGATGGTAGACATGTCACCCTTGTTCATATAGCAAGAAAATTGAACACTATCTCCCCTGTTAATATCCTCTTCGTAGCTAAATGGTGCTATATGGTGTAGAACTAGAAAGGCTGCTGTTATTTTGATAGTTGTTTACTACTTTTTTTTATTTGTTATTTTGGGTTTTGATCTCGGAGCCCATTCAGCCACAATAATTGGTTGTATACTTGGATAGCATATTTTAATTGCAAATTATAATTATCAAATGTCAAAAACTTGTCAGTCTCAGTGAGTGTAATGCGCATATTGATGAAGTGGCACAAAATGCCTAAGAATTCTATAACTAGGCTGGTGCTTTATAAGTTATAACTGTCTAGCTATGAATCTTACGATGGATTAGAGACAAGGAAAGAGAAAGGATCTTGTAAACAAAAAAATAAAAATACTAGTAAAGCTTTTTACAGCAGATTCACACAACAACCAATTGTACATGTATATAGAACCACTTTAGTACCATTGACCAATAGCTCTGCATTGAAACTACTGGTTCCTCCTCTATTCGAAGCTAAACAGGTATAAAGGCCTGTATGTTCAGGTTGTACAGAGTTTATCGTAAGAAGGCTCGTTCTCTCTCCAATAGGAATAGTTGAGATACCATCCCCGTTTTTCACTAACCTCCCATTTAGTAGCCATGATATATCAAGTGGAGTGTCCCCTTTACTGACATAGCAAGTGACTTGAACGCTGTCGCCTGTGTTTGCATCATCTTCGAATTCGAACGGGGTTATATGTGGTAGTACTAGGAGAAGACAAATGACTAATTTAACAAGCAGTATGATTGAGTACTAATACATATATATTCGTATTGTATAAAACATTTCTGTGGGTGGTTTTCTGTACTAACAATTGTAATATTATACTACTGTTATATGGAGTGTAGAGTGACATACCTAGCATGTTAATTTTTCCTGTTCGAGAAACTATCAGGTAACCAAAAAAGTTCATGTGGCTTAGAAGGTTAAGAAATAGTTACACAAAAAAGGGGTTAAACTTAGATTTATTCGGTAAAGTAATCATCCTCAGCAAGTATTACCCTTTCCCATCTAGACACAAGACTGCATATCCCATTTTCATAACAAATCTTGCTTTTGGGAACTGAAAAAGTGTGTCATCTCATTTTCCAAAGCCTCTCTATTTTCAAATCGCCGATTCCGCATGTGGTTGTCCAAGGCCAAAAACAGATGGTAGTCACTCGGGGCAAGGTCTGGTGAGTATGGAGGGTGAGCTGGAATTTTCCAATGGAGTCGCGCTATAGTTTCCTGGATGATTCTTGCTGTATGTGGTCTCGCATCACCCTTTTCTGTTCGCCAAAGCATTCACCAAGAAAAGGTTCTGTTATGTGCATGGTAGACTACACCAGTTTACTTTGAGCTTCTGCCAAGTGGACGAACCATCACTGCTGAAATCTACTCACCACAGCTTAACAGAGTTGCGGTCTCTTAAAGTCAAAAACAGCTGCTTTGGCGAACAGAAAAGGTGTTGTCATCCATCAGGATAATGCAAGACCACGTACAGCAAGAATCACCCAGGAAACTATAACGCGACTTCACTGGGAAATTTTACCCCACCCTCCATACTCACCAGACCTTGCCCCGAGTGACTATCAACTGTTTCTAGCCTTAGACAACCACATGCGGAATCGGCGATTTGAAAAAAGAGAGGCTTTGGAAAACGAGATGACACACTTCTTCAGTTCCTAGAAGCAAGATTTGTTATAAAAATGGGATATCAGTCTTGTGTCTAGATGGGAAAGGGTGATACTTGCTGAAGAGATTATTTTCCTGAATAAATCAAAGTTTAACTTATTTTTTGGTGTAACTATATCTTAACCTTCAAAACCACACAAACCTTTTTTGGTTGCCTGATATATTGGCATACATATGTGATTTCAGTTGGACACATCAAAGGTTCAGTATAGAGGTGGATTTTGAAAAAAAAAACAATAAAAAATCTACTATTACTAAGTTAATTTTGTTTGTACATGATACCATTGACATGCAGATCAGCGGAATATCTAGAAGATCCAGCTTTGTTCTCAGCAATGCAGGTATAACTACCAACATGATCAGCGTTGACATTGTCGATGGTAAGGGCACTAGACTTTTTACCAGCTTTTGTAATTTGAACCCCTTCTAAGTAGCCTATGCTGACATTGTTGTGGAGCCAGGATAAGTTCACTGGTAAGTCTCCCTTATGGACTGTGCACGTCAGAGAGACCGAGTCCCCTGAGTTTACTGTATCTTCGCCGAAGTCAAAAGGTGTAATTTGGGGAGCCACTGAGAAACAGGTTTATACATGTGAATATTTCTTAGTTACACAGCTTTAACCAATAGGTGTTGCACAGAAAATCAAAATATTTTTGTATATTACTAGATAAAAAATATCTTACGCATCTGAACACAGTATCAAGGGTATGGCAAGGTAAAAAAAGCAGATAAACTAAATAATAAAATACTAGCACAAATACGAATAAAAAGCTGTAAAAGCGATGTTAATACCATTAACATTCAGTTCTGCCGAGTGTCTAGATACCCCAGCTTTATTTTCTGCAATACAGGTATAGGTTCCAATGTGGCCTTCATTTGCTGAGTCTATAGTGAGTGTACTGGCTTTTTTACCAGCTTTTGTAATTTGGATGCCCTCTAAGTAACCTATGCTTACGTTGTTATGAAGCCAAGAGAAGTTGATTGGTGAGTCCCCTTTGTGGACTGTGCAGATCAACGAAACTGAGTCCCCTGAGTTCACTGTATCTTCTCCGAAGTCGAAGGGTGTGATTTGGGGAGCCACTGTCAGGATATTGATATACATTACAATGTTAACTAGTAAATATATTCACCGATAAATATACAGGGTGTAACTAGATAAGTATAAAACATTTAAGGGGGTGACTCCTCATCGAAAAAAAGATAGGATCGTTCATATAAAGAAACTTCATTGACGAACAAGATACGTACTGTAAAATAGTTTTTTGCTGTGAACTGGTTAATTTTGGGCAAAAGTGACATTAACAAAAAGTTGCATTGGAAACAAATTCTAGGGGATGCGTTTTCCACCTCTTACAACCATGGGGTAAACCAAATAAATCACTGGCTAAGTGTCTTTTTGGTAGTAGAAAATGTCAGGTTAATTTCAATATTGTAACCTTTTTAGTGCTTGTGAAAAACATTGTTAAACAAATTTAATGTACTCCCTTTAAGGGGCTGCATCTTAACAAGGGATGCTCCAATGAAGTTTCTTTATATGAAAGATCCTATCTTTTTTCGATGAAGCATTATCTCCTAGAATGTTTTACACTTATTTAGTTACACCTTGTATATCTCCACTAATATGGCTCAGAAGCATCAGTATGATTCCAACGAATATTATAGATAGGAGAAAGATTTGTGGTGAGGTTTGAACTAAAGGCAACTGATAGGAAGTGTATACAAATAAATATCAACGAACGATCTCAATACCATTAACGTTTAGTTCAGCAGAGTGCCTTGAGATGCCAGCTTTATTTTGCGCAATACAGGTATAGGTGCCGATGTGTCTTTCATCTGCTGAGTCTATAGTAAGCATGCTGGCTTTTTTACCACCTTTTGTTATTTGGACGCCTTCTAGATACCCTATGCTTACGTTGTTGTGTAGCCAAGATAAGTTGATTGGTGAGTCTCCTTTGTAGACTGAGCAAGTCAGGGAAACTGAGTCTCCTGAGTTCACTGTATCTTCTCCAAAGTTGAAAGGTGTGATTTGGGGAGCCACTGTCAAAATGTTGATATATTTTAAGCTTTTGAGTACAATGTTAACTAACAAATAGATTCATTGGTAAATAAATACCTTCATGTGGATAGTTCAAAGATATCAATACGTCTTTGAGAACGATTAGAGTTAGGAGAAATGAGCATAGCTGTTCCACAGACTGATTTAGCAGCAGAAGAGAACAAATATACAGTCAAAGATAAGGCGTTGTGCAGTCATAACTCTGGTTACATTCAATTACGCCACAGGTAAAGACATGAGTGTTGAATTAAGTATAGTGTAATACATAGCAAATACAGATTATTTTCTGGACCTAGGAATATTTTTTATCGAACAGTATGAATAGACATCAAGAATTTATTATAACTTGAAACTCTGACAATAGCTTCAACCTGTGATTTGGGGAGCCACTGTCAAAATGTTGCTATATTTTAAGCTTTTGAGTACAATATTAACTAACAAATAGATTCATTGGTAAATAAATACCTTCATGTGGATAGTTCAAAAATATCAATACGTCTTTGAGAACGATTAGAGTTAGGAGAAATATTTGTGGTGAGGATGGAAATAGGGACAACTGATATTAAGGGTATAAAGTATAATCTGTATGAGCAATCTCAATACCATTGACGTTCAGTTCAGCAGAATGCCTAGAGGTACCAGCTTTATTTTCAGCAATGCAGGTATAGGTGCCAATATGTCCTTCATTTGCTGAGTCTATAGTGAGCATGCTGGCCTTTTTACCACCTTTTGTTATTTGGACGCCGTCTAGATATCCTATGCTTACATTGTTATGAAGCCAAGACAAGTTGATAGGCTGATCTCCTTTGTGAACGGTGCAAACTAACGAAACTGAGTCGCCTGAGTTCACGGTGTCCTCGCCAAAATCGAACGGTGTTATCTGAGGTGGAACTGTTCAAAGATTAAACTTAGGTATAGAAATACGAAATAGGTTTTGGATGGAATGCATAACTTGGGATGATTTTTGGTAGGGTATTGTGGTAAAATGTTGAAGGATTAGGCTAAAACCCAAATTTCTGACAGCAAAATAATGTTTAGCTATACCACGCAGTAGATAATGGAGTAGCTTTAAAGGAATGTGGTAGGAAAGAGAAGCAAAGAACTACTATAATAGGAAAATTCGACATATTTTAAAATACCATTAACGTTTAGCTTGGCCGTATGACTGGCTACCCCAGCTTTATTCTCAGCCACGCATGTATACGCTCCAACATGCGTTGACAGATTCGATGGTCAAGGTGGTTGCCTTTTTACCAGCCTTGGTAACTAATACTCCAGCCAAATATCCTATGCTTACGTTGTTGTGCAGCCAAGACAAATTTATCGGAAGATCGCCTTGGTGTATCGAGCAGGCAAGTAGAATAGAATCGCCTGAGTTTATTGCTTCTTCGCCAAAGTCGAATGGGGTTATTTGCGGGGGTACTGAAATCACGTGGGTTTTGATAAAAGTATGTTCCCCTTCGAAAGATCATTTTAGATGAAGTTGTGCGTTGTACAGTCTTTAGTATCATATTGTGGATTTAGATGCAACAAGTGCCTAATGGACTAGATCATTCTAGTGGCATGAAAATCTGATAGGTTCCATTTCTAAGTTACATTGCTTATAAGTATTTGTATTAACATATTATGTTGTAATGATATCGAATATGTTGGAAATTATGCACTAAGTAACACTTGAGCAGACACTCAATGTGCTACACCCAGAAGGAGTAATTTTTTGACCCAAGAGAAAGGCGATGGTCGTGTTGGGTAAAACTTCCTTGAGACAGTAGGTTCCAGTTGGGTGAATTCGAAAATCTGAAACCTAGATCTTTCCAGTACTGGACAGGAACACAATATAGTGCTCCGCTATTTCGTCCTCCACGTAGCAGAAACGACAATATGTTGTTTATTCTAGACCTATCATCAGTATCATCCTCAGACGACAATTTCCCGTCAACAGACCAACCAGAATGCGCGATCATCATTCCTACTCCATTCTATGATCCTCGGGGGGTCTGACTAAAGGGACTTGGTATGAGCACCTTCGAGTATAGTAACCCTGGTGTATCTCGCCAGTGCAGGAGTGCTTTCCTCTCTATCCAATCTGAGATGGTTTTCTTGGCAGCGCTTTTTGCAATGCCCGCGAATGGTTCTGGTCCTATGAACACAGATTCGGTTCCTACTCTGCCTACTACTTTGTTCCTTGTTTCTAAGTTCATAGAGGAGATGTATGCAGTTTCATACGAGCCTTGAGTCAACCCGTTTGGAGCTCAGTACTTTCAGGGCAGCCTGGCTATCTGTTAAAAGATTTTTATTGATTTGTCTGCCAGGGATCTCTTATTCAGCTCGCTGACTCTCAACTCTATGGGTGTCATTTCTAATTGGAAGATTGTGGTATAGCTCCCAAGGTTTACTGAATTACTTGGAGCCATCCGTGAATAGCATCATTGCAAGTAAATTCAAAACATAAATTATTCAATACGATCATAAGGTTTTCAATTTTTTTAACAAACCGATTTATAGGAGCAGATATTAGTAATTACGCCTCCGTCCAGTTAGCTGAGAGAAGATGCTTTGAGTTCGAGGATATCAAAATTATCACCATGTTTTGAGATTTGTAAAAGTACTGCTTTTTGACCTGTGGGCTTATTCCATCCACCCCATTTATCAGATTTCAATTCTATTGAACATGTGTGGACTATTATGAGAGGAGAGTGTCCACTTTGAACACAGACTCCTGCATATTTAAACGAAAGTCTAGTTACTTTTTACTTTCTCCCGGTAATTAATAGATGCATGGAAAAATATTTGACTTATTTATCATGTTCTGTTACGAGATAGTGGTATTGGCTCCAACTTCTATTTTCATCCAGCGATGATGTTTTTCCATTATATGGGAATGGCTGCATTGGTATTTCAGCAATACAGTGTTTTAAATAGAAAAAATTAAAAAATCACTTGTTTAATAAACTTTTAAAACTATTTGTATTTTAAGCATTAAGCTATTAGACATAATATGAGTCATTACTTGAAAATCATATCGTCATTTGTCAAGTCTTATGGATGCTGGGATGAATACTAGGAATTCGGGTTGAGGCAAGAAAAAAAATGTAGTACGGAAATGACATAAAAACAAGCACTCAAGTACCATTAACATTCAATACTGAAGAATGTCTAGAAACTCCAGCTCTATTTTCAGCTACACAGGAATATACTCCAGAATGCTCAGCGCTCACTGAATCAATGGTCAAAGTACTAGCTTTCTTTCCAGCCTTACTAACAAATACTCCGTCCAAATACCCAATGTTGACATTGTTGTGCAACCAAGACAAGTTGATTGGCAAATCTCCTTGGTGAACTGAACATACCAGTGTAATGGAATCACCTGAGTTCATGGACTCTTCTCCAAAATCGAATGGCGTAATCTGTGGAGGAACTGTTGGAAACTCCATAAGTGAATAGAATAATGATGATACTCCTGATGCGAGAAAAACGAAAGAAATGAACATATCTCTTCCACAGACTGATTTAGCAGCAGAACAGATTAAAAGAATAAGAAAGTCAAAGATAAGGCGTTGTACAGTCATAACTCTAGTTAAATTCAAATTTCGGCATAGGTGAAGACATGGGTAAATATAGTGTAATACATAGCAAATACAGATGATTTTCTGGATTTAGCAATATTTTTTACATTTTTTACCAAATGGTATGAATAGTCATCGAGAGTTTATATAACTTGAAACTCTGATAATAGCTTCAAGCTGAGCATATATTTTATAAGATAATGCATAGTAAATATACTATCTGATTTTTAAAAAATTTTAATTCCATTATCTGGGAGCAATTTTACGCACTTTTGTGTATTTGATTGAAATATATTTTTCAGCATTTATTGATCAATGGGTTCTTCTTCTCAATGAAACTAAGCTTTTGCTGGACACTCTTTGCGGATTCCTACTTTTGCAAATACTCTGAGTCAAATGGGATTGCTGCACGATCCATGTTACCGCCTGCCTAAACTGAATGCGTTTCTTGAGCTTATTTGGATGTTAATAAACTAAATGGATAATTCTTTTGAGAATAAAATAGAGCAAACAGGTAATGAGGGTTTTGAAAAGCAGAAGAGGCATGCAACTAACCAACCCATTCATTTGGTTACCGTTAACATGTAGTTGGGTAGTAAAGCTACTAGATCCCGCTAAATTTTCTGCGAGACACGTAAAATTTCCAGCATGTTTCTCTTTCACATCATCTATAGTAAGACTCCCCACTTTTTTGCTCATTTGGGCCGTTGTAATTCCTTCGCTGTAGTCTATAGGAACTCCATCATGAAGCCAGGTAATATTTAGAGGCAGATCGCCTTTATGAACAGTGCATTGCAGTGAAGCTACGTCTCCTGAATTGACAGACTCTTCGCCGAAACTGAAGGGAAGAATTTGCGGAGCAACTGAAGATAGATATAAGTGTAACGGAAATAAAGTAACTGTAATGTTGAGATTTATGACTTCAGTTAACAAAATTGGTCCACCGAAGGGTAAACAAACCAATGGCATCACATATACTTAAAAAAACATATATGAAAAATGGTAGTCAAGAGTGTTATTGGAGTTCCCCTATAGGTGTCTTCTGCTTGAACTGAGGATCTACTTCACAAGATTGGGTATTGTTGCTTCAGCTATGTTTTTTTAGTATTCCAAAATGCTTTTTTTCTCAATTGATGGTTGAACAGTCATTCATTCAGTCAGTGTTCTATTTGACCAGTCCAATTATGGTTTATCTATCTTATATTTGATATCCATACTTAGTTTACTGCTACTGTTTTCGTTGGTGATTAAAGCCATCTATTGATTTCTCTTCTTTTTTGTCGATTTTGTCATGTTTGTTTGGTAGCTACTTTATTGGATGGCATCAGTTTAATGGTGTACTTGTTGAGAGAGCATATAGCAAACTGGCAAAAGCATGGTGAGTAAGAAATAACTGCAGGCAAGTCGAAGGTTCGGGAAAGTGCACGATAACTTTTTATCAGAGTGAAATAAAGGCTAAGCCTCCTGGTGGCAGTCTAATTCATACTACCTGTAATTTGTGTATATGTCTTGTCGACTATGTATTAAAATTAATATAAATAGAGGTTGAGATGGAGGGTAGGAGAAAGTGAACTACAAAATCAGAAAAAATAACGGTAACAGAGGCATTTCGATTAACTAAACATCTTTATACCATTAATATGCAACTCGGAAGAATAACTTGTACTTCCAGCCCTGTTCTGAACGAAACAGGTATAATTCCCAGAATGGGACTCTCTAGCATCATCAATGGTGAGACTACTAATCTTCTTATTCATTTGTGCAACAGTTATTCCGTTGCTGTGATGAACCGGTCTGTCGTTATGTAACCAAGTTATGTTCAACGGCAAGTCACCCTTGTGTACGGTACACTGTATTGAAACAATGTCTCCTGAATTCAATGACTCTTCACCGAAGCTAAATGGGTGAATCTGAGGAGTAACTGAAAGAGTTCAGTTCGGTTATATTATTGTTATTTGCAAGTTTGAAGAGCTTCGGATCTAATATAATACAATCCAGTATGCAAATGTAAAGCTGGTCTTAAAATTGTAAACGTTATGGCACCTATGCTGTTTGCTAACTCATCATCACATCATAAAAAACATATGCGAAAAATGGTATTTGGAAGTTTTAACATTTTCGTATAAAAGTGTTAAAATGTATCCTTTCTTCGGAGGGGTGGTGAATATTATTTTAATTGAATCGAATTGAATAATATGATTATTATAAGTTGAAAATTGTTTAATATTATGTTCTGTTTTTCGCCTTGTATGTTAAGTATCTTCTTATGATTCGTTATGTTTCTTCTTTATTATAAACAAATTTTACAGTTACTTCTAATATCAGTATAATAAAGACTGCTGGATCACTAGAAACATTAGTAGCGTATTTTCATAGCAATATACAGGGTGAGTTTTTAGTACCGGCTCGGTCGATAACTCCACTACTGTAGAAGATAGCGAAAAAAAGTGTATATAAAAATTGTAGCCACGGATATGCTCCTTGCCCAGAAAATATTTTGATTTATACAGGGTGATCCATAACTACGTAGTGATGCAAACATGCATTTTTTTAAATGAGACACCCTATATATTATTCCATATTCAGATTCTACTAATGATTTACGTTCTTCCAATATAGGGTATTGTTACATTATACAGGGTATTTCAAAAGTTATGACCATTTTTGTATCCAAATCACGGTCAAATGAACGTACTATATATGAAAAAGTAATGAATCAAAAATTATTTTTTTAACATGAGAAGATTAGAAATATTCTCTAGTTTTAAAGCGCGCTATAAAAAAATCCCGCGACGCATATTCGTATACAGGGTGATGTAGAATGCAAAATCTAGATTTTCTCTCTTTTTTTGAATGTAACCCCCAATATTTTATTATACCAAAGAATTGCTTTTAATATGCTCTTTCATCCTTGTATAGCACTTATTATGGCTGCATTCATTAGTTTCTGAGATATTTCGATTTTTCTACAAATTTTAAATATACCTTCTATTTGTTTAATAAAATTTATTTATTTTGAGAAAATACTACAAAATTTTGTTTTTGCTTAACAAACAACTAAAATATAAGGCGATAATAATACTTGATCAAGTCAAAACACTGAACTAACGAGATAATATAGGTCAAGTGTGCTGAGGAAACAATTTTATAGACGTCATGCATAATTATGAAGCAGATGTATCAGGTAGGCTATGAAATGTGAAACAACACAGTCCAAATAAAACGATTCTTCAATCTTTCAAACGCATTAGTTTTAAAGTGCCTCCGTTCTGGATATTGCTATTCATAGTTGATATATTCTAGAGGCAAGTAGACAATTTCTCAAAGATTCTCCTAAATACTCTCAATGGAAAAATTAATTTTCAAAGCTGGTTTTTCACACAGCACGGAATTATTGAGTAGGTTATGAAAACTGTCAATTTTTCAAAGCCTACCTGATAAAACTACTTGATAATTATGCATGACGCCTACAAAATTGTTTCCTCAGGATACTTGACTTTATTATCTCGATGATTTAGGGTTTTGACTTCATCAAATACTATCAAAACGTTATAATTTAGTTGTTCGTTAAATAAAAAACAAATCAGATAGTACTTTCTCAAAATACATAAATTTCGGTACACAAATAGAGGCTATATTTTAAATTTACCGAAAAATCGAAATATCTCGGAAACTGATGGACGTAGGTACAACAAGTGCTATACATGAAAGAGCATATTAAAAGCAATTCTTTGGGATAATAAAATATTGGGGGTTACATTTGAAAAAAAAGAGAAAATTTGGATTTTGCATTCTACATCACCCTGTATACGAATATGCGTCTCGCGCTTCTTTTATAGCCGATTTTAAAACTAGAGGATATTTTTAATCTCCTCATGAAAAAAAAAATAATTTTTGATTCATTACTTTTTGATATACAGTACGTTCATTTGTCCGCGATTTGGATATAAAAATGTTCATAACTTTTGAAACACCCTGTATAATGTAACAATGCCCTATATTGTAAGAACGGAAATCATTAGTGGAATCTGAATATGGAATAATATATAGGGTGTCTCATTTAAAAAAATGCATGTTTGCATCACCACGTAGTTATGGCTCACCCTGTATAAATCAAAATATTTCCTGAGCAAGGAGCATATCCGTGGCTACAGCTTTTATATACAACTTTTTCCGCTATCTTCTATAGGAGTGGAGTTACCGACCGAGCCGGTACTAAAAACTCACCCTGTATATGTACTTTTAGCAATAATTGACAAAGTAAGAGTGATTGATCTTGGAGGCAACTGCAGGGTAGGTTTTAGAAGTTAATACGTAATCTAGCAAGCATTAAAGGTCCGTTTTGACAGCCGGACAGCGATTAAAAAGGTAATAGACTTGGAAGATTGTCGGGAAACACTTTTTCCAAAATTTATGAAATACGTAATTTGTAAATTGAATTTGTTTTAGTAGCCGATGAATCATTTTTTGTATTGTTATAATTATCGAGAGATATTGGTCGAACAACCGATAGCAAAACTGGAAGGTAAGGGCTCCAAAGGCAGTTGGGATATCTGGGATAAAACAACACCCTAACGCTGAATGCATGTTTACCGTTCACATTTAACCTGGCGCTATAACGGGCTACTCCTGCCCTGTTTTTGGCTACGCAGGCGTATTCTCCAGCGTGTTTAGCCGCTACAGAATCAATGGTGATCGTACTGACTTTCTTGCCAGCATTGGTCACAAGTATGTCCTCCATGTCAGCGACACTGTAGTTATTATGAAGCCAATAGATCTTTATAGGCAGATCACCTTTGTGTACGGTACATGTTAACGATGTGACCTCCCCAGAATTTACAGATTCTTCTCCAAAATCAAATGGAATGATCTGAGGTGGAACTGGAATTATCAAAGGTGAGACAGTCAAAGAAATTCAATCAAAAGTTAGTTTTGGTAGGCTATGTTGTTGAAAAACAAGAAACAAAAATGTACCTACACCGCATATGCAAAAAAGGGCAGTTAAGAGTGTTTTGTAGATCCCCTATAGGTATCACGCAATTGAGTTTGCCGAGTGTCGTAACCTTATGTTTTAGATATTTGAGATGGCGGAGTTCAAGACTGATGCATAATAATTTGGTGAACATATAACCTATCTATCATTATATTACAAATAAAGAATGAACAAGATATAGAGTTTGATATTTTATAGTATTATCTATCTATAGGAATACCTGTTCCATCTATATTAGCCACGCTATGACAGTGTCTAGTTTTTTTTTGGCGATGTATTGAGATTAGTATACATGGAGGTTGAAGTAGAGGATAGGAGAAAGTAAACTAACATACATGGTCATAAAAAATGAGTAATAGAAGAGTATCTATGAACAGAAAGAACTAAACTATCTAATACCATTAATGTGCAACTCGGAAGTATAACTTGTACTTCCAGCTCTATTTTGTACAAAACAAGTATAATTTCCAGAGTGAAGATCTCTGGCGTCATCAATAGTGAGGCTACTAATCTTCTTATTGATTTGTGTAGCAGTTATTCCTTCGCTATATTGAACTGGCTTCCCATTATGCAACCAAGTGATGTTCAGCGGTAAGTCACCCTTATGGACAGTGCACTGTATTGAAACAATGTCTCCTGAGTTGACCGATTCCTCGCCAAAACTAAATGGATGAATCTGAGGTGCGACTGAAATGGTTCGACGAAATACAAAAAAATTTTTTCCGATTGCATCACATACGATCAACAAATATCGTATGTATGGTAAGCCAATGTCTTCCAAATCAGACAGGTGTTTAAATGTTACGACAAAAGTCTAAGGGCTGATTTCAACTGTCCCTAAAGTTTTTTGGCCTATCTGTTAGATAATACCATATAAATAATACAGGTTATCTGACAGATAGGCTATCCGAACCTTATTGGATGGAACCGGCCCTAAATTATTCCTTGAAGATGTAAACATAGAGAGCCCATATTGGAGCTGACAAAAAAATGGGGTTGGAGAGTTTTCATTGTTACTTCCTCATACGGCATTAATATTTTGTTGGGGCGCCATGGTCATATCTTCACTCAATAATACATGCCACTATTTAACAATAAATGATTATTATCGGACACAATCACGGAGATATAGCATAGATCTCTTAGTTAAGAAATTGCCCTGAAAATATCAAAGTAACCGAGAAATGACTTATAGCACCCATATCATTTAACCATAGATCAATATTATTATTAGACAAAATCTTGGACGTACCATAAACTTTTCACTTAACAGATTCGTCTGGGAGGTCTAAGGGTGACGATATTAAGGTAATCGGGATTCTGAGGACACAGGAGCTATAGTAATTAACATTATGTGCATGGTTACCATTGACATTCAACCTGGCAATATGGCGAGCTAGACCTGCCCTGTTCTCAGCTATACAAGAATATTCTCCAGCATGCTTTGCACCTACAGACTCAATCGTGATCGTACTGACTTTTTTGCCAACATTAGCTACCAGGACATCGTCCATGTCAGCGACGCTATAGTTGTTGTGCATCCAATAAATCTTGATTGGCAAATCTCCCTTATGTACACTACATGTCAGTGACGTTAACTCTCCCGAATTAACAGACTCTTCTCCAAAATCGAAAGGAATTATTTGGGGAGGAACTGGAAAAATAGTAAAACGGGGATAAATCAAATTGAAAAAATTACCATTCGATGTTCTACGCTTTTTACGTATGTTATGCATATCCTGAAAACAAATTGATAAAAGGATCAACGCATATACTTCCTGTATAACTGAAAATATCTAGATGGTGATAGCTACGGGGATGCTAAAGTTATCTAGTGGACTAGTTTACAAAGAAAGTTCAAGCTTAATAAGTAGTCTGACTCCTCTAGTCCATAGATTTGACTTTATGCAACAGTGTAGTGGTAAAGGTCGCTTTTGAGAAGTGTGCATTGTACAGAAATGAAATCATCAGGCTTCACTTACGCAACTTTAAGAACACGAAACATCTAAGTTTGGGCAGAACTGTACATCAAATTGTCTCATCTCAGAGAAGAGGAAAAAAGCAGCAGAGTTCTAAACGTTCCAAACATAGTAGATCACGCGATACAGGGATTCGAATCTCTTTCTGTCGTCTGTGGACTAGATCAGTATAACAACCTTGGACCTGTCCATCTCTAATAACCGCTCTTAACTCGCGATAAATAGTTGTCGCTCCAACTTGCCGCGAGCGGCAAATCCAGATTCACGCGTTACTATGTGTGCATCGACTTATATGTTAAGGTACAGGGTGACCAACGGGAACGGGACGTTTTTCAAATGGTTAGTATAAAGCCGCTAGCGGTGGTAGGGAGGGGATTCAGGTATCAGTCGCCTTGCTGTATAATGCCATTTTAGTAGCTATGGAGCAGTGGACCGTAGAGCACCGTATGTTCGCTTATGACGCGTATATTAGAAATGCTGAGTCCGCGTTCATTTCAATCTTGGACGCCACGATATTATTCCAAGCCGCAATACCATTCTCAGATGGGTTAACAGTCTGAGAACAACAGGAATGATTGTGAAGAAAAAGCCACCTGGTCCCACGAAGACTGCGAGGACGCCAGAAAATGACGAGCGGGTGAGACAGGCGCTTACTCGGAGCCCTCAACGGTCTGCACGAAAAAACGTGAATTAATCTTAAGTCGTGAATCAGTGCGCATAATATTGAAAAAAGATTTAGCGCTTCATCCTTACAAGATGTGCATTGTTCAGCAGCTTAAGCCAACAGATTATGAGCAACGCGAAGACTTTCGCCATTCGAATTCAAATGCTGCTTGGAGACCATGAAGGTGCAGTAATCGTCATGAGTGATGAAGCTCATTTTCGTTTAAGCGGAGAGATAAACAAACAAAATTTCCGATACTGGTCTGCAGGTGGCTTTTTCTTCACAATCATTCCTGTTGTTCTCAGACTGTTAACCCATCTGAGAATGGTGTTCCGGCTTGGAATAATATCGTGGCGTCCAAGATTAAAATGAACGCGGAACAGTCGCTGCGCGGCCGTGACCGACTCAGCATTTTTAACATACGCGTCATAAGCGAACATACGGTGCTCTACGGTCCACTGCTCCATAGCTACTAAAATGGCATTATACAGCAAGGCGACTGACACCTGAATCCCCTCCCTACCACCGCTAGCGGCGTTACACTGACCATTTGAAAAACGTCCGGTTCCCGTCGGTCACCCTGTATATAAGTCGCTCTCGTACCTCGCCGCACTACTATATATTTGTACCTTTAGTTACATTTAGTGGATATGATATTTGCCATCACATATCTATCAGCTTCTGTAGAGTTATTTTATTTGGTCTCTATGGTCAACTGTTTGATTTCAATTATTTTTCATAATGTATCTATGATTTTTAATTTGAACACATACGTATATAAATCCTTCCTTATCCCATTTAAGAATTGAATAGTGCAACTGCAAGTAGTATTTAAAAAAGTCACCAGGACTCGTGCTAGGCCGTTACATACTTGATCTGAATCTATCAATAAAATTTACAAGTTCATATCAGAGCCACATGTTTATTCACAGAAGCGTAGTCGTCAGGTTTCATATAGAGGACGAATAGGGGTAAAATTTTAAACTAATTAAAAATTAAGGTCTCATTGAAAAGAACGTAGTTTTTATAGAAATAGTGAAGTCTGAAAATATTTGTAATCCCAAAAAATTGCTAAAATTTGCATACTTTGTTGTTCAGCATGTCAACTGCCCGATACCCGAATACATGTGGTTAGTGTATTCTTGTATTGGTATTTGGCCTAATTACGCAGCATTCGTAATCGATTAAAATTTATCTAACGGATATTTTTTTGACTTTTCGATGACAGTTTAACTACTCTACAGTATATATTTTCAAATTTATTGATTTAAAACAACAGCAGATGAATATAAATATAAACTTGATCGTAAACTCAGCGATTACATGATATAGATCACAGAAGGTACCAACTCAAAATATATCATTATTGCAAGGAATCGGCCAGGAAAGGTCATAGTAATTTATGATAAATAAACTAGGAGATCATAACAAGCGTAATCAACATTTTACCGTTAACATTCAGTCTAGCAGAGTATCGAGTAGACCCAGCCTTGTTTTCGGCAACACATGTATATTCTCCAGCGTGTTCAGCTGATACTGAATCAATACTCAATGTGCTTATCTTTTTTCCTACTTTCGAGATTAAGATATCATCCATGTCAGCTACACTGAAGTTGTTGTGTAGCCAGTCAATTTTCATTGGTAAATCACCTTTGTGCACGCTACATTGCAACGAGGCCAGCTCACCTTCATTGACCGAATCTTCACCAAAATCGAAAGGCAATATTTGAGGTGGAACTGAAAGATTTTTTTAAACAGATATACTAAATATTTAACGAATGATACTAACTTTTTTGTACGGTCATTATAGTATGAGGGAACTCCAAAAGATGAGTCGGAACTCCAAAAAACTATCCGGTACTGGAGGAAGTAAGATGACACTCACTAGTAGATATACAATGAGAGTTCTAGACCACTTGTCCCATAAGTTCCGAAACTCTCATATTTGGAGCGTTTGCGGGGGCCGTAGGTGCTATAGGGGGCTCCGCATGTGTCCGTGGCATGTGTATGGGGCCCTGTGTATAATGGGGTCGTAAGGGGGTCGTGGTCTAGAACTCTCCTTGTATAACTACTCTTACTGAACTGTATATTCTTTTAGAATACCCGATCAAGTCAATCTAAAATATAAACGTAAATATCTCAACTAAATATACATGAAGCTCTCTTTGTTAAAACAGCTCATTTCAATCTGGACCAAAAACTTCGGGAGGTAAATTGGTTGGGAACAAAAGCTCACAGCTACAAAAGAATTAAACAATGTGCTTTAAATAAAATGATGTTTTATTCATGCTGTTACCGTTACATGTAACTCGGTTGTGTACATGTGGGATCCAGCTTTGTTCTCAGCGATACAGGTGTAGTTACCGGAGTGCGGGTCTTGAACGTAATCTATGGTAAGACTAGTGACTTTCTTGTTGGTATGACCAACTGTTATTCCATCCTTATAGTCCACAGGTTTTCCGTTATGTAACCAAGATATCTTTAAAGGAAGGTCGCCTTTGTGGACTGTACATTGTACAGAAACGAAATCGCCAGAGTTCACGGATTCCTCTCCAAAGTTGAAAGGTAGGATTTGTGGTGGAACTATAATAGTAATATCAGCGTTAATACAATAATACTAGGGGTCAGCTTTAGAGTAATAGGTTCTTAAATTGCTATTTTTCGTTGAGTCAAACATATTTCGCATACTAATTTATGCACAATACGAATGCCATTTGAAGTTTAGTACTATCAATAATAAGATGTGATTGTTATGAAGTGTAAACGAAAAGCCTTACAGAATTTCTCAGGTTATCAAATTATTGACATATCCAGAATGTCAATTTGGAGTAGAACTCTAGAGAGAGAATTTATAGATAAATTAGTCCAAAATTTTCCTGTCATTCCGATTGTAGATGGAGGTAATTATTTTGAAGAGATACACTGGAAATGCAATAGGTGTCTGGAAGGAAGGGAATGGTGAAGAAAAACAGATGCTTCAATACTTCAACACTTCATTTTACCATTGACATTCAATCTTGCCGAATATTGACTTGATCCAGCCTTATTTTCAGCAACGCATGTGTATTCTCCTGAATGCTTTGCCTTTACTGAATCAATACTGAGGGTGCTGATCTTTTTTCCTGCTTTTGAAATTAGGATGTCATCCATATCTGCTACGCTGTAGTTATTATGAAGCCAGTAAATTTTCATTGGCAGATCACCTTTATGTACACTACATTGTAACGAAGCTAATTCACCTGCATTAACTGACTCTTCACCAAAATCGAAGGGCAGTATTTGAGGTGGAACTGAAATAATGTTAAATAATCATGCCAAAGGTCTCACAAGTCAGTTCAATATCTGCATGAAAAAAGATTTGAGCGAAAATAAAGAGTGGCAAAAGTTGTACCTGAAATATCAAGCATTCTTAGGCACTATATACTATATAGACATTTGGATCCATCCAGATAGTCTTTAGAGTTAGTCCTACCCTTTCCTATAAGTATATCAAACACAAAAAGAAGAGCCACTGTTCATTTGAGGTTTCATGTACCAACATCTCAATACAGTTTTTATGAACACTGTTCGAGGATGTTGCAGTTTCTCCTCAATTTGCACCATTTGAGGTCGTAGTAAGTATTCCACTTCTCTGTAGAGCTAAACGTCTTAACTCTTACTCTTTACACAAAGGCAAGATAAACAAAACTCCAAGGCAAAAGATGAGTATGATTGGTAAAACTATAGATGTTAAAGTAGGAAATATATAGCCCGTACTCTGGTTAAGGAATGTTTCGCGCAGTCTTCGCTGGATGACAGGGTTGGAATTAGAACTACGAACTTTTTCAGCGCATAGTATCTTGATAATCCTATAACTATATTTACGTTACTCGGAGAAAATATAATATAAAAATATGATTATTTTGAGGAGCATCAATAGTTCAAGTATTAAAAGCAGTATCTATTATCCTACTTACTCGAGTGTGATGTACAGAAAGTCGAATAAATATGAATTTGATATGAAATATATAATTCAACAAGAACCTGTATCTACTTTACTTACTTTATTACCTGAAGAATGAATGTTCTTATATACAAATTGGATATTGAAAAACGGAGACCTTAGAATTGCTATGAATTAGGTTAAATGTGAAGGATAAAAACTAATCTAACTAAAGGTTGTCTCACAAACAGGGAAAACCAATCCATGTTGTTGGCGTCAGTTTATTACCCTTGACATGTAATGGAGTTGTATACAAGTGAAAGCCAGCAGTATTCTCCGCATGGCAGGTATAGTTGCCAGAATGAGATTCTTGTACGTAATCTATAGTAAGACTAGTTACTTTCTTGTTCATCTGTCCTACAGTGATTCCATCCTTGTAGTCCACAGGTTTTCCGTTATGTAACCAAGATATATTCAAAGGTAGGTCGCCTTTGTGAACTGTGCATTGTACAGAAACGAAATCACCAGAGTTCACGGATTCTTCGCCAAAATTGAAAGGTAAGATTTGTGGTGGAACTAGAAGTTATAAATGGGAAGTTTAAAAGGTCAGCGATGCCTTGAACGCGGTCTTTATTTTATAAATAGTTAAATGAGATGTAACCATGTTTTTGAGCTGAATCATAAAAGATAGGATATGATACTTATCAGAGATACTAAAGCTAGGATGATAAAGAACCTTCAGAATAGTTTCTGTTTTATTCTATTTAGTAACGATTTCATTTTGGTAGTTATGTGTAAAGGTATTTTCAAGCTTACGAGCAAGTTTAAACAATAGGATTGACAGCATACGATTATGATAATGTGTAACGTTTATCAATGTTTTATTGTTATTGATAATTGCTTTTCAAAAAGAGACCAGAATATATCATTATTTATATAATACTTTTTACTTCTACGAAATACCAGCACGAAGTCTTTATCATTATATACCAAAAAGAAACACTCAGGAAAGTTGGAGAAATATGGAACAACGAAAATGGTTAATCAAAAACTTTAACACTTTGACATCATCATGTTACCGTTAACATTCAATACTGCAGAATATCTACTTGATCCAGCCTTGTTTTCAGCAACACATGTATATTCTCCAGAATGCTTAGCCGATACTGAATCAATACTTAATGTGCTGATCTTTTTTCCTGCCTTTGTGATTAAGATATCATCCATATCTGCTACGCTGTAGTTATTATGAAGCCAGTAAATTTTCATTGGCAGATCACCTTTATGAACACTACACGTTAAAGATGCCATCTCTCCTGAGTTGATGGATTCGTCACCAAAGTCAAATGGATGCATTTGGGGTGGCACTATAAATATTCCAGAATATCATGAATAGAAGATAAGCTAATATTTTTGTGTGACATTAATTAGTAATACGTCTTACACATATTCTTTCTCTGTATTATTAGTTATTCCTGTAAAACTTCTAGCAGCACCTGCTAGATGCCCTTACGAAGGCAAACATTTTAAAGGATAACTTATAACTTTGGTAACTGGTTAAAATTTTTACACAAAGATCGAATTTGGGAAGTTAAATGGCTAACAACTGAAGCTATAACCGGCAGTTGAATTTCATTATCCATTCAAAATTTATAAAGTTGTAGTAATATTGCTAGCAATTCAAAGAGTCTATAACCTATTCGGTGTTTCAACAAAGCCACACAAGAAGGTTTGGATGGTTTTCAAGGAAGAGGTATCTACGTGTATACATATAACAAAATTAACACATAATGAATGTAGACTCATCTACAACAATTGTGTACCATTGACATTCAACACGACTGAATATCTTGCTACACCAGCTTTATTCTCAGCAACACAAGTGTAACTGCCAATGTGTTGCTCATTGACAGACTCTATCCCAATGGTGCTTATTTTCTTTCCCATCTTCGAGATTTGGAGTCCAGGAAGGTAACCGATGCTGATGTTGTTGTGCAGCCAAGAAATGTTTATTGGAAGGTCTCCTTTATGAATTGAACATGTCGCTGAGACAGAGTCACCAGAGTTGATAGATTCTTCGCCAAAGCTGAAAGGCATGATCTGTGGCGGCGCTGGAAGCATTTGGGTAGACAAAATAGGACTTTCTGTAAAACATCTCCATTGAGCGGACATTTCTCAAATCTCTGAAGTTTGTAGACCCTTTGTTAAGTGACAAGTGGTTTTCAGGGTATAGAGAGCCCCGTGTGTGACATATAGAATGTAGCTAATTGTCAAGGTAGTGAAAATCACCAAAATGTAATTAAAACCTATAAATAAAACCCTTGCAGCACTACCTGGAGTAAGGTATATTTATGGAAACTGTTTGAGAAAGAAATCACAAAATCTCTAAAAGCGTTCTCTTCTAAATATGATCCTAAAACGTGTTAAATTTACTCTTAATAGGTATGATAGACAACCAGAGTGCCAGAGTAGCTTTAACTTCAAAAGCATTGAAAGATTATTTATATTTTCAACATTTAGCAATTTTGAGCACAGATATTGCTATAGTAGATATATTGGAGTCTTCACAGTGTTGAGTGGGAAAAACTTTTATAACATAGAATAATGGTTTTTTGATTGTAAATTAATTTAGTCAATAGCCTTTGTTTTATTTATTATTCTGGGTATAACCCCTATAGACTGTATCATTATTTTAGATAAGTTTTCATTATTTGCGCTCTTAACTATCATTTCTAAAAATGTACGTGATTTGTGTTTCAGAAAAGACATAAAAATCGTCAGAGCATCAGTTTAGAATAATATTTTTGTCGATCTTTCGTTTTTATGGTTTAATAAGTAGTACAGATTACTTAAACGCCTTTCTGGTTTCTAAAAAAAATATCCTGGATATAAACTCGACCAGAGTTAGTTCTATTAATAGTGAGCTATTTCATCTACCAGTGGTTAAACTACCAACTGAACAGTCCGATAATTCATAATATCTGCTTTTATATTTGAATTGATGGTAACGGTTTTTCTGGAGTAATTAAGAAGGAGGGTTGGAAAACAGAACAAAAATAGATAATTCTAGTTCTATATCTCTATATCTATATCTCAATACCATTAACATTCAACACTGCCGAGTAACTAGCTGTTCCAGCTTTATTTTCAGCTATACACGTGTAAGTTCCCATGTGCTCTTCTGTCACAGAATCTATAGTGACTGTGCTAACTTTCTTTCCCGCTTTAGAGGTCATCACTCCAGGCAAGTAACCAATACTGACGTTGTTGTGTAGCCACGAAATATTAATCGGTAGGTCACCTTTGTGAATGGAGCACATCACTGATGTGGAATCACCAGAATTGATAGGCTCTTCACCGAAACTGAATGGGGCTATCTGTGGAGGGGCTGAAATCATGTAGGTCGATAGAGACAATCAGTGAAATGCATTTCCAATAAAAGGTATTTGTCATCACAGTCACAGTCATAGGTATACACTACATAAATTAAATTGGATATGAAAATAGGTTTTATAATGAAAATACGTTTTTCTGTACTAACCAAATGGTAGGTGTCTAAGGTGTATTATTTTTACTTACTGCTTCACCATTTTTTGTATAGGCTTTATGAATATATGTGGTGCCTGTCAAATATGCGAATGCTCACTTCTTTTCTAGAAATCACCTCGACTTATTAGTGATGCAGAAATGGTTACAAAGTGAATTCTCAAATAAAGGAAAGCTATTACTTAGAACTCCCAAAAAAATGTGCTTCTTGAAGCAACTTTCAATCAACATCACAAGTTTCAAATTAATTCTTCTCAGACATTTTGTACCTTGGTGAAGGCTTCTGAGGTGGCCAAGAAATTCCTTGCTTAACTTTCATAGTTCATGTATGTGACAATCTTTTAGAGTGAACTTTTACGCTCTTTCCAATTAAAAAAAAAGCGATGCACATTTAAATTTCTAGTGTTAACCTTAAAATGATCTTTCTTCTCAAGGTTATTATCAAGCATCAATTTTTGATCAAATAACTTTGAGGGCAACTTTTTTTTCTCAAAAAAAATTGAATTTTAACATTCTATAGAAAGCAAGTCTACAGCCACTGACTTAACAGTACAGCATCACATCTCTTGGGGTAAATTTTTACTATTTTTGAACCTGTAGGAAAAAGTAGGGCTTTTCTTTTCACGTTCAGGTTCGATTTCAGTTTGGGAATGTTTTCTAGATGATCTGTTTCACTTTTATCTGAGAAAATTGAGTGCTTGTATATTTAACACTTTGCATGTCCTTGACTTTTAAATAGCAGTTTGTATGTCGTATTCAAAGCCCCTATTTTCCAAATTAAAAGCTGACGACAATTAAGCTCTGATACCTTCTGAGGCTTGATTTTTTGGTTAGATTTTAGCTTTCATAAGGAATGGAGAGGTATTTTGGTAGAGGAAGAGGGAGAGAAAACTAAATCATAATACGACTCTGATGTCATGCAATCTTTATGAGGTACCATTAACGTTCAGAACAGCAATATATCTTGCAGCTCCAGCTTTATTCTCAGCTATGCAAGTGTACGTCCCCATATGTTCTTCATTGACAGAATCTATTGTAACCGTACTGACTTTCTTCCCTGCTTTAGAAATCATCACGCCAGGTAGGTAACCTATACTGACGTTGTTATGAAGCCAAGAAATGTTAATAGGAAGATCGCCTTTGTGGATTGAACATGTCGCTGAGACAGAGTCGCCAGAATTTATAGATTCTTCGCCAAAACTAAAAGGCATGATCTGTGGTGGTGCTGAAAATAATTGAATTCACAGCAAGGAACCAAGTCAAACGTCAATCTGTCGAAATAACTGTGCAGCGAGTAGTCAGGTAAAGGTGTCCACTCTGAGAGTTGTCCCAAGCAGTAATTACTAATATTTATTTAGGATCACTTCATCTGATATGTTTTGTTTGTATATCGATATTCCTGTGAGTAGCGGTAATATAAAAAAATCAGTTGAAGTTGACCAGTATTTTAAATGCAAGGCTTTATTAACTAGTCAAAGCATTTTACTTGATTCATCAAAAAGCGGGGAGAAATACAATGATTTCAATAATTGTTATAGAAGCTAATCAACGTTTGCAAACTTTATTAATAACAAAGTTAAATTCTACTGCACTTCTCTCCTAATAAGTTTGACAATGTTGATGTTACAATGAAAAATTATGCGAAATATTAGAAGAAAGACATATTACTTACTGCAAATAGATTGGGCATAGAGACTGGAATGTTGACAGGATTGTAGAAATTTTGGTATGTTGCATGTTTAGTTATCTTTGATAGATGTTTATTGGGTCCAAAGCTAGTCTTCATACTGTCTAAACGTAGGAATTTGCAAATACCCTATAAAAGTTGTTTATAAGCGTTCGCCATCTTATCTTAGATGTCTTACAATTTCAAAAAATGCTGAATGCAAACATTTCAACTTCTAATACTTTGATACCTATAGCATTGGTTCCCAGATAAGGTGCAGGTAGAAATATGCAGTCGAGGCATTTTTTGCTCTCCAGAACAAAAGTCTTCAACTTGTTGAAATATCGCTTGAGCTAAATATATCTGCAACATTGTCGGAATTGAGGCAGAGAGGGGCATGAATAATACTTATTTATAGAAAAGGGGTGGTGCAAAACAGTTTAAGAATTTCGGTTCTCAACCTTTAACAGTAAATTTCAGAAGATACTGAAGATGAGCCTTTTTGTCGATATTTATTCTAGATGACCAAAACAATATCAGAGTTAAGATTTAATTCTTTTGCTTCATTATCTATTTCTGAAAATACATTAGAAAAACACTGTGCCTTGTCCAATTTTCAAATTTTGTATGTTGCCTATTATGAGCGACATGTATGACTGGCTGCAATATACATGAACGTTCCTATGTCCAGTTTTGCTATTTGTTTGCATAGGGAAGATATAGGTATATTGGACCAAACAAAAACTAAAGTTTAAAATAGAGGATCCAGATTCTTTCCTACAATCATGCAACTTTGGGGTAATCTGTACCGTTAACATTCAAAACTGCAGAATATCTAGCAGCTCCTGCTTTGTTTTCAGCGACACATGTATATATTCCAGCATGTTCACCACCGACTGAATCTATGCTGACTGTGCTGGTCTTTTTGCCTACTTTTCCAATTATCACACCTGGTAGATAACCTATGCTCACGTTGTTGTGAAGCCACGAGAAATTGATCGGTAAATCGCCTTTATGAATTGAGCAAGTGACTGATGTTGAGTCACCAGAATTGATTGATTCCTCTCCAAAATTGAAAGGCATTATCTGTGGTGGCGCTGAAATTCAAAGGAGTAGATATCATAGACATATCATTTTGGTAACTGAGTTCAGTTGTTATCCAAGCCTAAATACAACATTATGCGCTGCTAAAATTTGCCATCGAAGTAATTTTTTTGTATTAAATCGCAAATTTATGATCTGGGGTTATCTTCTGACAAAGGTGACGATTTTGGCATCAGGTATCGACTGACTTCATATTGAGTTCTCAGTGGTGTATCTGGTCTCTGTTTCGTTGTACTTTTCAATAGATTATTCTAATCATTGTTCACTGTGCGTCACATAACCCTTCCAATAGACATTTTAACCAAGTTATCGATATATTCATTACTTTTAACATTTATACAATATAATATACTTTTATTAAAGACCTGAAAGCCTAGTTTTATTTGATAAATAAGTATTTAGAGAAGGGGCTCAGTACTTCACTTTTACAAAAGCAAAAATTATCTAGAACATAGATGTTTGCTTATCAGGATGGTCTCCTTCAGATTCTATCTAATTTTGTTACGAATCTTTTTTTGGAAATTTAGGGACAGATGCTATAAGGACAAACAAACAAAACATTATAAGAAAAAGGAAGCAGTCATCGAGAATCTACACTATAGGTACCATTAACGTCCAGTCTGGCAAAATATCTATCACCACCGGCCTTATTTTCAGCAACACATGTGTACACTCCAGAATGTCCTTCGTCGACAGATTCTATAGTTAATGTACTGGCCTTTTTTCCAGATTTTGATATCTGAACGCCCTCCAAATATCCTATGCTCACATTGTCATGTAACCAGGAGAAATTGATGGGAAGGTCACCTTTATGAACTGAGCAGGTCAAGTATGTTGAGTCTCCTGAGTTGATTGCTTCCTCACCGAAAGTGAAGGGAATTATCTGAGGAAGAACTGGAACGACGAAGTAAGTCATAATTATTGAATATTGGCAAGTCTAAGGCAACCTCACGTCTCACGTTGAAGATTTATGTATCGTATGGAATCCAGATAATTATTTGTTTGTAGTCTAAGAGACGGCTAGCTTTTTCGAACTGAAGCAGCCACACTTTTGAAACCACGTAATCGGTTTGTCGTGATAAGACGTTAAAAATTACAGCATATTTGCCGTTGAGTTTTTAAAATTTTCAAAATTTTCAAAATTTTCAAAATTTTCAAAATTTTCAAAATTTTCAAAATTTTCAAAATTTTCAAAATTTTCAAAATTTTCAAAATTTTCAAAATTTTCAAAATTTTCAAAATTTTCAAAATTTTCAAAATTTTCAAAATTTTCAAAATTTTCAAAATTTTCAAAATTTTCAAAATTTTCAAAATTTTCAAAATTTTCAAAATTTTCAAATTTTTCAAATTTTTCAAATTTTTCAAAATTTTCAAAATTTTCAAAATTTTCAAAATTTTCAAAATTTTCAAAATTTTCAAAATTTTCAAAATTTTCAAAATTTTCAAAATTTTCAAAATTTTCAAAATTTTCAAAATTTTCAAAATTTTCAAAATTTTCAAAATTTTCAAAATTTTCAAAATTTTCAAAATTTTCAAAATTTTCAAAATTTTCAAAATTTTCAAAATTTTCAAAATTTTCAAAATTTTCAAAATTTTCAAAATTTTCAAAATTTTCAAAATTTTCAAAATTTTCAAAATTTTCAAAATTTTCAAAATTTTCAAAATTTTCAAAATTTTCAAAATTTTCAAAATTTTCAAAATTTTCAAAATTTTCAAAATTTTCAAAATTTTCAAAATTTTCAAAATTTTCAAAATTTTCAAAATTTTCAAAATTTTCAAAATTTTCAAAATTTTCAAAATTTTCAAAATTTTCAAAATTTTCAAAATTTTCAAAATTTTCAAAATTTTCAAAATTTTCAAAATTTTCAAAATTTTCAAAATTTTCAAAATTTTCAAAATTTTCAAAATTTTCAAAATTTTCAAAATTTTCAAAATTTTCAAAATTTTCAAAATTTTCAAAATTTTCAAAATTTTCAAAATTTTCAAAATTTTCAAAATTTTCAAAATTTTCAAAATAGTTTTCAAAATTATCAATATTTTCAAGACAAATCGATTACGTGTTTTTGAATGTGTGGTTCTTCAAAGTCGAAAAAACTGGCGCTCTCTGTCAAAAAATGTAGGATTGGGTAGGTGGAACATTCTTAGGAAGATCAGAGTGACTGAAAAATGAAGGATATCAAAAGATCAAGATGTTATTGTACCATTCACGTTTAGTCTAGCTGAAAACTTATCATTTCCAGCTTTGTTCTCTGCCACACAAGTGTAAACCCCAGAATGTACTGCTTGGACAGAGTCTATCGTGATTGTACTAGCTTTTTTGCCAGCCTTAGAAATCAGTACTCCTTCAAGGTACCCTATACTGACGTTGTTGTGCAGCCAAGAGAAGTTTATAGGCAAATCTCCTTTATGAACTGAACAAGTTAGATACGTCGAATCTCCTGAGTTGATGGCTTCATCTCCAAAAGTAAACGGAATGATCTGTGGAAGAACTGCAGTACGGTTAAGCCTTGAGTAAAGAACGTGTTTAATAGAAATATGGATGGATCCATTGTTTATGTAGCTTGTGTACTTTTGAATTTTGTTCAATGCAGGTTTTGTATAATTTGTAATGTGTCTGCCATAGAGAAATTGTGTCTCCAGAATTATTTCATTTCAAAGTAGACTAGAAGAGCTTGTAGAATAATGGATTAAAATAGACGCGGAGAGTGTTCTACCCTATAAAAAAATTAACCAGGTAGTGCAATCATGCTTTCTATCAACCACTTAAATTTGAGAAGACTCTAGAGAGGTGTAAAAGTTTCGCATGACTTCCATGAGTGCCAACTGCTCAACTGTTGAAATATTTAAGACTTACATTATAACGAAGGTGGAAAATGACGTAAGTGTCCATGCTGATTTAATTGGCTGAGAAGCTTGTAAAAATAACGAATACCTGTAGTAGCTTTTTCTCATCCATTTTGGGAGTTCGGTGCTTAGAACTGAAAATAGTGCTACAGTTGTTCAAGTAAGATATACAAAACATACCGCCAAGAAGGGTATAGTTGATGATTTACATGAAACTATTTATAATCAATAAGAATCTTCAATTTTCAGTTTTATTGGAGCAATAACTATACAAGTAGCAGTGAAAGTAGGAAATCAAATTGAATTTACTTGAAGCACTAATTTAGTTGCCAAAGATTGCTTTGTTTTGAAGACTTATGCTTTAAATATACAAATATAGTTTTGCCGGGTATGGGTTGGAGGATGTATTTTACAGAAATAGGATGAAATTAATAGATTTGTCACTTGGAATGTTCAAATACCATTAACATTCAAATACGAAGAATGCTTCGTTGTTCCCGCACTATTCTCTGCTATACAAGTGTATTCCCCAGAATGTTGAGCTTGCACTGACTCAATGGTAAGTTGACTCACTCTTTTGTTTGTACTGGAGACAGTTACTCCGTCAATATTAGTAACAGGTTTGCCATTTAGTGTCCAATGCATTTTGATGGGATAATCTCCTTTAGTTATTGTACAGGTAGCTACCACGATGTCGCCAGAATTTGTCGCTTCTTCGCCGAAATCAAATGGGTGGATTTGGGGTGGAACTACAAAATTCAGCAAAACTTCAATAATGAATTGCCTAAATAATCAAGTTTCTTTAAAGAGCCTTACAAATGTGAACCTCTTCATGGCATCATAGTCTTTTTTCTGGTTTATAAACTCACATGTTACATATTTTGGTTGTAGTGTCTTGGTTTCCTCACTTAATTCTATTCTCGTGTCATGGTAAGTTTATCGAAATTTTGCATTAAGTAATCATGTCGGTTACGAGTAGTCTTTTATTATCTATGTAAATATTCGCAAATTAAAACAAACAATATTAAAACAGATAAAAATTATCTATGTAAATATTCGCAAATTAAAACAAACAATATTAAAACAGATAAAAATCGCATTTGCTTCAACTAGGGTCCTTGTAAAGTCGCAACATGTCAAAAATAATTTGTAGGGTTTCCGTGAAATGGATAATTTTCGAACATTACCTACCCTATATTTTTAAATCGACCTTTGGTTCGTTAAAATCTTTGGAAACGAAAAGCACGGAAATTAGTTTCAGTAACAATAACGCGATTTTAGTTCTTGAACATTATTTTTTAAATTCATTGTTTTTGATTGAGATATCTTTGGAAAACTATTGTACCACATGGGCCTCTCTCTATTGAACCTGCATGATAAAATAAACAAAATCCACTGCAATAAATCCCCAATCCACGGCAAATCAGAAATCACTAAAACAATATGATGATGATAATAATGAAATGAAGTGGATAACAAAAAATATGAGAATGAAGATGGGATGACACTGCTGGCTGCAAAGAAAGCATGACTGTACAACGCACAAAAACAAAACCGACCTTACCTATAGGGGAACACTCTCAACATTCAACGTGTGATATATCGTATATAGAGCTGAAAAGGAAAGATACACGAACCTGTAGAAACCTGCTAAAGAAGCTGCACGTAGCCGCGCTCATCACAAGTGTTCCGTTTTAGTATTAGAAACAATTCCTGACAAGTACTAACTTTAGTATTTCCCCCGAATCTGAAGCTCACTTAATATGAAAACTAATCATGTGGAAAGCATGTTTATCCATAGATCAGATGTACTATTCTGGCCTTGTATGGGTAGCAGATAGGGAAAATACTAGCCATTTCACCTGATGACGATTGTAGTCATTTGTCAATCTTTTCTCTCTTTTTCGTATCCGAAAATGTGAGGATAAGATTTAAAGTTTGTTGGGGTTATCTCCCCGACTAAAAGGCTAATTTTGCAGTATCCAAATCGCTACCCCCACTAAGAGTCTTTCACAAAGCGGAACTTTTTCCCTTCAAAATTTCCTCAAGGGGTTGAGAAAAATTATTACTTTCTTATCTAAAATTTTACCTCTAAAACGAAAGGGCACTTTAAAGATTTGCTACAACTTTTCAGTGATTGTTTCCAATACCTGAAATAAAAGATAAAGTCAGCCAAACCCTATGTCAGCTGAAAAATATCTGATAGAACCTGTAAAAAAACTGCTTCAAAAAAGGCTCCAGCGAAGCAAAATCCATATCGCCTCTGAAAATCTGTTGGAAATTATTACTACACTTAACTGCCACAGAACCGTCATATACTAGCAATTACTGCATTCTACTTCTATCTTGTTCGATTTTAATCATCATCATAATTACAATGTCTTAACAGACATGTTGTGAACTCGTAAAATGCATTAAGTTGGAGCTAGAGTATTGCTGACACGAATATTATCAATAGTTTTGAAAACTGTAGCTCGCTATCCTTCGCGATTTACTGTCAGTTAAGTGGCGCTCTTGATACTCATATCCAGCAACTGTTTCGTCGAATCCACCCAGCGCGTAGGGCAATGGCCACGGCGCCGCCCACTCGGGGCATGACCCTGAACTACAAGTTTCTCCATATTATCGCTTCTGTGAATAGGACCGAAGAATGTAAGCATTCTCGTCGACACAATGGAGGATAGTCTCTTTGGATTACCGAGCTCATCCAGTATGGAAACATTAGTTCGATGGGCGGTATAAGGAACTCTTAGCTTTCTCCTCCACGTCCACATTTCAAAAGCATCTATGCGAGTTCGATCTGTCTTTTTAATAGTCCAAGTTTCCGAGGCATACAAAAATATAGAGAACACAAGAGACTGAACCACCGACATTTTGGTAGCTTTAGTGATGTTATGGTCACGCCAGATTTTAGTAAGCTTTGTAATGGCCACACGTACCTGTTGAATGCGCCGCCGAATCTCATTTTCACAGCTACCCGAATTGTCGATCAAAGAACCGAGGTACACAAAACTTTGTACTACATACTTCACAACGGCCTACTGACTTAATTTCTCGATGATTATTGTGCTCTCTATCTACGATCATAACCTTGGTCTTGTTGTGGTTAATACCAAGACCATATGCTGCACTGTGCTGTTCTAAAATGTTTAATAGAGCTACTAGTTCTTCCTGAGAAGCAGCAATGAGGGTTGTATCGCCAGCAAATCTTAAGTTGGATATTTTGCTTCCGCCAATAGTTATACCGCCATTCCAGTTATCCAATACCTGTCTCATCACAAATTCAGAGTAAATGTTGAATAATATCGGAGATAATACATACTTTTCTCAAAATAACACGAGACACGTCCGGTGGCAGTTAAGATACCCAAATGAAACATGCTTTACTCACCCATGACTTGAACTTCTAGTGATCCTCTAGCGCTATATCCCTGTGAGTTCTTGGCAACGCACACGTAGGTTGCTTGGTCAGACGCTCTTTCCACGTTTTCGATGATCAAGGTACCATTGGGAAACACCTTCTGTTTTCTGTTAATCGGCAACAATCTTCCATCTGAAGAAAAGTATATTATTAATTGACCTAGTTGGGGGTAGGGTGAGTATAGGGCCTATGAATTTATCACACTTAAAACGAGCGTCGTCTGCTACCTTCATTCAATGGTATGACATTAAATGTTTTGAGTCATGTGAGAGAGCTCCTATATTGATTTATGATCTTTCATGTTTCGTTGGTTAGAAATTCTTCGAATGTTCAATACTGTTTAAACTAAAGTGCTGAAAGAGCAATTTACCTCGTTCCCAAACGACGGAGTCTACAGGATGACCAGCAAATGGACAGTGTACGATGAGGGTTCCTCCAGCGACGATAGCCTGCTTTTCCATGGACCTAACACACACTCTCAAAACCATATCCATCAGGTACGAGTTTGGTGCATCTTTAAAATACCATAGCAAGTTGGCCATATTGCGAAAGCCCCATACCCCAAAATTCATGAAAATTTTGCACCGCGTTTCCGAGATAATTGAGGCATTCCATACCTTAGAAACACTTGATATATCGAAAAGATAGTTTTCAAATTTTAAGGAATTACCTTGCTGCTAGCCACACATCGGTACAGTCCTCCATCATTGGTGCGAATCGAAGAGATGTTAAGATGAGATACCACATCACCATTTACTGTCACGTACTGGCCAATTTGATAAACTTCGTTGTTTGACAGTTTTCTCCCTGTAACAAATAATAAAGGTAGTGAAGGGCAGTGTATATCATACCTTGAAATATATTCATAAACATACATTTAAATAATATACGTACGACAGAAATAAGCGAAATGAAACTTAAATGGTACCAACTGTGAAACGAAAATTTTTGCAATTACAATGCTCTCCTGTTGGAAGTTAAATATACCATTTTTGTTTTGTTGTTGAACAATAACAGGGAATAATCAGCTCAAAATAGGTGAGGGTAGTGTAGTGATCACTAAGATTTTCGATTTTGAGGTAATACATTTTTTATTTTTATGATATCTACATAATGAACATCCACGTCATTCATTTCCATCGGTCTATCTGTTGGTCGGTTGGTGTTCTTCTAGCCTGGTAATCTCAGTAACAGCTACATGGATTGTGACTAAATTTGGGCAGCGATATGCTGTGGGGTCATAGTAGGCAATGCTGCTATAATTTTGAAAATCGGTGTATGGGCGGCAGTGCAATTAGCAAGAAACAAAAATTCAAATATTCCTCAAACTTTGTTTTTCGGCCTTTTAGGGATTCCTGATCATTTTCAATTTTTTTTGGGTGGGTGTGAAAATGTGTTGGTTGGGGAGTGGGAAGTTGAAAAATCCGTTGTATTTATAACACGCTATTCATTGATCGTGAAAGGAAGACCACATTTTTGGGTCTATCCGAACGGTGCTTTACCTATTACGGAAACCAATGGGCACAATTCAATTATTGATTTTAATCAAATTTTGACAGTATTAATACCGTGACGAGGATGGAAAGATCGTATGGTTAATAGAAATCTGTGTCAGTGTAGGCGTAGCAATAATAAAAAACTAAAACATCTCTAACTTCGTTTTTAGGCGTTTTAGGGGTTCCTGGTCCTTTTCTACTTTTTTTGGTAGGGGTGAAAGTGGGCTGGTTTGGGGGATGAGGGGTTGTAAAACTGAACAACTTGTTTTAATTATAGTAGCTATCCATTATTCTCCTAGATCTGCCCCTTCTGTATGGGAAAGTACAACTGGTGAACTAGCGATTTTTGGACTCTTCGGCCGATGTCAACACTCGAGCAATAGTACTAGTAGTAGTAATAGTCGTAATGGGTGGGGGATGAAGCCAGGCAAGTTTCTATTTCTTGTGTATCGAACGGAACCAACACCAAAGACCCTCATGGTCTTCTTATCGAGTCTACCAAACCTTCTGAAAGTTTCAGTACGTCCGACTAGTTTACTGAGTATAAAGGTTCCTCTTTAAATACCGAAGTTGTCTGAATACTAAACATATCTACCTCCTAGGAAGTGGAATGAAGTTTCGACTGCTTCTCGCCATCTGGAAAAGGTTTTCTACCACTTTCATGAGTGATACATGTGTACCATCAAAAATTTTATGGGATGCTCAAACGTACGGCCCTTATCAGGGCACGCTATAAATCCTTTTGCTTGCCTGCTCTCATTTTTTCCTAATTAAACTTTCGCCAGTTCATTACAACACGGACCCAGCGCCTAAGAATTCCTAACAAGGGTTCAAGGTCAGCTCAAGTGTCTATCCTCAGAAGCTGTTACCAATTCGTTAACCCCCGAGAAAATCTGATTTTTTCTATGGTGTTTGCCGCAAGGGCTGAAAGTCTATGGCGCTATAGAAGTGCTGCCAGAGGATTAGTGACTGTGTATATTAGATTGGAAACGCTGCAAGTTGTAGCCGTCTGGAAACAAATTCTCCACAGCGTCGAAGTTCTCCAAAAGAAGGAATGCTGGAGGAGAGTCGTTCGAGAAAAAGGCACCTCGACCTGGCAAGAAAGAGCTCGCAGAGCCTCTCTAGTGTTCCTCGTTAAGACGGCCTTCGGTGTTATTATCTAGAAGAGCTCACGCGAACATCTTCCGTGATATAATCTGTAAAACAGGGACAGGTCAGCCACCCTTTTTCGATGTTCCAAGCTGTGGAGAACCTTTGTGAGGTTAGGGGTATCTATTAGTCTAGTTGCTCTCTTTTGTATAGTGACCAGAATCTTTGGAGAGTGCTTCGGGGCGAGACCCTTACACAATATTACGTACAACTTATGGTAAAATAACGATTTTACTCATTACTCACCGTACAGTTCCCACGTGATCTCAGGCGTGGGGTTTCCGCTGGCGATGCACTTCAGAAAGACAGAATTTCCAGGTTGTACGGTCTCAGTATCGAAAGCGTGCCTGATCTGAGGAGGTTCAAACCGCCCCCCTAGCTTCAGTTCTGCCGTTGCCTCCGCACTCTCCTGGTCGTTCCTCACGAAGCACTGGTACATGCCCTTGTCCTCTTTCCTCACGGCTTCGATGCGAAGCACTGCGTCAGAGTGGTCCAGCTTGTTGCCGTCTTTCAGCCAGCTTATCGTCTTGATCGGATTTCCTGCATTAAGAAATGGAAATATTATATGTATATACATTTATGCTTCCTATCAAGAATAAATATTTAGTTCAGTTTAGTTTAGTCATGTTTAGTTTGAGAGCGTTAATTACAAATCGGGCTGTTGTGTTGAGTTTTCAGCCTCAAGAACGGACATCAAAAATTTTCAGACCCTCAGATCTTAAAGGTCACCCTAAGAATCTGAAATCGTTATCTGACTTCCTATCTAGATGAGAACTCATATCATGTACAGTTTTAGAGCAGTAATTACAAACCCGGCCGTTGTTTTGAGTTTCAGCCTCAGGTAACTAACATCAAAAGTTTTCAGACCCCCAGATCTTCAAGTTCACCCTAAAAATCTGAAATCGTTATCTGGCTTCCTATCAAGATGAGAACTCATGACATGTATAGCTTGAGAGCAGTAATCACAAATCTGGCCATTGTTTTGAGTTTCAGCCTCAGGTAACTAACATCAAAGTTTTCAGACCCCCAGATCTTCAAGTTCACCCAAAAAATCTAAAATCGTTATCTTTCTATCAAAATGAAAATTCGGGCCATGTTTAGTTTGAGAGCGCTAATTACTAATCCGGCCGTTGTTTTGAGTTTCAGCCTCAGCTAACGGATATCAAAAATTTTCAGACCATCAGATCTTCAAGTTCACCCTAAAACTCTAAAGTCGTTATCTGGCTTCCTATCAAGATGAGAACTCATATCATGTATAGTTTAAGAGCAGTAACTACAAGTCCGCTCGTTGTTTTGAGTTTCAGCCTCAGGTAACTAACATCAAAAATATTCAGACCCCCAGATCTTCCAGTTCACCCTAAAAATCTAAAATCGTTATCTGGCAGCCTATTAAAATGAAAACTCGTATCATGTATAGTCTGAAGACGCTAATCACAAATCCGGTTATTGTTTTGAGTTTCAGTCTCAGATAACGAAAATAAAAATTTTCAGATTCTTAGACCTACAAGTTCACCCTAAAAATCTAAAATTGTTATATAGCTTCCCATCCCGTCGAAAACTCATGTCATGTATAGTTTGAGGACGCTTATTACAAATCCGCTTGTTGTTTGAAGCTTCAGCCTCAGACAACGAAAATCGAAATTTTCAGATCCTCAGATCATCAAGTTCACCCTAACAATCTAAAATCGTTAAAATAGCTTCCCATCAGGTCGAAAACTCGTGTCATGTATAGTTTGAGGACAGTCGTTACAAATCCGCTTGTTGTTTGGAGTTTCAGCCTCGTGTCACGTATAGTTTGATGACGTTAATTACAAATACGGCGGTTGTTTTGAGTTTCAGCCTCTGATAACGAAAATATAATTTGTCCCAGCACTTTTGACAAGAATAGTAAGAGTCTCTTCGAGCACTTTTTTGTACATTATCTCTAGATATTATGAATTTGACTAAACCTTGCAGCTAATAAACAGTTATTAATTATACTTATTAAGTCAAGGTTATCCCAGTTCAAGCATACTAAAGGCTAAGTAAGTATTTCACTTTGATTTTCATACTACACGGTAAAATTAAGCTCATAAAAATCAGTCCTCCGATTCTAAGGAGTCTTTTGTAAATACAGTGACTCGATTCTGAAGATGACATTACTTATCGAATGAACATGTTTGTATCTATGTAAGTAAAATGTCTCTAAACATGCACTTAATGAAAACGAACAACAATTTCAAACCCTCACCTTCAAATTTGCATGTGAAAACTGCTGGCCTTCCAAAATCTACAGTCTGTACGGGTGGTTCGATCTTCGCCTTCAGTGGTGCAGTTACAGTGAGTACGGTCTCCACGCTCTCCCCTCCCACGGAGTTGTTCACCACGCACAAGTATTTGCCCGAATCTTCAACCTTCGCTTCACGGATGATCAGAGTGCCTGCCACCTGCTTCACGCGTTCGTCCAGTGTCACAGCCTGCTTTCGGTTCGTGCCTTCGATGAATTTGTACCACCTAGAACAAACAGAAACATGTTTGAAGGTAGGTATAAAAAGATGTTGTGTACAGCTTTTAGATTATTGCAACCCTATTGAGTGTGCTATGAAAATATGTTCAAGCACAAAGTCCAAATAAGCAGCGAATTCTGACAAACAACCAGAATTTGTCAAAAGATGACACAATCATCCTTCAAGCGAAAATGACTGAAGACATGAATTGACATAGACACATCCCATCAAATACAAGAACTGCTGGGAATGGTTTAAGAAAGTAAATTGAAGATGAGTCGTTATATGTCATAAACATAGTTTCAAAGACAAAAAAAGAACAACTTACGTAAGCTACCTATGATGTCCAGATAACGAATGGGAGCCTTCAAAAAGTAGGTAAGCAATACCATAGATGAACAGTGGAGGCAAATTGGCTACGGAATCAAGGCCGATGGGCAATCAAAAGGCTCGTGAATACTCTGACTGGGCACTGCAGGCTCAGGCGACATCTATCACTATTGAATAAGACTACCTATGAATGGGCTATGGAGAGCCCGATGAAACGGCCTACCACTTCCTTGTGGAATGAGAGTTCCTAGGCATGCTGAGATTCGAGATCTTGAGATCTGATAGACTCCAGCCAGAAGAATTACCCTCCCTAAGGTGGGCCGACATACTGGTATTTGTTAAAAGGTAGAGCAGGTTCTGTAAGGAGGGGGAGAAGGAAATGGTGGCTGAGGGGTGTTATTGGGGGATAACAAAAAGATCTACTACCACCATCACTATAAAAGAAAGCAGATTATGTTTAGAAAGAGAAAAATAGACCAACACATTTTCCAAATCAATGTCCTACATTTGGAATGCAAAGGACTAGCATCTTAACTAATTAAAAAACTAGTGTATTTCCTTCAAGAGATTTATTCATTAGTGTGACAGACATACCTTTGAACTTTTCAAATGCCAGATTATTCAAAACAACACAAGGTGAGATATGTCTACAAACCAGTGGAGATATTTTGCCTTCTATGTCGAAGATGAATCAGGAAATCAGTTGATACAAATTTATTGCTGCCAAATGTAACACAACAACCAAAAGAACAACGTCTTATCACTCTATAGTGATCCAAATCACTAAACTCAAATATAATAATCTAGAAGCTGTACATAGCTTTGTCACCACAGATTTATTTAAGTGTTGAGATATTTTTTCTAGATAACTGATGGTATTGTTAATATCCATGTATATAATTTTTCACGTATACCTTAAATATAAATCCTGAAAATAAGAAAACTGGATCTATTTTACCTGAAAGCTGGCACAGGAAAAGCCTGCGCAGGACAAAGAGCTACAGCAGCTTCACCCGACTTCACCATTTTAATGTCAATCGTTCTTGTATTTACTCTAGGTCCAACAGATCCAGTGGGTTCTATAAGCGTTTGAAGAAATTGCTAAATACCTGAGTAAATTTCTGAAAGTCCCTTGCTTCTCGAAGCAAAAAAGCAAAAACTGAAGAAATCTACCTGCTTCGACAGTTCTGTAAAGAAGCTAATCTAGTTTTCATAGATGTACTGTGCCTCTAAAAGATATCTTACCTGCTAACTTCCTAGTTCTTAGTTCTAGTTAACTGCGCGTATTTTCCTGAGCTTATATCTATTTACATACCCCATGCACTGTGTAAGGATGTATTGTAGCCGATTGGTTAATTTGTTGAGAAAAACGTGCTATAGTTTTTTGCACAAATAGTAAAGGCCGCTAGAGAAAAGTTGAAGCTGAATTTTGAGTGATGATTCTCCAAAACGATGTCCAAAGCCTGAGTAATTTATGTAATTTGTACCAGCTATTCCTGCTCCTGCTCCCAGTTCTGACTTGAAGAGCCAAAATGTTCGTAAACTTTTTGTTGCAAGTCAATAGGATTTCGGTTATCGATCAAGTTGAACATAAACTGGGAGAATCAGCTTTAGATCTAACATACATTTGTTGGTTTTTCCTTAGTCTATTCTTTATGAAACAAACTATGAATCACTTACCTTTTTCTCGGTGTGGGAAATGCCTGAGCGTCGCACAGAAGTGCGATACTACTTAGAATCTTCCCACTCAGCTTTGTTAAGCCATCTCCTGATATCCTAGGTCCAGTCTGACCAGTAGGTTCTACGCCAAAAATTAGAAATTAAGCAACTTTACCTGAAAAAAAGGAACAGGGTACCTCGAAACATCGCACGTGATTATTACATCTTTGGAAAAGGGAACTTTTTTACAAGCAAATGGATATACTAGCCCACCTATCGAATTCATTACTTTTTCTATGAATCCATACTTGGGTTGATTGAGCGATTTTGAAAATAGATAAAAGTTCTCAAAAAACAGCCCATTCGGATATAACAGGAGAGATGCTAGTACATTGCTTTTTCCACAGTTTGATGGTCTAACTATAATATAGTGAATTATTGCTGATGATAGTTGTACTCTATGGATCACGAGAAGTATTATTTTCCGGATCGTAACAGAGATATCTATATTACTAATCTCTAATCCCTGGTCCTGTTTTGTCACCTTCATCGTTGACGACTTGATCATATATAAGCTGCAGCTGTTTATATAAATGTTTTATTTAAATGCCGCTACTTCTTGAGTGAAGGCGTGGCGGCATCTCCAAAACTGCCGTTTTACCAGTATTGCGGACCGGGCACTCGATTGAAAGAAAGGACAGCACTAGGCTAAAAAAGAACAAATAGATTCACACAGAAGTGCGATGCTACTTCGAATCTTCCCACTTAGCTTTGCTGAGCCATATCTTGAAATCCTAGGTCCAGTCTGACCAGAAGGTTCTAAGTAAAAAATCAAAAATAAAGCAATTTTACCTGAAAGCAGCATCTCCAAAACTGGTGGTGAAATTTTTAATAATTTGATAGATAAACGAGGGTTGCCGTATATCGACTCTCATATGCTGTAGGATACAGAAGCGCGCTCTTCTGGTCAGGCCAAGTGAACGCGCCGTGGCGTTCCACCAAGAAATCTTCTGCTGTTTAGCAGCGATTTTCTTTGGTTTGCCGTTACCTTCGGGTGACAGATGGTGTACAGGCAGATCCTTTCTGTCAGCTACTCTCAGTTGATAGATAAGTGGCTATTCGAAGCACATTTGCCGTTTTATCAGTATTGCGGACCGGGCACTCAATTGAAAGAAAGGATAGCACTAGACCAAAAAGGAATAGATAGATTCACACAGAGGTGCGATGCTACTTCCAATATTCCCACTTAGCCTTGTTAAGCCAGGTCCTGAGATCCTAGGTGCAGTCTGACCAGTAGGTTCTACGTAAAAAATTGGAAATAAAGCAACTTTACCTGAAAACAGGAACAGGGTACCCCGAAACATCGCATGTGACCATTACATCTTTGGAAACGGCAACTTCTTGTACTATGCTGCCATCTATCTTTCTGCCAGATGATTTTGGTGGCACGTTATTGGTTGGTTCTGCATGAAAGGTATATAGATAGCCGCAGCAATTTCGATTGTACTAATAATACATACAGTATAGTTTTTAGACGCTCAAGCTACATCTCCATTACATAACATTGTTACATCTATGAACCTTCAGCATAGAATAACAGAAAAAGAGCTAGAATATCAACTATCACATATGACAATGTGTAATTTCCTATCGATACCTGTCGCTTATATATTTTTTATTTTTATTAATAAATTGACGAAACCCGATTATGTTTACTTTTTACGCCAACAAACTGATAAGTCTTGAAACTAGCATTTGATGATTTTTAAAATCTTCAAAATTTTTGGAAATTTTTTTGAAAATTTATACATAAATTGGTAATAGTACCTATACTTTGGGACAGGGTATCCAGACACTTCACAAGGCATTATGGCATCTCCTCCAGAAGCAGCTTCCTGCATTATTGTCCCTCCGTACTTTTTGGCGACTGATTTTGGAGCGACATTATTAGTCGGCTCTAAGAGAATATCAAAATATTATATAAAAAAATCCACCAGAAAACTATATGTCTACCTGATGTTGGGATCGAGAAAGTGTCAAGCTTTGCACATACTATAAAAGAAAATAAAAGCTCTACCATATAGTGACCTTCTGAATCCTTTTAGTAATTTCATGATTAAGAAATAATTGACTTCAAAGTCCTGTCATGTTTAGATTTCTGCCAAGACTTACTTGAACTTGGGGAAAGGATATCCAACAACAGGGCATAAAAGTACCGCAGTAGACTGCTGGGAGAACGACAATATCTTGCCTAGTGTTCTCTCCCCAGTCAGCTTAGGAGGTAGATTATTAGTGGGCTCTGAAAAGAAACAGCTGTCAGAATTCTGCAGCAGAAATTTCACATATACCTGATGTGGGATATGATCTTTGTCAAAGATGTGTTGCTTCTGATGATTTGCAATGATTTTTTATGGTGCGAATACTACAAAAGCCAGTGTGCGTACATGAATTCGATTCGAGAATTTTTGAAACATGTCTCTGAGCTCAAATATTTAGATTCAAACATATTTATGAGAAGAGAGAATTTGAGAGAAGAGTGCAGTGTCACATAAAAACTACACACATTTTTATGACAAAACGTATAGTTCAAATTGATATGGTTCAACTTCAATCACCTTACCTTCATTCTATAGTAGATGTATCACACCCAGTATACTATGTCTCAGAAAATGATCATTGTCTGTTTATTGCATGCACTGAATGACTAGTAACTGCAGGTTAATGTTATCATTTTCAGATAAACTTACTACTCGGGTTTTGAAGAAAATGAGATTCATTTTATGGTTAAGTTTAAAAATTTCATTGAAGTCCATTCCCTGGTTATGGAAAATATGTGTAGCTGAGAATAAAGACAGACAAAGTACCTTGCAATTCTATAAGCTTAAAAAAGTTTGTAGATTCCAAAAGTCTTCAGTTTTCCAATAGATCTGATTATGCCCTAGGATGGATGTTCTTCTGTCAAAATGTGTACAACGTGTGCATGTAGAAAGAAAACCGAAACTACTTGAGATGTAAATCTGTGAACCATGTATTATAAAAATGATTTAACAAATTTTAGTATAATGGCATTACATACATGATACCTATATTCTGAAATGCCCTGTACACCATCAATATAGATAGTAAGAATTCAATTCACAGTAACGTATTTTGAAGGTTCCTAATCGAGTATGATCCTTAATGGGTGTAATGTTCATGTGAGGTCTGAAGCATTTAGCAACAAAACTTACATATAAATAGGAACGGGATAGCCAGTAACTTGACAGGTCAACCATGCAGTTTGGTTCTCCCTGATGAACACATCTTTCCAACCAGTAAACTTTTCTCCGTCTTTCTTGGGCGGTACATTATTAGTTGGTTCTATAAATCAGGATTAAGCAGGGAGGTGAGAAAATATCAAATGTAAGATATACCCATGCTTCATACTTGTTTGTTTGCGTATTTTGTGATATAAAATATACTCTGTTACAACAGTATGCTTTTCTAGTTTAAAAGTAAGCAGTTGAAGCCACTAATATCCTGTGGTTACCGATTTGGATGAACTAAATTGTCTGAACAATTTTGCTTGTTTTATAGATTATAAACTATAACACTCAAAATATAAAACAATATTCCCAAAAAAATTAGACCACTCTGGCAATAGAAAGAAAACCGTATTTTGGTAATGGGCTATTTCTGTAACCATGACCATACTGTAATAAAATTTGAGAATTGACAAGAAATCCTTGACCTGTACAGATATGACTGGATGGATTCAGTTGAGTAGGTATCCAAGGTTTTTTTCTCCATTGAGGATACACTACAAAGTTTTAGGCAGAAATCCTCACAGCGGCTAGTGGATCTCATCTTCAAAAAAAAAAATTAAGCTACGAAAAATCTTACTAGTTCCACATTGCCTGTAACAACGACAAATATTAAACCAAAGCACAAACTGGGCTGCCATGAATGAATATGCTTCCAAGAAGTATCACGAAAGATAGAAGAGAAGAAATATGCAGATGGCACCATCTTACTAGCAGCAAATGTAGATGACCTTCAGAAAGTCGCGTCAATAAGAAAAGTCTAAAACTGGTTCTAAAGCTGCGATACATGATAAACGGAAGATAAGACTCAGATCAGGAGATAAGATGTAGAACTGAACAAGCTAGGATCATTTTCTTGAAACTTCAAGCATTGTCTACCAACAAAAACTTGAACTTCAGTCTCGGATACAGGATGACGAAATATTATGTTTGGTCTACTCTATTGGTTACACTGTTGTTATATTCAGCATACTTTAAAAAATTCTTAGATTTTTCACATACAGTCAACAAGGTATATCGAGACAGTCCAATTTCTATTATCTACCAATGACAATTTTTCTGGCAGCAAAAGCATGTTTGGTATTTCGTTAGTTTTAGGTCTAACTAGCTACGGACATATGAAGCAATGGGTATTAAGTAACTACCTGTGTAGTGCTTTTGTTTAGAATGTTGGGATAGCATGGAATGGCGAGGGCTGTGAGAATGAATGCATGATAGACAGAGAAAGAAAAGGACTTACAGGTAACGAGGCACGGGGTAACCGGTCACTTGACAAGTCAACCAGGCAGTACCGTGGCCAGGTACACTGAGTACCTCCCAACCTTCGAACTTTTTGCCATCTTTTTTTGGCGGTACGTTACTGGTTGGCTCTACAAAAGAACAGAGAAAAGTTTATTGGTACAAGAAAAACATCTTGTTCAGTTATGGTTAAGTTTTTGATATTCTGTACACCTTGTTGGTGGACTGGACCTAGGTAAGATATAGGGCAGTCCCAATGAACGAATCACAAGTAATTGTTGTCCAATGACAATGTCCATGTTTGTTGGTTTATCTGTAAATATCGCAAGGGCTTTCCGACATCATTGGTCCATAAACTTAGAAATGCATGTTCTGATCTTAATTCAATTTCCATTCCATATCTCACGAGTGTGACAAAAAAATTTAACAGTTTCAAAAAATCGATCTATCGATCGGCAATAGAGCTGATTGGTATTTTAAAGTGGGGATCGTATTTATGCTGTTGATCTGAAGTCAAGGAGCGAAATTATTCGAAGAGCCCACTCAAATTCAAAATAATTTTTTGAATATTTTAAAGAGCTTTGTATATCTTGAAGAATGTGTACGAGTATTTAGGTGATATTTGAGCGAAATATACCTATAGTTTTTTCACTGTTCAGTAACCAGTTAATTTTTTATGATAATTGGAATTTAATATGAATTATTGTCATTCCAGGTACAGCTGAATATAATTTGCGAGGGCATTTTTCTTTTTTATTAGGAAATCTTTATTTTAACAATTAGTTCTAAAGTCCTATCACAAAACTTACCTGACATCATTGGTTGGATAGGCCTCCGTTGAAATACGGAAGTACTCTAGAGATAAGAGCCAAACAACGCGGAATATTGTATAAATATAAGTGGTATTTCTGATTAATACTTACAGAAACCTTGGCACAGGGTATCCAGTTACCTGACAAGGTAACCATGCTACAGCATCTTTAGGTACGTTGACTACCCTCCAACCACCAAATTCAGCACCCACCTTTTTTGGTGAGACATTACTAGTAGGTTCTGTAAGGGAAGGACTAAGTATAGCTAGAAGCCATTAGAATGATATGTTAGGTGTAAGCGGACCTACCGGAATGTTGGGTCTTTAGATATAGCCTAGGTTGAGATTGTTTTTCTTTACATGTTGTATAAAAAATCGCTTAAGACGTTCTGGTATCTTGGTGAACAGCATACCTCATCAGTTTAATTTTCAGTGCAAGATTATCAAAGAATATGGAAGAGAATAAAAAACGGATACTTTTCTGGGGTCCTTAAGGACGACAACATTTTTTCAACGTGCTAAAAGCATGTTTCGTTAGCATTGTTAAAGAACAAAATGATGAGGGACGTATTAAGGAGGGTCCAGGGGCCTGGATCCCTCCGAAGCGATATACAGGATGTCCCACGACGATTAAGACAAGCAATATATCAGAACTGAATTATAATTTTAGGGGTGTAAATAAGGTCAAATCTTTTCTTATTGTTGTGTCACCCAATGAGGTATTTGTTTTTGATCACGTGACGTCCAATTCAAAATTTTTAATAGGGTATATTTGTTATTTTTTGTGTTCCTCCCGATAAAACCGTTCCAACAAACTAGTACACTTGGGGTCTAGAGTGATTAATTCAAGAGCTACAGGTACTTGAAGGACTGTACCACTACCATTAGGTGTTGAAGACTACCAAAGTAATTTAACTGAAGGGGTACATGTTATAATCAATGGTACTGGCACCATCCTTTAGGTACATGTAGCTCTTGAATAAATAACTTTAGACAGGTGTGCTAGTTTGTTGGAATTGTTTTATCGGGAGGAACACAAAAAGTCACAAATATACAGGGTGTCCCATTAAAAATTTTGAATTGGGCCTCACGTGATCAAAAACAAATACCTCATTGGGTGACACAATAATAAGAAAAGATACTATATTTGCTCTAATTTAAACCCCCAAAATTATAACTCGCTACTACCATCCAGTTCCGATATATTGCTTGTCTTAGTCGTCGTGGGACACCCTGTGGCAACTCTGATATCAAGACTCCCCCAAAACTAGATAAACATTATATAATATAATATCTCAGAAAATCTGATCCACAAAAATGCTCCTATCGCCCCCCCCCCATGATTTGACTATCGGTCTGGCTGGCGGCCATCGGATCCAAAGATCTCGTATCTCAGCACGCCTAGCAACTCACATTCCGTAAGAAAGTGGTAGGCCTTTTTAATCAGCTCCTCCACAACCCTTACAAGGGAGTCTTCTTCGCCTGCAGTGCCCCGTCAAAACACCCACGAGGTGTCTGATCGTCCATCGACCTCGGTTCCATAGTCATGCTGATCTAGATATATTCAGAATGATTATAAAATCCTTAGCTTCGCAAACCTCACTGTGCACTTTTCCTGCACAGTGCATCTATGGTATCGCTCAGCCACTTGTTGAGAGATGACGTTACCTGCTGTCTATTTAATCCTATAACGGGCTCTAGGACAACAAATTGTTCTCCGGTGCCGAGTCTGGCCAAAATATTAGCTTCCTCATTACCAGGGACCCACAGCAAGGTAACTTCTTTCAACCTAGCCAGCTCTTCCAGTCTCTCCGCACACTCATGAACCAGGTGTTCAGAGAGAGTATTACATAGTTGTACCACAGCAGTGTCGCGCTACTCTCCAAAACCTAGCAATCTTCAAAAATGTAACGTACTATGGGTTCCCAGACAAACCTAACAGCTGGCATAAGGCTCCTAACAATGCCACACCAAGACAAGGTTATTCTAGATGAGTATCGTAACTTTAATGTTGAGATGTCTGGTACAGAGAAAAAGTTTGAAGAAGAAGAAGCACTAGAAACTGATTCGACAAATAGGCCTTCATCAGAAAGTCTTGGCATCTTTGATAAAAAGTAAACTAAGAGACCATAAAGGTCTTAGTATTGGTTTCTTGGGGTCAGCAAAAGCCTAAAAGGTAACCTACTTACCTGGTTTCGTTTGATCACCACTCATTACTATTACTAGTTCGTTTTTTCTGGAAAAGCCAAAAATACAATACAGAGTCATCCATAGGGTATAGGAACCATTCTTTCTTTTTGCAGCCCGAGGTACTTCATGTATCACTATGGGCCACAAGAGTTTCCCAAAATGTGTCTGCATTTCCGAGGTCACTCAGTGATTGAAACGGATCACTTATAACTTTTTACTTTTATACCTTCATAAAGAGTACTTCGTGTATGTCAATCAGTACTTACAAATATCTAGGAACAGGATATCCAGTAACTTGGCAAGTTAGCCAAGCTGTCCTGTTTTGTGGCACTGCCAGTACTTTCCATCCTTCGTATTTTTCACCATCCTTTTTTGGCGCTACATTATTGGTGGGCTCTACAATGTTGGGATAGACACACTTATAGATTACCCTGCAGACCATAGCTTACCATAATATGGATGGTGTTATCTTAGTTAAAAAACTAACAAGTTTTAAAATACAACAAAATTAACAAAAGAAATACCTGAACAAATGGTTTATTTAAATAATATCTTTTGATAATGAAACAATCTAACATGAATTAAAAGATATACTTTTAACTTACAAATATCTAGGGACGGGGTACCCAGTGACCTGACAAGATAGCCAAGCTGTGTGGTTTTGACGTACGAATACCTCCTCCCAACCAACGAAATTTTTTGCTGCTTTTTTAGGTGCCACGTTATTTGTGGGTTCTGAAAGTCAACATGCACATGCGTCAAAAATTGTTTACAGAAAATATTGGGACAGAATATCCGAGCCAGATTACTACAGCTCAGATCACCTGAAACTTCACCCATAAAAAATCCAAAGTCCTGGGGTTCACCCGCAAAAAATCTAAAACCTTTATTTGATCTTCTACAAGGACGAAACCTCGTCTCCTAGATGATTTGAGGACCCTATTTACAAATCCGGGCGCTGTTTTGGGTTTCAATTTGGTTTAACGAAAATAGAATATTTCGGACTCCTGGATCCTGGGGTTCACCCGCCAAAAATCTAAAATCTTTATTCGATCTTCTACGAGGACGAAACCTCGTCTGTTAGATAATTTGAGGACCCTATTTACAAATCCGGGCACTGTTTTGGGTTTCAATTTGGTTTAACGAAAATAGAAAATTTCGGACTCCCGCATCCTGGGGTTCACCCGCAAAAAATCTAAAATCTTTATTTGATCTTCTACGAGGACGAAACCTCATCTCCTAGACGATTTGAGGACCCTATTTACAAATCCGGCTGCTATTTTGAGTTTCAATCTCGTTTAACAAAAATGGAAAGTTTCGGACTCCCGGATCCCGGGGTTCACCCGCAAAAAAACTAACATCTTTATTTGATCTTCTACAGGGACCAAACCTCGTCTCCTAGATGATCTGAGGACCCTATTTACAAATCCGGGTGCTATTTTGAGTTTCAGTCTCGTTTAACGAAAATGGAAAATTTCGGACTCCCAGATCCTGGGGTTCACCCGCAAAAATCTAAAATCTTTATTTGATCTTCTACGATGACGAAACCTTATCTGTTAGATAATTTCAGGACCCTATTCACAAATCCGGGCGCTGTTTTGGGTTTCAATTTGGTTTAAGGAAGATAGAAAATTTCGGACACACGGATCCTGGGGTTCACCCGCAAAAAATCTAAAACCTTTATTTGATCTTCTACGAGGACGAAACCTCGTCTCTTAAGTGATTTGAGGACCCTATCTACAAATCAGGGCACTATTTTGAGTTTCAATCCCGTTTAACGAAAATGGAGAATTTCGGACTCCCGGATCCTGGGGTTCACCAGCAAAAAATCAAAAATCTTTACTTGATCTTCTACGATGACGAAACCTCGTGGTCTAGATGATTTGAGGACCCTATTTACAAATCTGGGTGCTTTTTTGAGCTTCAATCTCGTTTAACGAAAATGGAAAATTTCGGACTCCCGAATCCTGGGGTTCACCCGCAAAAAATCTAAAATCTTTATTTGATCTTTTACGAGGACGAAACCTCGTCTGTTAGATAATTTGAGGACCCTATTCACAAATCCGGATGCTGTTTTGGGTTTAAATTTGGTTTAACGAAACTAGAAAATTTAGGACACCCGGATTCTGGGGTCCACCCGCAAAAAATCTAAAATCATTATTTGAACTTCTAGGAGGACGAAACCTCGCCTACTAGATGATCTGAGGACCCTATTTACAAAGCGCTATTTTGAGTTTCAGTCTCGTTTAACGAAAATAGAAAATTTCGGACTCCCGGATCCTGGGGTTCACCCGCAAAACATCTGAAATCGTCTCCTAATTGATTTGAGGACCCTATTTGCAAATCAGGGCGCTATTTTGAGTTTCAATCTCGTTTAACGAAAATGGTGAATTTCAGACTCCCGGATCCTGGGGTTCACCCGCAAAAAAACTAAAATCTTTATTTGATCTTCTACAAGGACCAAACCTCGTCTCCTAGATGATCTGAGGACCCTATTTACAAATCCGGGAACTATTTTGAGTTTCAATCTCGTTTAACGAAAATGGAAAATTTCGGGCTCCCAGATCCTGGTGTTCACTGCAAAAAGTCTAAAATCTTTATTTGATCTTCTATGAGGACGAAACCTCGTCTACTAGGTGATTTGAGAACCCTATTTACAAATCCGGGTGCTATTTTGAGTTTCAATGTCGTTTAACGAAAATGGACAACTTCGGACTCCCGGATCCTGGGGTTCACTAGCAAAAAATCAAAAACCTTTATTTGATCTTCTACGACGACGAAACCTCGTCTCCTAAATGAATTGAGGACCCTATTTACAAATCCGGGTGCTATTTTGAGTTTCAATGTCGTTTAACGAAAATGGAAAATTTCGCACTCCCAGATCATGGGGTCCACCCGCAAAAAATATAAAATCTTTATTTGATCTCCTACGAGGACAAAACCTCGACTGTTAGATAATTTGAGGACCCTATTTACAAAAGCGGGTGCTATTTTGCGTTTCAATCTCGTTTAACGAAAATGGAAAATTTCGGACTCCCAGATCCTGGGGTTCACCCGCAAAAAATCAAAAATCGTTATTTGATCTTCTACGAGGACGAGACCTCGTCTCCTAGATGATTTGAGGACCCTATTTACAAATCCGGGCGCTATTTTGAGTTTCAATCTCGTTTAACGAAAATGGAAAATTTCGGACTCCCAGATCCTGGGGTTCGCCAGCAAAAAATATAAAATCTTTATTTGATCTTCTACGAGGACGAAACCTCGTCTGTTAGATAATTTGAGGACCCTATTTACAAATCCGGGCGCTATTTTGAGTTTCAATCTCGTTTAACGAAAATGGAAAATTTCGGACTCCCAGATCCTGGGGTTCGCCCGCAAAAAATATAAAATCTTTATTTGATCTTCTACGAGGACGAAACCTCGTCTCCTAGATGATCTAAGGACCCTGTCTACAAATCCGGGTGCTATTTTGGGTTTCAATCTCGTTTAACAAAAATGGAAAATTTCGGACTCCCAGATCCTGGGGTTCACCCGCAAAAATATAAAATCTTTATATGATCTTCTACGAGGACGAAACCTCGTCTCCTAGATGATCTAAGGACCCTGTCTACAAATCCGGGTGCTATTTTGGGTTTCAACCTCGTTTAACAAAAATGGAAAATTTCGGACTCCCAGATCCTGGGGTTCACCCGCAAAAAAATACAAAATCTTTATATGATCTTCTACGAGGACGAAACCTCGTCTCCTAGATGATCTAAGGACCCTGTCTACAAATCCGGGTGCTATTTTGGGTTTCAATCTCGTTTAACAAAAATGGAAAATTTCGGACTCCCAGATCCTGGGGTTCACCCGCAAAAAATATAAAATCTTTGTATGATCTTCTACGAGGACGAAACCTCGTCTCCTAGATGATCTAAGGACCCTATTTACAAATCCGGGTGCTATTTTGGGTTTTAATCTCGTTTAACGAAAATAGAAAATTTCGGACTCCCGGACCCTGGGCTTCACCCGCAAAAAATCTAAAATCTTTATTTGATCTTCTACGAGGACTAAACCTCGTCTCCTAGGTGATTTGAGGACCCTATTTACAAATCAGGGCGCTACTTTGAGTTTCAATCTCGTTTAACGCAAATGGAGAATTTCGGACTCCCGGATCCTGGGGTTCACCCGCAAAAAATCAAAAATCTTTATTTGATCTTCTACCGGGACAAAACCTCGTCTCCTAGATGATTTGAGGACCCTATTTACAGATCCGGGTGCTATTTTGAGTTTCAATTTCATTTAACGAAAATGGAAAATTTCGGACTCCCGGATCCTGGGGTTCACCCGCAAAAAATCTAAAATCTTTATTTGATCTTCTACGAGGACTAAACCTCGTCTCCTAGGTGATTTGAAGACCCTATTTACAAATCAGGGCGCTGTTTTGAGTTTCAATCTCGTTTAACGCAAATGGAGAATTTCGGACTCCCGGATCCTGGGGTTCACCCGCAAAAAATCAAAAATCTTTATTTTATCTTCTACCAGGACAAAACCTCGTCTCCTAGATGATTTGAGGACCCTATTTACAGATCCGGGTGCTATTTTGAGTTTCACTCTCGTTTAACGAAAATAGAAAATTTCGGACTCCCGGATCCTGGGGTTCACCCGCAAAAAATCAAAAATCTTTATTTGATCTTCTACCAGGACAAAGCCTCGTCTCCTAGATGATTTGAGGACCCTATTTACAGATCCGGGTGCTATTTTGAGTTTCAATTTCATTTAACGAAAATGGAAAATTTCGGACTCCCGGATCCTGGGGTTCACCCGCAAAAAATCAAAAATCTTTATTTGATCTTCTACGAGGACGAGACCTCGTCGCCTAGATGATTTGAGGATCCTATTTACAAATCCGGGTGCTATTTTGAGTTTCACTCTGGTTTAACGAAAATGGAAAATTTCGGACTCCCGGATCCTGGGGTTCACCCGCAAAAAATCAAAAATCTTTATTTGATCTTCTACCAGGACAAAACCTCGTCTCCTAGATGATTTGAGGACCCTATTTACAGATCCGGGTGCTATTTTGAGTTTCAATTTCATTTAACGAAAATGGAAAATTTCGGACTCCCGGATCCTGGGGTTCACCCGCAAAAAATCAAAAATCTTTATTTGATCTTCTACGAGGACGAGACCTCGTCGCCTAGATGATTTGAGGATCCTATTTACAAATCCGGGTGCTATTTTGAGTTTCAATCTCGTTTAACGAAAATGGAAGATTTCGGACTCCCGGATCCTGGGGTTCACCCGCAAAAAATCTAAAATCTTTATTTGATCTTCTACGAGGACTAAACCTCGTCTCCTAGGTGATTTGAAGACCCTATTTACAAATCAGGGCGCTGTTTTGAGTTTCAATCTCGTTTAACGCAAATGGAGAATTTCGGACTCCCGGATCCTGGGGTTCACCCGCAAAAAATCAAAAATCTTTATTTTATCTTCTACCAGGACAAAACCTCGTCTCCTAGATGATTTGAGGACCCTATTTACAGATCCGGGTGCTATTTTGAGTTTCACTCTCGTTTAACGAAAATAGAAAATTTCGGACTCCCGGATCCTGGGGTTCACCCGCAAAAAATCAAAAATCTTTATTTGATCTTCTACCAGGACAAAACCTCGTCTCCTAGATGATTTGAGGACCCTATTTACAGATCCGGGTGCTATTTTGAGTTTCAATTTCATTTAACGAAAATGGAAAATTTCGGACTCCCGGATCCTGGGGTTCACCCGCAAAAAATCAAAAATCTTTATTTGATCTTCTACGAGGACGAGACCTCGTCGCCTAGATGATTTGAGGATCCTATTTACAAATCCGGGTGCTATTTTGAGTTTCACTCTGGTTTAACGAAAATGGAAAATTTCGGACCCCCGGATCCTGGGGTTCACCCGCAAAAAATCAAAAATCTTTATTTGATCTTCTACCAGGACAAAACCTCGTCTCCTAGATGATTTGAGGACCCTATTTACAGATCCGGGTGCTATTTTGAGTTTCAATTTCATTTAACGAAAATGGAAAATTTCGGACTCCCGGATCCTGGGGTTCACCCGCAAAAAATCAAAAATCTTTATTTGATCTTCTACGAGGACGAGACCTCGTCGCCTAGATGATTTGAGGATCATATTTACAAATCCGGGTGCTATTTTGAGTTTCAATCTCGTTTAACGAAAATGGAAAATTTCGGACTCCCGGATCCTGGGGTTTACCCGCAAAAAATCTAAAATCTTTATTTGATCTTCTACGAGGACTAAACCTCGTCTCCTAGGTGATTTGAGGACCCTATTTACAAATCAGGGCGCTGTTTCGAGTTTCAATCTCGTTTAACGCAAATGGAGAATTTCGGACTCCCGGATCCTGGGGTTCACCCGCAAAAAATCAAAAATCTTTATTTGATCTTCTACCAGGACAAAACCTCGTCTCCTAGATAATTTGAGGACCCTATTTACAGATCCGGGTGCTATTTTGAATTTCAATTTCAGTTAACGAAAATGGAAAATTTCGGACTCCCGGATCCTGGGGTTCACCCGCAAAAAATCAAAAATCTTTATTTGATCTTCTACGAGGACGAGACCTCGTCGCCTAGATGATTTGAGGATCCTATTTACAAATCCGGGTGCTATTTTGAGTTTCAATCTCGTTTAACGAAAATGGAAAATTTCGGACTCCCGGATCCTGGGGTTCACCCGCAAAAAATCAAAAATCTTTATTTGATCTTCTACGAGGACGAGACCTCGTCGCCTAGATGATTTGAGGATCCTATTTACAAATCCGGGTGCTATTTTGAGTTTCAATCTCGTTTAACGAAAATGGAAAATTTCGGACTCCCGGATCCTGGGGTTCACCCGCAAAAAATCTAAAATCTTTATTTGATCTTCTACGAGGACTAAACCTCGTCTCCTAGGTGATTTGACGATCCTATTTACAAATCAGGGCGCTATTTTGAGTTTCAATCTCGTTCAACGAAAATGGAAAATGACGGACTCCCGGATACCAAGGTTCACCCGCAAAACATCTAAAATCTTTATTTGATCTTCTATGAAAACGAAACCTCGTGTCCTAGATGATTTGAGGATCCTATTTACAAATCCGGGTGCTACTTTGAGTTTCACTCTGGTTTACCTTACCTTTCTCGATATCAATTTTAACGTGTCTGGTAAAATTGTAAAATATCATTTATTTTCCAACTCGTAGATTTTGTTATATCGACCTATATGGTGTCATTTTAATGCTAGCTACTAGCCTGAACCTGAATATGAACATGCACGTCGAAACTTTATATATTTTTTTAAATATGTTTGATTGTTTTCCAGGATTCCATTACTAAATATGTACCTACCTGAATAAGGGAACTGGGTATGCTACGATAGGGCACATAACAAAAACATCCTCCTTTTGCTTAACCACAATCAACGTAAACCTAACCTTGTTATCAATAACTTTTGGCGCAAGGTTGTTTGTAGGTTCTGGAATAAAAAACATAATGCAAATGGTTGTAGTATTTACCTGTACACAGGGACAGGGTAGCCAACCACCTCACACGTTAGCACAGCTGTTGTATTCGAGGGGTAAATATAAATTTTACCTCCCTCATACTTTTGTCCAGGGACTTTCGGTGATATTTTTCCTGTTGGTTCTATTCATAAAACATAGTTTGTGTTACTAATGAAGCCTGTTCCTCGACTGCAAAGTTATATAGACCTGCTTGTTTGCAAGATGTTTATCTATCATATATGTATGTAAATATTCAAATCGACATCACCGTATCAATGAGGATGGTGCTAGGAACATGGAATGGGAAAATCGCACTCTTATCTGCGCTGCTGACCACGTATAAAAAGCTTGTGCTTATACCCAAAAATGACCACAGACACAATGTTCAGCTCAACACATATATAGGACATTATTCTCATGAAATTCTCATAGAGCAATAGAAAATATTTGGTGATACAAAAATTTTCTGAAATATTAAAAACCAACCTCTGCTTTACCCATAATGGGCCTATACCGTGACATCAAATTGATCAATTTATTTACTGCGGTATTATTTTTGATCATACATAGGACCGTTTACTGTAAAAAGTCAGCAGAAAACTTGATCCAAATGAGAATAACACTAAAAAGAAAGTTGTACCGTAATCTGAAATAGCCGATGATGACGTCACCTGTAGGGAACCAATGATAAGCGTCCTTTATGTAAGGAACCAATGAGAAGCGTCCTTTCGTGGTCCGATGACTACGAGCGGATGCTATTGGTTTGTACCAGTGAGCTCTTATTGGTTCCCTACAACTGACGTCACGACCTGGGCAGGAAGTGTATGGATTCAAAAAATTCAATATTTAGTGCAATTTTTTTCGGTTATAAATACGATAGAAAAATTTTGTAAAATTATTTATGGCATCTACGTGGTGTCAGGGTTCGTTTTAGCCAATAAACCAAAAATGTGGTATAGGCCCATTATTTAAAAATTATCGGTATTGTTTCAATTTATTGAAAAAGAATTGCAAGATCTTTTTTCATTTTTCGTGTTTGATCAGTTCTCACAGCCACTAAATCAATTGCCAAATTAGGCAAGCTTTTTATTTTCTGCTTGTATGGTAGTAACTGTCAAAATTTGAAAACCAGATCAATACTTTTTGAGTTACAGCGGCACAAAGTGACAAAACAGGATTCGCAGCATCTACATATCTTTGCCGTTCATGACTTGTAATACCTGAAGCTAGGAGTGGGATACCCTTGGACGTTACAAGCCAGTGTGATCACTGAGCCACTGGCAACGTCACGTCGCAGGCTGCCTACATCTGTGTCTTTGACTTTGGGGCCAACTCTCGTCACAGGCTCTGGAAGCGTATGTTTCGGAAGATATGGTTTAGTAATATCGGGTGTCAAAGGAATTCAATGTCTTGTAGGACTTGTGTTGGGATAGGGGATAATTATGATCTTGTTGTGTATATTGTAGATTAGAAGATTTTGCAACCAAATTAAAAAATACCATTGGTTAAGGCGAGAATACCATACGCAGAGAGGGCGATTTCAATTGGTTTGCAGCTAGCTAGCTAAGGTTTAGAATCTAGCAGATACTTGGATTAATGGGTGTCATAAGGATAACACCCTATTTCAGCACTACAGGTATTTTTGGGCTTGCCGCCTCTGCACCTCTGTGCAACGGGTAGTTGTGGGGGTGGTATGAAGCCTGGTCGCTGGCCACACTAGAATAGAGGGGATCATGGAGAACATTACGTCGATACCCTCGTCAAGGTGGAAGAGGTATGTCAAATATGATAGAATGAAGAGCGACATAAAACTTCAGCTCCCCAGTTTAAAGTGCTTCACTTGCGGATCACGCTTTAAGTAGTGGAGATCCAGTGGAGCAAGCAGATCAGTATGGCCACTGATCACCAGAAATTAGTGCACCACAAGCATGTGACCCTGACGTGGGTCACTGGACATATTGGTGTACCAGGTGTAGAAGCTCTTAAACTGAAATTACTCGTTATTCATTATATAAACGTGATAGTATTCTAGTGAAGAAAGAAAGTCGTACCACCACTACAGAGAGACCAAGAATGGATAGAGGAAAAATAGATTCACGAAAATAGAAGAACATTCTTCTTCTTCTTAAAGTGCCAAGCAGATTCCTGCGTAGGCGACCGTCTATTTGCATCCTGTCAGATTTCTCTATTTAGAGCAGCATTTTGGAGAGACATAAAGTCATGCATTCCTGTCCATTGTCGAATGTTCCTAAGCCATGAAAGTTTTTTTCTTCCTATTCCCCTTTTTCCTTCGATTTTTCCTTGTAGGATAAGACGTTGGAATTCATAACGAGGACCACGCAGGATGTGTCCCAAATAAGACGTCTTTCTTTTCTTAATGACGTCGAATAGTTCACGGCTAGCCAGACCGGCTCTTCCGAGGACTTCTTCATTTCTTACCAGATCTGTCCAAGGGATTCTAAACATTCTTCTAAGAGTCCACATTTCAAATGCCTCCAATCTGTTTATCGAGGTTACTTTAAGAGTCCAGGCCTCGACACCATACAACAAGACGGACCAGACATAGCATTTGACCATTCTATATCTGAGTTGAAAGCTGAGATCATTATTTGTTAGGAATTTTTTAAGTTTAAGAAAAGTTGATCGAGCTTGTTCAATTCTACTTCTGATCTCAACTTCTGGATCCCATTTGTTTGTTACGAGGCAGCCCAGGTATTTGAATTTGGTGACTTCCTCTACTAGGATGCCGTTTAGATATAAAGGGGTGGCAGGGATGTTATTTTTGCTAACCACCATAAACTTGGTCTTCTTTAAGTTAATTTTTAGGCCCAGGTGCTCACTTCTCTCTTGAACCACATGCAGAAGTGCTTGAAGGTCGTTAGCGTTGTCTGCTAAGATTACTGTGTCATCCGCGTACCTAATATTATTGATTGGGATGCCATTTACTCTTATACCAATTGTACACATTGACATTACCTCGGCAAACGCTCTTTCTACATACAGGTTAAACAGCATAGGTGAGAGAATACAGCCCTGCCCTTGGTAAAATAGAAATATAAACTTGTTCTTAGTTATAATACAAATATTCCTGTCTACATACATACAAAAAACTATAGTTCAAAAGTGGATACTTTAAACTCTGGATAGAACTTGATTCATAAATGGACGAATATACGTTACAGCCTGAATTATAGAGTAGATAGAACATTGTACTTACCTCACTGTTCTTGTTTCTACATTTAAAGCTTGACAAGTTTTGGACCATCCATGCATAATACATAAAACTAGATAAAACGTCACCGTCTGTTACCCTACTTACCTATATACGGGTGCTGGAAAGCCTTGTGCTGGACAAAGTAGTGCTGAGCTTTTCCCTGTTTCTTTCTCAAATATGAAACCCTTTGAGTCAGATGAGAATGAAGGAGCCTTGGACCCTACAGGTTCTGAAACCAGTTCAATCGACGTTGACCTTAACCTGATCCTATATATCGCAATACTATTATTGCAGATGAGCAGAAAAGTGACAACTGTACAAATATGATAGGTAGTTGTTGGCAATTTACTATTTTAGCCATAACTGTGCTAAGGAAAAGGAGCTCTACGTTTGCAAATTCCCCAGATGGTATGCGAATCTAGTTTCTGCCTTCAGATCCCAATCACTAAATGGATTACAGTTGTCTTGAGACTATAATTACCTGAATGTTGGTGTAGGCAAACCCTGAGCTTGACATAATAGGGCGAATCCCTTGCCTTCGGGTCTTACGAAAGAAGATGTTTTGGAGTCGCTTGAAAATGTAGGAGCCTTAGATCCTATAGGTTCTGTCAAAACATAATAGTTAGATCAGCTATGTTGGGAAATGCACAATAATGCCATCCACCTGAATGTATAGGCATATAGGCAAAACGAATGCATAAAATGAGATATAGATAGAAAATGATTGGGATGTGAAATCTTTGATTTAAAAGTTGCATATTGTATGATAACTTTGCAGCACCTGGTTGTTAATTAGATATCTTTTTGATAAAAACGTTTTGTGGAATAAAGAAAATGCAAAAATATGTAATATTTAATTTAGTGCATTTCTTTGAGGAAAACATCCAACTCCTGAAAACAGAAATTCTAAATCACTAATAATGCTGTTATGCCGATGCAGTAAGAATCTGACCAAAAATTAAGTTCGAATATGACGAATCAGGCTACTATTAGGTGATATAATCGAAATTACTACCTGAACGTTGGTGTAGGCAATCCCTGAGCTTGACACAGTAGACCAAATCCCTTTCCTTCTTGTCTTACAAAAGTAGAGCTTTTCGAGTCAGACGAAAATGTAGGAGCTTTAGACCCTATAGGTTCTGTTAATAGAGAACAATTATTGAAGGAGGGAAATTTAGATACCGATCGGTGAAGTGTTTCGTCTGAACGTTGGGATCAACTAGCAATAGATATGATTGTTAAGCATTAACTTTTCTCTGTAATGTTTAAGTTGATTGATTCAATACTTTCAATAGATTCTCGTTTTTACACACAATGAGAATGCTATTTACGATTAGTCGAAAATTCTTTGTCAAAATCTATCTATAATTTAGCAAGCCATGCGCTGAATAAAGTAATAGTTGGGCAGATCAAAGAAAAATAGTGAAACAGAGATCATAAGACTATCTCAGAAGAAAATTAGGGAAAACTGAAGCTCACTTCACCACGACTATACAAAAATCCCTGTAAGCACGCTTCATTAGCTTCACCTGTATGTTGGTTTGTGGGGTTGTAAATCTCCTTTAGATTAAGAGGTCGGACCAAACATTCAACGCTCCTACTTTGCCGCAAAGACGATTTTGATGGCTTCAAATCTGTCGGACCCGTAGTCGTATACGCAAAAATATGGCGCAGTCACCTTAAAGTTTGTTAATATTACACAGAGGCGTAACATTGAGAGTTTAAAAGGCATGACATCCAACTGTTTGGGGGTTGGTTTTTTTGTGAAATTTGTTCAGGACGACAGTTTTAATTATCGATGCAGTAATGGTAAGGATTATGCTGTGAATAAGATCAAAAACAATTGTTCATCTGTATTACACAAAGTATTAATACATACAGTTTAAAAAACTAAAAAGTTATTTTAAAGTTTATTGAAAAATTAAAAATGGGATCAACCCTGTTTAATATGCTTCCAATGGAAATCAGGAATTTGAAAGATGAAAATAAATTTAAAATTAAAGCTAAAAAACTGTTAACTGACAAAGCATTCTACTTTGTGGATGAGTTTAGGAACTATTTCAATTGTACTTAGGAGTTATGTGAAACTTTTGTGTAGTGAGTTTGTGTTTGTGAGTGTTTGTTAATATTTTATTGACTATTTTAGTGTGTCAACTGTGTCGTAGAAATTTTAACTAAACTTATTTTATTTTTATTAGAAATATTTACTATGCTTATGTATTTGGATATTTAAATGTACTAAGCATAATTGGTCCATGACATCATTGTTTACCTTTTACCTGTAATTTAATGACTTATCCAATCCACCATGGTGGCTTACTTGACGAAATAAAGATTTGATTTAATTAAAAAACACGCTTTTAAAAAACATAGGACTAAAAAGTGAAAAATAATTTTCAAAATAAGGATAAAACAATAATGAACGAAAAATCCTAGTATGATTGTAAAAAAATCGTGGGCGGTTTGAGTCATATTATTCGTAGATCGAGCGCTTGATGCTTTTTTCACAATAATACTAGTATTTTGCGTTCATTATTGTTTTAAACTCATTTTTAAAATCATTTTTAATTTTTTAATTCGATGTTCTTTAAAAAAGTGTTTTTTTTGTTTCAATAAAATGTATTTATTTTAAAAATAAATGGAACAAACCTAATAAATTAAAAACACAATCTATAAAAGCATTGTAGCTACATTTAGCAAGAACGAGAATTGCTGGTATAAATGCTACTGTTTGTTAGTGTTTCCCCATTGTCAAAGAATATGGGTACCTACTGGTTTATTGTTATTGAAAAGGTGACCCAAAATACGAGGGTTGCTCTATATCTCCAGCAACCCTCGTATATCGACTCTCATATGCAGTTGGCATAGAAGCGCGCTCTTCTGGTCAGGGCAAGCGAACGCGCCTTTGCGTTCCACCAAGAAGTCTGCTGCTGTTTAGCGGCGACTTTCTTTGGTTTGCCGTTACCTTCGGGTACCAGATGGCGCACAGGCAGGTCTTTTCTGCCGCCTACTCTGACCCAAAATATATGGAAAAGTCAAAGGAACTTTGGAATTAAGTACTATACCTGTGAATAGGGGTTGGAAATGCTTGAGCTGGGCACAAAAGTGACAAACTCTTGCCCCTGGATCTTTCCAAGGTAAAAATCTTGGATTCCGACGAAAAGCTTGGGGCTCTCGTTCCAACTGGCTCTGTTAAAAAAAACTCTTGTTCAAACTTACCTGGTAATGAAGTAATGGTGAAATAAACCTGAATGATGAGGAGTATTTGCTTTTTGTACTAAAAACTAACCTGAATTTCGGCAAAGGGTTCGCTTGGGCATCACAAGGCAAAACGATATCCTGATTTATCCTTCCAGTAACCGCGTCCAGCTTAGACTTTGGAGGTAACCTCGGTGGTGTGAAGCCAACTGGCTCTATTGAAAGAAATACCCTCTGTACACTTATTGTCTCAAAAAATAGTTAACTGAATATACTGCTTTTCTTTAATGCCCCCTGCTCTTTTTATTTTTTGAACGAGACAACTCAAAAAATTGAAACTTGGGATAACGAAGTTGCTGCATGGATACTATATTTTGAATTTTTGAAGTAAAATTCACAGTTGAAACTTCAAAATGGCGGCTCGGCACCGTATTGAAAAAAAAGTCAAATTGGTAGGGGAATTTTGTGACGAATCCTTCACAACCCTAAAATATGAAGTCAATATCTTTGTCTCCTACAAAATGGCGAAACATTTAATAATTACCTGAGACAAACACGTTAATATCGATACTTACATTTTATTTGTTGAACGGATCAACTCAAAAAATTGAACCTTCGGATAATGAAATTTATGCGTGACTATATTTTGAAGTAAAACTGATAGATAAAACTTTCAAGATGGTGTCATCTTAAAAAAATAAATCAAATGGAAAGGCGGGTCTTGTGATGCATCCTTTTGAAGCTTTCGACGAATCCTTCACGACCCTAAAATATGAAGTCAATATCTTCGTCTCCTACAAAATGGCGGAACGTGTTTGTCTCAGGCAATCATTAAAAGTTGTCATTTTGTAGAAGATGAAGATATTGACTTCATTTTTAAGGGTTATGAAGGACTGGTCGGGAGCTTCAAAAAGATGTGTCACAAGATCCCCCCAATTTGATTTTTTTGTTCAAGGTGGTGCCGAGCCGCCGTCTTGCAAGATTCATTTGTCAATTTTACTCCAAACTATAGTATTCATTATCCCAGGTATGAATTTTTTGAGTTGACCCGTTCACAAAATCAAAGGTAACTATCCATATTAACGTGTTTGTCTCAGGTAATTATTTAATTTTCCGCCATTTTGTAGGAGATAAAGATATTGACTTCATATTCTAGGGTTGTGAAGGATTCGTCAGGAGCTTCAAAAGGATATGTCACAAGACCCCCTTCCAGTTTGGTTTTTTATTTCAATATAGAGCCAAGTTCACTCTGAAATATAGTATTAATGCATCAATTTCAACATACCAAATTTCAATTTTTTTGAGTTGACCCTTTCATACTATTTGTTAACGACACCATACAATCCTCATGTAGATTCCAGTAGAACTGACTAAAATTTTGATATGTCACAAGTATTTGGGCATTTATAATAATTATCTCTAAATGCCCTATCTTCATAGTACTCTGATAGTTACAGTTCGAGGTATCTTGAAGATAGGACCGCACTCACATGGAGACATCATCCTATTCTAGATAAGCAAAAAACTAAGAGGTCTACGGTTTCGATTGTATTGATACATACCTGAATGATGGGAAAGGGTAAGCCTGAGCTAAGCAAAGAAGTCCAAAGCCTTGACCCACACTTCGTGTATAAGATATGCTGGTTGCATCATTCGAAAATGATGGAGCTTTATACCCGATTGGTTCTAGAGAAAGGAACAAAAACTACTACTGGAATTCCTGAACGACACTTTGAAATATCCTGAATGTTAGACAAGTACCATTTGTGGGTATTTAGATTATGGAGAAATTTTTGATTGAACAGCTTTCGTCTGTTTTTTCTGTAAATGGGGTACAAAGTTTCATACAAAAAGTGCATCGTGTATCGCAATTACTAAATTCATTCTGATTGTATCTTTTACCGATTTATATGACGGAGGATAGTAGAATAGTGAGCGCCGTGGGTTTATCAGCATCTAAACCCAAAAGTTGTCCATTTGATACCTAAGGAGCCACAATCGCATAATATAAACATTTATGTTCACGACTGTAATATAATGAATAATTTATAAATAAGTTATATAAGGGAAAGTTATCTAATACAAGGTTTGAAAGGTTTAACATTCAGGATTGAGAAAAGTCATTACTGGGCAGACCATTTCAAGCTTTGATAACCTTATGGGCAAGAATACGTTCATATGTAAGAAGGTTCATCACTAAGAAGAGGAGGATATTGAACAATATTGCTAGAACAAGTTTGAGATGGCCTTTAATTGTGATAAATGCAATTTGGCTTCTCTGCCATGCATAAAACACCTTCTCTAGCAATTTTAATGCTATTCTTTAGAAATACACCAAGGTGTATGAAGTACAAATAGCCACATATAAACATCTTATGTACATCATACGTACAAGTATGATATGCTCGTATGCAAACAATTTGCTGACCCCCAGGAGACTTACTTGAAACGTGGAACAGGCAATGCTTGAGCAGGGCACATGAGAACGAAGTCTTTTCCCTGAGATGTCACAAAACTTGAGCTTACTGCAGCAGATGAGAACGTTGGAGCTCTAACACCCATTGGCTCTAGAGGACAACCCATAGTTAGAGGATTCGACACACACCTCGGTTCTATGTTTATTATTAAGTACCTTGTAATCAAGTTGGCAAGCTTAACTTTTGATTTCTTTGTCATAGTTCTTCAATGTAATGATTGACATTACATTTTCATGAAAATGACAAACTACATACTTATGAGGGTTGCTCTATACCTCCGTCAATCCACGAGTACGCAGACAGCTGTTTCACGCTTATTTGCGATCATGAGTGCGCCATAGGTCGATTGACGGAAATAGAGAGCATCAGGATTTCATGTTAACAAAACATGTGAAACATGTGTAGGCAAGAGGCAGAGAGTTCTGCCGGTGCGCCATCTGGTACCCGAAGGTAACGGCAACCAAAGAGAAATGCTACTAACAGCAGTAAACTCTTTGGTGGAACGACAAGGCTCGCTCGCTTCTGCCACCAGAGACACGGTTTTGTACGCCAGCAGCGTATTAAACCCGATATACTTATGTCATAAAACAATGATCACAAAACATCTTGAATTTTGCATAAAGATGTTACAGCATTCTGATCTTCAAAGTTTGTCTATGTATAGTTGGATTTACGTTTACCATTTTTTTCGTGATAGTCATAGAGACAGATGCCGTAGAACGTGAAAAACCTTAAAATTAGGATGTTTTACCTGAATTTTGGGATAGGTTGGGCCTGCGCAGGACACAGCAACACAAATCCTTGTCCTTCACTTGTTTCATACGTGAAACTCTTTGACGTGGATGAAAATGTGGGAGCTCTTAGCCCTATAGGTTCTAAAGGGGGAGATGATACGGTTTTTAACAAAATATGAGTTATGGGTACCTGAATTTTGGGATAGGCAATGCCTGTGCAGGACACAGTAGAGTAAATCCTTGACCCTGTCGAGTTTCATAGGAGAAGATTTTGCTGGCTGATGAGAAGGAAGGGGCCTTAAAGCCTATGGGCTCTAAAGACAAGAAAGTAAACGAAATCAAGTCTATGTGATAATCAACACAAAACTTATTTATCTATGCTTTAGGGAGATTGAGTCTAAGCCTTGACAGCTTTAGTATTACTAGCAATACTGACAGATTCGTCACATATTATATGTTTCTTTTATAGCACATCACTAGCAACATTTATACATTACAACTGTTCTTGCCCTACTTGTCAAAATAAAGAGCTACGCAACTCAGCTTATGGAGGGTAATTTCTCTAGTTGGAGTCTATCAGATCCAAAGATCTCGTATCACAGCCCGCCTAGCATCTCATATGTCGGCCTCTCCACAGCCCATACATAGGCAGTCTTCTTGAATTCCTAATAATAATACCCCGTTGGAACACCTACGAGGTTTCTGATTGCCTATTGGCCTTGGTTCTGTAGCCATGCCAATTTAGATGTGTTCAGCCTGGCTCTAAAATCCTTCCTTCAATTTGCCTCTACTGTTTATCTATGGTATCGTTTACCCACTTTTTGAGGGCTGACGTTACCTGCTGTCTACTTAATATTATAAGGATCTCGATACCATTACCGCTTGGGGGCTTAAGAATATGGTTTAATGCCTCCAAGATCCAGTATTGTACGCTATCAAACAAGAAGTGCCCAAGCCAACATCAGGTTCTAATGAATAACCGGGCTCTGCCAAGGAGTCACTCGTTCAAGCTGTTAGGAGTCAACATTACAGAAAATCTGGTCTGGCACGAACACGTCGCATCAATTGCAACAGCTGTTGGTAAAAAGCTTGGGTACCTATTTAGAGCCAGAACCATGTAACCTCCTCACGCTATATAAAGCCCAGATAACATCTTGCCTGGAGTATTATTCTCATGTCTGGGGAGCTGCTGCCTCTACTACCCTGTCTATACTAGATGCCGTCCAGAGAAGGACAATTCAACTAATTGGCGACCCGGCCTTAACGCGCCACCTCCAGCCACTTTCTCACCAGCGTGTTATTGGTGATCTCTCACTCTTCTATCGATATTCAAACAGAATCTGCTCCTCGGAGCTATCCTCTATCGTTTAACCGTTCACCGCTCCTGTCAGATGTACCCGCGCAACAGCGGCATCTCATCCTAAGGCGGTCGTTCTTCATACACCAATAACCGAGCGGTACAACCGCACATTTACTCCCAGGGTGTCCAAGGCTTGGAATGGACTGCCAGAAGTAGTATTTATTGGGCCTGCGGGTATTGGCCCATTCAAATCCCGCGTTAACAGACTTCCCCTAACATAATCCTTTCACAGCAGCCGCGGTACTCTAGTATTTAGGCTCTGTCTGCGCGGTCTGCTAGTTATAAAAAAAAGGGGACTTCGGGGCAACAAACGATCACCTTGTGCAGAGGCTGGCCAACCTATCGGCTTCCTCATTATCAAGGACTCCCGTATGACCCATATAAAGGTGACTTCCTTCAGCCTCGTCAGTCCTTCTAGTGTCTCTCTGCGCACTCCTGAACCAGGGGAGCTCTGGTTTTAGACCCGCAGATGGCTTTCAGTGCCGCCTGAGTGTCAGAGCAGATGTAAACCTTCTGCTTCATGCCCTTCCTTACCTCCTCATTGCATGCTGCAGAGGATATTGTATATACTTAATCGTAGTGCTCATGCCTAAGGAGTAACTCTCCTGTATTCTTCTCCACATACAACCCTGCTCCTGAGGTCTGTCCACTAGCTAGACAAGAGCAGTGCATGTAGCACACCAATGCCTCTTTGGGAAACTAAATCTCACCTCTCTTTTTCACTCCTTGACACTGGGAATGGTCAGAGTGAAACACTAATCAAACCTTGATAGATAGTTTGCCTCGACAACCCTGTAGACAGAGATAGGCATTAGGCAGTGCTTCCTCCTCCAGCTTGTCTATCTTTGGGAGGCCAACCGCTCTCCCTTTATCTGCCACTTACCAGAGTCCCGCATTCTCAGATACGCTGCCACCGCTGTCATCGTAATCCAAGATGGCACCGTCGGCAGTCCGAGCAGGACCTCCAGTGCTGTAGTTGGGGTCACCCTCATTGCTCCTTTGATGCTCATGTAGGCAACACTTTGGGCCACTGTGGATTTTTGCACACAAGGCCACCAGACCACCGAGCCGTATTGTATTCGGGGTCTTATGCGATAAATTATAGATAACTAAACCTTATTTAAAGTTTTCACTACGTTTAGAAACACCGGATATCCATAAAACTTGCTATTGACACCAAAGCTCCAAAGAAACATGGTATATTGCTACGTATTTTGTTCTTAAACGATATGGCAGTTTTCAAAGGATTTCACATCCAAATTTACCTGAACATTGGAGACGGATAACCCTGAGCAGGACACAACATGGAAACAGTTGCACCATGTTCTTTCTGATATCCGAGTAGTTTAATGTCGCTTGAAAATGCAGGTGCTTTTGATCCTACTGGTTCTGTAAGCCAAAGTTGTACATCTAACTCACTCCTAATACATATTAAATTATACACAATCTTCAAGATAGTTTTAAGTATATCTTAATTTTCGAAATTTGTGAACATACCTGAATCTGGGAACAGGTAGCCCTTGCGCTTGACATAAAAGTGCGAAGCCTTGACCTTCTGCTCTGTTGAAAGCATTGATAAGATTGTCAGAAGAGAAAACAGGTCCTCTAACGCCTATGGGCTCTAAAAGAGAAATGTTTCTTACCATAAGATGTATCCTGAAGAACATGACTAAGACTTGAACTTTACCTGAATGTTGTTATCCTGTTGTTATAATTTCCAGGAATTTTACTGTTTCTTTAGCTACACAATAGTTAATGAAAACCTACCAAGGTTTCAATTATTTCTATGAGGTTTATCAAAGGAAAATACAAATCTGTGAATTTACATTTCACTAGGTGCACTAACATCAACGACTCTACGTAATAACTAACTTACTGACGATTTTCAACTTTTGATTCAGAAACCGATTATTACGAAAGAAAACAGTATGGTTATTGGAGCAGTCCACTTCAGGCTTCCTTTGCTTTTTATAGTTCATTCAGCAAACCAGAAAAGCAAGAACGTTTATGAAATTGATTGTAATAGGCATAAAAATTACATTCAGAGCCGAATAATTAGCACATGGGGGTTATAGGTAATTTCGTGGTTGATAGGTACCTGAAAGTTGGTACTGGATATCCTTGAGCCTGGCAAAAGATCGAGATATCGGTGTTAGACTCTCTTTCCACGTATTTTACCTTGGAGTCAGCTTGTAATTTTGGAGCCCGACTTCCAATTGGCTCTAAGACAAGAAAGGAGGAAAGATAGCCAGGAACCAAAGCTCTAGTAATGTGGTCATAATGGCAGAAATATGATACAATATGAATGTGCAACTTAGCAAATATCTTTATATACAGGGTGTCCAGTTAGTGGCTAATTCTTCGATGTCTCGCAAAGTATACCTGATAGAAGAAAATGTCAAATACAAAAGTTATTTGGTTACTTAAGACGTATATTCTAAAAATATTTTGAAATATACAGGGCGTTGCGAGAAAGTAGGATAGTGACCAACTTAATTTTTTTATATGGAACTATAACTTTTTTTAAATTCTTTTAGTTTCCATCGTTGATCTCCATTTAGCCCTAAAATATTTTTGGGATAGGTTGCGACGTTACCAAGTTATAATTTATTTTCTATTAATTTCCGAATTTGCAAGGTCGCAAGTAATACGTCCAAATTGATATGTTCCTTAAACTTTTCCCAATAATATTATACAGCGAGTTACTTGAATATTAAGTGGATATTAGTTTGGATGTTACCAGCAATTTGTATCTACAGCGTGTTTTTGGCAGAATTTTAAATTACAGCAACCTGAAGGTCATTTTACTTTGTTTTTTAAATGTAACACCCTGTATTTTTTATTTTAATCGAAATATCTACTAATACCCTATCTCGCCTTGTAATATTGTTTTTTCGCGTTTGCGACGTTGCCAAGTTATAAATTATTTTTCCAAATTTTTAAACAAATATCCCCGATTTTAATTTATTTTAAGTAGAATCCTTTACTTATCTTTATTGTAATGGATTGCGCATGTCGAATTTAGTAAGATCTCACAATTTCAAAATTTTGTTTGTTTTGTTCTATTTTAATTAATAGTAATTACTGAGATACGGCAACACCGCTTTTTCAGTAAACGGTACCGGAACGCTTAAATATTTCCAATACCACCACAGCTGGAAAAGTGCAATTCAATACTTGGGGGTTTTTGAACATACAGAATTCAAAAACGCTAACAGCAGTGTGTGTATGTGTATCGTTAAGCAACAGAACTATTTGTACACTACACCTGAACTGAGAACATTGCTTGGTAGCTTTGTCGTACAACAAACTTATCTGATATCTCTGCCATTATCTAACTATATTTTTGTTTTCTAGATCGGTAAATAAATATTCCTGACTTAATAACTTAGTCACCTGAATGCTGGAACAGGGAACCCTTGAGCTGGGCAAAACATAGCAACGTCAGTACCTGCTTCCTTTTCCGAATGTTTGTACTTCGATTCAGCTGTTAGTTTGGGTGCCCGAGTACCTACAGGTTCTACAGAAAAAATAATAGGGTAGGTTTCTAAAAAAGCATTTACCTGAACATTGGAGCTGGGTACCCTTGCGCTTGACATGGTAGTGAAACGCCATGACCAAGATGTTTCTCTATGGTTATACTCTTGACGTCAGATGGAAGTGTGGGCTTTCTGGTACCAAGTGGTTCTTTGAAATGGGGAAAATAGTGTTGGTTTGGAAATAGTGTTTGTTTACCTGAATGTTGGAGCTGGATATCCTTGAGCTTGGCATAGTAGTTACAATCCGTGGCCATAGTCTCGTAAGGCCTTTTATATCAGAAGGCAAAATTAGCTTGCGAGACCCAAGTGGATTCTCAAAATTAGAAGAAACAGGATCTGTTGTGCGATATCGATCAAATTTTTCTAAAAATGATAATCCATTTCTAATCTGGTACAGCAGTTCTGAGATTCACGGAATTTCAACATATGCTTTGTTTTTTGTTTGACCTACAACTTATATGGTAGTGAAGATTCATAGCAAGGCTGAGGTGGTGCTGTAGTCACTGACTTTGGATTCTCCATAAATGCATGATCTTTATTGAAATGTTTGTAGTTGGCAAAACACTGTGTTCAAAAAGTACCGGACGAAATGAATAACTAGAGAAATACGGGTCGCACGAAAAATAGTTAAGACAAAAGTCTTATAATATTTTCCTGGCTATCCGATGATAACCTTATGATGACCTTGACCTTTAAGGTCAAATCAAGGTTAAATCGAGTTTCTTAAATTGAAACTTCTACTTTTGACGCCGGAAATGAAATGCCTGGAAAATTCTACGTCCAGATATGTATCTAACCTTTTGAAAAGGTTGACCTTGGATGATTCAGTCAAGGTCAAAATGGGACCAGCAGGATATCTTGAGAAGTGGATGTTGCACAGAAAAGTAGTGAAGACAAAATTCGTAGGAACTCTTCCTGGCTATCCGATGGTGACCTTTATGGTGACCTTGACCTTGATGCCAAGGACACATCAAGGTCAAATCGATTTTTTTTAATAAAAACCCCTACTTCTGATACCAGAAGTGAAAAGCACGGAAAGTTTTACGTCCAGATATGAGCTTAGCCGTTTGAAAATGTTGACCTTGGATGATTAAATTAACGTCAAAGATTCTTACAATTTTTGTCTCAATAATTTTTTTGTTCACCTCTTCGTTTCAAGATATCCTGCTGGTCATGCTTTGACCTTGACTTCATCATTTTTCAAAAGGTCAAGCTCATATCTAGACGTAAAAAATGATTTGACCTTGCTTTTACCTTGAATGGCAAGGTCAAGGTCACCCTAAAGGTCGCCATCGGATGGCTAGGAAGATTTCCCACGACTTTTGTCTTGACTATTTTTTGTGTGATTCCTAATTCCCTAGTTATTCATTTGATCCGGTAGTTTTTGAACACGGTGTACTAATTGGCCTACAGTTGTTTGCCACGATATATAACAAATGAAAATGTTGAAAATTTTACATGTCATTATTCAAAATTTAAAAGCACTTATTTATCAGCCCAACGATATTATCGAACAACGGTAAAACACGTCTTAGTTTTCTAGAATGTTTGGTTATACTGCTGCTTCGACCTTATCTTTTTTAAACCATAATTTTACCTAAACATTGGTGGAGGATATCCTTGTCCTTGACACAACAACGCCAAATCCGTGCCGGCTTTGTCTTCAAACCACACCATCTTGGCATTTGAGAGCAGTTTGGGCACTCTGGTACCTACAGGTTCTAGGAGGCAACAAAAACATGCAATACTTAATAATATGAAGGTACCAACCTGAATGATGGTACTGGATACCCTTGAGCTGGACAGACTAATGACAAGGTGGAGTTCTGCTTGTACTGAATAACATCGTACTTAGATTTTGAAGACACCCGTGGCAGTGTGCTGCTTATGGGTTCTATTAAAAGTCGAAATATATGGTTGAGCAAAGATTTCAAGTAAATTGAGGGTACTTAAGAGATGCCATAAAGTACTACTGATATACACAAGCATGTTGGTATAACAGGTTTGGGATAGAGATAGAATCTGGGTCAACATATTTTCATTATATTTTATACAAATGTGCAAAACTATAAAACTTTGTTGGTTTAACAGATTTGCAAGTGACAAGGTTGTGATAGATTCTGGGCAAAGATATAGGTAATTTTCGCAGTAATGATCTTCCTAATCCTCAGATCGATTTTAGACAAATGTGCAAAACTACGAAACTCTTACATATAGTAGTGAAATGATTTTTTTTAAGTGACCGTTTACATTTATTTCACACTATATGGATGGCCGAGGTCATAGCAAAAAATATACTACACATTTTTTCTTAGAACATCAGAATACGTTAATGGCAAAACATTTTTCAGTAAATTCTCAATTTATTTACCTATTTTCTCCCATCAATATCTGTTATGGTTTGAATTTCAATCAACAACCAGGCAACCTGCCCTGAATGTCACTATAACTGCTTCAAATTTTAAAATTTAAACACAATTAACATAAGATTTTAATCAACTAACTGAATATTGAGTAGTACCTGATCATTGGAACGGGGTACGCTTGCGTAGGACACAGAAGAGTAACGCTTTCGAAAATTACGGTTTCAAATGCATGGCTCTTGTCCAGTGTGGGAAATTTCGGCTTAACAAAGCCAACAGGCTCTAGAAATATAGTTTAAATTACTTTAACATATGAAAAAGATACCTGTAGCTTGGGACAGGGTACGATTGTGCTGGACATAGCAATGTAGCGCTATTGCCTTGTTTCCCATCGAGAGTTTGTATTTTCGATGTACCGGCTGATAGTCTTGGTGCTACGCTTCCAACAGGTTCTACGATAATAGATAACAGAAACGAATCTATTTGTATATACCTATGACTGTTTTTAATGCTTTATGTTCGTAACGGTCGATTCAGATGGTCACGTAGCGCTATTGGTGGTTGTTTTTAGAATCAGCAAAGACGTACCTAAGCAATGGTTGTAGTCGGAAACTCAGCATTATATAATGGCTTATCTATAAAGTATGAACATTTGTAGCAATGGAAGGAGATTCATTGATGACTTCAGTTCTCAATTCGTAAAAATATTGAAGAAGGCTTCATTTTCTAATACTACACCTTCAATTCGCCTCTAACACACAGATACCAAAAGTCATAAAAATATATAGCTAAAAGTCAGCTAAAAGTGGAAAAGGGGATAAGACAAGACATTTTAGAGAATCGACTATACGGCGCAGCAGTCTTTTTCTAGCTGGTCTTGCCCTATATGGCTTGTGCAGAATTTTTAAGCTTTGTGATTTTCAAACCAAAACTGTTCGTTATCTATCTTGGAAATACAAAAACTGAATGTATTGAGGAAAGATAACTATCGCACTATGAGCAATGTAAGTTTAGAATTTGTCAAGACATGAACATTCCTATGCAACTTCTAAGCGTGCGATCTTCCAGTTCAGAAGGCTACAATACATCAACGAAGGATGTATCGCAATATGTTTAATACATGAAACTTCATACGCGCCATATATTTTTTATTTAATTCTTGATAAAACTGTACACGAGCCACCAGTAGCTAGATGAACCATTTAAAGCGCCATTCATTACTTGAATCTGGGAATAGGAAAAGCTTGCATAGGGCACATCATAGTGATGGTCTGATTTTTCCTGACCTGGACAGTTCTGATGTCATCGCCGGAGGTTAGCCTTGGTATAACAGTACCAATTGGTTCCAGATAAAATATATAACTATTAGAATTTGTATGGTTGCCTACCTGAATCTTGGGATGGGAAAAGCCTGAAGCGGGCACAGAAGTGTTACAGTTGCATTTTTTATAACTTGTGCTGTCCTTACGACATCACCAGAAGTTAGTCTAGGAACCACCGTGCCAATTGGTTCTATATAAGAATTGGAGACAACGAAATGAGTATTTGTCAGTCGTTTTTCTCCTAATTCCTGAATATTGGGTAGGCAGATTAAGCCCCATGTGAACCTGAAGTCCTGAACAGGCAAATCAAGGTAATAACCCCTCGAATAATTATGTAGGCGTTTGTAGTGTATATGTTTGAAGAGGGGATAAAACTATGCAAGGAAGCTTCTGCTGAAAACTCATCCAGCTTTAATTAGTCACCCATGTTATATCGAAAGATGGAATGAGTTTTCACTGGAATTTTGGTCCCAATGTCCGTCTCTCCGGATTTTTTTCTGATAAAAAAATGTAGTCAAGTTGATTGACTCAGTACTTCCCACACATTCCGATGATACTAGTTTTATAATTTTCCCACAGCATGAAACTATAGTCTAGATGCTCCGGCAATCAAATCATCACTCGCCCGACCACAAAAAAAGTATTTTATTCTACTAGGTATTTCTTTCACAGGTCAATAGGACAATACATCATGAACACAACCAATTTTTGGGTTTTACAAACCTCCACCCCCGAACCACCCCAATTTCACCCCCAACCAAAAAATTTTTTAAAATGATCAGGAGTCCCTAAAACGTATAAAACGAAGTTTGAGGTGTTTTTTATATTTTTAGTTTTTTTTATTATTGCTGCACCGCCACTGAAATGATTTCTAAAAACCATACGCGCTTTCCATACTGGTCGCGGTAATAAATCTGTGTCAGAATGTCATTAATGTCAATTCAGAAATTTCCACGTAACACAATACAAAATGATCCAAAGTAATACTCGTATATGTATTTTGTATGCATGCATCAGAAAGTTCAAGTCCCTTGGTTTCTGTAATTGGCAAGGCAATGTTCGGATGGACCTAAAAAAGTGTATTATGCCGCTAGGTCTTTTTCTCTCAGGTCAGTAGACAGCCCATTATGAGTACAACAAATTTTTCAGATTTACAACCCCCCCCCTAACCACCCTAATTTGACCCCCACCCCAAAAAAAGTAGAAAATGATCAGGAACCCCTAAAACGCCTAAAAACGAAGTTTGAGCTGTTTTCATATGTTTAGTTTTTTTAATATTGCTGCGCCGCCACTAAGACGATTTCTAAAAATCAGACGCGTTTTCCATCCTCGCCAAAGTAGTAATACTGTGTCGAAATTTCATTAACAACACAATTCAGTAATTGCAACATTATAACATACAGAACGATCTAAAGCAATACTCGTATGTATACATCGGAAAATTCTCTAAGTCCCTTGGTTCCTGCAATGGCAATGTTCGGATGGACCGCTAGGCCTTTCTCTATCAGGTCAGTGGACAGTACAACAAATTTTTCAGCTTTACAACCCCCCACCCCCCAACCACCTCAACTTCACCCCCACCCAAAAAAAAGTAGAAAATGATCAGAAACCCCTAAAACACCTAAAAACGAAGTTTGAGGCATATACAATACTCCCCTCACCTATCGGTGTGGGAAGTAAAAATGTTTGCTAACATTCGATTTCTAGAGTATAATTAAAAAAATACAGTACCTTGAACTGGGTTCACAGCAGATGCTATACCATATCCTAAACACAATGAGACAGATTCTTGCTGAAGTATCTACCTGAACTTTTAAGCATAATGAATCTATTTTGAGCATTGCCTACCTGAATCTAGGTATTGGAAACGATTGCATAGGACACAACAGCGTTATGGTAGCACCGTTAGTATTTTGTACGGTTTTGATACCATCTCCAGATGTCAGCCTCGGAACTACCGTACCAATTGGCTCTATGTAAAATAGAAAAACAATGCTAGAGAATCGTATTATCAAACCTTACCTAAATTTTGGGATAGGGAATGCCTGCATGGGACAAAGCAGGGTTACAGTAGAGTTTTCCTTAGACTGAGCTGTTCTACTTTCATCTCCAGAAGTTAGTTTTGGGGCCACGGTTCCAATTGGTTCTAGATCAATACAAATATCGATAGAAACCATTCTTACATACCCTCATGTTGAAACTAATGGTACCCTTATTCTCAGATGGTGTGTGATCGTGAATGATGCAAAAATCGATACAAAAGTTTCTTTTAGCACAAAAAAAACTAGTATATGTTGAGGTAAATAATAGCCTTATTGTCAAACTAAGTAAAAGCTGCTAAATGTGGATATTTACAAAATATTCAATATGGAACTGCTAAAGGGTGGTAACTAATACCCCTTCTCATTTGTCTCGAAGTCTAGAGCTGGCAAGTGGCAATATCAGTGCAACCTTCCAGAATTGAAAGTGTGTTGCATCAATGCCTAAATCTAGCCGTTAATGAAATATTTATCGTTCAAGATACGTTGTTTTAATTATGGGCGGTACTTATGCTTATGTGAAACTAATGTATTTTATATTGAAAAAACTCTTTACGTAAATTTTATCAGTACCTGGTTCTAGGTACTGGAAATCCTTGTGCGGGACACAGCAAATTCAGTGTAGTACTTTTGCGATATACATACTCCTTTCTGGTTTCTAGTGGGAACCTGGGATGTACGGTTCCGACTGGTTCTAGAACCACACTTACCTTAGAATGACCATTGTAGAAACCACTTTGGAAGAGGGTACCCAAATAAAAATATAAACATACCAACCTTACTGAAAGCGCCAATCCCAATGTCGGGGAAACTGTCCATCTATTTTAATTTGTAATTTTGAATCCAAAATGTGGTCACATGCAATGGTTTTATTTTTCATTTTTAAGCTTAATCAACAGCCTATTTGCCTATTGCCTATTTATCTTTTAGGGAACAAAAACGTAATATATATGTGTTTCTCTCTAAATACGAAATTTTGTATGATGTTTTCTTATAATAACAGCAAAAATACCGTAAAAGAAAATTCCAAGTAGTGACGTTTAACTATTTGTTTAGTTGTTCCACAGTCAATGGCAAATATTAAAATTAAGCTAATATGTCTGCAAGCCAAAGAATGATGCCAAAGCGAAAAAAGGACCGATGGTTGGAAAATACAGGTACGAAAATTCTATGAAATTTCTGGTTTTTCGTTTCGTGTGAATTTTGAAATGTGCCCGTACGAGAAGCAAGGGTACCCTATCCCAACATTCAGGTAAATTTCAAATTTAAACTATGATGAAAGATACAGCGTATCTTTTACCAAAGTTGCTACATAAAATACGACCACCCAAATTCGATTTCAATCGACTTTGAGTAGCTTGAAAGTTCCTTGAAAAAATAACGTAAATGAAGTGCCAGTTGAAAATCGAGACTCATAGTTTTTCTTTAACAGCTAGTTGTGGAATCTGTTGTTTTAACTAGACTACCTTCAAGGAACTTTCAATAAAATCACAGTTACAATAAAAAAACATGCAAGATCGCTCAGCTACATATATAAAAAAAATTTGGTGACCAATGAAGCACGCTGAATTTGAGATTCAACACCAAAAAATAATATCCCTAGTCACCTGAAATATATTGTAGTTACAAAGTAGTTTTATGAAAATGGCGCTGATATGTCTTCTAGTGTGAAATACACGAACCAAGTGATTCGCTGATAACTTAGAATTTGACGTAAAGAGGCAGCAACTATACAGGGTGGGCCAATAGTGAGTGGACGGAAGATTGTGGGCTTACTAAAACATGTTTTAGAAATCTGTCACTTGATCATGGTAGGGACCCTTGAGGGCTATAGCATTAAAATATTTTCACTTAAATTTTGACGTTTATACAGGGTGATTCATATGAAATCTAAATCATTTTTTTAACGGAACCCCTTACGTATTATTGCATATTTGGATTCCTTTTCCTTCCTTCCTATCAGAAAAAAAATTGAATATCGCAGCGATTATAAAACTTAGGAGGCCGTGACTTTACGGTACGTCTAAGCATGAAATGCGTCACCTTAGGTCGGACGGCTAACTTGAATTCTTTTTGTAGTTGGAGAAATGACTAGATTAATTAAGGAAACTTCAATCGCAGGTAACTTGATTTTTGTTAAATGGGAATGCCTATTTTGGTTTATAGCATCAAATGTAAAATTTGATTACCTTTTTAACGAAATAGGATTCTCAATATACGTCTTTTTGGTTTTCATTTTATTTCCAATTTTCAGACAACTCAATTGCCCTGTGTGTAAGCAACCTGGCAGGCCATGAAAATAAACAAAACCCCGTTCAGATGGAGAAAACCAAATAACTCAGTAGAAAGATGCACACGAACCAGAGTAACGAGGCAAGATAGGCACTGACCTCTTTCGTTCTTTCATTCGTTCATCCTGAAGAGACTAGCCAAGATTCGAAGCAAGCTCTCTCAATTATTATCTATCACCCAAAGTGACTCCCGCATCAAGATCACTCTCTATTTCAAGAATTCGAATAAATATGCGCGTATAAAGCAAAACTAACACAAAATTCCAACCGTTGCTTTTTATAGCCACTTCTTTGCACCCATCTAAAACTTGTATAAACAGAAACTTTTACATAGAAGCCACCAACCAATGCACTTTATTCAATGGGCCTATACCACATTTTTTGTTTATTGGCTTAAACGAACCCTGACACCACGTAGATGCCATAAATAATTTTACAAAATTTTTCTATCGTATTTATAACCGAAAAAAATGGCTCTAAATATTGAATTTTTTGAATCCATACACTTCCCGCCCAGGTCGTGACGTCACCAATACGAGCTCACTGGTACAAAACAATAGCATCCGCTCGTAGTCATCGGACCACGAAAGGACGCTTCTCATTGGTTCCCTACAGAAAGGACGCTTCTCATTGGTTCCCTACAGGTGACGTCATCATCGGCTATGTCAAATTACAGTACAATTTTCTTTTTAGTGTTATTCTCATTTGGATCAAGTTTTCTGCTGACTTTTTACAGTAAACGGTCCTATGTATCATCCAAAATAATACCGCAGTAAATAAATTGATCAATTTGAGATCACGGTATAGGCCCATTCTATAACGTGGCATGAGAGTGGATGGCGACACAAAATTTGTTACAGTTCTTGCCATGTTATAACTATCATATAAGATGTTTCCAAAAATGACACTATTAGATGTCATATTTCCACATTGACTGGAATATTTCTCTGAGCGGGATTGCTCATTCCGCCTTTTAGTAAAATTAGTCATGACGCGAGCGTGTTAAGCGTCAAATCAAAGTTGCCGCCAGAGCGACGTTGCGGCGACTTTAATATAGTCGCTTGACGCGCTAACTTCATTTTATACGCGGACGAAAAATATCCCAGTTCTCCAACTGAGGGAGATGCGCCTATAGTCCAGTCATATATAGTTATCAGGGATACTTTCAGATATGTACTTGACCTTTTGAAAAAATTGACCTTAGATGATTATGTCAAGGTCAAAGTGTGACCAGCAGGGTATGTTGAGAGGTAGGGGTTGCCCAAAAAGATACTCAAAAATTCTTAGAAACATTTTCTGGCTATCTGCTGGTGACCTTTATGGTGACCTTGATATCAGGGACACATCAGAGTCAAATCGATGTCTTCAAATGGAAACCTCTACTTCTGACGCCAGAAATGTAAAAGCACGGAAAATTTTACGTCCAGATATGAGCTTGGCCATTTGAAAAATTTGACCTTGGGGATGATTAGGTTGAGGTGAAAAGTTCTTATGATTTTTGTCTGACCATTTTTTGTGCACCTCTACTCCCCAAGATATGGTCCCATTTTATGACTTGACTTAATTATTCAAGGTCAAATTTTTCAAAAGGTCAAGCTCATATCTGGACGTAAAATTTTCCAGGCATTACAATTCCGGCGCCAAAAGTAGGGGGTTCCATTTAAAAAACATCGATATGACCTGGATTTGACCTTGAATACCAAGGTAAAGGTCACTGTAAATGTCACCGTCAGATAGCCAGAAAAATTTTCTGTGACTTTTGTCTTAACTAAATTTTTGTGCGGCACCTATTTACCTAGTTATTCATTTGATCCGGTACTTTTTGACCACGGTGTATACAGGGTGAGTTTTTAGTACCGGCTCGGGCGATAACTCCACTACTGTAGAAGATAGCGAAAAAAGTTGTATATCAAAGTTGTAGCCACGGATATGCTCCTTGCTCAGAAAATATTTAGATTTATACAGGGTGATCCATAACTACGTGGTGATGCAAACATGCATTTTTTTAAATGAGACACTCTATATGTTATTCCATATTCAAATTCTACTAATGATTTCCGTTCTTGTAATATAGGATGTTGTTACACCATACAGGGTATTTCAAAAGTTGTGACCATTTTTATATCCAAATCGCTGTCAAATAAACGTATTGTATATTGAAGGGTGGTAAATCAAAGATCATTTTTTTCACACGTATGGATAAAAAATATCCTCTAGTCGGCTATAAAAAAGCCCGCGACGCATATTTGTATACAGGGTGATGTAATGCAAAATCCAGATTTTCTCTTTCTTTTTAAATGTAACCCACAAGATTTTATTATACCAAAGAATTGGTTTTAATATGCTCTTTCATCTTTGTAGAACTAGAACTAGAGGATATTTTTAATCTTTCCATGTAAAAAAATAATTTTTGATCCATTACTTTTTGATATACAGTACGTTCGTTTGACAGCGATTTGGATACAAAAATGGTCATAACTTTTGAAATACCCTGTATAATGTTATAAAACCTTATATTGTGAGAAGAGAAATTATTAGTGGAATCTAAGAATGGGATAACATGTAGGGTGTCTCAATTAAAAAAATATATGTTTGCATCACCACGTAGTTATGGATCACCCTGTATAAATCAAAATATTTTCTGAATAAGAAGCATATCCGTGGCTACAACTTTTGTGTACAACTTATTTCGATATCTTCTACAGTAGTCGAGTTATCGACCGAGCCGGTACTAAACACTCACCCTGTGTAACAGACGAGATAACGACAAACTTGCACTGACATGACAGTATCCCTATTCCGACACTAGTACATTACAGAAAAATAAAATCCCACTTCAATATGACTGCTTCACAAAGGTCCCTTTGATCATCCATAGTGGCTCGATCGCTCGGGTTATTTGCAGCTCCATCCCACTTCTGATGGCAGGACGATATTGCAAGGTAACGAGATTATGGGCTTCTCGAACTATTTCATAGCGCAGCGCTGCGCTAAAGTTGGCCTGGTAACGCTCCTGTGCAAGCATAGATTTCCCGGTGAGGCCTAATTATACGTCCCAGATTTCTGACGATCCCAGCAATTATTGGGGTTGATGAGTCTGTAATTTAGGTGTGGTATTACCGTATTATACCACGTTTCCCTCAATCGGCACTGCAAATTAGTAAGGTTTTGTTGGCTTTACGTTTATAGGTTTATTTTTTCGTGCGACAAAAAAAGAGGTGACTTAAGTGAACTAATGACTAGAGCTGAAATTTGTTGGATACAACTTCCCACTGGTACCGTAGAAACGAATAGCATTTCATTCGATAAAGTCTGCATAAGGCCCAGGTTTGATTCATTGCTGCAATGTTGACACCAAATTACATTTCGACAGCTTTATCCTTTACTATGTAGAACTTCAAAATTAAGTCTGGTTAACAAAATTCGGCTGTACAAAATTATTATTAGACCTGCAATTACTTACGCATATGCGGCTCGGTGTTTTATAGCTAAGACGCACATGCGAGCTTTGCAGATACTCCAAAGTAGGATCCTGAGAACTGCTACAAATGCCCCTTGGTATGTTTCAAACGAGACCCTGCATAAAGATCTTGATATTCCTTACTTAAGGGACTAATTCAAAACACAAGCGCAGCGGCGCTATGAACAAGCGGAATCGCATAGTAACCCTTTGCTGCGTGACTCAGTGGACTACACGGTCGAGCAAGTCCGCAAACATTCCAGGCTGCGACTCGCACTGTAATCAAAATTAAGTCGTGGAATTTTAGATCATATAAATTCCCTTTTTAGCAACATCCGATCCCAACAAAATTGCGTTTAGAGCATCAAAATTAATTACACTCGTTATTTTAACGATGCCTATTTTAACAGCTGCACTTCTCTCTTTGCTTTTCTTCTTTCTTCCTCTCTTTCTCCCTCCCTTTCTTTTTTTTCTCTATAACATTGTCTGGTTTCTGGGTGACCAGGCCGACAGGATGACAAACTGACTGACGAACTATGGCATAAAGGCAAAGGTCCTCCGGACCGCCTTGACAGTGAACGACGAGTAGTAGTACTGACAATGAAGTCTCACGTTGGCTTACGAACTATGGAAATGGAATGTCACCCAATAGTCGAGTCACCTTCCGTCAAGCTTTTGGGGATCAATATCAACAATAACATGTCCTGGCACGACCACGTCATCAGTATTGCTAAAACGGCATCCCAGAAACTTGCAGTTTTGTTTCGCTGTAGGAAACCCTATACACCAGAGCAACTACTGCTGCTCTACAAGGTACAGATCCCACCATCGTTGGAGTATTGCTCCGATGTGTGGAGATGCTTTCCGAAGCACTCTCTAAAGCTTCTGGGCACTATCCAGAATATCGAAAAAGGGTGGCTGACCTGTCCCCCACGAAAAATGTTCCTATGAGCTCTCTAAGACTGTAGAACAAAAAGTTTTGATTTAGTCATAATAGGCTGTCCATTGACCTGTGAAACAGAGACCTAGCGATATTATATGTACTTTTAAGTCCATCCGAACATTGCCATTCCTATGACAGAAACAAAGGAATTTTCAGATGTATAGATCAGATTGTTCTATAACCTGGAAATCATTAATTAGATTTTAACGACATTCTGACACAGGCTGCTACGGTGGCGGTGATGAAAAACGCGTAAGGTTTTTTAGAAAAGTGTCAGGGGCGCAGCAATAATCAAATCTTAAATATATAAAACAAACTTCATTTTTAGATAATTAAAGGGTCCCTAATCTACTTTTTTTATTAGGTCAGGGGTTCCCAACCTGTGCGCCGCGGCGCCCTGGTGCGCCATAGAAAGTAAAGAGGGGCGCCGTGAGTTGATCCTCTAAGTCTAAAGCACAAATATTTGTGTGGTTGCCTAAAAAGCAACAATACCTATTCTGACGCTCGCCACATTTTGAAACTACTGGAGAAAATTACAACGTTCAGGAAGAAACTACAAGTTTGGATAAAAAAGACGAATGAAGGCGGCGGTCAAGATTGCCTTCCGCAATTGTATAGATATGCGGGATCCAATGAACTGGTTGTGGAAGTTCACTAAATAGTTTTCGAAATACTTTGCAGATGATGATGTCGAAAAATTTGCGTGGATCCAAGAACCCTTTCATACGCAAGCCCCGCCAGAATTCTCCAAATCGGATTTGGTGGAGTTTTGGTTATCGATTCAAAATGAATATCCAAACCTAACTTCAAAAGCTTTAAGAATTTTTATTCTGTTCGCAACGCCATACTTATAAGATACTGGATTGTCATCCGTAGCTGTAATCAAGAACAAATATCGCTCATGGATCAATGAGGAGCAAGGAATGAGAGTCGCAGTGTCGAATTTTATTCCCCGTTTTGAAAAACTATGCGGAGATCACCAAGCTCAATCGTCACATTCATTTGACTGTCGTATTTTATTTTTGTTTTTCTTGAGTCTTTCTCTTTGTGTTCTGTTTCAATTCTGAATTCTTATAAATATAATAAAATAAACTTCATTTCCTATTGAGGAAGTTTTTATTTTTTTGTACTATTATTGTAGATACCTATTTGTTACGAAAGCATCTATTCAAAATAGCTGTCTAAGGTAGGGCGCCGTGACAAAATGCCAAACTTGAAAGTGCGCCGCGGGTTGAAAAAGATTGGGAACCCCTGTATTAGGTTGTTGTAGTGATAGAGCAATTGCAAATGTTATGTTACCACCAATAATGTGCGGGAAGTAGTGAGTCAAGACACTTGACGCGATTTTTTTTGTCCGTCACATAAAAATAGTTCAAATTAGTATAGCACAAAGGAGTAGTTTCGCAAATTTATTAAAAAATACCAACTTTTCAACGTCAGCCAAGAATTTGCGTTGTCAGACATGTCTGCTGAAAATGGTGAACCACACAGCGTGGAAATAATTCACTTAATTAAATTTCCTGCTATTAAGCCCCTAAATGAATGTTCCGCGAGTTTTATACAAATGTAATTAATCAATGTGCCATGGACACACACCCACACTGACGCATACGCAAAAGTCAGTTAGCTAATTGGTACAACATTCCATAATCCAATCCATAATTGAGTTTCATGACAGTTATTTGGCTATTAAAAATATTAAATTAAATATTGAAAAATCTTTTACTGAAGCGTGGCTAGTAATCGTCAAACATTTATAATTTTTAATGATGCTCTTGATGTGACATTAGCATACAAAACAAGGCATAGTGATTGTAAGAAGCCTTACATAGGGCAAACTAGCTGTCAGTACTGCGACTTCGCATGGTTGGTATTGATCCCGATGTAGTTATGGGACGAATGAGGAACAAAACCTACAAAACAGAAACTAAACAGAATGCTGAGCCAAATGTCACAAATTTTAGCAAATAAAGTACAGTTCAACGTACAAAAAACTCAGGCAACAACACTGGCAAAGAAGTCTCACGATGGCTTACCAACCGTGGAAATGGAGGGTCACCCCATAGTCGAATCACCTTCCGTCAAGCTCTTGGGAATCAACATCAACAATAACATGTCCTGGCACGACCACGTCGTCAGTATTGCTAAAACAGCATCCCAGAAGCTTGGAGTTTTGTTCCGCTGTAGGAAGTTGTATACACCAGAGCAACTGCTGCTGCTCTACAAGGCACAGATCCGACCATCGCTGGAGTATTGCTCCCATGTATGGGGATGTGCTCCGAAGCATTCTCTAAAGCTTCTGGACACTATCCAGAAAAGAGCAAGTAGATTAATCGATAGTCCTAACCTCACAAAGGACCTCCACAGCCTGGAACATCGAAGGAGGGTGGCTGACCTATGTCTGTTTTACAAATTCTATCACGGAAGATGTTCGAGTGAGCTCTCCCAGATAATAACACCAAAGGCCGTCCGAACCAGGAATACTAGAGAAGCTCTGCGAGCTCATCCTTGCCAGGTCGAGGTCTTACTCCCCGAACCAGTCTCCTCCAGCATTCCCTCTTTTGGAGAACTTCGACGCTGTGGAATCAGCTGCCGGGGAATTTGTTTCCCGACGGCTACAACCTGCAGCGTTTCAAATCTAACGTGAACAGATATTTGTCCTCTCGCAGCGCTTCTACAGCGCCATAGGCTTTCAGCCTTTGTGGGAGGCCGACCATAAAAAAAAATGCAATTTGCATATACACAGATGGCTCCAAAACAAGGGAAGGCACTGGATGTGGTGTGTTCCAGGTCTCTAAACCTAAGAACAAAGTGGGCTATGGGTCGTTCAAACGAAACTGGCTGGCATATCGATAGCTGCTATGGAACTAACAAGGAGGGATATATCTGGCAAGACTTTAATAATCTGCATTGATAGCAGACAAGCACTTCTAACCCTGAAAAGAGCTCACATCATATCAGGGCTAGCAATGGAATGCCACCAATCTTTAGCTCATGCCTCAGACAGAAGTGATATTGTCCTGAGGTGGGTTAAAGGGCACAACAACAACAAAGGCAACCGCAGATAAATGATTTTAGGACCATGTGAGATTTCTTGAATCTCGACAGCCACAGTTACGGAAATATGTAGCTAAAAACACTCAGATACCTAAATGGTAAAATGATAGGAAGAACTACAAGGATGCCGACTTGTCAAGGAAACCCTTTCAGGTTTTGACATGGCAATATCCAAGAAGCAGTTGACGATGACCAGGTTAAACCGCCTTATAGTAGGATTCGTGACTGGCCATCGTCAACTCAGGAAACACCTCCGCATTGTGGGGTTAAGTGACACACATCGATATGTAGAACTATCTCAATAGATGCTCCAGAAGCTTGGAGTTTTGTTCCGCTGCAAGAAGCTGTATACACTAGAGCAACTACTGCTGCTCTACAAGACACAGATCCGAGCATCGTTGGAGTATTGCTCCCATGTGTGGGGATGCGCTCCAAAGCACTCTCTAAAGCTTCTGGACACTATCCAGAAGAGAGCAATTAGACTAATCCATACGCCTAACCTCATAAAGGACCTCCACAGCCTGGAACACCGAAGAAAGATAGCTGACCTGTCCCTGTTTCACAGATTCTATCACAGAAGATGTTCAAGTGAGCTCTACCAGATAATAATACCAAAGGCCGTCCGAACGAGGAACACTAGAGAGGCTCTGCGAGCTCATCCTTACCAGGTCGAGATCCCTACTCCCCCAACCAGTCTCCTCTAACATTCCTTCTTTTGGAGAACTTAGACGCTGTGGAATGAGCTGCCGCGGAATTTGTTTTCCGATGGCTACAACCTGCAGCATTTCCAATCTAACTTGCACCGACACTTACCATCTCGCAGCGCTTATACAGCGCCATAGGCTTTCAACCTTTACGGGAGGCTGACCATAAAAAAAGAATACTCCAGTTAGACGTAGACCTTCGACTTGATGGAAATATTTTTTATACCATTAAATGCGGAATTTCGTTCTGAAGATACTAGACTGCCAGAAACAATCGCTGGTAGTTTTATCGTTTTGGAAAGTTTGCAAGCTGTAGTAGATCTCTACGCTGTGCTAAATTACAGGTATGTTAAACACGTGTATGCAAATTTTAAATTAGAATGTGTTGCACAAAAAATAATTGAGGATACATAATTTCCAAACTATTCACGCATCATAAAGGCCATTAGCAAAGTATGATATATCGTTTTACGGCAGTCTTTTATTATGTGGAAGAGTGCACGGCCTACTTCCTGCCTTGTTGAATGATCGAACATCCAAAGTACTTCCTGTATGCGGTCAATGCTTTTGGTGACTAAAATCCGTGATGCATGAGGAATCGTTTCCATATTTCCGGTGCGGACAAGCTATTCATGTACTTATTTATTTTTTTTCGGGTCCCGATCTTTTTTTTATAACTGAGCAGACCGCGCAGGCAAAGCCTAAATACCCAGAGTACCGCGGCTGCTGTGAAAGGGTTATGTTAGGGGAAGTTTGTTTACGCGAGATTTGAATGGGCCAATACCCGCAGGCCCAATAAATACATCTTCTGGCAGTCCATTCCAAGCCTTGGATACCCTGGGAATAAATGTGCGGTTGTGCCGCTCAGTTCTTGATGTGTGAAGAACGACCGTCTTAGGATGAGATGCAGCGGTCGCACGGGTACATCTGATACGAGCAGTGAGCGGTGGAACGATAGAGGACAGCTCAGAGGAGCAGATTCCTTTGGAATATCGGTAGAAGAGTGAGAGGTCACCAACAACACACCGGTGAGAAGGTGACTGAAAGTGGCGCGTTAAGGCCGGATTGCCAATTAGTCGAATTGCCCTTCTCTGGACGACATCTAGTATAGACAGGGTAGTAGGGGCAGCAGCTCCCCAGACATGAGAGCAATACTCCAGGCAAGGTCTTATCTGGGCTTTATATAGCGAGAGGAGGTTACATGGTGAGAAATACTTTCTGGCTCTAAATAGGTACCCAAGCTTTTTACCAGCAGCTGTTGCAATTGACGCGACGTGTTCATGCCAGATCAGATTTTCTGTAATGTTGGGACAAACAAAAATGTTGACGTTTCTCTATATCACTAACATTTTTAGACCAACATCCAATCAAAATGGAAAGAACTAAATAAATTTAGACAGCACCTTATTGTATTGTGTTACTGGTCAATAGATTATATGCAACAGTAAATTTAAATCTTATTAGTCCTTTTGACCCAATTTTACTTGCCACACCGATAGGTCTGTCTGTCGGTCTGTCTATCTGTTGGCGTTTTTCTAGCCTCGTAATCTCAGTAACTGCTGCATGGATTGTGATCAAATTTGGGGAGCGATATGCTGTGGGGTCGTAGTAGATAATTCTGAGCAAGTAGCAAAAAATTTCAAACATTTCTCAAACTTCGTTTTATGCGTTTCAGGGGTTCCTGAACATTTTCTACTTTCTTGGGTAGGGGTGAAATTGGGGTGGTTGGGGGATGGGGAGTTGTAAAATTGGAAAATTTGTTGTAATCATAATAAGCTGTCCACTGATCTGTGAAAGAAAGACGTAGTGGAATAACATACTTTTTTTGTGATTTGGTTGCAAGGTGATCTCATACTATGGGAAAATAATAAACTGGTACCACCGTAATGTGTGAGAAATATTATGTCAATCAATCAATCATTTTACTTCCCACACCGATAGGTGAGGGGAGTATTGTGATCGCGAAAATTTTCGATTTTGAGATAATACACTTTTTGGGCGTTTCATGATGTCTACATAACGAAAATCCACGTCACTCATTTCCGTCGGTCTGTCTGTCGGTCTGTCTGTCTGTCGGTCTGTCTGTCTGTCTGTCTGTCTGTCGGTCTGTCTGTACGCGTTTTTGTGTCCTCGTAATCTCAGTAACCGCTGCATGGATTGTGATGAAATTTGGGCAGCGATATGCTGGGGGGTCGTAGTAGGTAATGTTCTTATAATTTTGAAAATCGGTGCAGGGGCGGCGGAGTAATTAGCAAAAAACAAAAAAAATTAAATATTCCTCAAACTTCGTTTTTAGGCGTTTTAGAGGTTCCTGATCATTTTTTACTTTTTTTTTGGTGGGGGTGAAATTGGGGTGGTTGGGGGGTGGGGGGTTGTAAAATTGAAAAATTTGTTGCTTTCATAATAGACTGCCCACTGACCCATGAAGGAAGACCTAGCAACATAAATAACTTTTTTAGGTCCATCCGAACATTGCCTTGCCTATTACAGAAACCAAAGGACTTAGAATTTTTTCTGGTGTAAACATACGAGAGTATTGCTTTAGATCCTTCTATATTGTGTTACAAGGAAACTGTTGAATTGATGTTAATGAAATTTTGACACAGTATTACTACCGTGGCGAGGATGGAAAACGCGTATGGTTTTTATAAATCGTGCCAGTGGCGGCGCAGAAATAATAAAAAAAAGTAAAAATATAAAAACAGCTCAAACTTCGTTTTTAAGCGTTTTAGAGGTTCCTGATCATTTTCTGCGTTTTTTTGGGTGGGGTGAAATTGGGGTGGTTAGGGGGTGGGGGGTTGAAAAACTGAGAAATTTCTTGTATTCATAATAGGGTGTAGGGTAGGGGCTGTGAAGGAAGACCTAGCGACATAAATCAACTTTTTAGGTCCATCCGAACATTGCCTAGCGTATTACGGAAACTAAGGGACTTAGAATTTTCTGTATACATACATACGAGTATTTATTGCTTTAGATCTTTTTGTATTTTGTAACGTGGACACTATTACATTGATTCTAATTAAATTTTGACACAGTATTATTACCGTGGTGAGGACGGAAAACGCGTATGTTTGTTAAATATCGTGTCAGTGACAGCGTATATAGCAATAATCAAAAAACTAAAAGTATGAAAACAACTCAAACTTCGTTTTTAGATGTTTTAGGCTGTCCATTGACCTCTGAAGGAAATACTTAGCGGCATAAGACAATTTTAGGGGAGGGAAGGCTGCCGATGATTTGGTTGCAAGGGGATCTCAGACTAAAGCTTCATGCTATGGGAAAATAATAAACTGATATCACAGTAATGTGTGGGAAGTACTGAGTCAATCAACTTGACTCCATTTTTTAGATCCATCTGAACATTGCCTTGGCTATTACAGAAACCAAAGGACTTAGAATTTTTTCTGGTGTAAACATACGAGTATTGCTTTAGATCGTTCTATATTATGTAACGAAGAAACTGTTGAATTGATTTTAATGAAATTTTGACACAGTATTACTACCGTGGCGAGGATGGAAAATGCGTATGGATTTTATAAATCGTGCCAGTGGCGGTGCAGAAACAATAAAAAAACTAAAAATATAAAAACAGCTCAAACTTCGTTTTTAAGTGTTTTAGAGGTTCCTGATCATTTACTGAGTTTTTTTGGGAGGGGGTGAAATTCGGGTGGTTGGGGGGTGGGGGGTTGTAAAATTGAAAAACTTGTTGTATTCATAATAGACTACCCACGGACTTGTGAAGGAAGACCTAGCGACATAAATAACTTTTTTAGGTCTATCCGAACATTGCCTTATGCCTATTACAGAAACTAAAGGACTTAGAATTTTTTCCGATGTATACATAATATGTAACGAAGAAACTGTTCAATTGATTTTAATGAAATTTTGTCACAGTATTACTACCGTGTCGAGGATGGAAAATGCGTATGGTTTTTATAAATCGTGCCAGTAGCGGCGCTGAAATAATAAAAAAAATAAAAATATAAAAACAGCTCAAACTTCGTTTTTAAGTGTTTTAGAAGTTCCTGATCATTTTCTGAGTTTTTTTGGGTGGGGGTGAAATTGGGGTGGTTGGGGGGTAGGGGGTTGGAAAACTGAAAAATTTGCTGTATTCATAATAGGCTGTCCACTGACCTGTGAAGGCAGATCTAGCGACATAAATCACCTTTTTAGATCCATCTGAACATTGCCTTGGCTATTACAGAAACCAAAGGACTTAGAATTTTTTCTGGTGTAAACATACGAGTATTGCTTTAGATCGTTCTATATTATGTAACGAAGAAACTGTTGAATTGATTTTAATGAAATTTTGACACAGTATTACTACCGTGGCGAGGATGGAAAATGCGTATGGATTTTATAAATCGTGCCAGTGGCGGTGCAGAAACAATAAAAAAACTAAAAATATAAAAACAGCTCAAACTTCGTTTTTAAGTGTTTTAGAGGTTCCTGATCATTTACTGAGTTTTTTTGGGAGGGGGTGAAATTCGGGTGGTTGGGGGGTGGGGGGTTGTAAAATTGAAAAACTTGTTGTATTCATAATAGACTACCCACGGACTTGTGAAGGAAGACCTAGCGACATAAATAACTTTTTTAGGTCTATCCGAACATTGCCTTATGCCTATTACAGAAACTAAAGGACTTAGAATTTTTTCCGATGTATACATAATATGTAACGAAGAAACTGTTCAATTGATTTTAATGAAATTTTGTCACAGTATTACTACCGTGTCGAGGATGGAAAATGCGTATGGTTTTTATAAATCGTGCCAGTAGCGGCGCTGAAATAATAAAAAAAATAAAAATATAAAAACAGCTCAAACTTCGTTTTTAAGTGTTTTAGAAGTTCCTGATCATTTTCTGAGTTTTTTTGCGTGGGGGTGAAATTGGGGTGGTTGGGGGGTAGGGGGTTGGAAAACTGAAAAATTTGCTGTATTCATAATAGGCTGTCCACTGACCTGTGAAGGCAGATCTAGCGACATAAATCACCTTTTTAGATCCATCTGAACATTGCCTTGGCTATTACAGAAACCAAAGGACCTAGAATTTTTTCTGGTGTAAACATACGAGTATTGCTTTAGATCGTTCTATATGATGTAACGAAGAAACTGTTGAATTGATTTTAATGAAATTTTGACACAGTATTACTACCGTGGCGAGGATGGAAAATGCGTATGGATTTTATAAATCGTGCCAGTGGCGGTGCAGAAACAATAAAAAAACTGAAAATATAAAAACAGCTCAAACTTCGTTTTTAAGTGTTTTAGAGGTTCCTGATCATTTACTGAGTTTTTTTGGGAGGGGGTGAAATTCGGGTGGTTGGGGGGTGGGGTGTTGAAAAACTGAAAAATTTGCTGTATTAATAATAGGCTGTCCGCTGACCTGTGAAGGAAGACCTAGCGACATAAATCACCTTTTTAGGTCCATCTGAACATTGCCTTGCCTATTACCGAAACTAAGGGACTTAGAATTTTCTGTATACATACGAGTATTTATTGCTTTAGATCGTTTTGTATTTTGTAACGTGGAAACTATTAAATTGATTCTAATGAAATTTTGACACATTATTATTACTGTGGTGAGGATGGAAAACGCGTATTCTTGCTAGAAATCGTGTCAGTCGCAGCGTAGCAATAACCAAAAAACTAAAAATATGAAAACAGCTCAAGCTTCGTTTTTAGATGTTTTAGGGGTTCCTGACCGTTTTGTACCTTTTTTGGGTGAGGGTGAAATTGGGGTGGTTGGGGGGGCGGGGGGTTGTAAAACTGAAAAGTTTGTATTATTGATAATAGGCTGTTCATTGACCTGTGCAGGAAAGACCTAGCGGCATATGACAATTTGGGTGGGGGGTACTGGCGATGATTTTGTTGCAAGAGGATCTCAGACTAAATCTTTATGCTATGGGAAAATAATAAACTGGTATCACCGTAATGTGTGGGAAGTACTGAGTCAATCAACTTGACTCCATTTTTTTGGTAAGATTTTTCATCCACCACCGAGGTTTCCAGCAGTTTTTATTATTTCAAAATACAATAGAAGAGTTGCGTTAAATAAGTTTTTCTCTCAATCTACTACTGAAGTTGTAGGCAGTTTTGTTAAATAATCTTTCTACTTATACAAGGTAGATCCTTTGAGGATGGCGATGTTTGTAGTATACTTATTACAAATAAATGAAATGAATTCTAGTATCCAAGTTCCTCAAGTTCCGTTGGTTGCCTTTTCTTGATTTTAAAAGTTGTCGTTATTTATTCATACTGTCTAATATGTACTGTTTCTTACTCGCTCGGTTCATGATATCCTTAATATGCGTCTGTAACTCTGTATAGCCGCATGTCAAAAGAATCCAAACCTGACATGGTCCGTGCTTTTACTGTCCATCTCTCAACTCCGTATAATAATGGGGTCAGTAGACATTTTGTTGCTCGCTATCGAGTAACACTATTATTATCCTGTTCTTTCAAGCTTCTCTCGCATGACTGCAGTAGCAACAAATTAATGTTGACGTGCTGACACCTGAGCTATTACTGATCGGAATTTAGGAAAGATCGTACAATATTACAGGTCTTCAGGATTACAGACTTTTGGGATATTTTGTGTAATCTTTCGTCCAGGCCTAACTGTTGTAGGTGTGGTGTAAATGTGTTCGGCGTGAGGCCTGAGACCGACATACTCAGGGGGACAATAGTAACTTTTTTTGCTTCCAGAGTTGTTCTATTTCTATCACAAGGTCAGTGTATTTAGATATCTTCCCAGCGTAGGTGTTTTGGATATTTGTATCGTTGGGATCGTTGGGAATAGCAACATCTATCAAATAGGTAACTTTGTCTGCCTTTGACTGAAAAACTAGATGTGGCCTATTTGCTGGAATAGTCTTGTCTGTATGTATTTCAACGTCCCAGTATAGTTTGTATCGATTGTTTTCTAGTGCTGTATTAGTATAGTATTATTATTACTAATATTATTTCTGAACAGATAAGAGTTCAGCCTGGAGGCTATAAACTCAGAATAGGAACATAACATAAAATAAGAGTACAGTGGTAGTTGGAGTATGACGTTTCAAACAACTTGTCCAAATTGCTTTTAAAATTGTCCACACTCATGAAGTTCACGACAGATTCTGGTAGATTATACCAGCGGTAGAAAATTCTATTGATTCTATTCTTCGATGAAACAGCTTTAGTACAATGTCCTTGCCACAACCAACTATCTTGCAGATTCTTGAACCTGTTGACCGATGAAGCGTTCACTATGACCAGATAAGCAAAATACGGCAATCTAACCCACGTATCATCTAACCCTTTACGTACAACTGGGTCTTTTGGACAATTTCGTAATGACCTTACGTATTCCATCGAGTGTGCCTTCGACAGGCGAGTCGTGTGGGCAGTTTTTATGAGGGAATAAATTACAGGTAGGTGGCAAATTACCATTTTACGCTCTCTCACCTGTTCATTCACAATCGTTGCCCGGCTGCATTTTCAAGTGCATTGTAAATACCGGTTTCGAGGAAGATTGCGTGTCGGGGCGCTCAGTAAACAGAGCCTGTCCTTGGGTACTTTTTACCTCGACAACTCCTGCGGGATAGTTTAATGTATTTTCCTACGGTCGCCATTGAAGCAAAACTTTTCAGGCTGGTTGCTACAAGAGAGAGCTTGAACAACGTCTTTCAGCTTTTGTGGGAAGTTAAACTACTTGATTTAGAAAGCCACACCAGGTGCTATATCAAATAATCGTATACATCACACAGGCCAGCCACTTTATGCACATATTGCATGTATGCATATATGCATATATGCACAATTACTATTTTCTTAGCTGCTTCAAATATTTTTACCGTTTCTTAAGGATAATATGTATCAACTTTCATGGGAGTCACAATTTCTTGTAAGGTAAGGTTTGGCGTTTTCATTCAGGTGAATTTCTCACATTTTGTATACAGGGTGAACCAAAACTGGCGACCACAATTTTCTTTGTTATTTTAAATGGAACACCCTGTATTTTATAGCATCGTCAGAAAGTTCTTACAAAGCTCTTCCACTTTTATTTACCATTATCTATGACTAAACGTAACAGTTATAGAGCTATTTCGATTTGAAGTACTAAAACGATTTCTAGTACTACATTTTTGCCAAATACTGAAAGTTTCCTAGAGGTGGCCATGGCTATTGTGTTTGTTATACTGTTTGACCTTTCTTAGAAAAGAACTGAGTCAAGAATGGAAGGACTCAAAAGACGGGAATGAAAGAACTGAAAGGAAGTCGCATTAGGAGATCAATTATTAAAAATTTGTACCATCCGCTAGAAAAATCTTCGGTTTATAAGAAAAGAGTCAATCACTTTTGCATGCTCAGACAAAATCTATTTTCTCGTTTTTGATACGTTCATACATAAACCTTGTTGTAATAACTAATATAGTCTTGTTAAAGATTTTTTTGTTTGATTCTCAGATAATTTTTGTAATTGACATATGCTTTTTAATTTGTTAATTGCCTTCTGTAATAACCAATTTAAACCAAATCAAAACTAAAATATTAATATTAATTACTTAACAAACACAACAAGCATAGTATCCTTGGCCAACAAAAACCAGAATTTGGTAAAAATATTGTTTTACTACTTCAAATCGACATAACTCCATAATTGTTACATTTAGGTATAGGGAATGCTTATAAATGTGGAAGTATATTATAAGAACTTTCTGACGATGCTATAAAATACAAAGTGTTCTATTTAAAATAACAAAGAAAATTATGGTCGTGAGTTTTGGTTCACCCTGTATACAAAATCAAAGATAGTAAAAAATTGATAATTTTAAACAAAGCTAGACAATCAGAAAATTATTTTAGCATTGAGAATCAAGCCTCCAGTTATTGGGTTCTTAAGATACGGGTGATAAATTCATTAAAATTTTCACACAAAAATGGCCATATCTCTGAAAATACTCCGTATAACCCGATAAAAGCCTATATTTGCGAAATAGGGAAAATGAGCACAATTCAAATTCAGGATAACATATAGGGTGCTCCAATTGAAAAAACACAACTTTGGTATGCCGTGACTCTATCAATAACCCTGTATATTAGCTTTACCTACAACTATTATTAAAGTTTTTTTATCTCGCAGCATAATAACGGAGGTATCAAACTTCGGAGTATAAGTTAATCACCCTGTATATAGTTGTCTTCGAAGGTGAGCCGTCAATACCTTTCTCAATAAATACGAAAGACGTTCATCAAATTACAAGGTATTGTTTTTGGTGAACACCTCCAATAATAGACAATACTATAATTAGCCGAGAATAACGTTCATTTTAGGGTAGCAAGCTCATCGTTATTCTGGTCATGCTCTTTCAAATGTCGACTGATGAATCGTTAATCGTGGAACTTATCAGAATAAGCATACCAACTTGGAATACTAATGCTCAAGAACTTTTTTACTGTCTGTGCAGCCCCATTAGTAGAAAAGGCATTACATACAGTGTTCATTCGAAAACTGAGTAAAGAGTGTAACTATTTCCAACACCGTTTATCAGAGGATTGGTTTACACTAAGTTCATATGTGCAGATTGTAAAATATTGTGACAGTAGTTTCTCAGAAATTGAATGAAATCTGCTTTTACTGATTTAATCCTTTTTGCAACAATATTTGTTCAATGCAAGCTTTACTGTAGAATAGTTGGATGCATTCAGCTTTTACTGCCTACGTCATTAGGTGAAAGAATTATTATAATCGTGAACCATTTAGAAGTAGAGGTAAAATTTCTTATGTTATTATGAAATCTACACAAAAAAATCAGGCATCGGTTTCTCTGTATACAGGATGTTCGTTTAAAATCTTCCCACCCCGTATTTCTCAAAAACCGCTGATTCAAAGAAAAAGCACCGAGACACGGCTAAAGATTTGGCAAGGGGGACAACATTTTAACCAAAAACTACTTCACCCCCTTGTACCCTCTGTGCCCCAGGATCATCCCCTTGAAATTTTTAAATAACAAGGGGTGTCGAGTGATAGTTTGTTTTAAAGGTATGTCGAATTGCTTTGCTTTAGAGTTTGATCTTTAAGATCGGTCGATTTGTTTTCGAGAAAATTAGGAAAATCTTTATGTACCTTGCGGTGTTTTTCTCTTTTAATTAGTGGTTTTCGATAAATCCATGGTGGGAAGTTTTCAAATGAACATATTTATAGGTGCACTAAATCCTAGAATAGATTCCTTGTAAAACTGACATTTTATCGATTTGCAATTGGTACTTTTATACTGCGTAATATGGGGCTGTAGTCTTCTTATAGGGGGCAACTTTACACAACCAATTAGTTTCTTGCCACATGTGCAACGAATATCACAGTTTTTGGATGGACAAATAGCCATGCTTTTTTCAACACGTATAGAGTTTTTTGGAGGTGCCATGTACATAGGTAAATAGTATGTAAATCAACAAATAGTGTAAAGGCTGGTTCATGAAACTTTTCCTTTGCCGTAAATTGAGCGTTAGTATTAACTTTATCCTTAACTTTAGCCGTAACAGAATCGGCGTTCATGAAAGTCACAAAGTCTATTTTCAACGGTCTGTTTTGATTTTAAGGTTATATTTTAAAGCTACGACCAAAAATGAAGATTAATAAAAAGAGTAAGGTGATCTCAGGGGTGGTTGCCTCATACAGACACAATAGATCCACTGATTTCATTTTTAGTCAAACGATGCATTTTCTTGTGAGAGTTTGGGGAAAATACTATTCAAAGCCGGCAAGTTGTTTTATCACTGCATGAACCTGACGACCTGAAAGAAGAGAGTTTTTGCATTTGGCGCTCAGCTAGAGGCTTGCGGTGTGAGCAAGAATCTGGAAGCAGTCATAGGAGATTTTGGATCGAATTATATGAGTTCCTTTATACAAACTACGCAGTGGTCATCACCAAGTTGTATCAACGACGGTGACGACATCGACAAGAGGTTAGGGGGTAGCTAACGAACCGCTGGTGCACCGAGCAACCACGGAGGGTAGACCGGTAGCCGGTGTGTATGATTGTGACAGTGACGTAAGTGGTAAAGAAGATCCGCGGTAAGGATTTTCCAATAATAAGTTGTAAAGGAACATTTGAGGTGCTGGACTGACTTTGAGAAAGTAATAGGGATAAACTCGTCTTGTTAGTGGACTCTTATCACCAACACAGTTTTAAGATGATGTTTAGAGTAGGTCTATATTTTTAGTTTAGTTTAAGGTTTTCATGATGTCTAATAAAAGGAAATCTACGAAAATGAGTGGATATCAGGATAGCGCAAATTCCAAGTTAGAAACTGTCATTCAAATGATGGCAAATAATTTGTATTTTTAGATATAATACGATGATGTGTTTTGTTGTAAGAGTTTGGGAAAAATATACTATTCAAAGTCGGTGAGTTGTTTTATCACTGCATGAACCTTGTTTACGACCTGAGAGAAGAAAGTCTTTGCACAGTGAAAGGGCTTGTTGAGAGTGACTCGAAAAATAATATGACGTCATTCTAAATCAACTATGGTGGACCATCCAAAATGGCGAAATAGTTCTTTTTAATGCACTTCTGCAATATGGGTATCAAATAAAAGGGCTTGCCGAGAATTAATAAAAAGTTTGTTTGATATAAATGCAAGTCAATAACCAAAAAGTAAAAAATAAATTAAAATAAAAAAACGTTTTCAAACAAAGCTTTTATTTAAAGGTTCTAAAAAAAGAAAATAAAATGTTCCTTTAGAGTGTTAACTATCAACTTATAGCCTCATTATACCCAATTTATATGATCATAAAAGCTTGTCGCGCGATATACTTGTGTAAATTAACTAGTACCTATTTAATTGACTAACTTGGTCTGCTAAATTTAAGTGTGTTAAAATTTCGGTTTAATTGAATTCCTAGAGGTACTTACACAAACCTCGCGACAAGCTTTTTTGATCATATAAATTGTGTATAATGAGGCTATAAGTTGACAGTTAACACTCTAAAGAAACATTTTATTTTCTTTTTTTAGAACCTTTAAATAAAAGCTTTCTTTAAAAAAGTTTTTTTGTTTTAGTTTATTTCCCGTGTGTTCGGATTTCACTTCCGAGTAATATATTATAATTTCTGTAACTGGTCGCGCTTCACTGGCCCATTATTTTGTTTCTTAAATGGATCGTCATCATCATTTGTACTGTGGTGATATAATACAATTTAAAATGGGTGTTCGCAACCTTCTTCACACCTACGTCATCTACTATACCTTTATAAAGGTGAACCTTCGTAGCTGCTTAGATATATAACAATAGCGCCATGAAATCGTCAGAGCATCAAAATTAATTGAAACGTAGGGATCGATGTAGCTGGAGCGATCTGAATGTGATGCAAAAAGCCAACGCAAAATCGCAGTAGCCGCTGCCGGACCGTGCGAACGCTCTGGAATAATAAACAAATCTGAATGCGGAATGACCATTGACTGCCCACCCCATGGCTGCCAGCCAATTTGTGCTATTTTACAGGTACAGTTATAGGCGAGGAATATTCAACAAACGTATTTTTGACAGGAGTGCCAGTTTATATCTCAGCTTACAGTGTCAGTTAATCTATATGCCTATATAATGAGTCTAAATCCAACGTAATACATTACATCTCTAAAAAAAAAGGTTCAAACAAAAATTCTAAGGGTGGAACGAACCTATGTGATAGTGACCTTCAAAAAGGCCTTTACTTTGGTATAATTTTGATCCCCAAAAAAGCAAAGAAACGGAAATATTTGCCTTAGATTCGATCTAGTTTCCGACGTAAAAATGTAACATCAAGGTTATCTTTACCAGTCCAAGGTCAAATTGGTTTTTGGAGTCGCTAATCACAAATCTTTAAGATACAAAATGACTATATTGGTAATGGTTAAACTACACAATTTCCCAATTCTATAGGTACTCAAAATTAAGGGTTGTGAGATGTTGAGTTTGACCTCCAAATGACCTTAGATATCGATCAAAGTCAGAGTTCGAAATTATTTTTAATGCTTTTACCTCCTCAAAATCCGACAATCTTTGTTTGACACCTCTTTTTAGGAATGTTAGGATGTGATCACGGTATCACGTTAGGTATTTCAATATACAGGGTTGGGATAAAGTATGGAACCAAGGAAATAACTTTCGAACGGAAAGAGTGATATTGCTGAAAATTTGCAGGCAAGTGTAGTGACGTCTAATGCATCCGAAGACTTTTTGTTAGCTATGGACGTATTCGGAAAAAAAGGATGAATTAAAATCTGCAAAAATATACATATATACCATTTAAATTAAAAAAGTTGACGGTACTTCCGGTTAAACCGGAAGTACATTAACAGCTAACATAACGTCTTCGGATGCACTAGACGTCACTACACTTGCAAATTTTCAGCAATATCACTCTTTCCATTCCAAAGTTATTTGCTTGGTTCCGTACTTTATCCCAACCCTGTATAGTCTCACCCTGAATATCAAACAACAAATTCGAATTAGGTTAGAAATAGCAAGCTTTCAGTTTGTCACATTGACAGGTAGCATCAAATGGCTGTAAACTGCAATTTTTTAAAATTGTTCTGAAATTTGCCTCATTTTCGTGGAATTTAGTGTTTCGGATATTTTCTAAGGATGATGTGGTTTGAAAAAAATAATATAAGTATGTTGAAATTGGATCTTGTCATCGGTAGGGTGTGATTAAAATTTAATATAATATGACAAATCCACACCTCTACAACTACTTCTCACACTGTCTGAAATAACATCAACGTTCGAATACGTCTTCACTAAAGTAGGTACAGTGAGTTTCCTGTCTTTTTACATCTTTGAATGATTTTTTGAAAACTAACGAAAATTTTGAATTTGAAGTTCCCAAAAACGGTGAGTTTTTACAAAATTGGAAAAATACGAGACAGAAAATATAGACAGTTATTTCCTAAGTTTTTTATGGATGCGATTTGATAGACAAAAATTGTGAAACTATAGGTGCACTAGTCTCTGATTGTGAAAACTGGCTTATAATCAGTTTACGATTTAATGATTTCTTGTCATATAGGCTTTGCTTCCTCCAACCTAGTCCAAATTAACTTTGAGAGTAACCAGTTACTACTACTATTATTATTGTAATGAATCATGTGAAACATTGTGGGCTATTTCTTGCCTATTTTTGTACGAAATTATGGTTAAACCTCGTAAAACGAGTTGATCTTTAATAAGATATCGGATTAGGCATTCAGTATAGACAATGTATTGCTAAGATAAAACCTATAGAAAAATCGATTCCAGAGGTAACCTTTCAAAATCGATAACTAGGCAACTTGCGTTGATAATGCTTTATAATTAGAACGGTAATGTACATTGTCGTGACTCATTTTACAGTAATGCTGTGTAGGATGTATAATGTACTATTATAGTACTCTATACTGGTATTTACCCGGACATTAACCTTTTTTATTCATGGATGTATGTACGTAATATGTAATTACACATTAACATGGAGATGCTTTGTGGAAACTGTTACACAGCGACATTTTTGTCCATCTATATTGACAACAAAATCATGGCAATCAAAGATAACACATATATGTGGTGTTAATTGTACCATTGATATTAAGTAGTCTGAAGTGAGCTTTGGATCGTTTTTACGAGTACATAATTAGACAATTGAATCAAAGTACCCTATATTTTATACACCCATTCAAAGCAATTGTTTCACAAGTTGTATGATATGCTGACATACAGCTTGCCTCTCAGACATTTTTTGTGTTTTTCTTTTTATAGAAATTGATCTATTGCAATATATTATTTGAACTTCTCTAGGGTGGGAGTCGTAGTATTATTCATTGGTGTATATGAAACTTGAAACTCATCTATTGCTTTTTCTTTTGTTACGAATAACTTAGGGCATTTGTTGATTTGTTTGATTTCAACAAATTAAACTGTCTACATTCACTTTATACGAAAAGCTGGACTTCAGGTCTACGCTTATAACTTTTTTTTTATTTTCACAAATCTAGGTATTGTTGCTTAAATAATTAACACCAGAAGCGTGCTCAAAATTGGATATTTAAATAGAGCCCTGTTCAAAAACGATTTCAGAAAAACAACAATGAATAACTTAGGCAAAATAGGTATTACGAGAGCCTAATTCGCTTAAGCTTATGCTCGAAGTTTTTGCAGATTTATTTCTTTAATTTCTAATAATTTGGTTTGCTTCTTCCTTGCCTAATTTCTAATACTGACCCTGCATATAAGAACAGACTCTAACTTCGTATTATTTAGGAAGTTTTAAGTGTATCCATTGTTGTTTGAGACTGTTGTGACATATATAAAATAATATTGTATATTTACATTTCCTTGTATAGCAAAATGGCTATGCCACTTTCATTCTGCAGAAAACAATCATTAAAAAATTTATAGGTTGTTGTGTGTAACTTAAAAAATCAAAATTTGAGTGTTTCCAGGAAAATTAAGTTTCACCATTTTGACCATTTAGTTAAAGTATCCGAATTTAAAATAACCAAGAGAATTATGAGCAAGACCTACCATCCTCTGTCTACACTTATTTGTGGACAAGTGATTCTGGTATAAGTTGCCTGGACTATCGAGGGTTATTAAACGTTGCGGTCGCGGATTTGCTTTTGCTATTTGCGTTGGCTTCCTGCTTTTTCAGTTTCGATGTGCCGTCGTTCATATTCTGATTTGTATGCATAATACGTCTATGACCAAGTAACTGTTATATGATGTATTAGAACACTTAAAGCGCAATGTACTATTTTGTAATTAAAAGTAATGCAGTTGCGTATTTAATATAGGGTAAAGTCGGTCAAATTGTACCACATTGCATATTTCGTCAAATAACTCGCTATTGACTTATTTGAATTCAATTCAAATATAAATTAGGATTACTTGACATGCTTCTATGAAAATGCGGAATAGGAAAGATTCATAAAGAGCGACAGTTTGACACAATAAATGTTTTTTTTAAATGTTGCAAACGGTACAGTCTACCCAACTGGTTCACTAAATTGTACCACCCGGTTTGGTAAATTGTACCATAGCAAAACACATTAGATGTTCCTTACAGATTTGTGATACACATTGTAATGAATTAAAGTTTTTATTTGTAAAACTCATATATAGAAGTCCCATATTAGAAGCTCGTTAGTAAAACAAAATAATTATTCATAGATTCAATCGTCCCAACGATTTAATTCCTGTTTTTGCTTTCGTGTTTGTACGCAATAAGTGTCTCTTGAGAGTCGGCTTCGGAATTTTGTATCGTTTGCAGATCTGGTTTAGTCCTAATTTTGGAGTTTTGTAGTTTCTTACTGCTGCTTTCATATCGAGCTCTGACCATTGGCAGTATTAAGAATGCTGGAGTTTGGTAAATTGTACCGGTACGATTTAACAAACGAGGTGGTGGTCCAAATTACCGAACCGATATGATTGACACAAATTTCTTTTTCAAAAGTGAAGTAAGGGTGAATATCAGCTGTCCAAACCCTTTAGAAATGTCCAATAATTACAAAGAACGCCAACTCAACTGCCAAAACGTATTTATTTGGATACAAAGGCTTATCTAAGATTGTATGATACTTACTGCGTAAGCGTGTTTTTCCGAAAAACACAAATTTTAACTTTTATGGGAGAGCGCCATTCGCGCCTATTGGTGAGTTACGTTTTGACAACAGGAGGTATGAAATAAGCAAACTAGATGACGCTAGAAGCTTACAAATTAATAAATATTGAGGTGGTACAATTTAACAACCGGTACAATATACCCGACTTTACCCTAATATGTGTGTGTCTTTGATTCGGTTGGAAATATTTGTCTTCCAATAACCATACTTTGTGGTTGTTTTTCATGGGTTTCGGTCAACGATTGAAACTATCATTTTTTCTTTACGTTTCGGTTTATTTTAATCTAAACCATCTTCAGGTATCTACCGTGTTATTCACGTTATTCGACACGGAGAATTATGGCTAAAGTATTTGATGAAAAAGAAAATAATAATTTCTATGGATAGGGACTCATCAAGGCTACATTTTAAAAATATTTTCATGTTATACAGGGTGTCCTCAAAACACGAAATGTATCAAAATTGTTTTTTTTAAATGGAGCACCCTATATATTATTACATATTCAATATCCTTGATGAATTCTAGTGTGCCTTTATGTATCACACATACATGGGACTTAAAGGGCACCGTGTATGGGTAAATCACCATTTTCGGTAAAAGCAGATGTTTTCATCAAATTTCAACTTTTTTCTTAAAATGTTTCTCAGTAATGGTATGTCAGCAATTGTCATTGAATAATTACTTTACGGAGGTTTTAGTTTCCCTTTATTTTTTTCATATCTCTATTGTAATGAATAACAAAAACTGGTTATAAAAAAGCACTGATATATCGCATACATTCATTGACCGGCACATCGAAACATCTTCAATAAAATATAGAATAAAAAAAAACATCTTGGAAAATCACTCACCAGTGATGACTAGTCTACCCTTGGTTGCACTAAGTCTGGTTTCTCCGGTGAGTCGGTGTTTCGTACGACATTGGTACGACTTGTAACCATCCTCAGGTCCAACGTCCTTGATGTGCAGCTCTCCAGAAGGCAGAACAAGGTATTTGCTATCTAATAAATTGAAAAATATGGTTAGTATGATACTTACTGGACCTGCTAGCTCCAATACTGACCATGACTGATTTCATTTTGTATCCATATATCTTTCAAGACACTCAAATGTTTTACTTTTTCTTATCAAGCTTCTATGACTAATCTTCTTCATTTTGTCAAATAGGGTACAAAAAAGGTAATAAATCCTATTATATAAGAAGGCGTGTCATAGAAATTATGATAAATATACATGTATGTAAATGCGTAGGTATATAAAATGTTGACTTCTTCCATCATAGTTCACTTAGTTTTTTTCTTGCTTCTTTTGAGCCAGCCAGCAATTTATCTACAATATATCGAGGACGACAGTAACACTAAGATTCATAAAGATAGAATACAGTGGTTCCGATCACAAAAAATTTCAAAATTCCAGCTCAGTTTACCTCAATACCTGACTATAGTATATTCAATCCCAAGATAGACTTCAAATAAACAGTCACATGCAACATTCGCGTGGTTACTGTCCGCTAACGTCTGCGAACCCGCCAGCTATAGTCCAGTGCAATTATGAAATTTTATATGACTATTTAAAGGAGTTGCCCTATGAGCCCATTGCAACTCAAAAGTTGCCAGTTGCCAGTTTGAAATGATCATTGGGCAACGAACACTTGACATTGCATATTTATATCTACTTTCCAGTCAGCCTTGGAGATTTTGACTTGCCAGATTATAACACACAATTTACACATAATGTACTGGACTATTAGGGACCCCACCGACACGAGCCGATCACGCACGCGAGCTTGTTTTCATTTGGTCTAGCTTGGCTGTGAATACAGTATAGTTTTAGTTATACCTGTATTTAGATTTTAGAAAATGAATAGCGACTATTTGAAGTCAAAGCTTTGCAACGTATCTAAATATAGATATTTCAAGACTTGTGAGTCATATTGACTGTGATGTAATTTAGGCAAGACGACTAACTGATTCATAATGGAATAATACAAATTTGCGTTTCGCATTTATTTTCTAAATGGCGATTATAACAGTCCACCTTAGTTACTCCCTCATTTTAATTCACTATTTCTTAAATGCAATGCAAACAACTGCATTTTCCAACATTTTTCACAAACCAGTTCAACGAATTTGAAATAATTACATGTTTATTTAAGTTTCACTTCAACTATCCTTTTTCTACGAAGCTTTTTATCACTTTGCGTTACCTGCAATGAGCGTCTTCGGCAAGAACAAGTTCATTATGCCAGTAATGACGTGTTGAAACAACTTCATGTCTTATTATTTTTTGCAGGAGCTTGATAAATATTCATACAAGCATAATTCTCTAGGATTAACGCACTAAGAAGGAAATTACCTTGATATCTGACTACCTTGACTTCCAGATGCTCTCAGAATAATATTAGCATGATTATCATGTATATATTCATTCGTTACAAAGAAGACATGATTAAGTATGCTTGTTGTAGCTGTATACAGCATGTTCCCAGAGAAGAGTAAACATAACTTGCTTATGTAACCTGGAAGTACTGGTAATATGACTTTGCCAAACCTGTAGAGCCCTCTGAAAATAAGATTTTTTCATGGTCAGCCTCCCGCAAAGGCTGAAAGCCTATGGCGCTGTAGAAGCGCTCCTAGACGGTAAGTGTCGGTGCACGTTAGATTTGAAACGCTGCAGGTTGTATCTACAGCGTCGAATCTTTCCAAAACAAGGAATCCATCTTAAGATATGGATACTTTCGATTTACATATTTATCATTCAATAGTCGAGTCACCTTTCGTCAAGCTTTCTAGCGATCAACATCAACAATAATATGTCTTGGCACCACCACGCCATCAGTATTGCTAAAACGGCATCCAAGAAGCTTGAAGTTTTGTTTTTCTGTAGGAAGCAGTATATACCACAGCAACTACTACTGCTCTACAAGGTACAGATCCGATCATGCTTGGAGCAGTGGGGATACGCTCCGAAGCACCCTCTAAATCTTCTGGATACTATCCAATTAGACTAATCGATACGCCTAACCTCACAAAGGACCTTCACAGCCCCTGGAACATCGAAGAAGGGTGGCTCACCTGTCCCTGTTTCACAGATTCTATCCCAGAAGATGTTCGAGTGATCTCTCCCAGATAATAACACCAAAGGCCATCCGAACGAGGAACACTAGAGAGGCTCTGCCAGCTCATCCTTACCAGGTTGAGGTCCCTACTCCCCGAACTAGTCTCCTCCAACATTCCTTCTTTTGGAGAACTTCGACGCTGTGGAATGAGCGGCCGGGGAATTCGTTTCCCGACGGCTACAACCTGCAGAGTTTCAAATCTAACGCATACCGACACTTTTACGGCGCCATAGGCTTTCAGCCTCTGTGGGAAGCTGACCATAAATAAATAAAAAAATCTAAGTTTACCCTATTTATCAAACAATTCGGTGCAACTATGGAAAATAAGTTTCAATTTCACCCAAAAGAAACTCAAGCGGGGTGGAGTAAGGTAAGATATCAATCACACTGTGGAATAGTATTAAAATTGAACCACCTTTTTAGTTTATGAAAAAAAAGTGAAAGCTCGTCATTGATTTAGCTCTCTTTACCTATTTATTTGTAAAAAGCACGAATTCAAAGCAAACCCAGTTCATTGCATTGCCAGTGAACTCTCGATGGAGCTATTTTTACCTCGTATATATTTTATGCACCATTATATATTTATCGACTTGGTTTTTATCACCTGCCGCAATATTTTAAGGATCAAGGTACCTGCGTGCGATAAATGCGATACAGCACGTATTCTAGCAACGTGAGAACTGATGGAAGAGGTCAAGATACGCTTTAGAACATGTTTACCTAGATAAGAACAAAATTCCACTTGAGTTAAGTAGAAATATATTCTAGATCCCAATTATGAACCATAGGTATATACGCAAAGTAATACATGTCTTAATTTTTGTTGCGTTAAGTCTTTGATTGCTTCCAGCTTAAGGGAAGAGACTAGCGAAATAATACGTTGGACTATGCGTTGAACTGAACTGGAAAAATCGTATTGAATTCTGGTCAGTATTATAGCTCTTCATAATATATAAATAGATACTAATAGTAATGTCACTAATAACTACATGCAGAATACTTCAAAAAGTTTTTAAATGATATTGAAAGTAGAAGGTTATCTTAAATACCTCCAGTATTTTATTGATTCACAGCAAAATGCATTCCTAATATTTTGTCACGTCATTCGAAGGTAATAATGATGGTACTTTCTTACTTAACCTACTTAATATTAGTATATTCTCATAGCTATACTTACAATGCCATACCTCGTTGTTTAGGGTACAATATAATCTAATGTTTGAGTCTTCAAAAATTCACACAGATTCTGTTGCAACGAAAATATTTATAAACTTTTTGAAGTACATTTCCATGCCTTAATGTTATGAACCCCAAAACCAAAAAATATAGTAGAGGTATTTGGGGAAGTGCTCTCTTTCTGGTATTGAAGCAAATACTCAAATTTCGCATAGAAAAAATAATGTATTCGCCTAGTCAGAGAAGTTCATCCTCAACTCATACCTCATCATAAGAAGTTCCTAAGCATAACGAAGTTTTGTCATACGTTTTATTCCTAGTTAATTATCAAGAACTTCCCCAAACCCCCCTGAATGACAGAATAACCACCAGATCAAAAAGGTCGTGAACATACTGTTTGAAATTCTGTTACGCAAAGATTTCGTGGCCCCATGAACTATTCGGCCGGAGTTGATCCTCAAGGTACTGTCTTTCTAGTAGGTACGAATGTTATTTAGATTTGACAACATACTTCAATACCAAATACCATGTAAAAATACCGAACAGTTTGGAATGAAACCTAAAACCTGGCAGTTTAAGCCAATGCATACTTGTTGTTCATACCTGCATCAGATGCTAGCAAGAGTATGAGACTTATTACGCTTTCTCCAAGGGCAGGGGCGGTTGGCCACGCAAGGATAGTCAAGTTGGCGGAGTAAGCATTGCCTATCTCTGCCTACAGGGTTATCGAGGCAAACCGTCTATTAAGGTTGGATAAATCTTTCACTCTGGCCATTCACAGTATCGAGGAGTAGAAAAGAGGGGAGATTTAGGAGCAGGGGTGTCCGTACCTAGAGAGTAACTCTCCCGTACTCCTCGATTTTCGAAGCAGAAGTATATGCAATACTCTCTGCTCCATACAATGAGAAGGTGAGAAAAGGCAGAAGGTTTACATTTCCTCTGACAGCAATCTCCGGGTCTAGAACCAGGACACCCACGGGTTAGGAGTGAGCGAGAGACTGGAAGAGTTGACAAGGCTGGAGATGTGGGTCCCAGGTCTCACGGGGGTTCGTGGTAATGAAAAAGGCGATACTTGATACCGGAGGATAGTTTGTTGGCCCGGAGCCCTTTATAGGATTAAGTAGGCAGCAAGTAACGTCAACGCTCAATCACTGTGTGAACGATACCATAGATGAACAGTGGAGGCAAAGTGAAGGATGCAAACAAGCCGAGGATTTTATAACCAGGCTGAACATATTTAGATCAGCATGGCTACGGAACCAAGGCCGATGGGTAATCAAAAACCTCGTGGGTGTTCTGACGGGGCACTGCAGGCTCAGATGGCATATGTCATTATTAGGAATTGAAGAAAGCTCCCTATGTATGGGTTGTGTAGAGGCCGATGAAACGACATAACACTTCCTTGCGGAATGTGAGTTGCTAGGCGGTCTGAGATATGAGGTCTTTGGATCTGATAGACTTCAGCCAGAGGAATTAGCCTCCCGAAGCTGCGCCGATGTACTGGCCTTTGTTAAAAGGTCGGGAAGGTTTGGCAGACAGTGGTGATAAGGGGTGATATTCGGGGATGGCAAAAAGGGCCTACTGACAAATCGAAAAATAGAAAAAACAAAAAATCCAAAAATCCAAAAATTGAAAAATCAAAAAATCACGAAGTCGAAAAATAAAATCGAGGAGGCAATCTAAAAACCGTAAAATGTAGAAATTCAAACATCGAAAACTCGAAATTTGACAATTTGAGAAATCGAGATTGTTTAAATATCATAAACCGATACCTCGGGTTGAAGAGAGTTAGTCGTATTTTTTAGTAGTTAACGAAAGCCTTCAGACCACAGATTTTGCGATTTTGTCTGCGATCGAGAAATGTATGGCACAAGAAAGAAGGGGCGACTGTTTTTTTTCAACAAAATTCTTGGAACTCACGAGTCGAACGAACGGTTTATTATATTGAAACCAGTCTCAGGTGTCTATAAAGATTTAATTGTACTGTAATTGTACTGTAACATAAAACAAATTTAAGATCAGCTGCAGTAGAAAAATCCAAAAATGGAAAAATTGAGATATCGATTCATTGAAACATCCTTAAATCGACAAATCAGAAAATAATGAAATCAAAATAAAGAAATCAAAAAACCAAAAACTTGAAACATTACAAAGGCGGAAAATGAAAGTCGAACAATAAAATATTCCAAAAATTCTATTAATCGCAAAGTCGATAAACCGAAAAATGCAGTTATTAATAAATAGAGAACAGAGAAATCCAGAAATCGTAAAATCGATGTATACTATCAAATATAGTAAAATGTAAAATCGGAAAATCTAGCAATCGAAAAAAAAAACAGAAAAATCGAAATTTGAAAATTTATTAAATCGAGAAACCTGGTTTCGGAAAGAGTTATACCACTGGCTAACGCCAACGAAAGCCTCCAGACCACAATGCAGTAGGTATATTCCTATCGGTTTTGTCTGCGATCCAGAAATGCATGGCACACCATGGAAAGAGGGGCGACTGTTTTTTCCACGGCGTCTGTTCGGTTCGCCTTTGTTTTTTTTGTTAGCGAGCATGGCCACCGCAGATGTCGCGGCCCGAATTGAAGGACGGCGCCGACACGGCCGCGGAGCAGTTATGAAATTAGTTGGCGGTGACAGTTTATGGCGATCGTCGGAATTCAGAGTAACCGCATGCTGGGAACTGAGCGGGAGACTGCTGCTTGTAACGACTCTTTCTGTTCCCAAGATAATTGAATTATCGTTCAATTCCCATGGTGCAATTGTACACAGGCGATATACAGGGTTACTGGTAACTCGACCACTTTCCTGCATGAGGTGATAGAGAGACTCAAATGTAATATATTTAACTCCCCATATGTAATTCCGAAAACCGATAGTTTTCGAGATAATTAACATTTAATGTTTTTCAACCAAATGTCCAAATTTCCACACTAGATCCTAAACTAAGAAAAAAAACCTGTTGTTGATTCTGATAATTTTTATTTTAGTATTTAACTAACACATACACAAGGCTAACTTAGTATTCAAATGTTTCTAACATACTAAACAGTTCCAAACTAAATACAAATATTTAAAAAATAATCAACAAAATTTTTACGTTCACCGCGAAAGAAAATTATCTAGCTCAAAACAAATTATACAAACGGTTGAACAAATCACTAAAAAAACTTTCCCACCTAATAACCTTTTCAGAAAGATTATAAACAGCAATGAATAAAAATCACCTACTCAAAAAGAACGAATGACAGTACAATCATTATTGATAACTCAGTTACATACCAGAATGTTTGCAAATGCGGTCGATGATTTTATCCAACTAAAACAAATCAAATCCACTCAAAGTTTCTAGAGCTCTTGCTCAATGTGTTGCCCTTGAATTCGAATACAAGTACGGATCCGCTTCCTCACTTCGGTTTTTGTAATTCGTGTTGAAAAAGTTCGTTTCATCTCCTCCGCCGCATTGATAATTTTTTGCCTTCGTTCGTCAGCAGTATTAACTGGAGTCTCCTCGTAAACCAATGCCTTCATGTGACCCCGGACGTAAAAATCAAGAGGTGTCAGATCTGGGCTCCGCGCAGGCCATGGGATGGGTTCACCCCTCCCTATCCCTTTGTTCGGGTATGTGTTGTCCAACAACTGCAGAATTGTGATACGGTAATGTGCAGGACAACCATCATGCTGGAATATCATGTTGTTGATGATTCTCTATTGTGTTGATAAATTTTGTTAAATAGTTACTTGTGGCTGTACTGTCATTCTTGTTCTTGGAATCGGCCATCAGATAAGGAATCTTTTAAAATAATTTGTTTGACTGGTTGTGTGTCTTTTTGAGCTAGACAATTTTCTTTCGCGGTGAATGTAAAAATTTTGTTCTCTATTTTTTAAATAATTGTATGTAGTTTGAAACTGTTCAGTATTTTTACACATTTAAATACTAAATTAGATTTGCGTATGTGTCAGTAAATAACTAAATTGGAAATTACTAAAATCGACAGCAGGGTTTTTCCTAAATTTGGGATGTAGTGTGGAAATTTGGACATATCGTTGAAAAACATTAAATGTTAATTATCTCGAAAACTATCGGTTTTCGGAATTTGGGATGTAGTGTGGAAATTTGGACATATCGTTGAAAAACATTAAATGTTAATTATCTCGAAAACTATCGGTTTCGGAATTACATATGAAGGGTTGAATCTATTACATTTGAGTCCCTCTATCACTTCCTGCAGGAAAGTGGTCGAGTTACCAGTAACCCTGTATATGCTTTCGCCTCTAATCCTTTTGATACTCCTTGTACGCCAGGGAAATTACGGTACAAAGGACTGATTCCGAGGCCTTTCTACCATATAGTCCAGTATATCACATAATAAGTATAATAACTCAAAATTTCATCGATTTCTGTGAAATTTTTAAGCTCATTAAATACTTGACTTAACATACTTGAGGTGCCATCCGATGTTTATTTTTTCACTCACATACTTGAATTTTCTCCGCCAAATCCAACGAAGGTGGTTATTCCGACATTCAAGTTGTATAAAACTTCAAATGTGGCTTATTACTTTCTAGTTAGAAAGTAACCAGGTCACATTGTATTGTTACTTCAAGAACAAAAGATGAAGAACTTGCAATATTGACCATCAACTCAAAAAGGACGCAAGCGTCAAACGCTCGAAGTCCCTCAATCTTTGTTGTTGAAGCTATTAATATTTTCAAAAGGGCGCATTTTAGAAAAAATCAGATGAAATAAATAAAATATCCATCGATTTTATTCCAAAAAGCTCAACAACTACATTTCTATACTAATCTTAACCTAAAAGCGATGAAGCAGGGTGGTGTAGGCAAAAAATCGGTCAAGGAAAGGTATATAGGAGTTCCAGATGTCCAAAAACTCATACTTTGTACCGTGTAAATCATATAAATCAACATTTCCGATTAAGTTCACATTCGTTGATGTTTTTAATATTCATTGTAGAATAAATACTGCTAATATTTTACAAAATAACCTAAATATATTGTACTTTATTATCCTTTCTGTTATCTAAAACTCCGATCACAACCAAATGCTGGTTCCAAATATTTAAATAAAAATACTCTGAGTGATTTTTTTAATGCCACACTTTTGATCCAAATGTGTTCAGAATTAAATTCGAAGTTATAAAGACTCGAATCAAGAAACAGGAAGTGACGCGGTTAGATGTATTAACGAAAATAATTTTGAATTACATTTTGTTAGATTAATAATGTTTTCATAAACGTATACCATTCTATATAAAAAATAATTTTTCGAGCCTGTTTCCTTCATACATGAAGGCAAAGCTAAACATAAAAAAAATATGTAAAATAATTAGTTTCCATTAGTGGATCTGCTACTGATAACGGTCTTTCAGGAGGCATGAACTTCACATAAAATTCTACAAGGTTTCAACGTGAGGTATCGTTATCTGACTTCCTATCAGGACGAAAACTCGTATGGTGAATGGCTTGAGGGTGCTAATTTCAAATCCGGCCGTTGTTTTGAGGTTCAGCCTCAGGTAAAGGAGATCAAAAACTTTCAGACCTTCGAATATTCAAGTTCATCCATAATAATCTCTAAACTCATTATCTGGCTTCCTATCAGCGCAAAAACTCGTGTATAGTTAGAGTGTGCCAATTTCAAATCCGGCCGATGTTTTGAATTTCAGCCGTAGGCAGAGAACATCAAAAATGTTTAGACTTTCAGATCTTCAAGTTTACCCTAAATATCTTAAATCGTTATCTGACTTCATATCAGGACTAAAACTCGTATGGTTTATGGTTTGAGGGTGCCAATTTCAAATCCGGCCGTTGTTTTGAGTTTTAGCCTCAGGTAAAGAAGATCAAAAATTTTCAGACCCACAGATACTCAAGTTCACCCTAAATATCTAAACTCGTTATCTGACTTGCTATCAGCACAAACATTGGTATCCTGTATAGTTTAAGGGCGCCAATTTCAAATCGGGCCGTTGCTTTGAGTTTTAAGACGCAGGTAAAGAAGACCAAAAATTTCAGATCCTCAGATGCTCAAGTTCAGCCTAAATATCTAAAGTCTTTATTTGACTTCCTGTCTGAACGAAAAATGGTGTGGTGAATGATTTGAGGGTGCCAATCACAACGTTTAACTTTACAAAAAAATTGTTCAATGCTTTTGTCAAACATTCTGTAACTATGTGAAAGGCTTCGGAATTGGAAGAAACCATAGCAAAAAGTTCATTTTTAAACCTTTATTGATTTAGAAAGATTGTGCAAGAACGCAACGAATAAAAGTATATTTACAAAAAAATGCGACAATTCTTCCTTGCCTATACCTATAATGCATATCCTTTAAAAGCATAAGTATCCCCAGATTATTTTTAAAAGGATGCCTTATTTATACGCTCCACCATATACGAACTACTACAAAATTAGACCCATTAGGAGGCATAAAGATTTATACACGAAGATATCAAACCCAGGCGTATGTAAACAGAGTTGTGATGGCATCTCATGCAGAAGTTTGTATGTAGATGTTCCATCCTAGCAACCGCAGTGCTTTGAAGACTGTTTGTATGCACGTCACAATCAGATGATATCACAACGAAGGTAACGTTGGGATGCAGTGTGAGGACAATACGGTACAGTTTTCGTCAGATGCATTAATGAGGACTTCTCGTAGCCTCATGTTGGTCGAGCTTCAGAAAGGTCAATAGCCTGATCATCATCATAGTCACAGTGTCTTAACAGTCATGTTGTGAACTCGTAAAATGCATTAAGTTCGAGCTAGAGTATTGCCGACACGAATATTATCAATAGTTTTGAACACTGTAGCTCGCCATCGTTCGCGACTTACTGTCAGTTCAGTGGAGCTCTTGATACTCATATCCAGCAACTGTTTCGTCGAATCCACCCAGCATGTGGGGAAACGGCCACGGCGCCGCCCACTTGGGGCATGACCCTTAACTACAAGTTTCTCCATATTATCGCTTCCGTGTATATGTCCTAAGACTCTCGTCGACACAATGGATAGTCTCTTTGGATTACTGAGCTCATCCAGTATGGAAACGTTAGTAAGATGGGCGGTATAAGGAACTCTCAGCAGTCTCCTCCACGTGCACATTTCAAAAGCATCTATGCGAGGTCGATCTGCCTTTTTAAAAGTCCAAGTTTCCGAGGCATATAAAAATATTGAGAACACAATAGACTGAACCAGAGACATTTTGGTAGCTTTAGTGATGTTATGGTCACGCCATATTTTAGTGAGCTTTGTCATGGCCACACGTGCCTGCTGAATGCGCCGTCGAATCGAGGTACACCAATCTTTGAACTACTTCACAACGGCCTACTGCCTTTATTTCTCGATGATTATCCTGCTCTCTATCTACGATCATAATCTTGGTCTTGTTGTAGTTAATACCAAGACCATATGTTGTTCTAACATGTTTAATATAGGTACTAGTTCTTCCTGAGAAGCCGATAACCTGAAGTAGGAGACATTTTCCGATCCATAGTTTCCACCTTCGATCATATATATATGATCGAAGGTTTCCACAATCGAATATAATTTTTTTTATCTTTCTTTGTGCGACGTTTGGGATAATATACAGCCATCTCGAGGCATCTGGATCAACTGATAATGAAAATTGTCTGGCAGTTACAGCTGACTTGGCAGTGTCCATATTTTTGTATAGTAAGGCCGAAAATATTATATAATATGATTGATTTTGTTTCGATATCCAATATATAATATAATATAATTATGTCAAAACTTTTTTCCGGTTTGGTGTGTAAATATTAAAAAAACGTAACCGTTTTCGAGATAGCCTTTACTGAAATTTCCAAGGCTACCCAATAAGTTGTAATATATCGATATACTCGCATCAGAAAACATGTTTGATTTTTAAAATAGGTGGTAATGAAATTTAAGAATACTTCGTAAACGGTATGAAAGCCTTATATCCATTCGTGCGGAAATACCGATAATTTTTCCGATTACAATTTACAATTCAGTCGCAATGTTCATAAAAGTGTTTGGCCTATCATCTGTCAAGTGACGTCGGTTGAAAATCCATACACCCTGTATAAAACATTTTTTATTTCTATTACAATAAATCAATTCCACTGTTTTCTTGATAAACAGACTTAAATCCCGACAACCACCAATAAGGGAAGGGCTTAAAACCAATAACTTCGACTCCTTAAACCAATGGCGCTCCCAGTGGGAAGGTTTTGCAGAACACCACTCACGATGCGCATTTATGGGAGCAGCCTTACTTCCAGGATCAGAACTACCCCGGAAAGAGTGGGTAAAACTTAATAGAGTCCGAACAGGCCACGGCAGATGTGCCGACTCCCTTTACAAGTGGGGCTATGTGCAATCTCCCTTATGTGACTGTGGCGCGCCCCGCCAAACTATAAACCATATTACGAGCGAATGTGAACTGCGTGCGTTTCAGGGATCGCGAGAAGAGTTCTTCACAGCCACACCGTTGGCGCTGAAGTGGTTGAAAGAACTGGACATCAACCTGTAAATACCGAAGACTATGTATCTTAGTTTGTTGCTGTATATATTTTATTTTAGTCTAGGTTATAATAGTTTTTTTAATCTATATTTACTATTGTCATGCTTTTTAGCCATACGATAAATAAAAAATAACTGTTTTCTTGAAAAACCGGTCATTAGACAAAACTATTTGCGTTTCTAGTGCTTCAGTTCCTGAACAAAATTCACATGTTGTATCACTTACAATGTTGCCATAATGATAAAGACATTGAACAGGAAAAAAGTCGTAAAACTTTACCACACAACTTACTACTAACAGCGCTCCTAATGTCAATACCATGCCACGCAAAAATATTCTTACATCTTCTCATCGTTTCATTGCTCTATAAATTTAAATGTTTTGCATAACCTCGCGTTAGCAGACACATGTGGATGTCGTCTAATCAAACTATCAAGCAAGAGACATGCTGCAATGTGTGTGATTAAAGTTAATGTGTTTATGTCGTGATTTAAAACACCTACGCTGTAAGTTCAACGGAATCGTTTGGTCAAAGGGGAAGGATTAATGAGATTCAATTGGTTCTGATTCAGCTGAAAGGATATTTTCCATCACTAAGATTGAGTTGTTTTGATGGTTAAGAGGGAAGTGCAGCTTGATATCGTACGAACAGGGTTACATATGTATGAAAAGACAAAATATTAGTTGCTGCTTATGTAAAGAGTAGCTCAATACGATTTTCCAAGAAAATTACTTTCAGTGTTGAAGCCTTGTGAAAAGAGTATAAGAAAATAATGCATAATACTCCCTAACCATAAGGATCTCCCGGATCTGGTAAGAAACTGGCTTCGATCTAGGAAACCGCCAATGCTATCAGCACAACAACTGGCAGCCAATAACTTCAACATCAACTCTAAATGGCAAATCCTCTGGATTGAAAATGCACACCCAACGTACGAAATCTCATTTAAACCAAGTGTCAAACCCAATGGCTTCGACCAACCGCGACATATATGGAAGATCTTAGACCGCATCAGAACAGGACATGGTGTTTGTGTCCATAACTTCCATAAATGGGGAAAACGACCCAACCCAGGCTGCGAGCCACATAGTGACAAAATGTGAACTAAAGGCATCATCTTCATAGTCACAATGTCTTATCATACATGTTGTGAACTCGTAAAATGCATTAGGTCGGAGCTAGAATATTGCCGACACGAATATTATCAATAGTTTTGAGAACTGTAGCTCGCCATCGTTCGCGATTTACTGTCAGTTCAGTGGCGCTCTTGATACTCATATCCAGCAACTGTTTCATCGTATCCACCCAGCGTGTAGGGGAACGGCCACGGCGCCGCCCACTCGGGGCATGATCCTGAACTACAAGTTTCTCCATATTACCGCTTCTGTATATATGTCCGAAGAATGTAAGCATTCTCGTCGACACAATGGAGGATAGTCTCTTTGGATTACCGAGCTCATCCAGTATGGAAACGTTAGTTCGGTGGGCAGTATAAGGAACTCTCAGCATTCTTCTTCACGTCCACATTTCAAAAGCATCTATGCGAGCTCGATCTGCCTTTTTAACAGTTCAAGTGTCCGAGACATACAAAAATATGGAGAACACAAGATACTGAACCAGCGACATTTTTGTAGCTTTAGTGATGTTATGGCCACGCCTTTATTAAGCTTTGTCATGGCCACACGTGCCTGTTGAATGCGCCGTCGAATCTCATTTTCACAGCTACCCGAATTGTCGATCAAAGAACCGAGGTACACAAAACTTTGAACTAGTTCACAACGGCCTATTGACTTTATTTCCCGATGATTATCATGCTCTCTATCTACGATCATAATCTTGGTCTTATTGTAGTTAATACCAAGACTATACGCTGCACTATGTTGTTCTAAGATGTTTAATAGAGCTACTAGTTCTTCCTGAGACGCAGCATCGTCAGCAAATCTTAAGTTGGATATTTTGCTTCCAGCAATAGTTATACCGCCATTCCAGTTGTCTATACCTGTCTCATCACAAATTCAGAGTAAATGTTAAATAACATCGGAGATAATACACATCCTAACTAAAGGCATATCAAGGGAATTTGAGTGACTTCTTCCACACCACACAATCAAGCCTTGAATGAATAGATGAACTTGGCATTTTAATATAAGTCTTATGTCTACTCTTTATACTCATTAATTTTTTTGCATATTTTATAAAGTTACCATGTGTTGTGCCATACGCTAAATAAGTAAATAAATCCATGTTTTTATTGTAATACAATCTAGTTAATAGCTGGACGGGTACAAAGGCTTGCCTGCATGGACATCACAGGAGCAATGAAGACGACCCCAATTGCAGCATTGAAGGTCCTGTTGGAATTGCCGATGGTGCCATCCTGGATTAGGATGACAGTGATGGCAGCACATCTGAGAATGTTGGAATCTGGTAGTTGGCAGATAAGGGGAGAGGCGGTTGGCCACGCAAAGATAGCCAACCTGGCGGAGAAGGCGTTGCCTGTCTCTGCCTAGAGGATTGTCGAGACAAAACAAGTTCTCAAGACAGCTTTTTCTTTCAGGAGCCGTCCGATCATTCTGTCCCCGTCAATACTGAAGCCTTACGGCCTATAGTATTATAACTCCTCTCATTTACAGTATCCACTCCAGCAATCTAGATCCCTGTATAAGTTTATGCAGTTTTCCTACTGGTCCTGAGCTGTACTCCATTGGTTTTAGCTTGGTCTTCCCAAAGAGCTGTTGTCTCTTGTGATCTAGCGCTTTGCACTCACAGAGCACATGAGGGCTGACTCAGGCCCTCTACCACACAGTCTGCAGTTGAGGTCTCCATTGTTGAGTCCCGTTTTATTCAGGTGTTTCTTCAGGCTACAATGTCCCGTGAGGAGACCCGTCATTACTCGGAGCTGATTCCTACTCAAGGAGAGCAGTGTTTCAGCTGTTTTCTTCCATGGAGCTTTTATGAATGTTTTTCCATGAACACATCCCGGCAACAAGTTCCACTGTTCCTTGCACTGATGTTTCATCCATTCTACGACCTGGTGTCTGATTGTGCTTGTAGGCACCCCCAGAGCGGGTTCTGCTCCAGTGTATAGAGCAGACGAGCCTTGTCTTGCTAGCTCGTCCGTCTTTTCATTGCCCCTTATGCCTGAGTGTCCTGGCACCTACTCCAAAGTTACTTTGTTGTGTTCTGCCGGCCTTCCCAGTTCTTATAGACATTCCCAGACTAGAGCAGACGTAAGTTTGGGCCCTTCCAGTGCCCTAAGTGTAGACAGCATACTTGGAAAATGTGTTGAGGAATCATAATCGATATTGGTTTGTTCAACTCATTGTAGAAGGAGATGTTAACTCGTTATAGAGGAAAAAATGAAGAGAAAACGTGAGTGAGTCGGGAGGAGAAATGAACGATATGGAACATTTGAAGCTGCATAGATATACAAGCTGTAAAACTTATACACAAACGATAGACAAGGGTTTTCCCATGTAATTGCTAACCTTCGCTGATAGAATACGAATACGAAAAAAAAGCCAGTTAACTAAGAAGGAAATGCATCATCAGGTTCAATCTAAACGATATTGGCAGAGCATTAATAAGTCTGAAGATTGTGTATCGTGTATCATATGATATTATGCAAGCGCACACATCCTTTAAATTGCATGTGAATGAAAGGCCATGTTTTGTCTCTCAGACCGGAAGACCGATCAATAAAGGTCAGTGGCGTTCGGCGTTAGCAAAATAAAAGCAACGTTGCGTATAAATTACGATGAGCCTCATGAAAGTACATAAGTTTGTTTTTCTGTTTCTGTGGTTTTCTTGTCTAACGTCTAGACTTTCCAACTCCAGTCATTCGGGAACATCGGTCGACAGTCTTGTAGAGTAAAATTCGGGTAATCGTATTTTATGCAATCATGTACATTTAGGGCCGATTTTATCAACATGCATATTTAACAAAGAATTTAACAAAGCTTTTCTATTGGACGTTATTTAGCAAAAGCTTTCTATTGGGTATTGAGGGCTATGTTAATAAGTATCATCCAATAGTATTTTATCAATATTGAAAACAACACGTCAAAGCTGGATGACACTTTTGTCAAAGATACTTTAGAAATTCATGGATCAAAATCATAGCAGGATATCAGAACAAAGCGATTGATTTGCAAATTAATGCCACATTTTCCATGTTTACATTATAATTATTGTATAATTACTAATTGCAAACTGCGATAATTTGTGATAAAAGTAGTAGGTACCTATATCAATCACAGCAGCTACCTACCCTATTTAATAATTAAAAATCCCACGTCCGTCAATCAGATGGATTATATGAAAATACATACTTTTATGAAGAATCAATCTTTCATTTACTGGATGCATGTTTGTTATAGATCTTCTTATAGAAGTATTCACAGGTGCATTGTACATCAAATAGGGTTATACCATTGATTAAAGTATTTAGAATGTGTTAATCAATGGTTATACTTAATTTTAATTATAAAATGGCAAGCTTTGGCGTTCTGCGGTTCTGGATAGGCAACCAGTAATGCACATACGTTTGGGAAGTAGCTGTAACCTTTTAAATGTAACAAAATGCTATTTTTACCTCTTTTTACACATATTGCAGGTATTCATAATTATTATCCAAATAATGGAATGAGTGAATTTCTTGTCATCCTAGCATTTAATACAGCTTGAAACCAGCGATCAAATGGAAATGGAACCTGGAATCTGATTGTTTGAAATTATCAATTGCAAGAATTGCAATTTTTCACCGATTTGGCATGGAAAATCAGACTGGAAAAGATGCTAGATGATTTACAATGCTCGATTGTATATAAAGTATGTCATTTTTGAGCTTTTTGAGGTCAACTTCAAGAGAAATCAATAATTTTCAGAGTACTTTGACAGATGCATGTTCTTAAAAGGGCTGCTCTGATTGGTCAAAGTCTTTGTTAAAATCTGCATGTTGATAAAATCGGGCCTTAATATAATAACTTTTTCACTCACTGATGGTGGAGAATTATTGCAACATCTTTTCATTGGTGTAAATGTCGCCATTTTTTATAATACTATAAACACTATGGCTTAACAGAAAATACTGATGCGTTAAACTAAAAACAAATATATTTATACAGACACTATACCCTAATTGTTTTATCATTAAGGTGTCATTCATTTACTTTACTGCGACACAAATTAATAACGAGGGTCAGTATATCAGGTATTAAGATGGTAAATTTACCTACACCTCTGCCAGACACCGAAAATGTACAAAGCCAGGCAGACATTTTCAACTTAGGTGCTCTATACATTTCTGAAATACATTATAGTCGTTTTCATTCGACAATAAATGTCATGATACTTAAAGTTATGACAATGTGACATTTTTAAATGGGAAGCAAGACAGTTTCTAGGAATTTTCGACTTAGGTACTTAGGTGATATTTACATGCTTTGCATTAACGACCTGCGTGGCACATGACTACCTCCTACAGCATCTATTATAGACAAATCCTCCATCGTCAATCTACAATTACTCAACTATCTTCTGATGTGAAAAGCTGAATTTGGGGACCATCAGTTGAAAAACAATACGCTTGAAGCGTAGAGAAAGGAAAAATAAAAAGACAACCGATACAAACACTTAAAATGTTTTTTGTCCAGAGAAAGAGCACTCTACTTAACATCCAATAGCAATCATAGTGACTGATGGATGTAGCCCAGGTTCGTTAGCTAGCTAAAAGTAACTTGATGCCAGACTTGCTGTCTCGACTCGATTGTAAACACGTGTTCTTTTTGTCGGTATTTTTTATGGCTATGTATATAAACATCTTATCGGTGAACCCTATAATAAACGTATGCATATACACATTACCCATTACTTTGATAGCTGATAGCCTTAGTCTTTGTTAAAGTTTGTTGTAAAAATAGCATATCACAAGCACAGGAACAAGCAAACAAATTGTTATGTGTTTAGGCTTATCTTTTGATTGTCTTTTTCTAAAACAATGTTGTGGTAGGAAAGACAATACTTGCACTTCCTGGCTACCAAAGTCTCTAGAATGACATATAAGCTTTTAGCTTTTGCTGGTTTTGCTCAACGTCTATTCCCTTGCCTACATTCTGGCACCTCCGTTTGCAGTGGTAAAGTTTTTTTAAGGCTTTAGCGGATTTTTTTTTTTTAGTCTTATCTTTATATATTACTCTCTAAACTCCTCTTATCCCATACAACGTACCAGTCAGAAAATATGTTTTTTTTCAACTGCAAATAGGGTATTGGCGTTGGCAGGTCCAATGTTAAATATCTCAACGAATAAAATATGATAATCTAAATAACCCTATTTTCTTCATCGCATCACACATGATGGTTCGACTGTCATCGTAAGCAATTGAAGAAATGTATAGAAATGCTTTCGTTATTGTGTTAGGTATCTGCTAATTTTCAATTCAATCAATGAAATCATTTTAGGGGCGGTTTCATAATCATTCTCTAAATGGACAACCAGCTAATCTATCGATCAAGTTAGTTCTCCTATTAACACGATTCCAATTCGGGAGCATTTCATAATGCATTTGGAACTGTCAATTTGTTCACAAGCGATTAGAGTGAATGTAAATGTAGTTGGTACACCTGGAAGGATTGTCCATCAGGGAAAAATGGTGAAATTCTTAGTTTTAGTCATACGGTTGACTTGTACTGTGGTATGACATTTGAATAAAAACTAATATTATTTTATATTGACACCGTTTCTGTGTTGAGTTTGTGTTTTTTTTGATTTGGTGTTAAAATTTCTGTAGACCTTCGTTTTTCGGGAGATGGGAACGTCTTCATCAGATGAAGAGCTGCTGCTAGTTTGCAAGAGATGCATCTATAAATACGTGAATATTAACAAAGCCCTTATTCTCGACAAAAAATAAATTCTGGTCAATGCTATAACACATAATTAATGGTAGAAAGACAAAATCTACTTTAAAAATTCAAGACAAGATAACCAATTCAAAATTCAAATGTCATATGGACACTAAAAATAGGTTATGTAATATTGAATTCCCCAATTATAACCACTAATTGACCGAAAAGTTTCGATTAACTTAACAGACACTTGAAACAACTTAATTACCCTATTAAAGATTATGAAATTCATTCGACTGTTAAAAACTCGATTAACTTTGATTAGAGAATTAAGAATGATCATGAAACCGGCCTTTAGAGTCATAACAAAAAACTGTAAATTATTTTTCAACTATTACTAGAATAACCATACGCGCCAACGAATTCGTACGCGCAGCATAGGCTAATGGACTAGTATCATGATTTTTTTTTTCGTGAGGGAACAGCCATGGCCGACTCTACACTAGGCCGGAGCCTTAGATGTGGCAACGTGGCTTAGCTGTCAAATAGTGAGCCTATAGTTTCAGAATAATTATTACATTTTATATGTATTAGAGTTCATCTTGTTTAATAAATTAAGAAAAATACTTTTTAGAACTACTACTACTAATACCACTTACATCTGATGTCTGGTTCATCGTAGTCAAACACTACAAAATAAAAATAAACGCAACCTGTTTCCTGCTGCCACTTCCACTTGCACTTAAATGAACACTCAATTTACTTTGTAAATTGTCACTTGAACTAGCAAAATTCACTATTAGGTCACTGTGAAGTCATTCTTGCTGGTCTTGATTCCCTTTCACTATCAAATCTTTTCGTAAGTATGCCCAGATGCATGCCCATATGAGTTCTATTAACTGTATTTTTCTGTGATATTTGGGAGGTCTAGAAAACATTGTAGGTACCACATTATGCTTTAAAATAGGTCTTATCCTTTGAAATGTTTGTAAATTATTGTCTTTATTCTTATAAATATAACCAGCCCTTCCGAGGAATACCTTTCACCCACTTCTGTTTATGTCCTTTATTGGAAACACAATTGCTAGTGCAACCTGGTACTACACACTTTGCAGGCATCTTTTTATCTTTATAGTTTCGTTTGTGCAGGTAAATAAGTAAAAACACATCAAAAATCACCTTCCACTCTTAAGTTTTTACTCTGGAAGGCTATGTTTGTGGAAACACAATTGCTAGTGCAATCTGGTACTACACACTTTGCAGACATCTTGTTATCTTTATAGTTTAGTTTGTGCAGGTAAATAAGTAGAAACACATTAAAAATCACCTTCCACTCGTCAGTTTTTACTCTGGGTCTGGAAGGTTATGTTTGTGGAAGCACAATAATTGCTAGTGCAACCTGGTACTACACACTTTTCAGGCATCTTGTTATCTTTATAGTTTCGTTTGTGCAGGTAAATAATTAGAAACACATTAAAAATCACCTTCCAATCTTATTTTTCACTCTGGAAGGTTACACTAATGACTTAACAACAAATAAAAGCTGGGCCCGATATTCTGTGTTGCCATATTTCAATGCTCCGGCCTAGTGAGTAGAGTCGGCCATGGGCACAGCAAAGATATAAAACCCACAGGGTATCCCCTTGACGGAAGACAAATCATAAAACAGTAATTTGTTTCGTGAAAATCGAATCAATACCACATTTTGGAAGTTGACGAGGCAACAATGCACTGCTTATGTATGGCGCGCTTCGCACTGATTAGCTGAATATGAATTCCTTATTTTAAACTTTAAAATGGAGTTACTAGTAAACAAAAAGATGCAGAGAGTAGCGAAAGGCATCAGTACACCTATTTTTGTATACACTAAAAGGTTATAATGATTTAATCATTGTTTTCAAACCCATGATACTAGTCCATTGCTCTATAGAACCATCCGGTTGAAACACCCTGTATATAGAGCGTTTTCTTCAAATTCTTCCTTGCTGATACGCCACTGTAAGTATTTATGCAGATAAAATGCTTCGAAGACGCTTTTACGACGCATTGTTATCGGCCGTACGTTGGCATGAATTTGATGTCGGGATTTGCAGATTACGAAGGACAGATTACCAACGAGCGTGAATGGGCACATGGATTTGACGTCTTTATTCAATAATAATTTTAGAGACCTGTAAATGACGTGTAATTGATCCATAAAACACCATTCATTCATTTATTCAAATGCTGTCGTGTAGATAGGGAGTTATTCTAATACGTTAATAAGGTTTATCGGTTTTGAAGTGATGATAGGGTCAGAGAGTAAATAGCTATGTCATTTTATGGGTCAATTTTGAGCTAATATTGGACCGCTCAAAGGGTCAACTAGCCTTTTAAAAAGCCTATAAGGTAAACAGCGTATCGAATTTAGATGATGTGCATAACTGGAAAATTCGTTTGACTATGTTAAACTAAACTAACCTTGAATACCTTTCTAGATAGTTACAAAACTGTCATCCTCAAATGCCCTAAAAATCTAAAGGTGTGGTTCTATGGCTATGGGTAAAAATGTCAGTGTCGTACAAACGGAACTGGTTGTAATAATTTGCACTGACAGCAGATAAGCACTTCTAATCCTACAAAGACCTCGCCTCCCATCAGAGCTAGGATTAGCCCATGCTCCAGACAAAAACAATATTATCCTGAGGTGGGTTAAAGGGCACAACAACAACAAAACCAACCGTATAGCCAGGAAGCCTGCTGACCAAAAAATTTTAGGACCATGTGACCTTTCAGGACAACCACAGTTCCGGAAATAGCTAAAAAGCACTCCCATTCCCAAATGGTAAAACGATGGGAAGAAGCAGTACAATGATGTCGATTTGCTAAGGAAACCCTTCCGAGCTTTGGCATTGCAATATCCAAGAAGTACTTGGCGATGACTAGGTTAAACCTACGTCTCGTAGTAGGATTCCTGACTGGCCATTGCCAATTCAGGAAAGACCTCCACATTATGGGGTTAAGTGACACATTGATGTGTAGAATGTGTGAAAGTGAAGACGAAACTATGGAACACGTCATACTATATGTGAGTGCTCAGAGTTATCTTCTATAGAGAGTGCGTTCGACGAGTCTTGGCCTACACCTCCCACATAAGGGAGATGTCCCCAAGCGATTTGTCCACATTCCTAAAATTGGGAGGATGGACGATGACCTGAGAAAACAATTCCCTAGGAGGATGCACAATAGGCCAGTTGTGGCCTAACTGCAGTGGGGCTATTCGACCTCCTCACTCTACAGATACAGAAGCCCTAAAAGTATAGGCTATTTTCGTTTAGAGCATATGAATATAAATATTAGACGTCAATGAAAAATAGTCTCCCTGTAGGAGGCGCCAAGAAATGTCATGAGAGGAATGTGAAGTTTCTCCATTGCCGAGAAAAGCTAAAATAATGAGCGGATAAAAAAGGGATTGGCTATTCTCTGTCCAGCGAAGAAAAAGAGTGATCACGCGCAAGATAAGTGAATTCTTGTCGCCTCGCCGTAGGCAAGCTTACGCCTCTTGAAACAAACACGATGTGGATGGCATTGTGCCATAAGGAATTTAACATAATTTTGGTTATAATCGGTTATTTGATATCAAAACCTAACGTTCCATTCTACATCTACATTGAGCATGAATGTCCTAAACCACTGTTCACATTTTGGCGACATTTGTGGGCAAGTTCCTATTCCATATTGTCAAACCAATAATCTAATGAAGAAATTCATTAATATCCATCCAGCGGAGAAACGGGAAAACTGGTGAGCAAAGAGTTCTCGTGGCTTGGTCAGAGGCAAGCTTACACCACTTGGAAATGCTAATGCCTAATCGTATGCCTGGCACCGACAAATTTGGAGAACAGGCCACCTTTTCTGAACAATCAAATACACAGCTGTTTGTCGACGCTTCCTCATAATATGGCCGCGGTCGTATTGTGGTCTAAAGCCTAATTCAGATGCACACGACATCTAACGATACGAAACTGTTCCTATTGGTTAACATATTCAAAATGATGTCAAATCAATATATTTCAACCAATAGGAACAGTTTCGTACCATCGTATCGTCGAATGTGTGAATCTGAATTAAGTTTTGACAGGTTTGCAAACATCGAAAACACATGAACATATACAGGGTGTCCCAGAAGTCAACGTCAAGCCGCAACGGGGTGACAGGGTTGGTTGTAACTATCATGAGAAAAATCAGAAAAAAAGTCTATCCCATGCAGTTTGAAAATTATGGGCATTTAAAGAAAACCTAAAAATTTGGTCAAATTATAACAATTTTTCAGTTATTGTGGTCAACTTTTATTATTTTTGTTCATTTAAACATTGGAACCGTAACCCTTAATAACATTTCTAGAAGCACAGTCAAAAATAATGACACAATTGCCCCAAGTTTTCGAGAATGAAGACTATTTATTAAATTATGAATTTAAAATTTTCTATGTTTGTCGACCTTGAAAGGCCCTCCTTTAAAAAAAATGTACTAAAGTGCCTTGGCAAGTACCATTAAAAGTTGGCGCATTTTACCAGGATTGTAAAGTGGTACAATACTTGTTAGTTTCATAGTAAAAAAAACGAGTAAAAAAAGGAAAACCTCAAGTAACCCGATTTTTGCTAACCCATTTCACTCAGGTCAGATGTCCTTTATTCGCACAAGCTTCTGGTAGGTTCTTAATTTTACGGCAAAATAATGAGAGAGGTGGATAGTGGACATGTTTTCCATGAGTGAGCAAGGCAGATAGTGACGCCACTTTTAGCAAAGTCAACATAAACAAGTAAAATTAGTAAAATAATGAAAAATTTTGACCACGCTTAGTTTAGGTTTATTGTATTAGAAGTCAGATAGGGAAATAACATTTTTTATTCAAATTGTGTACCATCAGCCTCAATACACGCCCTACATTTTCTTAAAAAAGATCTACTTATTACCTCCTAGGCACATTTAATGCGAGAAGGCGGATCCCAGTATCGCTTTAAAGTAAGCCTGTGGACCGGAATTTTAAACGGCAAAATTGTTGGGCCTTTTGAGCTGACTGAGAATTTGAATGGCACGAATTACCTACATTTTTTACGATAAAATTTACTAACTTTGTTAGAGGACGTACCACTAAAGCGGCATACAGACGCTGATGTGAGCTGCGATTCCTCAATCGACTGATGGTATTGCCTGTCCTTTATTCCAATAAACCTAAACTAAACTAGGTCAAAATTTTTCACTATTTTATTAATTTTTTATTTTTTTTGACTATGCTAAAAGTCGCGTCACTATCTGTCTCGCTCACTCATAGCAAATATGTTCATTATCCATCCCTCTCATCATTTTACCGTAAAATTAAGAACCTACCACAAGCTTGTGCCAATAAAGGACATCTGACCTGAGTGCAATGGGTTAGCAAAAATCGGGTTACTTGAGGCTTTTATTTTTTTTTGCTCGTTTTTTTAGTATGAAACTAACAAGTATTGTACCATTTTACAATCCTGGTAAAATGCGCCAACTTTTAGTGGCACTTGCCAAGGCACTTTAGTACATTTTTTTTAAAGGAGGGCCTTTCAAAGTCAGCAAACTTTGAAAATTTTAAATTCATAGTTTAATAAATAGTCTTCATTCTAGAAAACTTGGGGCAATTGTGTCATTATTTTTGACTGTGCTTCTAGAAATGTTACTTAGTGTTACGGTTCCAAAGTTTTAATGAACAAAAATGATAAAAGTTAACCACAATAACCAAAAAATTGTTATAATTTGACCAAATTTCTAGGTTTTCTTTAAATGCCCATAACTTTCAAACTACATGGGATAGATTTTTTTTCTGATTTTTCTCATGATAGTTACAACCAATCCTGTCACCCCGTTGCAGCTTGACGTTGACTTCTGGGACACCCTGTATAACGATAGCAGTACTATAATTCACAATATGTGAGATATACACCATTATTGAAAAAATATAAGTCGTTAGTGTAGATTGCTAGATGAAATATGATATCAAAACTGTACAAGTTTAGGTTGAACGTATTCCTCGAAGGTATATTCGTCGACAGACCAGTTAGGGTTATTTTAAATATTTGATTAGAATATGAAGCTAGGATGACTCCGCAAAAGCAAGTTGGTTCCTGCTTACGTAAATATGTAAATACAAATAAAAATCTCTCATTTGAAAGTATCTTCAAAGTCAAGATTTGGAAAACATCTTGGAAGAACTTGTCGTGATTCAGATTCAGAGATTGAGGAAAACAACCTTGTTAAATTAAAAAATTATGTCTGGTTTGGTGACTTTTTCCTAATGTTATTTGAATATAAAAAATTATAATAAGAGAACGAGTAAGACAGAAGGAATTCTGTCGGTGCGCCATCTAGTACCCGAAGGTGACGGTAACCAAAGAGAGAAACGCCACTAGCAGCAGTAACCTCTCCTTGGTGGAACGACAAGGCTCGTTCGCTTTTTGCCACTAGAGGCGCGGATTTTGACGCTCGCAGCGTAAAGCCGATATACGAGGGTTGCTCTATACCTCCGTCAATCCACCAGCACGCAGACAGCTGCCTCACGCTTATTAGCGATCATCAGTGCGCCACAGGTCGATTGACGGAAGTAGAGAGCATCAATTTTTCCATGTTTAATAAACATGTGAAAGATGTACGAGTAAGACAGAAGGAATTCTGTCGGTGCGCCATCTCATAGAGCAACCCTCGTATATCGGCTTTACGCTGCGAGCGTCAAAATCCGCGCCTCTAGTGGCAAAAAGCGAACGAGCCTTGTCGTTCCACCAAGGAGAGGTTACTGCTGCTAGTGGCGTTTCTCTCTTTGGTTACCGTCACCTTCGGGTACTAGATGGCGCACCGACAGAATTCCTTCTGTCTTACTCGTACATCTTTCACATGTTTATTAAACATGGAAAAATTGATGCTCTCTACTTCCGTCAATCGACCTGTGGCGCACTGATGATCGCTAATAAGCGTGAGGCAGCTGTCTGCGTGCTAGTGGATTGACGGAGGTATAGAGCAACCCTCGTATAATAAGAGTGTTTTTTAACTAGTGCGGAGGCAGCTTAATACAAAACTAATTTTCTCAAAACAACAGATCGGTGGCTCACGAAAGGCTGTTACCGTCGCGTCGGTGGTTACCGTGTAAACAGGTCTCGCAAATATCGAGAACACGTGAACACCATGAATTTTTTGCGCCCTTTTTCTTCGGTGGACGGAGTATAGTAATTTGTATAGGTATCATAATTATGTATATCGGTGGTGCCTTAACGTAAGTTTTCCGTGCAAACATCAAACACTAAGCTATGATCGTAGCTAGCAAGTACCGTAAACGTTATCCTGCGGCAATATTTCGTGTCCGTCATCCTGAAGCCAGGAGGTCACTTGGACGTAGTCGCTCACGAAACTGGGAATGTGGCACTTGAAGATGGCGGTGTTGCCTTTTAGCACGCTTTCGTCCATCACGTTAGCTGTGTATGACTGGGACACCACTGCAACCCACAACAGAAAGAAAACAACTAGTTACTTGTGTCGCCAACTTTTTTAATACATATAAGATGATTTACAACAAAATTTCTCAAAATTGAAACAGCTAGGTTTTGGATTGAAGTATCGAATGGTACTAAATACAGTACGAAATTGATAACGACACGACACCTGGTCCATACATAACTTCCAATAGTAACTAATGGGACCGCATTTTGCGCCATTTGGTGGATTGGGGGAGGGGTTACAACCGATTTTACAAAACAGGTTCCATCTTAATTCCGACACCGATAAGTGAGGGGAGTATTATAGTCGCGAACATTTTCGACTTTGATATAATACGATTTTTAGGCATTGTATGTATACCTTCAGGGGTGGCCTTTGTTTGTAGTAACGTGTACGAATAAAATAATAATATAGTAATAATAATTGGGGTTCAGTCTAAAAATCTAAAATCGTTGTCTGGCTTCCTGTTAGGACATAAACTAGTGCCATGTATAGTTTGACAGCGCTAATTACAAATCTGGCCTTTGTTTTGAGTTTCAGCTTCAGGTAACAAATATCAAAAATTTTCAGACCCCCAGATCTTCAGGCTCAGCCTAAAAATCTAAAATCGTTACCTGGCTTCCTATCAGAATCAAAATTCGTATCATGTATGGTTTGAGAGCGATTATTACAAATCCTGAAGCTGTTTTGAGTTTCAGCCTCAGTTAAAGAACATCAAAAATTTTCAGAACCTCAGATCTTCTAGTTCGGCCTAAAAATCTAAAATCTTTCTCTGGCTTCCTATCAAAATGAAAACTCGTGTGATGTATAATTTGAGTGCCCTTGCTATAAATCCAGGCGTTGTTTTGAGTTTCAGCTTCACAGTAACAAGTACCAAAAATTTTCAGACCCCCAGATCTCCAAGTTCAGCCTAAAAATCTAAAATCGTTATCTGGCTTTCTATCAAGATGAAAACTCGTGTGATGTATAAATTGAAGGCCCTTACTATTAATCTGGCCGTTTTTTTGAGTTTCAGCTTCAGGTAACAAATATCAAGAATTTTCAGACCCCCAGATCTCCAAGTTCAGCCTAAAAATCTAAAATCGTTATCTGGCTTCCTATCAAGATGAAAACTCGTGTGATTTATAACTTGAGGGCCCTTACTATAAATCCGGCCGTTGTTTTGAGTTTCAGCTTCAGGTAACAAGTATCAAAAATTTTCAGACCCCCAGATCTCCAAGTTCAGCTTAAAAATCTAAAATCGTTATCTAGCTTCCTATCAAGATGAAGACTCGTGTGATGTATAACTTGAAGGCCGTTACTATGAATGCGGCCGTTGTTTTGAGTTTCAGCTTCAGGTAACAAATATCAAGAATTTTCAGACCCCCAGATCTCCAAGTTCAGCCTAAAAATCTAAAATCGTTATCTGGCTTCCTATCAAGATGAAAACTCGTGTGATTTATAACTTGAGGGCCCTTACTATAAATCCGGCCGTTGTTTTGAGTTTCAGCTTCAGGTAACAAATATCAAAAATTTTCAGACCCCCAGATCTCCAAGTTCAGCCTAAAAATCTAAAACCGTTATCTGGCTTCCTATCAAGATGAAAACTCGTGTGATGTATAACTTGAAGGCCCTTACTATAAATCCGGCCGTTGTTTTGAGTTTCAGCTTCAGGTAACAAATATCAAAAATTTTCAGACCCCCAGATCTCCAAGTTCAGCCTAAAGATCTAAAACCGTTATCTGGCTTCCTATCAAGATGAAAACTCGTGTGATGTATAACTTGAAGGCCCTTACTATAAATCCGGCCGTTGTTTTGAGTTTCAGCTTCAGGTAACAAATATCAAAAATTTTCAGACCCCCAGATCTCCAAGTTTAGCCTAAAAATCTAAAATCGTTATCTGGCTTCCTATCAAGATGAAAACTCGTGTGATGTATAACTTAAAGGCCGTTACTATGAATCCGGCCGTTGTTTTGAGTTTCAGCTTCAGGTAACAAATATCAAGAATTTTCAGACCCCCAGATCTCAAAGTTCAGCCTAAAAATCTAAAATGGTTATCTGGCTTCCTATCAAGATGAAAACTCGTGTGATGTATAACTTGAAGGCCCTTACTATAAATCCGGCCGTTGTTTTGAGTTTCAGCTTCAGGTAACAAGTATCAAAAATTTTCAGACCACCAGATATCCAAGTTCAGCCTAAAAACCTAAAATCGTTATCTGGCTTCCTATCAGAATCAAAATTCGTATCATGTATGGTTTGAGAGCGCTTATTACAAATCCGGAAGTTGTTTTGAGTTTCAGCCTCAGTTAACGAACATCAAAAATTTTCAGAACCTCAGATCCTCTAGTTCGGCCTAAAAATCTAAAATCGTTATCTGACTTCCTATCAAAATAAAAACTCGTGTGATGTATAACTTGAGAGCCCTTACTATAAATCCGGCCGTTTTTTTTGAGTTTCAGCTTCAGGTAACAAGTATCAAAATTTTCAGATCTCCAAGTTCAGCGTAAAAATCTAAAATCGTTATCTGGCTTCCTATCAAGATGAAAACTCGTGTCATGTATAACTTGAGGGCCCTTACTATAAATCCGGCCGTTGTTTTGAGTTTCAGCTTCAGGTAACAAATATCAAAAAATTTCAGACCCCCAGATCTCGAAGTTCAGCCTAAAAATCTAAAATCGTTATCTGGCTTCCTATCAAGATGAAAACTCGTGTGATGTATAACTTGAAGGCCCTTACTATAAATCCGGCCGTTGTTTTGAGTTTCAGCTTCAGGTAACAAGTATCAAAAATTTTCAGACCCCCAGATATCCAAGTTCAGCCTAAAAATCTAAAATCGTTATCTGGCTTCCTGTCAGAATCAAAATTCGTATCATGTATGGTTTGAGAGCGCTTATTACAAATCCGGAAGTTGTTTTGAGTTTCAGCCTCAGTTAACGAACATCAAAAATTTTCAGAACCTCAGATCCTCTAGTTCGGCCTAAAAATCTAAAATCGTTATCTGGCTTCCTATCAAAATAAAAACTCGTGTGATGTATAACTTGAGAGCCCTTACTATAAATCCGGCCGTTTTTTTTGAGTTTCAGCTTCAGGTAACAAGTATCAAAATTTTCAGATCTCCAGGTTCAGCGTAAAAATCTAAAATCGTTATCTGGCTTCCTATCAAGATGAAAGCTCGCGTGATGTATAAGTTAAAGGCCCTTACTATAAATCCGGCCGTTGTTTTGAGTTTCAGCTTCAGGTAACAAGTATCAAAAATATTCAGACCCCCAGAGATCTCCAAGTTCAGCCTAAAAATCTAAAATCGTTATCTGGCTTCCTATCAAGATGAAAACTCGTGTGATGTATAACTTGAGGGCCCTTACTATAAATCCGGCCGTTGTTTTGAGTGTCAGCTTCAGGTAACAAATATCAAAAATTTTCAGACTCCCAGATCTCAGCCTAAAAATCTAAAATCGGTATCTGGCTTCCTATTCAGATGAAAACTCGTGTGATGTATAACTTGAGGGCCCTTACTATAAATCCGGCCGTTGTTTTGAGTGTCAGCTTCAGGTAACAAATATCAAAAATTTTCAGACTCCCAGATCTCAGCCTAAAAATCTAAAATCGGTATCTGGCTTCCTATTCAGATGAAAACTCGTGTGATGTATAACTTGAGGGCCCTTACTATAAATCCGGCCGTTGTTTTGAGTGTCAGCTTCAGGTAACAAATATCAAAAATTTTCAGACTCCCAGATCTCAGCCTAAAAATCTAAAATCGGTATCTGGCTTCCTATTCAGATGAAAACTCGTGTGATGTATAACTTGAGGGCCCTTACTATAAATCCGGCCGTTGTTTTGAGTTTCAGCTTCAGGTAAATAATATCAACAGTTTTCAGGCCCCTCAGATCTTTAGGTTCAGCATAAAAATCTAAAATCGTTACCTGGCTTCCTATCAGAATCAAAACTTGTATCATGTATGGTTTGAGAGCGCTCATTACAAATCTGGAAATTGTTTTGAGTTTCAGCCTCCGTTAACAAACATCAAAAATTTTCAGAACCTCAGATCTCCAAGTTCAGCCTAAAAATTTAAAATCGTTATCTGGCTTCCTATCAAGATGAAAACTCGTGTGATGTATAACTTGAGGGCCCTTATATAAATCCGGCCGTTGTTTTCAGTTTCAGCTTCAGGTAACAAACATAAAAGATTTTCAGACCCCCAGTTCTCCAAGTTCAGCCTAAAAATCTAAAATCGTTATCTGGCTTCCTATCAAGATGAAAACTCGTGTGATGTATAACTTGAAGGCCCTTACTATAAATCCGGCCGTTGTTTTGAGTTTCAGCTTCAGGTAACAAACATAAAAGATTTTCAGACCCCCAGTTCTCCAAGTTCAGCCTAAAAATCTAAAATCGTTATCTGGCTTCCTATCAAGATGAAAACTCGTGTGATGTATAACTTGAGGACCCTTATATAAATCCGGCCGTTGTTTTCAGTTTCAGCTTCAGGTAACAAACATAAAAGATTTTCAGACCCCCAGTTCTCCAAGTTCAGCCTAAAAATCTAAAATCGTTATCTGGCTTCCTATCAAGATGAAAACTCGTGTGATGTATAACTTGAGGGCCCTTACTATAAATCCGGCCGTTGTTTTGAGTTTCAGCTTCAGGTAACAAGTATCAAAAATTTTCAGACCCCCCAGATCTTCAGGTTCAGCCTAAGTAGCTAAAATCGTGATCTGGCTTCCTATCAAGATGGAATCTCATGTCATATGTCATGTATAACTTGAGCGTGCTTATTACAAACCCAACCATTGTCTTGAGTTTGAGCCGCAGGTAACGAACATGAAAAATTTTTAGACCCTCAGATCTCCAAGTTCAGCTTAGAAATCTAAAATCGTTGCCTGGCCTCCTATCAAGATGATTAGATGAAAACTCGTGTCATGTATAACTTAGTAACGAACATCAAAAATTTTCAGATCCTCAGATTTTCAAGTTCACTGTAAAAATCTAAAACCGTTATCTGACTTCCTATCAAAATGGGAACTCGTATCAGCTAGAGTTTGAGAGCGCTAATTACAAAACCTGCTGTTGTTTTGAGTTGCAGTCTCGGATAACCAACATCAAAAATGCCCAGACGTTATCTTAAAATCGTTATCTGGCTTCCTATCAAAATGAAAACTTGTGTCATATTTCAGGGTGATAATTACAAATCCGGCCATTGTTCTGTTCCTTTTCTTGTATACTCAGTCTTTTTGAGTTTGTTTTGTAATTAGTTTGCCAGCAGGTCTGCAGTCCTCAGTGATGGATCTAACTATCCAAGTGAAACATGCTTCTATATAAATCAACCTCCTTCTAATTAGCTATCTGTACACCGAACATAATGACTATCTTTGAGGCATTAATCGTGTCTACCCACACCTGCGCAATTTAATAGGGTGCCACAGAATGCATCGGCGCTCGCATAAAATCCAGTTTGCAAATCCCTGTTTGCTCATTGACTGACAAACTGCGGCGATGGTGTTTGATTTGACGGCATCGGTATCGCAGTAATTAAAGCCCAAATTGGACCGTTGTTAACGAGGTGTACCATTGCGGATTAGCTAGCTAGCTAGCGGAATACCGATGTTCCGTTCAAATTACGACTTCATAAAAACATAAATGGTAACGATTTACTTTAGGGTACAGCCGCTAAGTGGCCCCCCTATATGTCAATCGAAAGGGCTCGAGGTGGGGAGCAATAATGTTCCTGGGCACAATACCCGGAAACGAAAGACAAAACAGTTATGCAGGAAACAATTTGGAAATTTTTTGAAAATTTTTTTTCTCATTAAAAGTCATTGGAATCAAAAGAAACATGTTTATTTTATTTATTAAGTAAGAAGAATGCAACATAACCTAACATAACCTAACCTAACCTAACCTAACCTAACCTACATGGAAGATTTCGTTCACTTTTAACGAGAAAGAAAAATTCCCATAGATTTAACATGGGAAATTGTTTCCTCCATAACTTTTTTGTCTTTCGTTTTCGGGTGTTGTGCCCATGGACATTATTGCTCCCCACCTCGAGCCCTTTCGATTGACATAAGGGCGCCACCTAGCGGCTGTACCCTAAAATTTTCGAAAAATTCCCATAGACCACATGGGAAATTGTTTTCTCCATAACTTTTATGTCTTTCGTTTCCGGGTGTTGTGGCCGGGGACATTATTGCTCCCCACTTCGAGCCCTTTCGATTGACATATAGGGGCGCCACCTAGCGGCTGTACCCTAAAGTAAATCGTAGCCACATAAATTCCTCCAGTACTCTCTGAAATCTAATTATCTTCTAACCAATCAATTCGCAGTCATTTTGACCATTTGACGGTCTTCACTATGAAGTGGCCCACATTTAAGCTGCTGAAGTCGACTTTATTATAAGACTTCATAAGGATAAACCTATGCATGTAATCTTCTACAAACATTTAGAAGAGCATGTTGACTTTCTCTTTCCTGAGGTCTAGCACAGTGGGTTGGAGTTACCAATCGCCAGAGTCGCTTCTAAGCCGTATCCATCAGTACAAAGCTGCTCTACGAGTGCTCTACTATCATTTAAGGCACTCACACGATATAGATGAGACACCGGTGTTGTCATAATACGCTCCAGGGGATGTATAGAGTCCGTTGTGGAAAACGAGAGATGCCAAATTTACTGAAACTACCCGTTCCCCACGCTCGAGCTTGTACAGGCAAACAGACCCGACATAGTCCTGGACCGCCATCAGAAGACGATGGTCGCTATAGTGTTTTCAGCACCTGCCGAGGTGAACATCGTCTCTAAGGAGGAGGAAAAGCGGACCATATCAGGAGTTGCTCGGATAACTTCGCAGGCTCTGGCCAGACTACACTGCATGTAAGTCTGCTGGTTATGGTCATTGGATTCCTAGGGGGAGTGAGGAATTCGCTGCTCTCTGCACTGCGGGTAACGGCGGTATGCCGTTCGGCGGCGCATATCTCAGACACCAGAGTGCCTTGGGTGACTTTGTCTACTTACGCGCACGATTCACGGACCCAGTGATTGCTTACCACCACACGGAATGAGGAGTAGACACTGGGTAATGGAACAGCAGCTCGGTGTGTACTGTACTTTGGGTAAATAATAAACCATGTCACAAATGGTAGAAGGCACGTTTGTGACAGTTACTGCGATTATGATATTCAGAATCTGGAAATAGTCCCCACCGGCAAGAGGCATGGTCGTACATATTGGCCCCATATGCACCGTGTTTACAAATTTAAGTTGAAGACGTCAGTAGTCCTATGCTATGATAGCTGATCGACATAGCTACATGCCAAATGACCTAAATATAATTTTTGTACGCGAGTAAAACGTTAAAGAACATGTATTTTAGGTATAGAAAGGCCTGAAAGCCTAGAAATCGAGACAAGACAACGGATAGTCTGAACTTTGGACTTTTTTGTCAAATCATCAAATTGGAATGTTACCCATTCAAATAGGTACCTTCTTATTAATAGGTTATACCTACTAAATAAACTGAGAAAATCGCTGATGATCAAATAATGGAAGTTGTCAAATATTATAGCTTAACAAGCGTAGTACAAAGAAGATGTTTGTTGGAAATTTTTTCTTTTTTTTTCGAACTCAAATTCATTTATTTTCCGAAATTTACATAGTACAGGGCGTTTAATTAAAAATAAGGTAAACAAATAAGAAAACCCACTGAAATCTCTATCAAGATTTGTACGTGGGAAATTTCCTTTTTCAATTTCCTCGTCATCACATCATATCAAAATGAATAAATATAGGTTGAAAAATATATAAACGAAAATGAACATATCATTGACCAAAACTTTACAATAGAAATTAACACAAAATCTCATAAAGAATACTCAGTCGTGATACTCAGTCGAGAGTGACAGCGGAGGCAGACTTCGTTAGGCTTCAAAGTCAACATATCGATGAATAGAGGGTCGCAACATACGGATTATCCAGGATTTTAATTCTCTTTTCTAGCGTTTTATAAAAAATACTTTTGATTTCGTCCGGTAGATATGAATTGATTCGAGGAGTTATAAACCGAAGGGATCTTTGCCCAACTCTCTTCTTTGCCAACAAATATCTTTTAATTTTTTTCTAATTTATGTCCTGTACCATATTCGTGTTTAATTGGTACTAACGTTTCTTTATTTTTGTGTTGATGTATCAAAATTTTATAAGCAAATTGTTGTCGAAGATCCATTGTCCGTGTTTCTTTATATGTAAAGTCTGAGACAATACTCACTTATTATTATTAGCCAAATATGGACAACTACAAGGTGATGTGAATATCAAACATAGTAACTTGAAGCAACTTCAATGAAACCTAATCAGAAAGAGGTAGTAAAAATATGCGGTCAAAAATGGAATACTGGATGAAAAATTGATCCCCTATTGTTGCTAGATACCATGCCACCGTAAATTACATTTTTTCAACGATTGTCATACCTCCTCAGGCTGAGGTAAAAGAAAGGGGTAAAAGTATTTCCAATACTTCGGCATCACATTGCACATATTTGAGCGATCCGTTATCGTATTGCTACTATATCGTATCGTATACCTCGTTATTCCTGTAAGGTGGTTAGGGACAGACAAGAATAAATAAATAATGAAATGTCCCACTGGACGAATCCGACCTACATGAACACCTTGCGTGCTCTTCATAAACTGCCATTTCTATATTTGGCCCTGGTTCATACCTGTTGATTTAGCTGTTGACGATAAGCAGCTGTTATATAGATTAGTTTTCAAGGAGAGCATACAAGGGCATTACTTGGATTTGATTGGGAAGACTAACAATTGAACATCATTTTTTCTTCAATACTAGAGTAATATTTTATTAAATATAATGCAATATACCTATCAGTCAAAGAATTATGTAATTTTCCGAGTGAATGGCTTAGGGCATAGAGAGGGGTCGGTATGTTATAAAGCATACTCTGTAATTATATATACCCAACTAACGAATCCTTAGGTAAATAAAATATAATTGAATCTTCATTTAAAGACTTTCCTTCGGTAATTGATATTTTATACTCAGACCGAATTTTTAGCATTTCACCCCACCATACTTAAAAGGTCTGATACGTCTTTCTTCAGGGTTAAGAAGTTAAGAAACTCAACTGTATAGGAAATTAGTAGTATGTAAAGCGTCCCATACACGAAAGTCGATGTCTCAATATACATATTAACTAACGTGCACCCATCAACATACAACCGAAAATTACAGTCAATGAGATTTTCTCACTCACTGACATGATGCAAAACGCGCATAGATGAATACCTATCATATTAGACACATGCAGGTTAGCGACTGTTAAGCCGGCTACTCACTATTCGGTACTGCGCCAATTCGTCGCAGTAATTCACGAAGTATTGCTTAGTGAATATTTGGTCGAAACATTAAAAGAAAAATGAACGATGCGACGAAGTTGACGCTGCGGTCTCAGATCTCGTTCGTTGAAGAAAACAGTCGTCCTGTGCGTTTAGTGATCACACAAGCCTGAGCTGTAGCGAGAAGAAGTAGGTCTTCTTCTTCAGAATTCATTTTTACTACTATAAAAGCTTTTTTGGTCGCACTTCGCACAATGAACGAATTTTCATGCATCATCGAAGCGAAGTGAAACAACGCATAATGAGTAGGATATAATGCGTTGGATGATCGAAGCGCCAATTAACGAAATGAGCGACGAATCGCATTAACGAAACGAATCAAGGAATGGTGAGTAGCGGGCTTTACGGAAACTACTCCGATACAACAGAAAACGTTTTATTAACCCTTAAAATATCGCCATCTAAATGAAACTCTTTAAAAAAGCTTCTGGCTACCGCAATCTTTCATTGTTCACACTCAATCGCAACGGCCTAGCAGCGAACGTCGACAGGCAATTGTCTTCGATGGAGCTCGCGCCAATTGGACGATTATCTAATCTAGACGGCCATGGCTCAAGCCAATTGTTAGCTTTCAGTTATACTCTTTGAAAGCAACAGCTTATACCCACTCAGACTCACTTCTGAATTCATTGCAATACGTTTAATTATCTTACATGATATTAAGAAGCAACTTCATAGCCTAAATATCATAGAAATGTTGCTGTCGGTCTGTCTGTCGGTCTGTCTGTCTGTCTGTTGGCATTTTTCTAGCCTCGTAATCTCAGTAACCGCTTGTGATGAAATTTGGTGACGATGACGAAAATCAGCTTCGTTAGCCTAAATATCATAGAAATGTTGCTGTCGGTCTGTTGGTCTGTCTGTCGGTCTGTCTGTCTGTCTGTTGGCATTTTTCTAGCCTCGTAATCTCTCAGTAACCGCTGCATGGCTTTTGATGAAATTTGGGTGGCAATGACGAAAATCAGCTTCGTTTTTAGGCGTCTAAGCGGTTCCCTGATCATTTTCTACTTTTCGTGGGTGGTGGTGTAATTGGGGTGCTTGGGGAGTGGGGAGTTGTAAAACTGAAATTTTTTTTGTATTCATAATAGACTGTCCATTGACCTGTGAAAGGAAGATCTAACGGCATAATGCACTTTTTTAGGTAGATCCGAGCATTCCTTGCCTATTACAGAACTTTAGATCATTCTGTATTGAGTAACTTGGAAACACAGAGCAATAATAAAAAACTAAAAACATAAAAAGCAACTCAAACTTCGTTTTTAGGCATTTTGGGGGTTCCTGATCATTTTTCACTTCTTTGGGTGCGGGTGAAATTAGGATGGTTGGGAGGTGGGGGGTTGTAGGACTGAAAATTTGTTATATCAACAATAGACTGTCCATTGAACTATGAAAGACAGCATAACGCACTTTTCTTTTTGCAGGCGGGGGCGATGATTTGATTACAAGGGGATTTCAGACGGCTTCAAGCTATTGAAAATAATAAATTGGTATCAACGTAAAGTGTGTTCGAGAAATGATCCGTAAGTTCATCTTCTGGTGCGTTATTTTCGCAGTTCTGAATTATGCGAGTGCTGAGTATTAATGAATTGACAAATTACAAAAACTAAATCAGAGAACTGTCCTGGAAAGTACAAAATTTGAAATTGAGCATACATATTTTGATTCTTCCTTTTACTGTTTTTGATAATCGCCATAAATCTTCCACCATCGTCATAGCGATGGTTAGAATAATAAAAATTCTACCACTCGCAAGCTATTCTCAACATTAGCACATTTCTGACAATTAGTCTAAAGGACCTTAAAGTACGGTTTTGTGAGCCGCACTATAATTGCCATAAATATATGTTTATAACTAGTAGAAACTGGCACACATATTATTCAGTAGCTAACCTTGGTACACCCTACTTTAATAATAAAGGGACATATCACGGTTATTAGTCCTGAATGCATCATATAGAGCAGATGAATCGATGTACTTGATCGATAAGCAAATAGCCAGCATGATGTGACATACTTTATAGCATGTCGCATGCTTATTACGTATGCGTTTATAAATATAGAACAGGCCTCTGCCACCATTAACTAGGTCAAAGGCAGAGTTTTCTGCTCTTGCTATGGGCCACTGAAGCCTACCTCTTGTTTTTACCAAAGGATACTGAGATTACGCAGGTAGAAGAATGACCAGACATACAAACATACATACAGACCGACGTACAAATCAACGGGAATAAGTGATATAGATGTTCGCGATGTAGTCATCATATAACGTCTAAAAAGTATTTTTCTCAAAGTTGAAATACGTCATAGAAAATAAAAAAAAAATGGAACATTCAAGAGTTTTATTAGTTCATCAGTTTCTGATAGCTTTTCAGTTAAAGTAGTCTTCAGCTGTTTTTGTTCTCTACATAGCTATAGTTGACAATCAAAGCATGTATTCGAAAAATCGTTAAGAGCTTATTTTCTACAGTTTTCTTGTGCCCATACATCCATTTGCGTAAGGCACAGAAAATAACTTAAAATTCATGGTCAATATTCATACCGTCTCTGGTATATGAAAATGGTACAGGAAATAACATCAAATTATCATAAAATTTTAACCCGAATATACTTATAGGCGCGACTCTAATATGGAAAGTATTCATGATGGTTGAATTTAAATGTATTGAAACGCATTGTCATGAGCTTTTGCCTTTGTTTAACTGAAAAGGTCCTAAAATGTACCTTAAAATGTGATGTCACCTAACCAAAGAGAGCTACTGGAATTGTTTAAAATGTCTTTAACTAAACACATTTTTCATTATTCGCGCACTTAAGCACTCTTTCAGGAAGATGTAAAATTTTCAGACCCTCAGATTTTCAAGTTCACCCTAAATACGTAAAATCGTTATTTGACTTCCTGGTCAGGACGAAAACTCGTTGTGTATAGTTTGAGGGTGTCACTTTCAAATCCGGCCCTTGTTTTTAGTTTCAGCCTCAGGTAAAGAAGATCGAAAATTTTCAGACCTTCCGATATTCAAGTTCGCCCTAAATATCTAAAATCGTTATCTTACCTCCTATCAGAACGAAAACTCGTAAGATGTATAACTATACCTTGAAACTCAAGGTGCCAATTTCAAATCTAGCCGTTGTTTTGACTCTCAGTCTCAGGTAAAGATCATAAACTCTCAGAACCTCAGATCTTCAGGTTCACCCTAAATATCTGAAATCGTTATCTGACTTCCTATAAAGATGATACTCGTATAATGTATAGTTTCAGAGCACCAATTTCAAATCTGGCCATTATTTTGAGTTTCAGCCTCAGGTAAAGGAGATCAAAAATTTTCAGACCCTTAGAACTTCAAGTTCGCAATAGATATCTAAAATCGTTATCTAACTTCTATCAGGCAAAAGCTCGTATGATGTATAGTTTCACGGTGCCAATTTCAAATCTGGCCGTTGTTTTGACCCTCAGACTCAGGTAAAGAAGGTCTTAAAAATTTTCAGAACCTCAAATCTTCAAGTTCATCAGTTTATCCTAAATATCTAAAATCGTTATCTGACTTCCTATCAGAACAAAAACTCGTATGCTGTATAGTTTGATGGTGTCAATTTCAAATCAGGCCGTTATGTTGAGTTACAGAAAGTAACGAAATGCATCAGTTTTCAAAGCCATGGATAAGTAGCATAAATATCTCGTATTATCGGAAGTTTTGAAACTTTTTAGCAAACTTCAACGGACATACATTATACAGGGTGAGTTTTTAGTTCCGGCTCGGTCGATAACTCCACTACTGTAGATGATAGTGAAAAAAGTTGTATATAAAAGTTGTAGCCACGGATATGCTCCTTGCCTGCTCAGAAAATATTTTGATTTATACACGGTGATCCGTAACTACGTGGTGATGCAAACATGCATTTTTTTAAATGAGACACCCTATATATTATTCCATATATAAATTCTACTAATGATTTCCGTTCTTCCGATATAGGGTATTGTTACATTATACAGGGTATTTCGAAAGTTATGACCATTTTTGTATCCAAATCGCTGTCAAATGAACGTACTGTATATAAAAAAGTGATGAATCAAAAATCATTTTTTTACACGGATGGATAAAAAATATCATCCAGTCTTGAAATCGACTATAAAAAAATCCCGCGACGCATATTCGTATACAGGGTGATGCAGAATGCAAAATCTAGATTTTCTCTATTTTTTTAAATGTAACCCCCAATATTTTATTATACCAAAGGATTGTCTTTATTATGCTCTTTCATCTTTGTATAGCACTTGTTATGGCTGCATTCATTAGTTTCTGAGATATTTCGATTTTTCTACAAATTTTAAATATACCTTCTGTTTGGTTACTAAAATTTATTTATTTTGAGAAAATACTACCAAATTTTATTTTTGCTCAACAAACAACTCAAATACAAGGCCATAATAGTACTTGATCAAGTCAAAACACGGAATTAAGGAGATATTATAGGTCAAGTGTGATGAGGAAACAATTTTATAGGCGTCACGCGTAATCATCAAGCAGATCTATCAGGTAGGCTATGAAATATTAAACGACACAGTCCAAATAAAACGATTCTCCAAACTTTCAAACGCATTAGTTTTAGAGTGCCTCCGTTCTAGATATTGCTGTTCATAGTTGATATATTCTAGAGGCAAGTAGGCAATTTCTCAAAGATTCTCCTAAATACCCCCAATGGAAAAATTAATGTTTAAAGCTGGTTTTTCACACAGTACAGAATTATTGAGCAGTTTATGAGAACTGTCAATTTTTCAAAGCCTACCTGATAAATCTGCTTGATAATTATGCATCACGCCTACAAAATTGTTTCTTCAGCATACTTGACTTTATTATCTCGTTAATTTAGGATTTTGACTTCATCAAATAGTATCATGACCTTATAATTAAGTTGTTCGTAAAATAAAAAACAAATTCGATAGTACTTTGTCAAAATAGATAAATTTCAGTATACAAATAGAAGCTATATTTTAAATTTACCGAAAAATCGAAATATCTCGGAAAATGATGGATGTAGATACAACAAGTGCTATACAAAGATGAAAGAGCATATTAAGAGCAATTCTTTGGGATAATAAAATATTGGGGGTTACATTTAAAAAAAAAAGAGAAAATCTGGATTTTGCATTCTACATCACCCTGCATACAAATATGCGTCACGGGCTTTTTTTATAGCCGATTTTAAGACTAGATAATATTTTTTATCCATCCGTGTAAAAAAAATGATTTTTGATTCACCACTTTTTGATATACAGTACGTTCATTTGACAGCGATTTGCATACAAAAATGGTCATAACTTTTGAAATACCCTGTATAATGTAACAATACCCTATATCGGAAGAACGGAAATCATTAGTAGAATTTAAATACGGAATAATATATAGGGTGTCTCATTTAAAAAAATGCATGTTTGCATCACCACGTAGTTACGGATCACCCTGTATGAATCAAAATATTTTCTGAGCAAGGAGCATATCCGTGGCTACAACTTTTATATACAACTTTTTTCGCCATCTTCTACAGTAGTGGAGTTATCGACCGAGCCGGAACTAAAAACTCACCCTGTATATTCCTACATTCCAAGCATCCATCCGGCGCATTGCAAGTCACTAACCCTGATCTGAATTCCTGAAAGCTGGCGAGAATTATCCTCTTTTTCAGACTCATTCGTTCCGCACCAGCTTCGGCAGACATTCATGAAAGCGTAGTTTCCGGTATTTCGCCAGCTTTTCACGAGACTCTCATTCAGAGAGGCTGCTATTAGACGAAAATGCCGTCATGTATGCACCGGCACTAATGCCGGGTTATGAATTCAACTGCGTTTTGCTTGAATATGCACATCAGAGCAAGCTGTGAGGGAGAAACCTTTAGATAACTTTAAAAAAATTAAATATTGGAGTGGTCTTTATTGCATATGGTGTTTAGTCTTGTGCATCTTCAAGAGATCGATATTGGTATCTACTGGGCTTTGTTCAGAACTCAGGGTTGGAGCGTGAGTGAAAAAGAATACACGCTGTTGGTTAGAGGTAATAAGTATATTACCTTTCGAAAGTAGTTTGGTAATAGGCAATAGGCTTTCTGGTGACTAAAACCACCAGTGCATAGGTCTACAAACTAGTAATGAGAACCATCGAATAAAAACTATCGAATCATTCCATAGTTACTATTCATTCGAATTATTCGATGGTTCTGGAGTATTCATTCGTTAGATAACCGAATGAATGATCATTCGGTTCCTTTTACAATTGGCGTTGAAGTCTGCGCGGTAGAAGTAAATGAATGAATGCAAAGCTAAGCATCAGCTATCAAACGAAAGGTGTGCGCTGGGTTGCATACCCATCATGATGAATTCACATTACTAAATACAATTCATGTTTCTACTAAGGTACCAGAAAGTTTTGGGAGATAAATAATAGTACTTTTTTGTGCTGTCGAATAATGCATGCTAGGACTATGTAATCACAGTTGAGACTTTACTTTTATTGGTGGTTTTCAAAAATATAAATTTTCAAAATCCCTAATTATCTCTCATCTTCCATAAATACACCCCTGCTATATGATACTTTTCGATAATGTTCAATAAAGCAGTGACGTGACGTCTGGCAAACTGGCATTCATCCATTAATTTATTCGCTCTCACAGCGGACAGCGCAGGTTGGTTGGTTCAGCTGGGAGTCTAGCGAATGATTTTATTCGAATGAATTCATTCGATATTTGCAATCATTCATTCAGTAGTTATTCGTTCCCATCACTACTACAAACGGTCCCTTATGCACCTTTCCTTACCCTAGGTCTCAAGTCCAGCCCTCATTGCAAAGGTGAGGATGGTATTAGGTCCTTCCCAGGCACATATATAATTGCCGTCTAAAAAATCTAATCCGCACCCCTTCCTACGAGAGCAAATTTAAAAGGTAGCAGCCCTAATCTGGACCCCTCCCAGGGGTCCTGAACCCCCCCCCCCGAAACGTTATAAAAATCTCATCCACAAATATGAATGCTATTGAAAAGGTGGCAAACCCTAATATGGACCCCCCCAAAACCAAATCCTGGATACCTGCCTGGTCCTGCCCATGCTATATCCTCAGGTTTAAGGAGTTTTGAATCTGATATAGTCTGCCTGTGACACCCAAGGGTGTTATGGCCAGATAGCAGGCCCACAAGTAACCTTAGCTGACTTCTGTCCAGCGATAAACACAACCTCCCTCCTTAGTCAGAGGCCAGAGTTCTCTAGCTTGGCGAAGATGTCCAGAGATTCCTCTCCATATCATAAGATCTTGATTTTGCAACCACACTTCTATTTTCCTTCCAATGGTACCTGCTGCCAGCTCCACAGCTGACTCAGGACCTAGGAAAAGACTTCTCGATCCTCGTCTTGCGAGCGCGTCCGCCGTTTCATTACCGCAGACTCCAGCATGACTCGGCACCCACATAAGTGACACCTGATGTCATCCAAGACGTACCTACATTGCAGAATGAGACCTCCTAGGCCCCTGAATTTCGTAAATACGAGAGGCACAAGTTAAAATCGCATATATTTCTGTATCCCCAAGAGAGAGGGAGAGCTGTATAACTTAAGGGGAGCGGATAGATTTTTTTCACTATACCCTTCTGATATTATAGAATAAAGAATCAGCTTTAGTACATCTTATTTCTTCTTTCTTTTGTTTTTAGCAGTATCAACTGCGGCGGTCATTGCAAAATCTTCATTTTAATCTTAGTAGCAATATTGTATCAGCAAAAAATAGGTGATCTATAGTTTGTCAAAAATTGAAATTTCACAAACATTATAGTTCCTAATAAATTTATAACATCGAAAATTGACACAATTTTATGCCACTTCTTGTAACCACTAGTTTTGAATGTGCACAATATTGTCAAAATAGATCATTAAATAGTATATTGAATTTCTAATATTACGACTTACATGCCTGGCTATCACACTTAAAAACAAAATCTAGGCGTTTTTAATATTCATCGTTTTCTGATAATTTATCCGCCGCCAATAGCATGATTTTTAAATTTTATACAATATAGTAGTCGGATAATATGATGTCAATGTATCATGACAATAAAGCCGACACTTTCCAAATTACTTATCAAGGGTCATATATGTAACAGATATGCCTTCAAAGGCAATATTTGGATACGTGTTAGCCATTAGAAAAACGTCCACAGAAAAAAAAACAACAGAAATGGGTGACATAGATTTTTTCGTAATGTCATGAAACGTCAAAACAAACTTATTAAGTAAAAATAAAAAGTGTGTGCAATCACTCCCATACGCATTAAATCCAGAATACGTTAACTTCCGCCTTGATAGCGCTGAGATCTAGACGCCGTGTGGTGTCGTAGTGTATGGCCACCCTTACAGTCTACTATTTTGACAGGAATGATTCCCAAATTTTCGCGCGACTCAGGCGTCAGGCGCGTGCGCTCATGCGCATCATAGTAAGCGTTGCATGGTAGCGTGGCGTTTGTTTGAAATGGACATTTCCGTTGATTTTCGTTAATTTTTTCGGAATAAATCCAAACCAAACCAAAGGTAGTGAGTAAAATAGATCGGTATAATTTACAGTGAGTGTTTGTGCCTGGTGTTGAACCTAATTACAACCGGTTCACTTGTAATGTATGAAAAACTCTTATGGTGAGTCATAACTGAAGACTTCTCGAATCACCAGCAACCGGTAAGTTTTTTGCATGCATCAGTTTCCTATTTGATTAGAATTCCAACCTGTTACGTACTAATTAGGTAACTCTAAAAGACTGGATAGTTTGATAGGTTCTGTAGGGTCGTGTTTGTTATAGTTATCTTAAAGGGCCCCCTTCCTTTCCCCTTCGTTGAATATAACCTCAAAAAGCAATGATGACTCTGCTCTGCAAACATTTCTTCTAGATTAGAACGAGACTAGCGATGTAATTGGGGTGTGATTACAGACTCATTCCATCTAGCAATGTGCTTCGATTTTAGAAATTAATAGCTGTAAATTTCCGGAAAATGAGAATGAATTATCTTGTTTGGAGTGTGGCACTAGCTCAAAGTGTTTCTAGGTTGTTAAAGCAAGCACATGCCCGTGTATGTACGAAAGAAGAAAATAAACATCACAGGAGTTTTGGATCGATCTTATACGATCTGAGGCTTGATTCTAAAAGAGCCACTGTTAAAAAAATGTAAGAAGTTTTGAGATTCCCATTTAGAGTGAATAATTTCTATGAAACGTCATTTTCATTTTTATACATTGATAATGCGATTATGTTATAGCTGCTAGCAGGTAGATGAGATTCATTGCGAAACTTGCCTATCCTAGAGCTCTCAAATCATTATTTAGTTTAGAATGTAAATAAATAATTGTCTTTGCAGATGTTCAAATTGTGGTTATGATAGTTCATAGAACCCTTTCTATACAATAGATTTCATATTTATTTCATATTTGGTTTGTTTTTAAGTATAGTCTTGGATTGTAAGAATCCCGACAACAAATTATAATCAACACCAAGCCATAAAAAATGTATTGTTTTGCCTGTACCCTAAGGTTATATTTCTCAAAGATACTTCTTCATGGAAAGTATTAACTATTATTACACGGACCAGAGCAGAAATAATTGTAGATCCGTTGAAAATGTTACAAAACCTCCAAATCAGTTAGAAAATATATGCCTAATACGAATAAATGTTATCAAGGCATGCTATATTATACATTAAATGTTTATGTCATCGACTTTTAGCGATGAAAATTTTTGAAAAAATAATGCCCCAGATGAAAAATTCATTTTATTTTTTACTGCTAATATATTTCAGAACCCCTCTGGAAAATAAAAAAAATTTAAACTAGCAAAAATAACAAATACTTCATCGAAAACCGCATAAAACTAATATGAATCGTTTGCTCAGTATTGGAGAACATTCGATTCGCCATATCGCCATTTCTTTTTTATGTTACGTAATAGTTATTTATGTACTAAGGGCGTAAAGAGGCTTATGGCCTGAAGCCTTATTCCAAACATCGTTGTTAAAGTCGCATGGATTGAAGTTAACAAGTGATCTGCGCAACTATAACAGCGGAAAAGGAACGGTAGTCTTTTTGATTAAAACCCAAATTGCAGTTGTGTGATTTCAAAAAGATTATAAATGAATTTGAAGAAGCTGCAGAAAAAGCAAGAAGCAATCTTCAAGTACCTATATGTTTAGGTAAGTTGGTGTGATATGATAGATATTTTGGTGTTTGACAGTTCATTTTAACTTAAGGACTATAATGTGACGATTATGACAAAGACATTTGTATACAATCGTTAATTCATGATACCTACGTCCGTGAATAAATTAATAATGCATTAGTCTAGTATCTAAATCATATTTTCAACAATTCTAGACTATCAGTGCCATCGAACTTTTTGTAAGCTTTCTGGTAGTATATCTAAAATTGTTGTAAGATGTCTCTAAGTGATTATCATGTGCATGTGAGTGAGTTTTTAAAAATAGTTCTCAGTTTAGTGCAAGATGTGTTTAAGTCCAGCCAAATATTAGATAAAATGTATTCAATGCAAGATGAGCCTAAGTATCCAGAATGTTAGTTACTATGAATGTCAACTTCAACGCAAAAATTGTCTTGTTCCACTAGCACAGGGGTTCCCAACCTGTGCGCCGCGGCGCCCTGGTGCGCCGTAGAAAGTAAAGAGGGGCGCCGTGAGTCGATCCTTTAAGTCTAAAGCACAAAAATTTGTGGGTGCCTAAAAAGCAACAATACCTATTCTGGCGCTCGCCACACTTTGAAACTACTGGAGAAGTTTCAGGAAGAGACTACAAGTTTGGATAAAAAAGACGAATGAAGGCGGCGGTCAAGATTGCTTTCTACAATTGTATAAATATGCGGGATCCAATGAACTGGTTGTCTCACAAGACCTGGTGGCCCTTTTCACGGAACACTTATGGAAGCTCATTGAATGGTTTTCGAAATACTTTGCAGATGATGATGATGTCGAAAAATTTGCGTGGATCCAAGATCCCTTTTATACGCAAGCTCCGCCAGAATTCTCCAAATCCGATTTGGTGGAGTTTTGGTTATCGATTCAAAATGAATATCCAAACCTAACTTCAAAAGCTTTAAGAATTTTTATTCCGTTCGCAACGTCATACTTATGAAGCTGGATTTTCAGCCGTAGCTGTAATCAAGAACAGATATCGCTCAAGGATCAATGAGGAGCAAGAAGTGAGAGTCGCAGTGTCAAATTTTATTCCCCGTTTTGAAAAACTATGCGGAGATCACCAAGCTCATGCAGTCGTCACATTCATTTGACTGTCGTATTTTATTTTTGTTTTCTTGAGTCTTTCTCTTTGTTTTCTGTTTCAGTTCTGAATTCTTATAAATATAATAAAATAAACTTCATTTCCTATTGAGGAAGTTTTTATTTTTGTGTCTACGATTACTGTAGATACCTATTTGTTTCGACAGTATCTATTTAAGATAACTGTCTAAGGTAGGGCGCCGTGACAAAATGCCAAACTTGAAAGTGCGCCGCGGGTTGAACAAGATTGGGACCCCCGGAATAGGACATTATTTATGCGTAGTTTGTGGTTTACCGGTTGTTTTTCCCTCGATTTTTCCATTCCCTGATGAAATCGTTCTCCTAGTGATTTATTATTACACTCAATTTGTCTAATCGTTTATAGTTGAAAAATTGTGGAGGAATAGTACAAGAAACACAGGTAAGTGGTTTTTTTAATATTGTCGATAATATTGTGTTTGTTTAGTAAAATCCTGTTTTATGCTGAGATAATCTAAAATTTTTATCATATAAAGCAAAACTATCAATTTTACCACAAGTCTCTCTTATAGATATCAGATATTTGACCTACAGATAATAATACATCTGATATGCGTCCTGGCTTGGAGAATGAAGTTCTTGATGAAGACTGATTCTGACACCAATATTTATGAATAACTTTTGTATTTGTAATGTATCTTGTATTCTCATATATTACTGTTACAGGTTTTTATTACGCTTTTGAAATCCAAAGGAAAAAGTGTCTAAGTCCATTATTTGAAAGTACAAAATCTTGGAAGGAAGACCACTAAACTAGCTATTGCTTAAAGTCGCTTACTCTAAAAGTAATAAAACAAAAGATTATAACATATCAAAGATGATTATTTGAAAAGGTAATAAGGTACACTTCAAAAGTGTTTTTCACAAAAACTGAAAAATGTGACTTGGGCACTTTTAACGTTGGACCCTTCATTTGTTATTTATTTGCCGATAATAATAGTTCTTAGACCAACCTATCAATTTGTGAGGTGAATTAAATTACTTTTGAATCCCCCTGTATTTCGTGCATTGTCATCGACTCCAAGGCACTCCTTGCAGCCATATTTCAATTTACGAACCATAAACGTCAGCGTAGCTTCAACGGGCGAGCCTTATAAGAGCTATTAGCCGTTTCTTATAAACCATAATAAATTGATGCATGGTGAGTGAACTGCATTTACGACGCACCTGTCCCAAATTGTGAATGATGACTCGCTGCGCTATCGGCTGACACATTCGGTAGCTGATAACACGTCATTATTACCACAGCATAATAAACAACCAGCATAATATCTCTGAGGATTTCCTATATAAAAATGGTTCCCACAAAATTTGACCTTGGGAGGGTTTTTGGATGATTTTACGGCTGTCAAGTTTGGGTAGAGATGCGAAAATGAAAATATCGATACCGGTACCAACTCGATATTTTTTATCCAAGTAGGCGCGTTTGGTTCGTAGAGAGCATTTTGTGCAACTGATTACACCCCTCAATAATTATATAATTATTTTCGATACCGATACAAAATTATCGATACCAGCTTGGAATGCCTCAAAAAGTATCGATGACAAAAAACTCGATATTAGTGCAGAAGTATCGAAGTACCGTACCATCCCTACAAAAAACCCATCCAAAAGTGGGGTTGCGCGTGTAATTTCCGTTAACTTGAGTTATTGTGCTGGTTGTTTATTATGCTGTGTTATCACTTCGATGTAATGGTATCATCGTAGGTATCATATCATAATTATGTAATGGTATCTCACATAAATTGATTTTATATGCACTATCTGTGGTAGTAGTTTCTTTTAGTTTAGTTTTTATTTGTTATACAGGTTGTTTCATAAGTTGGGACTTTTTTTGATACATCGGATAGTACTCGCCAAAATGAGTGTTTTTCCCAGTAACATATAAACGAAATATTTAGAGAAAACAAGATACTGACCGCTAAAGAAATCCTCAATTCTAAGTCCGTCCCTGCTCTCTGGGCAATGAGATGACCATGTATTGTCATATCACAACAAAGCAGCGCCACGTGTCAGCGGTGCCTGTGAGAAAACAGGCAGTTCATCATACGTCGCGTTGCTGTCATATAGTGTTCGAGGGTGCTTGACGATTGAACTTTAAAAACAACAACAATGGCGCACGCTTATAACAATAATGAACTGGTGGACATGATTTTAATGTACGGTGAGTGTGGTCAAAATACCGCTGCGGCTTTGCGAGTATATGCCGATTGTTTCCCTAACCGTACTCACCCTGCACCTCGTCGATTTGTCTCGCTCGTGCAAAGAGACAGGATGTCTGAATAATGGGAAACATTTTCCAAATTTCGTTTCATATCAGGGCAAAAAAATTGTTAAAAGGAAATATTTAAATGGTGTTTTTGCGGTTTTCTAAGCATCTTCTAAGTGAGCAACCCTTGTATTATACAGTTTATATCCTAACCCAGTTCTAGAAACTAGCAACTCTGGAGGACTGTAGAAACTGAATATTCTAATCTATAGTAAAAGCAAATTGCAAAGCAGATATTCTAGAATTTCGCTTTCATCCGAGGGGTGAACCGGTCGTGAATTGTGGTGTACAAGTTACAGGAATTGGCATGAGTTGTCATGAATTGCCTTGAATTTGCCAAGAATTGTCGTGAATTGTCATGAATTGCCAGAATTACCATGAATTGTGTCGAATTCAATAGGAATTTAGGAATTGTCTAGAATTGTCATGAATTGCGATGAATTTCTCAAATTTTACCATCCACTGCGCATGATCAGTAGATCCCGAATCGTCAACACGTGTCTTCCTACCGAGTGCCGAAACTACAAAGGATCAAAGAAGCCCGACGAGTGGGGTGACTGTTTGCCTTTAGGCATGTTTTATTACCCTGGCGATAAAGCTGGTATGTTCGTTAGTGTAGTCAAAATTGTATAATCAGATGTAGATCAATTTATTTTGTTTTTATTTATTGCAAATTGGTATTTTCGATTATTTTGATCTCCTATCACTTTCTGAATTGTTATAATATATTTTGTATACCGGGTGTCCCAGAATTTCCTTGACACGTGATATTTTCGTAACGAAAAACGGTTCAAGCAAGAACTGAGTGGTACTTTTGAAGATACTATAGGGTCTATCATACCATGCATTCAAAACATTTTTTTTTTGTACGTCAACCCCTAAAATTCACCCCCAACTTTTTTTTTTCAAATAGCACTCCATAGGTTTTCCTACATAAATTGAAATCCCCATTTTATTTAAAATCTTGTGGTACCTTTAATTTTATATGCAAACTTATTTTTTCCGAAAAATCCTAAGCATAAGACAAATGAAATGATAATTTGTTTGACGCCTGATATTTTTGTAACAAAAACGGATAAAAAAGAAAAGTAAGTAGGTTTTTCATGGGTAGTGAATGACCTATCATTCCTTGCTTATGAATCATTTTTTTTTTCTTACTTAAACCCCGGAATCCAACCCTAGCTTGTTCTTTAAAATTTCAATCCACAATTTTGCGTGGATAAATAAATTCTTTAGTTGAATTTAATTATCGTAGTGCCTTACTTTTTATGCCCCTACTGCAATTTATCGTTAGTTTTTTTCGTTTAATCCATGAAATCGTAAGCATAAATTAATTAAAACACATGTGTGGAAAATATTTTTTTTTATTATCATGAATCAACTAAAAAAAATGTGACAACAAAACTAAGTGCAAAAACGTGAAAAAGTTTTATAGCTACATCGGGCCGCGCCAAAATTAACGATAAATTGCACTAGGGGCATAAAAAGTAAGGCACTACGATAATGAAATTCAAGTAAAGAATTTATTTTTCCAGGCAAAATTGTGGATATAAATTTGAAAGAACAAGCTAGAGGTGGATTCTAGTGGTTTAAGTAAGAAAAAGTGATTCATAAGCAACGAATGATAGGTCATTCACTACCCTTGAAAAACCTACTTACTCTTTTACCCGTTTTTGTTACAAAAATATCTGGCGTCAAACAAATTATAATTTCATTTGTCTTATGCTTATGATTTTACGGAAAAAATAAGTTTGCATATAAAATTAAAGATACCACAGGATTTTAAATAAAATGGGGATATCATTTATGTAGGAAAACCTATGGGGTGCTATTTGAAAAAAAAAGTTGGGGGTGAGTTTTTGGGGGTTTACGTACAAAAAAAATGTTTTGAATGCATGGTATCATAGACCCTATAGTACCTTCAAAAGTACCACTCAGTTCTTGCTTGAACCGTTTTTCGTTACGAAAATATAACGTGTCAAGGAAATTCTGGGACACCCGGTATATAATTACGGTTGTATCATTGCTCAGGTCTACATAATACCGTAACTGCACTATAGAAGTGTCGACACTGATTGAGACCTGAAAGAAATATAAACAGCTTATATACAGAGTGTCCCACGACGATTAAGACAAGCAATATATCGGAACTGGCAGTAGTAGCGAATTATAATTTTGGGGGTGTAAATTAGAGCAAATGTAGTATCTGTTCCTATTATTGTGTCACCCAATGAGGTATTTGTTTTTGATCACGTGACGTCAGATTCAAAATTTTTAATGGGACACCCTGTATATTTGGGACTTTTTGTGTTCCTCCCGATAAAGCAATTCCAACAAGCTAACACACTTGGGGTCTAGAGTGATTAATTCAAGAGCTAAGGGTACTTACAAGATGGTACCACTACATTGATTATGACATGTACCCCTTTAGTTATTATTTTGGTAGTGTTTTTTGAATGTAACACCGTATGTTTTATTTTAAATCGAAGTCTCTACTAATACCCTATCTCGCCTTGTATTTTTTTTTCGCGTTTGCGACGTTGCCAAGTTATAAATTATTTTTCCAAAATTTCAAACATATTTCCGATTTTTATGAATCGAACACACTGTAGAATTTATTTAACATAAGGCCTTTACGGAAACTGTGATCGGGTTAACCCGAACAGTTGGATCACTGATCCTGACGTTCGGAAAGTGAACTGGGGTCGGTCAGAAGTAGGGTAGTTCACTCTTGTACAGTAAGTGATTGCGATCGGATGATTCAGATCAGTAGCTGCTTTATTTTACCATCTGTTTTTTATTGTTAAACCAACTTTTTCGTTGTTCGATGTTCGTTAAATTAATGGAATCATAAATTCCACTTGACAGCCGTTTGACATATAACTGATCTATCCGGATCCAGATCAGTGTTTCCGTAAAGGCCTATAGAAGTACTCCCTAGTAATGGTTTACGGCGTGAGCAAGATTTAAGTGGTCATACTATCTATTTAGAATACAGGGTTAGTAAAAGGTACAAGAACGCTTAAATATCTCCACAACTTGCACAGGTGGAAGGTTAAAATTTAATACCTATGGGTTTTCGGATATGTATGCAGAATTCAAAAACTCTAACAGCAATGTTGCCAGACTTACTACTTTTACGTTACACGTCATAATTTTGTTATTTTAAACAGAATGCTCTACTTATTTTTATTTCAATGAATAGTGCACGTTGGTTTAGTTGGTAGTTGGTTTAGTAAGGCCTCACAATTTCAATTTTTTTTCTATTAATTACTGAGATACGGCATCACTGCTGTTTCAGTAAACAGTACGGGAACGCTTTAATATCTCCACACTGCCACAGCTGAAACGAAAAACATCAATACCGGCGAGTTTTGCAACATGCAAAATAAAAAAATGCTAACATCAGTGTTGCCCGATTTACCACTTTTACGTTGGACTTCATAAATAGGGCATTCCACTCAAAATTATGACGAGACAGGTAAAATTAGTAAATCTGACAACACCCATGTTAGCATTTTTGAATACTGTATGTTCAGAAGCCCCCAAGTATTGAATTTCACCGCTCCAGCTGTGGCAGTTTTGGGAATATTTAATTAAGCGTTCCGGTACTGTTTACTGAAAAAGCGGTGTTGCCGTATCTCAGTAATTAATAGAAACAAAATTTTGAAATTGTGAGATCTTGCTAAATTCTACATGCGCAATTCATTGCAATAAAAATAAGTAAGAGGATTCTATTTAACATAACAAAATTATGACGTGTAACGTAAAAGTGGTAGATCTGGCAACACTGCTGTTAGAATTTTTGAATTCTGCATGTTCGAAAACCTGCAGGTATTTATTTTATCGTTCCAGCTGAGCAAGTTTTGGAGATATTTAAGCGTTCCTGTACCTTTTACTGACCTGGTATTCGAAATAGATAGTATGGGCAAGGAACACGGTTTTATTTTTTTAGGGACACCACTTAAAACTTGGTCACGCCGTAAACCATTACTAGGGAGTACTTCTATGTTAAATAAAATATACAGTGCGCTATTAATAAAAATCGGGAATATGTTTGTTTGAAATTTTGGAAAAATATTTTATAACTTGGCAAAGTCGCAAACGCTAAAAAAATATTACAAGGCGAGATACGGTATTAGTAGGAACTGGTTACGATTGGTATTTACCATTTAAATAATTTTGTATATTCGAATCTCCCGCGTTTTGACTTGCGAGTTTGAAGTCTGAAGGTTGACGCGGAAGAAAGAGTCGAGTCGTACTTCAACTACCGAGGTGAACGGACGTGTGCGTGATATCCGTCACCCCGTGTGTAGCGTGTACCTCCAATAAGGGCGACCACAGCCTTACATCGCTCAGCTAACTCTGGAATCTGGATAGAGCAACGCAGTACCCAGCTGGGGAAGACATCCGACGCCAACCAACAAGGGGTGAGTCAACCGATGCATGATTAACCTTCAATTCTCGTGAGTCATTTGCGGGTATTTGCCAATTTAGTTGGTCCTTCACAATTAATCACAATTGGCTACAATTACTTTATTGATCGAATTGTAACCATTTTTTGGTCCTTCGAGCCGGATAAATAAATCGCGCTATAGTAAAATAGTCTACGTAAAATCTAAATTGGTACGTATCCTTGACAAAAAACGGAGTTTTTTTGTGACATCGGAATTTGTTAGTGTTGCGCGCTGTTTGTAAAAATTGGTTATATTCGAAAACAAGCAACTTTTGGTGTATTGTGTTGGTAATACATATCTGGGGAGTTTTCTGGGCAAGTTGTTTTGATTCAGTTGGTGACATTCGGTTGGGGGTTCGAAAACTGGCGTTTCGACAATTGGTGTAGTCGACGGAGATTTCGAAAAAGAATAACAACTGAAAATTTTGTGATTTGTGTGTGGTTGCCGTATTGTTTGTGTAAAGAAGTTGTGTTTACTAGCAGATTGATTCTAAATTTGATTATTTTGGTCTTGTGTTTACATTGAATCGTTACCTGATACCTGAACATGCCTAATGCAAATGTTGTGAAGTTGCAACGGCAACGCGCGCTAGTTTTAAAATCTATTAAAAATGTTCTTGAGGCGGCCAAGAAGGCTCGTGATAATGGCGAGTATCGGACGGAGTTTTTTCTCAGGTATGGAGAACTGGATGGGTATGTAACGAGGTTTGAGAATTTGCAATATGAAATAATAGCCTTGGTAGATGAGTCTGCCTTAGAGGAGGAGGAAGCAGTTCATACAATGTTTGATGATATGAGATATTCAATAAGGGGCATTCATAAAGATCTTTCTGATGAGATGATGGCTCGTAGTGAGCATGAAACATCTGCAGTGGTCGTAAGAGAAAATTGTTTAAGGCTTCCCAAAATTGAAATACCGAAGTTTGATGGTGACCTTACAAGGTGGCCTACGTTCATCGACTTATTCAATACTCTTATTCATAGAAATAATTCGCTGTCAAAAATAGAAAAGTTTCAGTTCTTGATTTCTTATTTAGAAAAAGAGGCAGGTCTAATAGTAAGGAATGTGCCCATTACTGAGGATAATTATGAAATAGCCTATAATGCATTAATGAGTCGATATCAGAATGAACGTGTTTTATTGAGCAATTATTGGTTTTCAATTTATAATGCTTCTCCCTCTAGGCATGATTCTGCAGTTGAACTTCGAAAATTGTTGTCAATATTTTCTGAAAATTTGGTGGCTTTAGAGATGAGTAACTTGAACCTATGGGATTTTACCAAATTCAATTTATTGTTGCAGAAATTACCTTCTTCCCTTAAAACGCGATTTGAACTAGAACATAATGGGAATAATGTTCCGGGGTTTGACATGCTTTTTGGATTTGTTGAGAAAACCTGTCGAGCTCTGGAAAATACATCCCTTACTTCCGCATATCAAGGGAGTAATGTGTCTAATGCTAGTGGTGGGTTTAGAAAGAATAATAGTCCTGCTAATCCCAAGGGAAGGCAGACACTTAGTTTTTCGACTGGCACATTAACACAGGAAAAGTGTAATTTTTGCAAGGGTTCACCACATTCGTTGATCAAATGTGATAGATTCTTGCAGGCAGAATGTCGTAAGAGGCATGCCTTTGTCAAGCGGACTAGAATGTGTTTTAATTGTTTGGGAGCTACTCATCTAGTAAATAAATGTAAATCAAAAGAACTTTGTGGGGTTTGTGGTGGAAAACACCATGTACTATTGCATTTTCCGGACACTAAAGTGACAGATTGTGATGTCAGTGGTAGTACCTCTAATGAATCTGAGAGTCATGTTCAAGTCATGGCAAGTAAGTTGTCTGTGCAGCCTAGAATGTTGCTTGCTACTGCACTAGTCTCAATATTGGATTCTGAGGGTAGATCCACCAAATGTCGTGTTTTGTTAGATTCTGCTAGTCAAGCCAATTTTATTAGTGAATCTTGTGTGAGAAGGTTGAATCTTACTCGTAAGGAGTATTCAACCCCTGTTGTTGGCATTAATGGAATGTCATCGAATGTGAGTTCGGGAAAAGTCTCTTGTGTTATCTTTCCCTACAGCAAACCGTATCCTAGCTTCAATTTGGAAGCTATTGTGATACCTCAGATTTGTGAGAAGGTACCTCAAATTCCTGCTGTTGTTCAGAAGTGGAAGTATTTAGAAAATCTTTGCCTCGCAGAGCCTTTGGCTGCACATGATGAAATGGAAATTGATCTGCTTCTAGGGGTAGAAGTATTTGGTGAGATCTTACGTTCCGGTTATGTGAGAGGACAGAATGGTGGGCCACATGCTATTAACACCGTATTTGGGTGGGTGTTAATGGGCAAGTTGGGTGGTGTTTCCACTAATAGTGTGCTGAATTTTCTAACTTCTGTGGGGGAATTGGATTGTACATTGAAAAAGTTTTGGGAAATTGAAAGTATCCCTAAGTGTGTCGCATTGTCTGAAGAGGAACAGCAGGCTGAGGAATTCTTTACGTCATCTTGTTGGCGTATGGACTCAGGAAGATATGTGGTGAAGCTTCCCTTTTCTGAATTCCCCCCAGTTCTGGGTGATTCCTATTCACAGGCTTTACATAGATTTAAGCTGTTGGAAGGACGTTTTCGTCGTGATTCCGTCTTACATGAAGCATATTGTGATTTTATGGCTGACTATTTGGAGCAAGGCCACATGTCTGAAGTTGGGAACCAAGTGGGGTCTAATAGTGAGTATTACATTCCTCATCATGCGGTGGTGAAAAGGAATGCGAATGGTGAAATAAAGCTTCGGACTGTCTTTGATGCTTCAGCTAAAACTACCAATGGAAAGTCCTTGAATGATGTTCTTCTAGCAGGTCCCAAGTTACAAAATGATATCGTCTCAATATTGTTATCTTTCAGGTTGTATTTGTATGTGTTTACCGCGGATATACGGCAAATGTATCGACAGATTTTAGTTGAGGAGTCTCACACTAGTTATCAAACTATTTTGTGGAGACCTAACGGTGACGAGCCTATAAGGAAATATCAGTTGAAGACCGTTACCTATGGAGTAACGTCTAGTCCTTTTCTAGCGATTAGGACGTTGCTGCAACTGTGTAGGGATGAGGGTGAAAGGTTTCCGTTAGCTGTAAATATTTTGGAGAATTTCTGTTATGTTGATGACGCCATTGGAGTAGCAAACTCCAAGGAAATTGCCTTGGATACTCAAAACCAGTTGATTGAATTATTGGCGTTGGGAAAGTTTGAACTGAGGAAATGGGCAAGTAATTGTTCTGAAGTACTTGCTCAGGTACCTGAGGTTCATCAGCAGCCACTTGTATTTGATAAGGATTCTCTTGGAATAAAAGTGTTGGGTTTGCAGTGGTGTCCCACTACGGATTGTTTTTCTTATTCTGTACATCCTCAGATACGGTCCTGTACAAAGAGGAATATTTTGTCAGAAATAGCAAGACTGTATGATCCTCTAGGATTCTTAGCTCCAGTAATCATTGTTCCCAAGCAAATACTTCAGCAATTGTGGGCTTTAGGGATAGGTTGGGATGATGAGCCACCGCTGGAAGTTGCAAACCAGTGGAAAACTTTTGTGGCTGAGTTACCTGAGCTATCTTCGTTGAAAATTCCTAGACATATACTTCATATAGAGGCAAAGTTTACAGAAATTCATGCTTTTTGCGATGCTTCGGAGAAGTCGTATGCAGCTGTAGTTTATCTGAGACAGGTTTCCACGGAGAACAGTATTTCTGTACATTTGGTGTGTGCCAAAACTCGAGTGGCGCCTTTGAAAAGACTGTCGATTCCACGACTGGAATTGTGTGCAGCCTTATTAGCCGCAGAGCTGATTGATTGTGTATCCCATATAATGGTAACACAGAAAATAGATAATGTTTGTGCTTGGACGGATTCGAAGGTAGTTGTGACGTGGGTCAAATCTTCTCCGCATAGGTGGCGGAGCTTTGTAGCCAATCGTGTAGCTATAATCCAGGAGAAGGTAGCTCCTGATTCATGGTATCATGTGGTTGGGAAAGAGAATCCTAGTGACTGTGCTTCTAGGGGGACTTTTCCTCGGCAATTTCTAGAACAACCCTTGTGGTGGGAGGGGCCAACTTGGCTTAAGCTTCCTCGGGATGATTGGCCTGTAACTTGTGTAGGTGAGCCTTCCTGTACAGATGTACAAGAAGAAGCAAAGGTTGTTTGTATTACTATTCACGGCTCTAGTATTGTTTCAGAATTGTTGAATAGATATTCTTCCTTACGCAAAATTGAGCGTGTTGTTGCTTATTGTTTGAGATTTCGTAAAAATTGTTTGTGTCGAAAAAGGGGTTACCCGCGTGAGATAGGTAATTTATCCGAGGCTGAATTGTATGAGGCTATGGTGGTTCTGGTCAAAGACGTGCAAAGAGTTGAATTGGATAATGAACTGCGGAAAGTTCGTCGAGCGGAGGTCTGTCCCAAAGCTATACAGAAGTTAGCTCCTTTCATTGATTCCCAGGGTGTCCTGAGGGTGGGCGGTCGCTTGAGACAGTCTAGTCTAAGCTATGATCGGAAGCATCCAATTCTGCTCCCTAGGAAGCATCGATTGACTTATCTCATTATCCAAAGTGTGCACAATAGGAGTTGTCATCCTGGACCACAAACTTTGCATTATCTGTTAAGGCAGAGATATTGGATACTATCTGCCAAACGGGCTATAGCTTCAGTGTTATCTCGTTGCATAAAATGCTTTAGAGTTAAGCCTCCTCCAGTGGTCCCCATAATGAGTGATTTACCTTCCGTTAGAATTTCGGAAGTCAAACCTTTTTCCCATAGTGGCGTAGACCTTTTTGGTCCTTTGAGGATGTCTTTAGGTAAAAGACGAGGCATTAGTTCTCAAAAGGTGTATGTGTGTCTTTTCGTGTGTATGGCTACTAAAGCAATACATTTAGAAGTTGTGTCAGATCTAACTAGTGAAGCTGTTCTTGCAGCACTTAGGCGTTTTATAGGGCGGCGAGGACGTTGCAGTGATATTTATAGTGATCAAGGTACGAATTTTGTTGGTGCTTATAAAACTTTACAGTTGTTGGGTGCTAAAGCTTCTGAAGCTTTGCAAATTAAGTGGCATTTTAATCCTCCAGCTAGTCCTTCCTTTGGAGGTATATGGGAGTCCGGAGTGAAATCTGTGAAAACTCACTTGCGGCGGGTGATAGGTGCGCAAGTGTTGACTTATGAGGAATTGAGCACCACTTTAATCCAAATTGAGGCAATGTTAAATTCGAGACCCTTGTGTAGTTTGAGTTCTGATCCTAACGATGTAGGCAGCTTGACTCCGGGTCATTTCTTGACATTAGAGCCCCTGAATGCTCCGCCTGACGAAGATTTGTTGTGTGTGAAACATAGTCGGTTGAACAGGTGGCAGTTAGTGCAACAGATGCAGCAACATTTTTGGCGGCGTTGGCATATGGAGTACCTCCACACCCTTCAGCAACGACATAAGTGGAATACACCACATAATCCTCCCTCGGTCGGCCAGTTGGTTCTTCTCAAGGATGAAAATACCCGTCCTTTACAGTGGCCATTAGGCAGGATTATTAAGTTATATCCCGGTACGGGAAACATTTCGAGAGTCGCCCAAGTTAAGACGAGTAAAGGGCTGTTAGACCGTCCTTTATTGAAACTGTGCCCTTTGCCGGCACAATAGGCCATGATTTGCTTGTATATGATAATTTGTTTTTTTTTTTCTTTTCGTGTTGTGTTATGGGTGGGATAATTCCACTAATTTTCTTTTGTGGGTAATATAGGAATTACTATGATTGGAAAAAATATTTTTTTTTTATATTTTTTGGTGGGCGGAAAATGGTTACGATTGGTATTTACCATTTAAATAATTTTGTATATTCGAATCTCCCGCGTTTTGACTTGCGAGTTTGAAGTCTGAAGGTTGACGCGGAAGAAAGAGTCGAGTCGTACTTCAACTACCGAGGTGAACGGACGTGTGCGTGATATCCGTCACCCCGTGTGTAGCGTGTACCTCCAATAAGGGCGACCACAGCCTTACATCGCTCAGCTAACTCTGGAATCTGGATAGAGCAACGCAGTACCCAGCTGGGGAAGACATCCGACGCCAATCAACAAGGGGTGAGTCAACCGATGCATGATTAACCTTCAATTCTCGTGAGTCATTTGCGGGTATTTGCCAATTTAGTTGGTCCTTCACAATTAATCACAATTGGCTACAATTACTTTATTGATCGAATTGTAACCAGGAACTTTGATTTAAAATAAAACATACAGGGTGTTACATTTAAAAAAACAAAGCTAAATGACTTTCAAATTGCCGTAATTTAAAATTCTGCCAAAAACACCCTGTAGATGCGCATAGTTAGTAACATCCAAAATAGAGAGTTTAATAGTTCTTTTACTCGAATCAACAGTCACACATAATAATAATGATACCATTTTCTTGTTTTCCCATTGCATGAAGAATAACCCAAATGATATTTAGCCATATTTAGCCTCGCAAAACGAGATTCATAGGCCTAATTTACCAACTCGGGGGTCCGCAAAATATGTGGGTTGTGTTGGTAAACTGATTGTGTTTAAAAATGCATAAATTATACATAATTAACCAGAAAAGGAAATATTTGAAATCGAGGCATAAATGGATAAAAATTTATTACAAAAAATCGCATTATTGTAGATGTAAGGATATGAGTACAGTCTAGGTGTCTCAAATAATAAGTGTAGTGTGGTGTGCAAAAACATCAGTACTGAATTGGCATGAATTGTCAGGAAGTCCCATGAATTGTTTGAATTTCCATGAATTGTCTCGATTTTTTATGAATTGTCATGCAATTCCTTGAATTGTGTGAATTGTTGGAATTTTTGGAATTGTTTTACATGGAAAGCATATGAATTGTGTGAATTGTTTGAATTGTGGTGTACAAAATTTCCGTGACCGGTTCACCCCTCGCTTTCATCTGTTTATATTTTATCAAGTTTCTGGAGCTCTTATTGTCGCGCAAAGTGAAAGCCTGAATAAACAACGTGTTTGTTTTCAGTTTTCTTCGTTCGAACCTTCGGAAGGAATGGAAAATTCTCCATTGTTTTCACCTGGTTTTGTTTGCGTACAGACGACACAGACTGGATAAAAAATACAGATTTTATTTCTCTGAATAAGAAGCAAATCCAAAGTTGCCGAAGCAAACGAAGATTACCGATGTGTCAAGTGGTGTTTTTACTCGATCAGTTTTCATATAAACAACTGCAATATTTTTTTGAGAAAAGTGTTTACTTGCGACTTTAATCACTAACCTATTTCAGATAAGCTTTAATAGATTTATAAACAAGTTTATAATAAATTAAGCACCAAAAGTGTAATCATATATTTCCTCATATTTCAGAATGGTTTTCTGTGGTCATGATTGTATAAGACTATAAATATTATTTGATACCATTGCGGTCAAGTGATTATGAAGAATGCGTAAACATTACTTGTCGTTTTAACTAAATCAACTGCTTTCCAACATAATTTATCCTTAGATCGATTAAATAAAAAATTTTTCCCGTGTTAACTTGTACTTTGCATGAGAAATACTACCAATTCGGCGATACCAACGTCGCACCGATACACTTGTCGTACGATCTACGCTGTTTTTATTGTTCAAGGCGACGGATTTCTGCATTTTTTGTGCTTGAACTTTTTGAGCGACATTTTGCGAATATCATCTCTGCTATTCTATTCTAAGGCGTTTGATAGTGTAATGTGGCCTATACTGTGGGAAATCCTTATTTCTATGGGAGTCCCTTACCATTTAGTATTTCTCATACAGCAACTCTATGAGTCTAGCTCGGCTCGTGTAAGAATTGATGGTAACCTGTCTGGTCAAACAGCAACCAGAAAAGGAGTTCGTCAGGGATGTGTATTATCTCCGATGTTATTTAACATTTACTCTGAATTTGTGATGAGACAGGTATTGGATAACTGGAATGGCGGTATAACTATTGGCGGAAGCAAAATATCTAACTTAAGATTTGCTGACGATACAACCCTTATTGCTGCTTCTCAGGACGAAGTAGTAGCTCTATTAAACGTTTTAGAACAGTGCAGCATATGGTCTTGGTATTAACCTTAGTATTAATACAACAAGACCAAAGTTATGATCGTAGATAGAGAGCATGCCAATCATCGAGAAATAAAGTCAGTAGGCCGTTGTGAGGTAGTTCAAAGTTTTGTGTACCTCGGTTCTTTGATCGACAATTCAGGTAGCTGTGAGAATGAGATTCGACGGCGCATTCAACAGGCACGTGTGGCCATGACGAAGCTTACTAAAATATGGCGTGACCATAACAGCACTAAAGCTGCCAAAATGTCGCTGGTTCAGTTCTCCATATTTTTGTATGCCTCGGAAACTTGGACTGTAAAGGCAGATCGAGCTCACATAGATGCTTTTGAAATGTCGACGTGGAGGAGAATGCTGAGAATTCCTTATACCGCCCATCGAACTAATGTTTCCATACTGGATGAGCTCGGTAATCCAAAGAGACTATCCTCCATTGTGTCGACGAGAATGCTTACATTCTTCGGACATATTCACAGAAGCGATAATATGGAGAAACTTGTAGTTCAGGATCACGCCCCGAGTGGGCGGCGCCGTGGCCGTTCCCCTACACGCTGGGTGGATACGACGAAACAGTTGCTAGATATGAGTATCAAGAGCGCCACTGAACTGACAGAAAATCGCGAACGATGGCGAGCTACAGTTCTCAAAATTATTCATAATATTCGTGTCGGCAATACTCTAGCTCCGACTTAATGCATTTTACGAGTTCACAGCATGTCTGTTAAGACATTGTGACTAAGATGATGATCTCTGCTTCGCGACAATTTTCGAAAATAGCGTCATTTTGGTAAGTGATATCGAAAAAAGCTTCAAATGATATACGTAGAGAACAAAATTCTGCATAATTTTGGTCTTTATGCAATAGTTTCCATTCTGCAGTGCCCTAAAGTTAGGGGGTGATTTTTTATTTTTACTAAAATCATAATTTTATCGCGTATTAAGTCGAAGGTTCAAAAGGTTCTGTAACACTTTTTCTCCTAAGAGAATAACATTTCTCATATATCTATTGCCTGAATACCACATTTGTGCTTAAAAAAATTACCACATCTAGGAAGACATCGCTACCTTCTACTGATATTAGCCCGAGTATTAGCCAATCGTTAAATCCTACAAAAGTTTTTTGAGCGCAAAAAGTCGGAAAGAAATAAAATTTGGTGGGTTGGTAGATATTGGACCCCTGAATATACACCTATACCGTATTTCAAATCCAAGGTGCAGAAGATGGTAAACAAACAAGATACCACGCACGCCGCCCGAGTAAGGCGGCATTCATTGCGATTGGCCGAAAGGCAATAAACACCTTGGAGGCTTGCCGCTCTGCCGCCCGTCTGGGTCGTTCAACAGAGTACAGGATTGTATTTTATTCAGTTGCTCCGTGTGTTTATCATTGTATACGACGCGTCGTGTTAATGATAGCGTACATCGTTCTTTTATCATCGCATACCTGTGCATCGCTGTGTTGTACTGTTGTTTTAATAGCTATTAGTGGTGTTTGTGTTGTACCCCGATAACCTGAAGGAGATATTGAAGGATGTCTAGTAGTACAGACACTACAGATGAATCCATGGATGTGGCTACAAGACAGGATTTAAGTCTACCAAGGAAGAGGCAGTAGCACAGACACTGCAGATGAACCCATGGATGTGGCTACAAGTCAGGATTTGAGTCCACCAAGGAAGAGGTCAAAAAAGAGCCATTTTGACGTGAGGCTTAAGGAGGTAATATTAAACGTATATAAATACGAAACCCAGAAAAAATCATTAACAACTGCTGCTGACGATATTGTGGAAGAGGTTGCACTCAAAATAGGTATCTGCAAACGGAGTGCCTATAAAGTGGTGCGAGAATACAGAACCAGACCATCTTTTGCTGCACCTTTAACTAATCAGAATCGCAATCGTTGCATGGCGATAAAAGTGCAGTTAGGAGAAAGGTGCATCAGTTCTTTTTCCGAAATGAACTTCCGACTATTGACAAAATCCTGAAAGAGGTGAATGACGATAATGACTTGCCCAATTTTAAGCGGATCAGGTTTTATAAGCTATTAAAGAAGCTTAACTTCGTATTTGGGAAACGAAGAAGTAAAAGTATTCTCATCGATATGAAGGATATAATTGACTAAAGTATTGACCCCTTCTCAACTCAACTTTACCCCCAAAATGAAGGTTCCTAAGGTAAGAATAATATATATAGAATCTAAAATATATCAATACAGCTGTGGAATGGAAAAATATGATTCATATGTAAATGCTACTCCACATCCGATACCATGGACTTCATGACTGCTATTTTGAATACGGCTCTGGCGACAAAATTCCACAGGCCAACCGCCGGCCGAGCGCGTGTTATTGTTTACAGCCACTGCACGGCGGAGTTGATAAGTTTGCGATCTCGGGGGGTTGCAGCTAGAAGGGGGGGGGGGGGGAGGGGGGTTAAAAACTCTGCTTCGCGACGATTTTCGAAAAATAGCGTCATTTTGGTAAGTATTATCGAAAAAAAAGGTTCTACCGACAACTTTGCCACTGTCATTTTATTCAATATTTGGATATCAAAATGTAGCAAGACAGTCAAGTCAGTTTTCCGTCACTTTACGAGTCTATTAAGGATCTCATTCGTCGGATTAAGGACACGCGGTATATAAAGGCATCGACGTTGTAGTCTCTGTCCTCGTTGTTTCGTTTTGTTCTGCTCCTTCTCTGCCTCTTTGTTCCTCTCTGCCAAGGAAAATTGAAGGTAAATGAACCTTCGATTCTATGCGATGTAAAGCACGGCTTGCCTAGAGATGTGCACAGCTTTGCTTTGACGGGACATTTTTATGAGGGTCAGTGAGTTTCGATGGGATTTTTATTGGCTTGATGTTGTAAAGGTAAAGCAGTAAGAAGCAATACGACGTTCACAAAATAAGGCTGTTCCCACTCCAATAGACAAATTCATTGTAATCGCGAAGCGTTACTTTTTTTGGTTTTTTACTTTTCACATCGATAATACGCTTTTTAGGCATTTATGATGTCTACATAACGAAAATCCACGTCACTCATTTCTGTCGGTCTGTCTGTTTGTCTGTGTGCGTTTTTCTCCCCTTGTAATTTCAGTAACCGCTGCATGGATTGTGATGAAATTTCAGTACCGATATGCTTGGAGGTTCTATTAGGTATGCTGCTATGATTTTGCAAATAAAATTCAAGAAATTGTTATATTCATAATAGGCTGTCCATGGACCTGTGAAAGACCTAGCGACATAATACCCTTTTTTTAGGTCCATCCGAACATTGCCTTGCCTATTATAGAATCCAGGGAACTTATACATATAAAAAATATTGCTTTGGATCGTTCTGTATTGAGTAACGCGAAAATTATGGAATTGATTTTAATCAAACTTTGCCACAGTACTATTGTCGCGGTGAAGATCGAAAACACGCGTGGTCTTCAGAAATCGTGTCAATGGCGGCGGAGCAACAACAAAGCAGCCTAAAAATATAAACACAGCTCTTACTTCGTTTTCAAGCGTTTTAGGGGTTTCTGTTCCTGATCATTTTCTGTTTTTTTTTTTGGTGGAGTGAAATTGAGGTGGAGGGGGGGAAGTTGTAAAACTGAAAATAGGATCTCCACTGAATTGCAAAAGAAGGACCTAGCGACATAATACACATTTTTAGGTCCATCAGAACATTGCCTTTGCCTATTAGAGAAACCAAGGGACTAAGAATGTTTTCTGATGTATGTTACATACACAAGGATTGCTTTATATCGTTCTGGATTGGGTAACCTGAAATTGATTTTAATGAACTTTCGACGCAGTATTATTACCATGGTGGGAATGGAAAATGCGCATGATTTTTAGAAATCGTGTCAGGGGCGGCGCAGCAATAATAAAAAACTAAAAAATATAAAAATAGCTCAAACTTCGTTGTTAGGCGATTTAGCGGTTTCCGATCGTTTCGATTCAACCAGTTGAAGCTTGCAGCTTGGTTGCAAGAGGATCTCAGACTATCGCTCCATGCCATGGAAAAAATAATAGAATGGTATCATCGTTATGTGTGGGAAGTACTGACGAAATCAACTTGACTTCATGTTTTACCTAAATGTGATTGTATTGAGTTTAATCTTATTACATTTTATGGATACCTTCCATTGTACAGTACATCCCAATTATATAACATTTCAACATTTGTTTACTGAGTGAGAAATTGCGCATAAAGCCATGAGTTTTTATTTTTTTATTTATTTGTAACTATTATACAAATTGTGAACCCCATGTAGGCATTGTTTTGGAACTATTCACATTGTTAACAGATATTATATGTTATGCATTATACACAACAAAAAGCCCTGATAAAAACTTAGTAGAACAGATGCTTGTTCATTCTATTATTAAATCACTAACAATATTGTTACAAGTCTTTAGTCCGATTGGGCAAGGAAACACTTGGTGCGGATTTCACTATTTATTTGCACTAACACTATGTACACTACGCCTAGCCTAATACTTAACAGTCTAATTTATCTACAGTCACTACACTAATTTATATGGGTCCTACACTTCACTAATTTATGTCACAGTTCATTTATTTCGCGCGCGCCACTGGAACGTCGCGTAATACCGAACCTGACTGCTGGACTGCATTGACTGTTACTTCCCCGTCTCTCATGCGATGGCGCCTTATATTATGCGGCGCGCCATCTCTGGAACGTTCGCGGCAGCTCGCGATCATAACAGCACGAATCGAGAAGGAACTTTTCTAGACTTCATGTAAATATACACGGCCGTCCAGGGCCGGACTGGCACAATATTAATAGAGATAACATTGTGGAATCATATAAGATCGTTTTTTCCATCATTTGTAGGTATTAGATTTTGGCTAACAACATCGCCCAAAATTGTCAGTTGACCATTAAATTGACCGAAAAGACTTCTGGTCAAATGCTCGTTACTACTTCGTTCAAATCAAATGAAAATGAGCCCAACCTCAGGGCAAACGATATCTCGATTGTAACATTTCAATTAAAAGATCAAAATCCTGCTAAGCTATATCCGTTTGCAAATTGCAGAAAGCTGCAACCGTCCATTAACCTGTTGCTGCCACCGCCCGCCGGCGTCTGCAAGCGACGCTGCCTTCGATTTTCGTTTGTTCAAAGCCAACGCCGCCGACTAGATTAGACGCGACGCGGTTGTGTCATGTCGGTTCGATGACACGTCACTTCAATTGTCTCGCGGGTGCAGTCCACGGCCGTCTTGATTTGTTTAGGGATTTTGTAGCGAAACTGATATCGTGTACCCGTGTTGCTTCTGTGGATAATGGATAATGGGAATAACGGGGATTTTAGCGATGAAGAACGAAACTTTTAATAGGGTACTTGCAGAAAAAAATATTATGTCGTTTACGCGTTCCTTAGAGCCTATAATTTCAAATGCCGGAAAATGCCGCGCAAACAACCTCTGACGTCAGTGATATGATATCCTATAGTGATGGGATGTAGAGTATTGATATTCGATATCGATAGCCAGTGCTAACCTAATATTTTGACATTGATCATTATAACCACAAAACACAGTCACACACAAAAGGCAAAAGAATAAAAGTTAGGCTACATTACTAATCCACTTTGTAGGGATGGGCTTGAATTAGATTCTATCTTTGGATTCATTCGTAATGGGATGCGCCGAAATAAAATGATGGCTTCGATTAGTTGCGAATCTCGGTCACAAACAGGATGAACTGTGATACCTATCAGATATAAAAATATATTGCAACGAAAATGCTAGTGGGTTAATTGCCTGTTTCAAGTATGTTTAAGTATCAATAAATTGAGTCGCATTGTTAAAGAATTCAGATCCTCTAGTTTGCAGTTGAATCTCACCCTGCGCTGTAGCAGTATCGATTGTCGATATCGATAAGATACCTGTGACGTGAGCCCTTGTCTTAAGTCACGTGGAAAAATTTGAATATATCCTTATTTTATTTTGCAAATATCTTTTTTTGGCCGTCAGTAAAATCATGTTTTTTGTTTCCTACTGCTTCTTGATATGGTTTTCTTTACGCTATGTATACTCCCGAGACGATTTCATGACCTCTGCAAGTACCCTATTGTTGATAGAGTCGGGCCGTTTCATGGTATATTATCTATCTACAGGGTGTTCTATGAAAAACGGTAAATACTTCAGGAGAAGACTGTGCAGCTCATTTGCAACAAAAAAAGTCATATAAAGTAGGGTCCGATTTTCGACTGTTGGAGAGATAAATCGATTTTCAGAGATTTTCGTTAAAATGAAGACCTCCAAACGAAAACCCTAATAAAACAAAGTTTTATTGTCGGATTTTGGAATTTTTGGTACTAATCCTTAGAAAATATGCTATCACGTCATTATCGACTAAAAGAAAGTAAGATCATGTATCAAACACTTCGCGAGATGTCAAAATTAACACGTTGTTGGATACAACGGCTATAGCCGTCTGCGGGGAGTGATCGTGATAAGCCACGACGGCTATATCAGTCAAAAGGTTATCTGCTTGTTACGGCAGAACGGCGACGACCGTCAGAATGTCGGTATACTTGCCTTGTTAAGCAATGTTAGTGCCATAACATAAAGCTCTTCGTTTCTGAAATTGCCAAATTCTAACCCACTATACGCTATCCCAACTATTCATGTTTTAAGGTGCATGGGTAAAACGACGGCTATAACCGTCCATAACCTCCAATGTGATGCATTGACCATGTGTATAGTTGCCATATTGCAAGTGCGTTTTTGTTTGATTTTCATGTTTTCAGTACTGAGTGGGAGGTAGGTAACCAGATATTTTCATCCTAAACAGATATACGTCGTCCACCTATTATACATATAGAATATATTGTTTCATATCGATACAAAACTCGAAGCACGTGTGATACATTTTCCAGAGAAGCTGCCCCTACCAGAGGATCATAAAATAAAATCCTATTTTCTTAGACGCAAACAATGTTTCAAGTCTGGAAAACGCAAAGAAACTAGCTATAGATGCAAGGGTTGTGTAAATGAAGAGTGGCGTCAAACATAAATTTGTGCATAAATTCTGTTTTGTTCGGGGATACCTCTGTTTGCCAATTAATTTGATTTTTTGTTTTTATACCGTCTGTATTCTGAGAAATGCGTTCTTGCTTGTAAATTTGATACAATAAAATGTTGTTTTTGTTTTAGCTTTTGTCTCGAAAATTGTACTTTTCTTCCCACAAGATGTGTTCTACGATTACACTGATCAGACGGCTATAGCCGTGGTTGCCGTTCTAGAACATAAAGTCTGCTGTGATATGACACGACGGATATAGCCGTCTTTTTTATTGTCACCAAAAACCTCAAAAATGAAAGAAAGAGTCAAAAACGAATACCCCAAAAATATTTTGATAACGCAAATCATGTTACAAACGCAAAAAATGGGAATGTTTTGAGGTGCCATATTACGAAGCCTCCCGGCCAGCAGAGTGTCCAACAATGTGTTAACATCTTTTTGAAAGTGACTTCAAAAATGTTACAAAAAAGGATTTTATCGTAAAAAATCACCACAAAATTAACCGTGCACTTTACGGTAAAAACATGGCCATCTTTCTAGTTATCCATTGGTACAACAAACTTGTTGTAAATTTGGTAAACATAGCAATAAAATTGCCTTCATCAAGCTCCAAAGGCATATTGGATCTCCGAGAAATGACAAGTATACAGGGTGTTAATTAAGTATGTTAACAAGCTTTAACCACGAATAGTACTCCGAAAACTAGAAAGAAAATGTCATATGAACATGGGTCCGGAAATGCTTCCTAAGGGAGCTACGCCACTTTGCATGGGGCACCCTGAAGACGGTTTTCCCTCGATATTCTCGAAACCGTTCGTAACAAAATCACAAAATTAGGTACGATGGGTAAACTTTTGACGCTGAATCTGATTCTGAATTCAGAGTTTCATAATTTTAATCAGAGGCGTATCATACGGGAGGAGTTAAGGGTAAAAATAACCCCATTTTCTAAATGGTAATTTTTTTGACATTTTGATTTTAGAATATGGTATTTCAGAGATCTCTACGATAAAATGGTCTCTTGGTACATCTCGATAGGGCTAACCGTTTTCGAGAAAAATGCAGATTATTGAATCGACGCAGGCTATTGTAAATAAATAAATTGCATTGCGAAATGTCAAAAAATTACCATTTATAAAATGGAGTTATTTTTACCCTTAACTCCCCCCGTATGATACGCCTCTGATTAAAATTATGAAATTCTGAATTCAGAATCAAATTCAGCGTCAAAAGTTTACCTATCGTACCTAAGTTCGTAATTTTGTTATGAATGGTTTCGAGAATATCGAGGGAAAACCGTCCTCAGGGTGCCCCATGCAAAGGAGCGTAGCTCCCTTAGGAAGCATTTCCGGACCCATGTTTATATGACATTCTCTTTCTATTTTTCGGAGTACTATTCGTGGTTAAAGTTTGTTAACATACTTAATTAACACCCTGTATAACGAAAATTAAAATCAGAAGCTTAAGATAGTTATGCCTATAAAATTGCCTTCACCACCTGCTGCTTCATGACGCACATAATTCAGTAAAATACCATAATCGTCTGCTCGTCCAGGTGGCAGGTACTTATTGTTATCAGTGTCCTGCCAGGCGACAATTTCCACGTGGTCGGACACGAAGGAGGGGATCTGGCACTTGAACACTGCGGTGTTCCCTTTGATCACGAACACGTCGTACACCTGCGCCTCGTAGTACTGGTTTACCACTTCATGCAAAAAATATACAAGCTTCAAAGGTTTTGTTCAATGCGTTAGTATAGTATATGTATATGTGCAGGATATATTAGATTCTCAAATATATATATATATAAAGCGGGGGTCCTACAGCTGCTGCCGCTTCCCGCATCTCACTCGCCATAATCTTCTATAAATATACAATGTGTTAATTAAGTATGTTAACAAACTTTAACCACGAATAGTACTCCGAAACATAGAAAGAAAATGTCATATGAACATGGGTCCGGAAATGCTTCCTAAGGGAGCTACGCTCCTTTGCATGGGGCATCCTGAAGACGGTTTTCCCTCGATATTCTCGAAACCATTCATAACAAAATTACGAAATTAGGTACGATGGGTAAACTTTTGACGCTGAATCTGATTCTGAATTCATAATTTCATAATTTTAATCAGAGGCGTATCATACGGGAGGAGTTAAGGGTAAAAATAACCCCATTTTCTGAATGGTAATTTTTTGACATTTTGATTTTAGAATATGATATTTAAGAGATTTCTACGTAAAAATGGTCTCTTGGTACATCTCGATAGGGCTAACCGTTTTCGAGAAAAATGCAAATTATTGAATCGATGCGTTACCCTGAGCCATTCCATAACAGAAATGCATATCATTTCTCCAATAGTAAATTCGACCATTTTAAGCGGAATATCAGTACACTTCTACTTGACAACAAACTCTAAACTGAATAAACTGACAGTTCTCAAGTTGTTTATCAATTATTGCAATTGTTTTTCACAGCACACCTACTAAATACATGAACATTTATTTATTTACAATAGCCTGTATCGATTCAATAATTTGCATTTTTCTCGAAAACGGTTAGCCCTATCGAGATGTACCAGGAGACCATTTCTACGTAGAAATCTCTGAAATACCATATTCTAAAATCAAAATGTCAAAAATTACCATTTAGAAAATGGGGTTATTTTTACCCTTAACTCCTCCCGGATGATACGCCTCTGATTAAAATTATGAAATTCTGAATTCAGAATCAGATTCAGCGTCAAAAGTTTACCCATCGTACCTAATTTCGTAAATTTGTTATGAATGGTTTCGAGAATATCGAGGGAAAACCGTCTTCAGGGTGCCCCATGCAAAGGAGCGTAGCTCCCTTAGGAAGCGTTTCCACACCCATGTTTATATGACATTTTCTTTCTATTTTTCGGAGTACTATTCGTGGTTAAAGTTTGTTAACATACTTAATTAACACCCTGTATGTCTCATGACTATTTTGAAACATTAATAAATTATCTGCGGACGAATCCTTAAACTCCACTTACGCCCTATTCCACCACCTAGCTTCTGGGTCTCGTACTGAGCCCTAGAAGTCTCAAATACTTGCTGAACGACATTATAATGTTCACTGGATTAAATAGTAGCAATTTCATTCATTCATCCGAAACCAATCACAGACGACGTCGTTTCGCTTTTATTAAAGCTCGTCAGTGTGCTTTAGGTCTCAGACGATTAGATTGCCTGTTAGTGCCTAGCTGGCAAAACTCGTACTAGTAGTAGCAACATAGAGATATTGGGAAGCAGTACTTTGAAAAAGTATTGGTTCGCCATCTATCTACCAAAGCCGGTACCTGAGCGTTTAATTTGAGTATTCGAGCACTGTTCATGTGACCCGTTTGTAAGCATCAGGTATAGAAACCAATACTTTCTCAAAGTACTGCTTCCCAATATCTCTATGTTGCTACTACTAGTACGAGTTTTGCCAGCTAGGCACTATCATGCAATTTCATTTATTCCTCTGAGACCTAAATCACACTGACGAGCTTTAATAAAAGCGAAACGACGTTGTCTGTGATTGGTTTCGGATGAATGAATGAAATTGCTACTCTTTGCTTGCTTTTTAGCATCAACCGAATGTCGGGAGTGTTAAATGAGTGTTGCACAAAAAAGAATCTGTTTGTTGTCGTATCCGCAGGTTTCTATACCTGATGCTTTTAAACGGGTCACATAAACAGTGCTCGAATACTCAAATTAAACGCTCAGGTACCAGCCTTGGTAGATAGATTGCGAACCAATACTTTTTCAAAGTACTGGTTCCCAATATCTCTATGTTGCTAATGTCCACTGATAAAGAGAAAAAGGTTCAAACGCTGGCTGGTAGTATTTGGTCCCTTTATTTTTAGTACCGTATTTCATATATTTTTCCTCCTAGAACATAATCGGTGTCTTGAGAAAAATTTGTACAGTCTTTCTAGCTAGGTATTTTTAATAACTTATGTAGTCTTGATGATTACCTTCAATATCATTCCCGATTCATTGTCTAGGACATCCTTAGTTTTTAGTATCATACAATTTGGAATTTGTATTATCTGTTCCATGAGAGACAGTTGTAGTATACCTGATGTCCCAGAATTTTCCTGACACGTGATATTCTCCTAAGAAGGAAATTAATGTTTAAACGAAAACTGAGTGGTATTTTGGTCTATCATACTGGGGTTTCAAAACATTTTTTTTGTACTCAACCCTTAAAACTCAGCCCCAAGATTTGTTTTTCAAATAGCACCCAAAGTTATTCATACAAATATTGAGTCCTTATTTTATTTAATATCTTGATTTTATACACAAACTTATTTTTTTGTAAAGTTTTAAGCATAAGGTAAATAAAGCAACGATTTGTTTGAGGCGCAATATTTTCGTAAACAGATAAAAAAGAAAGCTAAGTAGGCCTTTCAGGGTACTGAATGACCTATCATTATATGCTTTCGAAGCACTTTTTTGTACCTCAGCCCCTAAAACCCACCCCCAGCTTTTCTTTCAAATAACACCTAACAGCTTTTTTTTTGTACCTCAGCCCCTAAAACCCACCCCCAGCTTTTCTTTCAAATAGCACCCCACAACTTTTCCTACATAAATGAAATCATAATTTTATTTAAGATCCTGTATTGCCTTTGATTTCATACACAAACCAATTTTTCTTCTTCTTTCAGTAACTTTAAAAATCGATTTGGTCTTTTAACCCTTTTTTGCAAAAATTTTGGACGTCAATCAAATTCTTATTGTATTTATATTATTTTACGAAAATATAAGTTTGCATATTATATTAAAGGTACCAGAAGATTTTAAGTAAAATAGAGATATAATTTATGTAGGAAAGCCTAAGGGGTGCCTTTTGAAAATAAAGAAGTTGGGGGATAGTTTTTGGGGATGACGTACAGAAAAATGATTTGAATGCATGGCATTACTACTCAGCTCTTTCTTGAAACGTTTTTGGGTATGAAAATATCACGTTTCAACGAACTTATCTGGGGCACCCGGTATAAAAACATATCTTTAGAAGTTATGGTACATCTATTATAAACGAAAAAAATATAAAAGAAGGTTTAGCTGTCAGGATGTTGTTTTAGGTAGCCTTTGGATATCTGGAACCCGATAGGGAAGACTCAGGATATTAGCAGTTCAGCGGTCGTAACTTTAGAAATCGTACCAAAGTTGTCTTCATCGGTTCTGTATTTGTAAATGGTACCGTCATCAGCTAACCAGCTTTCAATCTGAACGAAATCAGACACGAAACTAGGTACCAAACATTTGAGAATGCCAGTGTTGCCCTTTAGGACGAACTCGTCTATAACTCGGCTTTGATAGAATTGTTGGACAACTGAAAAGAAAAAATAGAGACTATTCAACAATTATACGTGCATGTGATACCACACTCCTTTTTTGCCGATCCGAACAACGTCAATATCAAAATACACATTGTGTAAATCATGTAAATATTTTTGTACAGCAAATATCCAAGCAGGCCCCTGTGTCTGTGTAAAAAATTTTGCTGTAATGTATGTCTCTAACCTACACAGAAAAGTGGTTCATACATAGAGTCGTTAAATGTAGAAATTACTATCCTAGCCAACAATACAATGCAGGTTAACATTCATTGAGTCACTTGAAGATTGTTAAACTCCTCGTTCTAGCAATGAATTTGTTGTCATTGAGTCATCCATAGTACATGAATTTGATAATCCAAAAATATAAAATTAAAAATGATAAGCATCGTCTAAATTAAGATGAAGGCATTATTCTTATGAATCCAGCGATCCAGTTTCAGAAAACGCCTTAGAGTTAATGGCAAAAAGCGATAAATCAATCACCGTTGACATTGATAATATGAATAGCCGTTGTTGGTCACTTCGCAGCCCAAAGCTGCAGTATTTTGATACATGTTGTTAATAACCAGCAAACATGGATATATGTTTGATAGTCATTCATTTAAGGGTCTAGGGTATAGCGCGCGAAATTGAGAATCCAAGAAAAGACGTATTCCCGTGTTAACGAGGAGGCGTGGCCGCCTGTTCCCTTTCTCCAGTGTGTGTGTCTAAGATGAGAGGAGATAAGTCCAAAAATCCAAAGGTTAGGTCAAAAGGTCCAAAGGTCACTATAAAAATGAATTTCGCATTTTTGCACATTAAAAAACTTTTCTTAGTGAGTCCGTGTTTTACATGGCAAATACGTATTTACAAATGTGTTTATCCAGACCCCTTAATGAACAGCAATAATTGGTACTGGATTAACACAAGTTGATGTAGAACCTTCCATTGTATTAACGACGCATATCGTTGGTGCAAAACTAATGCTGACGTTCGTTGATTTGATGTACATTTTGATCAATATCATCATTGAACATTAATTGAAACTTAAAGATTGTGATTTAATTTACCAAAATTGCTAAATCCACCTTTAGGTAGATTATTGATAACACCAAAACTGCTGAAACGTGCAAGGGTACTACCACCGCTTGAAGATAGACTTTTGTTATTATGTATGGGTGCTTTCACAAAAATAGGGCAACTCTGTTTCCGCAGCACATTTCTCTTAAAACAATTAATAATTATTTACTTCTACAATTGCTAATTAACAGTTGACAATATGTTTTATTTATCCCCCAAAATATGTAAAAAATGATATTAAATTATACTTCGAAAATCCGTTTTATGGACCCCAAATGTCAGTCCCTAGTCTTGTCCCACCTACGAAATTTTGTGTTTGGGTATCAATATTTAAAAAAATATTATGTTTATACTTACTTAATTGATATTGATTTTAATGTTTAAGTACTCGCAACTAATTCTGTCAATATTTTGTAGTTTAAATCAACAACAATTATTTTTTCTCAAATGAGTTTAATGTCCTCAACTTTATTCGTCAGGCCCTAGCCAGTTACGAATTTTCAAATTTCGCGGCATAATTCGAATAACCTTGAATAGCATCTGGTGGATTTCAAAGTATTACATGAAGTTATCCGCAGACAACATTCGCTTTGCGGCGGTCATTTTATAAATCGGTACAAACGCGGCAGTTCTTGTGTCAGTACGTGTCGGATCCAGTCACTTGGTCAGTCCCTAGGTAAGTAAATTCATAATTAATTAATATGAAATTCTTATGAATTAATCATTATATACAATTGATATATCGGCCTCGTTCGGTACATCATATTAGACTTCATAGCATTTTTTGCAGCAAAATTTTATGTTAAATTTTACCCCGAATCGTCAGTCCCTAGACCATCAGGCCCTAGCTTAAAACGTTGCTAGGGACTGAGAGTGAGTGACTAGGGACTGACATTTATTGTGAGATAACAGTACTAGTTCGAAATCTGTTGTTTAACCCTTATAAGATATTATTCACATTCATTGGTGAAATCTAATAAATTGTTGTTATCTACTTTATAGCAATATGCGGCCTAAAAAGAAGCCAAAATTGTCGAAAGAGAAATAGCCATTAAAAAATCAGCTGCTGCAAAAGCTCGCTTAGCGAAAATTAAAAGTGATCCAGTTTTATTAGCACCACACAAAGAGAAAGAAAGACTGAAGTATTTAAAAAAGGAGAAGGGTCAGCAAAAGTCTGCTCAGAATATGACCCCACGTGAACATAGAAAAGTGAAAAAAAAGTGGAAGGAGTACTCGTCTGATTATAGAAAGAACCTAAAACATAAAAAAATGTGTTATAATTATGTTGCTGAAAATACACCACCTTCATCTGACGATGAATCTATTAGAGAACCTGTAGCTCCAGAACTGCCGATCAATAATGAAAATAAGAATGATCATCTTAGACAAGTTGAAGCTAAAAGAAGAAGCCTGCATCAACAGAAGAAAGGAAATAAAATTTTGCAGAAAAATTAAGCCGTAATTGCCAATTTGAAAAAGAAGCTTAACACTCAACTGAAGAAATATACTAGACTGAAGAAAAAAATTAGGGAATCGAAGGAATTGCTCACTCCTAAAAGTAAAATTGATCAATTAGCCAAAGATCCTAATCAAAGAAAAGAATTTGTGAAAAAGGCTTTGTTTGTCTGGCCCAAATGTTGAAAAATATAAAGTTTGGCGATTCAGTTCTGGCTCTCTAACAAACAAAAAAAGTTTCAGCCCAGTAGTCCTAAGACAGATTTGAGAGGTAAGAAAAACAGAGTTGTCCAAATTGTTTAAAGATTTTACGAAGACGGAAGTAATAGCCGCGCTGCAGCTGGAAAAAAGGAGTGTATTATTCGCAAGAAAATAAAAAAACAGAAAAGGTCAGACTCCTTAAAAAATTGACACCACAAGTTTCTTCAAACAAATGCCCTGAAAATCGGATACACGTTCTTTTGTCCGTTATGTCCATTTTGGGTTGTACCTCCTCAACTCACAGATCGTGATACTTGTGCCTGTATTTTATATGAAAATATCAACCTAAGATTATCAGCGTTGAAAAAGGCAAAAATTCTTGGATTCGACAACCATCAATCAGTTTTACAAATACTATGTTGTAATCGCTATTTAGAAACATGTTTATTGAGACAGTGCAATGAATACTCTACTAAAGTTTTACCATATGCTGGATTCGATAACAGTCAGGACATCTTAGTTCAACAGTGGATACACGGAAAAGAAACGATTACAGATACTAAAACAAAAAAGGAACGCGTTGTTTCAAAATACAAAAAAGAGACGACGAGTATGAAGCCGCGAGATTTGATACTAAAACTACAAAAATGATCTGCAAAAATGGTTTCAACATGAAGGTAATATTGTTCACCAGTATAATACTATCAAATCTCTCAAGCAGTCATTAACAGAAAAAGATGTAGTCATACATATGGATTTTTCCGAAAATTTTAGTACTAACTGTAAACAGGAAATTCAAGCATATCATTTTGGCGGTTAATAAGAATAAAGTGAAACTGTAAAGTACAAAGTCAAGACTGAATGATTTTGTATTACCTTTGTTTTTATTTTGTGGCTAAGAATTTTGTTTTTGTTTCTATACTTTTAAAATGTTATTTTCTACCTACCCCAATAACTACTTAAAAGTGTTTATGATAAGTGAGTAGTATTAAGTCTAAGAATGCATAAGAATTTGATTTAAAGAATCTTTCCTTACCTAATATGGCGAATTAATAGGGAAGAAGCAATAAATATTCATTTATTTTTGTTACTTTATATGTATTATGATTGTCTTATTACTTATAGAACTGAGGTAACTGATAAGCCTAATGTGTAGAGTGTAAGAATTTGATTTGAAGAAATTCATAAGTATATGACTGATTATTATAAAAATCAAGCTAAGCAGTATTTTTGTTACTTCATAAATACATTTATATATGATTGAACAACAATTTGTAATAAATAAATATGATACTACATGCACAGCTTAATTTATTTATTACAATATCACTATTGTTCATCAGTCCATAACTATACATATCAGTCATTAGATCAACAAATATCAGTCCCTAATCAGAGATGTCAGTCCCTAGATACCTAAATTTGCAAAAGTCCAAATATCTCCTAAAATAAGGCATAAAGTGACTGGCCCTTTTAGATAAGACACAATTGATTGATCACCTATCATGTACACTAACAGGGAATCCAATAGCAGATAAAATATAATTGGGACAAATTACCTACGAAAGTGGCCTGATTTTTGTGAAAGCACCCGTATAGCAATACAGGGTGTCCTTGAATTTCCTTGACACGTGATATTCTCGCAACAAAATAAAGTTCAAACGAAAACTGAGTGGAGTTTTTGAAAGTAGCATAGGGTCTATCATACTAGGCTTTCAAAATATATTTTTTGTACTTCAACCCTTAAAACTCACCCTCAACTTTTGTTTTTCATATATCACCAGATAGCTTTTTCTACACAAATTAGGTCCTTATATTATCTAAAATATTGCAGTACCTTTGATTTTATACACAAACTTTTTTTTTTCGTAAAATCATAAGTATAATATGAATAAAATAAGAATTTACTTGACGTAAAAAACGGATAAAGATTAAACTGATTGGGTTTTAAAGGGTACTTACCTATAATACATGCTTTCGAAAACAAATGTCTTTTTTATGCTGTTTTATTACGAAAATATCACGCCTCAAACAAATGCTCATTTTATTTATCATATGTTAATGACTTTACGAGAAAAAAAAGGTTTTTGTATAAAATCAAAGATAGTACAAGATTCTAAATAAAATAAGGACTTAATTTGTGTAGGAAAAACTATTAGGCGCTATTTGAAAAAACAGTTCGGGGTTAGTTTTAAGGGTTGAAGTACAAAAAAAATTTTGAAGGCATGGTATGATAGACCCTGTAGTACTTTCAACCATTTCACTCAGTTTTCGTTTGAACTTTCTTTTGTTACCAGAAGATCGCGTGTCAAGGAAAGTCTACCAGAAGATAGAAAAGAAAGCAAAATTTCGCTTTAAACAACATTGTTCAGGCAATATCGTTGAATAAGTGCACACGAAACTTCATCGTAAAATCAATAACGGTGAATCTGGAACTCCAAAAGGACCGTAAAACGGGGGTAAGCTACAAGCAGATTAAATCCAGCAAAATTTACAAAGGTAGTCGTTTTTCCTTAGTGCCTCCCTCGTTTTGAGGACCCGATTGTTATACCAGGAAAGAACCCTTGCCCACTTCATGTATGAGCCAATTCAGTGGAAAAATGCTAGCTTCCGCTGAAGCAACACCTCTCAATTGACTGCTAATAGAATTCCGGCGCCTTTTGTCTTAGCAAACGCGCGTTCAGGAAAAACGACGCCCTCTTCCTGGAAGCGATGCCCTTTACGACCCTATTTACAACGAACCAGTGGCGTACTTTCAATCTGCGACAATCAGTAGCGATTTTTGTAGTTAGAAACCGTGTGCCCAGTTTCACAAACGTTAGTTAATTAGCGGTTAAAAACCCTTTTTTTAAAAAAGCTTCTATGCAAATGCTCTAAAAAGAAGACAAATAAGATTTTCCTTTAATTTTAACTATCAACTTATAGCGTCATTATACACAATTTATATGATAAAAAAACTATAATAAGTTGATAGTTAAAATTTCAAAATGTTTTTAGAGTATTTAAAGTTTTTTTTCGTTTAATTTGTTTTTCACTTTTCATTTATTAACCTGCATTTTTATTCTCAGCGAACCCTTTCATTTGATACGCATACTAGAGAAAAGCATAAAAAACCTCAAAAGTCTGCCATATATGTCCTTAAGCGTGATGTCAGGATATTTGTCTAATTATTTTCGACAAGCCTTTAATTGTAGAAATGCATTAAAAATAACTATTACGCCATCTTGAATGGTCCGCCATATTGAATTTAGCATAACGTCACATTAGTTTTCGTGTTACTCTCAACAAGCCCTTTCATTTGATACTCATATTGCAGAAGTGCATAAAAATTACCTAATCTGCTATCTTGGATGTTCCGCCATATTGGATTTAGAATGACGCCACATCATTTTTCGAGTTACTCTCAACAAGCCCTTTCATTTGATACCCATATTGTAAAAGTGCGTGAAAACAAGTATTCCGCCATCTTGGATGTTCCACCATATTGGATTTAGAATGACGTCACATTATTTCTCGAGTTACTCTCAACAAGCCCTTTCATTTGGTACCCATATTGTAAAAGTGCGTGAAAACAACTATTCTGCCATCCTGGATGTTCCGCCATATTGAATTTAGAATGACGTTACATTATTTTTCGGGTTACTCTCAACAAGCCCTTTGATTTGATACCCATCTTGTAGAAGTGAATAAAAATTAACTATTGCGCCATCTTGGATGTTCGGCCATATTGGATTTAGAATGAAATTGATACTGATCGAAGTAATCTTACTCTGTTTCCGTAAAGGCCTTATGTGAAACTGAACCAGACGCGCATGCGTAGTTGATTACTGTTCTAATTATCCTCTTGTATAGTAGAATTTTTTTCACGAAACTCATGTTTTACATAATAGAGGGTGGAGTTGCCGAAATGTAATTTCGATTTTAGTTTACAGCTTCACTGTGTCTCTCTGCCAAGTCATACCCTTGTCCAGTGATCCAAATACTGACTTTTGATCATGATGGGGAAAATAAATGTCTCACTCTCGAGAAATACCCAAACACTAAACTCATCAGTGCCAGACTTTTACCTGCCTTTTTTCAGTTTGACTGTTTATGGTGGTTCAGAAAATATTTTATTTTATAGCTAACGCAATAAATACTCTTTCCAGAATCAAGAAGGCTGATCTATCGTGTGAAGTGAAAGCAACGCCACTGGTTCCATGCGACGCGTGTAGTATGTGTAGGTACCATAATCGCCTCCCCCGGGTAGGTAAGAGTTTCCCTGCGAGTCCCTCCACCCCACCACTTCGACGTAGTCGGAAACAAAAGACGGCACTTCGCATTTCATCACTGCGGCGTTGCCACGTATTACGTATTCGTTGTCTGCTTCTACTTCATATGATTGGGCAACCACTGAGAAACAATACAGAATGACAAAAAACTTCAAAAAGTGTCATCACATACTCACATCCGTTAGTATGTGTAATAGTACTCATTATATATACCTTCAGATAAATCTGGATGCCGTCCGCGAGAACGACTCTATATTTGCAATCCTCAACTGAGGAGTGGATTAGACGTATGAAAATATACCTACGTTTTGTATAATTATCTTCTAGTACATTCATAACCATCCATAGATGAACTTATAATAGGTTATTCTCTAAGGGCCAATTTCACCACCCCCTAATAAGGGTCAGATAGCGTAACTACATATTTTACGAGGGTTGCTCTATATCTTCGTCAATCCACCAGTACGCAGGCAGCGCTTTTACGCTTATTAGCGATCATCAGCGCCATAGGTCGATTGACGGAGATAGAGAGCATCAGAATTTTCATGTCTACCAGACATGTGAAGGCAATGGCAAACCAAAGAAAATCGCTGCTAAACAGCAGCTTCTTTTCTTGGTGGAACGCCACGGCGCGCCTGCTTGGCCAACCAGCAGAGCGCCGGTTCTATATGCTGCTGCATATGAGAGGCGATATACGAGGGTCATCTGATGCTCTTTTGTTATAAAACTTATATATGATCTTTTCACTTATCAAAAAGCAAAAATTTATTCAAAATCCCAATTCTAGTTCTAAGATATAAGACACAGTTTTGATCCGAAAATATTTACTGAAACCTAAGGGAATATAGTTAAAGCTACGTTCAAAGCTAACAATATACAGAGATAGTATGATTGACTGAAAACAGCTGTTTTCCGGTAAATAATTTATTTCTATGATCTGTAATAATAATAATAGATTGTCCCCATTTAACATCGCAGGTATCTGCCGTAGAACTGCTCTCACCACCAAACATGAAGTTTGAAGTGAACTGTCATTCCAGCGTAATGTTCGTACCTTTACCAAGAACACTTTTTTATTCATTTATTTAAAAATCCCATCACAGATACATGCTTTGACGGTTTTAATGTGCGCCTATCTTTAGAATCCGGATTCATCCTTAATGGTTCGTCTATCTTTAAAACTCGGATTCACCCTTAATGTGAGTCTACCTTTAAAATTCGGAATCACCCTTAATATGCGCCCACCTTTAGAATTCGGATTCACCCTTAATGTATCCCTACCTTTAGAATTCGGATTCACCCTTAATGTGCGCCTACCTTTACAATTCGGATTCGCTCTTAATATGCTCCTACCTTTAGAATTCGGATTCACCCTTAATGTGCGCCTACCTTTAGAATTCGGATTCACCCTTAATGTATCCCTACCTTTAGAATTCGGATTCACCCTTAATGTGCGCCTACCTTTACAATTCGGATTCGCTCTTAATATGCTCCTACCTTTAGAATTCGGATTCACCCTTAATGTACGCCTACCCTTAGAATTCGGATTCAGCCTTAATGTGCGCCTACCTTTAGAATTCGGATTCACTCCGCCTTCGTTGCTCATTGCCACGGTTCGTGACTAATGGACCCATTTTCTGGTTACCTCGTACTTTCCCCGAAAAACGTCAGAATGATTGTCGCATGCAACACCCCCCTGCTAACGAGATTAACGATTGTTGATAAACCGCAAGGAGAAGCCTCGCATATGGTCGAAACATGACACGCGTCAACATACAACATAGTCAAGCGCAAGCGAACAAAACAAAACCAACAAATCTGCTTACTCGATTGGCTACAGGCTAGACGACCTTTTAGTCCGTATATAATTCGGATTCACCCTTAATGTGCGCCTACCTTTAGAATTCGGATTCACCCTCAATGTGCGCCTACCTTTAGAATTCGGATTCACCCCGCCTTCGTTGCTCATTGCCACAGTTCTTGACTAATTGACCCACTTTCTGGTTACCTCTTACTTTCCCCGAAAAACGTCAGAATGATTGTCGCATGCAACACCCCCCTGCTAACGAGATTAACGATTGTTGATAAACCGCAAGGAAAAGCCTCACATATGGTCGAAACATGACACGTGTTAACATACTACATAATCAAGCGCAAGGGAACAAAACAAAACCAACAAATCTGCTTACTCGATTGGCTACAGGCTAGACGACCTTATAATTCGTATGCAATTCGGATTCACTCTTAATGTGCGCCTATCTTTAGAATTCGGATTCACCCTTAATGTGCGCCTACCTTTAGAACTTGGATTCACTCTTAATATGCTCCTACCTTTAGAATTCGGATTCACCCTTAATGTGCGCCTACCTTCAGAATTCGAAATCACCCTTAATGTACGCCTACCCTTAGAATTCTGATTCACCCTCAATGTGCGCCTACCTTTAGAATTCGAATTCACTCTTAATATGCTACTACCTTTAGAATTTGAATTCACCTTTAATGTGCGTCTGCCTTTAGAATTCGGATTCACCCTTAATGTGCGCCTACCCTTAGAATTCGGATTCACCCTTAATGTGCGCCTACCTTTAGAATTCGGATTCACAGCGCGTCTGTTACTCATTGCCACCGTTCGAGACTAATTGACCAATTTCTTGGTTACCTCGTACTTTCCCCGAAAAACGCCAGAATGATTGTCGCATGCAACCCCCCTGCTAACGAGATTAACGATGGTTGATAAACCGCAAGGAGAAGCCTCGCATATGGTCGAAACATGACACGCGTCAACATACTACATAGTCAAGCGCAAGGAACAAAACAAAACCAACAAATCTGCTTACTCGAGTGGCTACAGGCTAGACGACCTTATAATCCATATGCAATTCGGATTCACCCTTAATGTGCGCCTACCTTTAGAATTCGGATTCACCCTTAATGTGCGCCTACCTTTAGAATTCGGATTCACCCCTCCCTCGTTACACATTGCCACGGTTCGTGACTAATTGACCCGTTTCCTGGTTACCTCGTACTTTCCCCGAAAAACGCCAGAATGATTGTCGCATGCAACCCCCCTGCTAACGAGATTAACGATGGTTGATAAACCGCAAGGAGAAGCCTCGCATATGGTCGAAACATGACACGCGTCAACATACTACATAATCAAGCGCAAGGAACAAAACAAAACCAACAAATCTGCTTACTCGAGTGGCTACAGGCTAGACGACCTTTTAATCCGTATGCAATTCGGATTTGGCGAGGGTGGTTTGCACTTGTAGGATATGAGGGTAAAACGGCGGAAAATGCTGTTAATGGGTATAAGATATGCTTGATCATATATCGTGTTATTCTCGCTATTCGATGCGAAGGATTATGGCTAAAGTATCTGATGAAAAAATAAAAAGTAATTTCGGATGGAGAGGGACCCACTAAGGCTCCATTTAAAAATATGTCCATGTTATATAGGGTGTCCCCAAGACATGAAACGTATAAAAGTTGTATTTTTAAATAGAACACCGTATTATTGCATATTCACATTCCTTGGTCAATTCTAGTGTGACTTTATGTAACACATATGGAACTTAAAACGAATCATTTGGGCGCAAAACACCATTTTTGTTATAAGTAGATAATCAGACAAAAATTCAATATCGTAGCGATTATAAAACTTAGAAGGCTGTATCTTTGTCGTATGACTACTCATAAAAAGCATCAACTTAGATTAGACGATCAAATTTAAATTTCCTTTATACTTGGAGAAATCGGTTAATTAATGACAAAAACTTCAATCAGGGATAACTTGACTTGACAGTTTTTAACTAGGCATGCCTAAATTTTTGTATACAGTCAAGTGTAAAATGTGATAGCTTTCCTAATGATATAATATAGTTAATTGCAATCTCTGGTAATTTATTCTCAATTTATTTCAAGATTTTAATCAAATCGGTGTTTTCAATTTTCTTACCCGTAAGCAACCCAGTAGGTCGTGGAATATAAACAAACGTCTGTTCAGATAGTAAGGAAACAACTAACTTAGCAAAAGATGTGGACGAACTAGACTATACAGACAATATTATACGAGTATAAAAATTACCTACCTACAACAAATCAACTCTAACCAGAAACAACAGCTGTAACATATCTAAGATCAAAGAGAAGCGGAGCACGACAGAAATGAATATTTTTCATAGCCTACTAGCTACTGCAATGTACTAGAGATTGCCAATTTCCAAAACGATTAGAAATTTTTTTATGAAAAGAAAACTACCAGCAAATATTGTATGCAGTTTAATATTTTCAGAATAAAATTTCACATTTATTCATATAAAAATATATTAATTTCTCTCAAGTCAAAAGTAACGATACCTCTGACTGGAATTCTGCAAATACCGAAAAATTTGAAGGGTTCTCGTCACAGGTATCGTTACCTTTGACTTTGATGGAAATTACTACTTTTTTATACCATTTTGTGTGAAATTGCGTGCTGAAAATATTAGACTGCCAGCAACATTTGCTAGTAGTTTTCCTTTCACTTCAGAGTTTTTAATTGTTTTGAAGATTTTTAATCTGTATCTAGTACATTGCAGTAGCCAGTTAGCCTACGAAAAATATGAACCTGTGCCATACTCCAGCTTCTCTTTGACCTTAGATATGTTACAGTCATTGTTTCTGTATCTGTCTGCTAAGTTATTTGTTTTCTCCCATCTGAACACGTTTTTGTTTATATTTCATGGCCTGCTAGGTCACTTATAGGTAGGAAAACTGAAAAACGTCGAAATAATTAAAATTTGAAACGATAAAAACTACTAGAAATTGATATTCACACCCTTATACTATTTTACATTTGATCGTATCAAAAAATAACGGATTCCCATTTGAAAAAAGGTTATCTCTGATTGAAGTATCCTTAATTAAACCACCGATTTTTTCAAGTACAAACGTAATTCAAATTTGGCGGTCTAACGTAATTTGACGCATTTTATGCTTAGTAGCACGGTAGTCACAGTCTTCTAAGCTTTATAATTTTTGTGATATTCGAGTTTTTCTGACATCTACCAAAAATGGTCATTTAGACCTAAACGTTTCGCTTTAAGTCCCATGTGTGATACATAAAGTTACACTAGAATTGACCAAGGAATCTGAATTTGCAATAATATACAGGGTGTTATGTTTAAAAAAACATAACTTTAATACGTTTCGTATTTTGTGGGCATCCTGTAGCACAGAAAATATTTTCAAAATGTAAAATTTATCGACAGATTGAAAAAGTAGTTTCCCTCAATCCCATCTGAGCGTGACTGCAGACCTTACTTAGTTATCCTCAGTATGTAGATATTCAATACATATATACATACATAGATTTCGCATTATATTGTGATATATCAGATCATAATAAGGTGAATAGCAAATGGAATCTCGTTGGTAATTAGATCATAAGGTTTATATAGGAAATAAAAGTTGTGTCAACTGTTGATACAAGTTTAAAACCGAATAATCGCCACATAAAGAATCGTCCTTTAAAAACTATATTCAAGGACACAAAAATAGAACCAGTTTAAAATTTGGTAACATGAATCTACAAACAAGAATCGATGACGAATGTGTAACTACCAGAACTCTAAGAACCCTTGACGAAGTGATTGCCTACACCACCTCAATTTGATTAACCTGTTCGTATATCATACGATCATTTGGTGGATACTGGAGTTCATCATTATTTAGTCAGTGAAATTCAAAGTTCACCAAACTGATTATTATTGCTTCTTAAGTCTAAGAATATAATGACAAGTAGAAGTATTTATATGCAAAAATTCTTTTATGTCTTATGTTATTTGTAATCATTCATTTATGTTGTGAGAAAAGCAAATAAAGACTATTTATACGAACAGATCAAAGCATAGCACCACCAAACGTTCTATCAGGATGCGTGCTGAAAGTAGCATTGCGTGGGTACCATAGTTAGCGTTGTCGTGGTACTTGTGGACGTGACCATCTTCCGCGATCCACGAATCCACTTGAACAAAATCAGCGACAAATGACGGAATCTTGCACTTCATGACTGCAGAGTTGCCCCGAATGACATATTCGTTCTCGGCCTCCGTCACATAGTACTGCGACACAACTAGAACAACCAACGGTACACACTCACTATACATTTGGTACTAGCCCTCGAATCACAAGGTTGGTACCTTCTGTGTCTTATCTAATTTGTTGCTCTCCCCATTTTTTTATGATTTTTAGCACCACGAATCCGAATAGTACCAGTTGTGAAAAGTAGCAAGTCACTCTAGTTGACACAACAGTTTGCAATCAACAACAGGTACATTTCAAACTATTTTCACCCTGTTACTCAAAATATGCAATTTTACTCAGCATTGTTATACCGGGTTTCATAGAATTTCCTTGAAACGTGATATTTTTGTAACGAACATAATTCAAGTAAGAACTGAGTTGTAATTCTGAGAAGTACTGTAGCATCTATCATATCATGCATTTTAAACATTTTTTTGTACGTCATCCCAGAAAACTCACCCCCAACTTTGTGTTTTCAAATACCACCCCATAGGTTTCCTACATAAACGTTGTTCCTATTTTATTTAAAATCCTGTGAAATCTTTGATGATAAACGCAAGCTTATTTTTTTCGTAAAATCACAAACATGATATAAATAAAATGAGTATTTGTTTGACGGCTAATATTTTTGCAAAAAAAATGGTTAAAAAATCAAGTTGGGTTTTCAAGTGCCTATTGAGCTATTATACCATGGTTTCTAAAAAAAAACTTCTTTGCGTTTGAAATCAAAGACAAGATTTAAATAAAATGATGACTCCATTTACGTAGGAAAAGCTATTTGCAAAAAAATAATGGGGTCAGTTTTAGTCGAGCTTTAGTTGTTGAGGTACAAAAAAAAATGTTTTAAAAGCATGGTGTGATAGGTCATCAAGTGCCCTTGAGAGTTTCACCTAGTTTTCTTTTTTATCTGATTTTGTTACCAAAATATTACGCCTCAAACAAGTCCTTATTTTATTTATCTTATGCTTATGACTTTACGAAAAAAAAATAGGTTTGTTTAGAAAATTAAAGGTGCTCCAGGATTTTAAATAAACTAAGGACTTAATTTGAGTAGATAAAACTATTGGGTGCTATTTGAAATAAAATATTGGGGGTAAGTTATAAGTGCTGAAGTACAAACAAAATATTTTGAAAGCTCTGTAGAATTTAGACCCTATAATGCTTTCAAAAATACCTCTCAGTTTTCGTTTGAACTTTGTTCGTTTTGTTTCGACAATTTCACGTGTCAAGAAAATTCTGGCGCACCCGGTATAGCCCTATTCATTTAAATAGTAACTTCTGTTGTATGTACACTCGGTCACAAAAGTTGGCTTGTGAAAGAAACAAAAATTTGTGCAACGCTTAGTCGAAATACTGTACACGACTAACAGTTAGTCAAGCATGCTGATGGCCTGTTGGTTCTTGGGCTGTTCGGTTGACGTCGACACGCTCTGCCGACTTGGCGTCGGCGCTCTTCGCTGCTTGACGTTTGGCCAACACGAGTGGTCGGCATCCCCAGCAGCTGATGTCACCTGTTCGGCGTGTTCCGAGAGACTGTCGAACAGGTGACATCAGCTTCTGAAGATGCCGACCACTCGACGCCGGCCGAACAGCCCAACAATCAACAGTTCATCGGATCCTGGCCGCGAAAGTCTTACACGATACATAAGCATGCTGAATTGGTTGTCATTTTGTATGCTACCGAATCATTCTCTGTATTCTTCAGACAGAATTACCATAGTCGTTAGAAACTCTCAAAGCGTTTCCTTGATCGTCAAGCCAGGCATCTACCTGGACAAAATCGGCGACGAAAGAGGGAATACTGCATTTCAAAACTGCCGTGTTGCCTCGGATCACGTACTCTGTCAGGATTTCGGCTTTGTAAAACTGATTCACGACTAGAAAAAATCATACTAAGTTACTTGCGCTATTTCTTAATTCCAGTTTGTAGTAATATGAATTACTATTACGTGTCCTGTGTCAAATGTCAGCTGTCAATGACGAAGTTGACAACCGGACACTAACAGATTTATGTCATGACTGTCATTAGTCACTTACGCTTTATGCTTATGTATTATGGTTGTATGTCTGACGTGGCGAGAAAAATAAAGTTACGAAAATCGAAAATCATCCTCTGAATAAAGAAGATTTTACTACAAGTTATACAGTATATAGCTATAGCTATAAATAATTATACGGTGTGTTTACGATCTTAGTGCATTAATTTGGAGGAACCATAGATCATGATATTTCGAACCTGGAACCCCAGTACCATTTCACTAGTTAACGCATAGTTAAACAGAAAAAAATTAAAAAAGTATGACTTCACAATCACAATCCGACAACATTGCCCAGTATTCGCCCTAGTTTCTGTCAGGTATTTTTGGAGATATTCGCTATGTAAACAAATGTTATCTCCAGGTTTGTTGCCGCATATTCCGTGTTATCAGAAAATGTTGTGATTTTTTTTGAAACTTCAAATTTGGGACATTCGTATTATATTTGTGCTACAGGCATTACATTGATGTGTAATATTCGTACTTTACATAACGGCATTAAGATCGTAAACACCCGTATACCCGTCAATCTGAAAAAAAATTGTGTAACTATTTTGAGCTGCTGTGACAAACTTAGTTGTCATTGTTTAGGATTAGGTCAGCAATAGAACAAAAACTCCTTATTGTTTTCAAGTTACGATTGTATTCCTGCTAAATCTTATGTAAAATGGCTTAAACTCCCGTTTTCCCAAAGTACTCACCGTTTTCTGGGAAATTAGGTTAAGAAGATAATATTTTAATATTATCAATCTATAATAAAATGACAAATCAAGAAGGAACTATCGTCATAAATTGGATTGTTTTCCAAAATATTACCAAATTAGAGGTAAAGGTGAGAAATGTACCTCTTTAATTTAAAAAAAAGGTGTGTGGTGCCCTGATATGTTGCACCTGAGCTTGTTAATATACTGGGTGTCCCAGAATTTCCTTGACAGGTGATATTTTTGTAACGAAAAAAGGTTCAAGCGTAAACTGAGTTGTAATTCTGAAATTACTATACAGTCTATCATAACATGCATTCAAATCATTTTTTTACTTCATCTTTAAAAAAATGACGCCTAACTTTTTAAATTTTCCCCATACTCCTTCATAAATGATATCCCTATTTTATTTAATACCTTGTAGTACCTTGGTTATACGCAAACTTTTTTTTAATCATAAGTGTAATGTAATTTTTTGAAGCCTTATATTTTTGCAAAAAACTGATAAAAAACATAACCAACTTGGTTTTTTAGGGTACTGACTGACCTTTCATACCATGCTTTCAAAAATGTTTTTTGCCCCTTGTAAAAGGAGAATTTTAAGAGTTGAAGTACAAAAAAATGTCTTGCAAACATTTTATGATACTATAGACCTTATAGTACTTTCAAAAATATCACTCAGTTTTCGTTTGAACTTTTTTTTGTTACAAGAATATCACGTGTTGATGAGATTCTGGGACCCCTCGTATATATCGAATCCGAATATGGAATCCGTTAACAGTAATGAACCATAAACTTTGAACCAACCATAAAAATAACGTGGTTTAACATGTAAAGTACATTTAATTGACAAGTATTATGTTTAATAAAGGCTAGAACTCTTGTTCTCTAAATTGAATATCATTAATTGCAGTGATTGCACTTAGGGGACTGCAATATATCCTGATACAGTCCCTTAGCTACGGTATCGAATTTAATCGAACCTATCCTCAAAGGTAAAAATTAATCATCCTTAATATGTATAATCACTTCGATAACAAGGAATAAAAGACAGATTCAAAATCAGGCAGTAAATAATCGCAGTACGAGCTTCGTTCTGCTATAAAATATGTATAACGCTGGTAAAATAAGACACGTGTCTATTGCAGTGTTACGGTTTTCCCGGAACGTCATCCCCTTTGTAAATAATACAAAAGAATCAATATTTCTATATTTATTTGCATCAACCCTCGCTAATCGATAAAGGATTGAAAAGATGTATACTTACACTCTAAAATGGCAGTCTAAAATATGAACTTAAATATACGGGTTCTATTTTTCATCTTTTTTTAAAACAAGCCGCATCAAAATAAAACGGAAATCTTCCAATATACAGGGTCTTAATTAAATATGTTAACAAACTTTAACCACGAATAGTACTCCGAAGAATAGAAAGAAAATGTCATATGAACATTGGTCCGGAAATGCTTCCTAAGGGAGCTACGCTCCTTTGCATGGGGCACCCTGAAGACGGTTTTCCCTCGATATTCTCGAAACCATTCATAACAAAATTACGAAATTAGGCACGATGGGTAAACTTTTGACGCTGAATCTGATTCTAAATTCAGAATTTCATAATTTTAATCAGAGGCGTATTATACGGGAGGAATTAAGGGTAAAAATAACCCCATTTTCTAAATGGTAATTTTTTTGAATTTTATTTTAGAATATGGTATTTCAGAGATTTTTACGTAAAAATGGTCTCTTGGTACATCTCGATAGGGCTAACCGTTTTTGAGAAAAATGCAAATTATTGAATCGATGCAGGCTATTGTAAATAAATATTTGCATTTTTCTCGAAAACGGTTAGCCCTATCGAGATGCACCAAGAGACCATTTTTACGTAGAAATCTCTGAAATACCAGATTCTAAAATCAAAATGTCAAAAAAACTGCCATTTAGAAAATGGGGTTATTTTTACCCTTAACTCCCGTATGATACGCCTCTGATTAAAATTATGAAATTCTGAATTCAGAATCAGATTCGGCGTCAAAAGTTTACCCATCGTACCTAATTTCGTAATTTTGTTATGTATGGTTTCGAGCATATCGAGGGAAAACCGTCATCAGGGAAGGAAGCATTTCCGGACTCATGTTCGTATGACAGTTTCTTTCTATTTGTCGGAGTACTATTCGTGGTTAAAGTGTGTTAACATACTTAATTAACACCCATTTATATCGTAACGAACTAATGTTTTCAACAAGAAATGTGAACTAGAAAAAGGTTGTTATCGGTATTTTTTTTTAAATCATGTTGATGAGCTGCATGTCTCTCGTTCTAAAGTATAAATTTTAACAAAATGAGAACTCAAAAGATGTTTAGTTAGTTTTCATTTACGTGTATAAAAGTTCAATCCAGTCTTATAAAAATATTCTTTTTGAAATTTGCTTGAATAAAGCTGGATATACGCATGTAGTTCTACTAAATAGGTGACATAAAACTCAATGAAAATGTTGGACACCCCTTTTAACGTCTTTTCGTTTATTTGTACATCTAAGATTCTGTCGACTAGACCAGGGCACATAGTTTATGGACAAGGTGGCGCAAAATGAGGTCTTTTTATTTTAAAGTAACATTAGTAAAAACAGTCGTTGTTTGTTTAAACACTAAAATTTGTTATGTTACACACTAAACATAATATCGACCAAAAGGCCACCCTTCAGCATAATGCAATAATGAACTGTATTTTAAAGCATTTTTCATTACTTTCTCTAACAAATCAGGTGGCATTCAGTCAATTCAGAAATTGACTGAATTTCTTCCCGGATGTTGTCTTTTGATCCTCTTAGTGTTCAAGGATTATTTACAAATACCTTATCTTTGAGATAACCCCATAACAAAGAATCTGGAACAGTTAAATCGGTAGACCTTGGCGGATATGCAATATCTGCGTTTTTCGAGATAAGGCATCCAGGAAAAACTGTTCAAAATATCTGTTGTCCCACGGGCCGTATGTGCTGTGGCATCATCTTCCATTTCCGGAAATAAAAAGACACTATACTTCCGTAGGATCTCCTTTTACTGTAGTGGTTCTTCTTTGATCGTCCTCAAAAAATAAGGCATTGCAATTTTTCTACGGCTGCAGGATAACTTGTGGATTCTCACTACCCCAGAAGCAATGGTAATGCTTATTCACAGCTCTTCTTCTTCTTCAAGTGCCATGCTTATTTTAAGCGTTAGCGACTCCCATTTCTACGATTTCTCGATATCGTTGTCTATCTTGAGCAGCGTGAAGCAGTTCATCTGCCGACAGTCCAGTCCAATGACGGAGATTCCTTAACCACGACATCTTTTTACGCCCAATTCCCCTCTTACCCTCTATCTTACCGTTCAAGATAAGACGGAGCAATTCATATTTGGGACCACGAAGGATATGCCCTAGATATTCTAATTTCCTTCTTTTCACCTGTTGAAGAAGCAAGCGATCGTGGCCAATAGTTCTTAAAACTTCCTCATTTCGGACTTTTCGAGTCCACGGTATTTTAAGAAGTCTTCTATAAATCCACATTTCAAGCGCCTCGATCCGATTCATAGAATTGGTCTTTAAGGTCCAAGTCTCGCAACCGTATAGGAATACTGACCAGACATAACATTTAGCTAGACGCTCTCTCAGTCGAATATCGAGAGAGCGATTACAAAGTACCGATTTTAACTTCGTTAATGTCGATTTTGCCATTCCTACGCGTGCTTTTATCTCCTCATCAGGATCCAAGGACTCGTTGATCCAGCATCCGAGTTACTTGAAATGATGTACCTGTTCTAATCGTTTTCCATTCAATAACAGTGTTTTAGGGCCCAGATCCATTTTATTCACAACCATGAATTTTGTCTTTTTCAGGTTTATTGTGAGACCCCACTTCTTGCCTTCCTCACTTATATTATTTAGCATATGTTGAAGATCTTCTATGTTTTCTGCCAATATCGCTGTATCATCTGCGTATCTAATATTTGTGACGACTTCGCCTCCAACTTTGACTCCACCCACTGCGTTGAATGACGTCTCAAACAATTCTTCAGTATATACGTTGAAGAACATTGGTGATAGAACACAGCCTTGTCTGACACCCCGTTTTATAGAGATTTTGTCGGTGTGCTTATTATTTATCTTAACAGTAGCGGTTTGACTCCAGTAGAGATTTTCAATTAGACGCAAATCTTTTTGATCTACGTTGATGGATTTAAGTCTTTGCATAAGCTTTGGGTGTTGGACTCGATCAAAAGCTTTCTCATAATCGATAAAGCATATGTATACAGGCTTTTGTACTTCCCAGCATCTCTGCAACAGAGTTTGCATTGCAAGCAAAGCTTCTCTTGTACCCATTCCGCTCCGGAATCCAAACTGTGTGTCGCTCATAATTTCTTCACATTTTCTGCTAATTCGGTTTTGGATTATTCTCAGTAGCAGTTTTAAGGCATGACTCATCAAACTAATAAGTCTGTAATCGTTACAAGAGGTAGCGACATTTTTCTTCGGGAGCGGAATAAATGCAGACACCAACCAATCTGGTGGAATCTCTCCGGAGTCGTATATTTTGTTATATAGACAGGTAAGTAGCTTGATGTTGTCTGTGTCCAGAAGTTTAAAAAATTCAGATGTAACGCCATCTGGGCCTGGTGCTTTTCCATTTTTTGATGAAGCTATAGCCCTCTCCACTTCTGATATTAGGATAGATGGGCCAGTGAGGGTATCTGTCTGTGTTGTTAATGCTGGTCTGTCATCGTAAAACAGTTCGCCTATATATGTTTCCCAAACCCGCTGAATTTCATTTTGTTCTATTAATATTTTGTTGTTGCTGTCACGGCTCTATTCAAACAAAAATGAGCTTCGTCGCTCATTATGATTTTGTTTCAAAAATCCTCAATTTCGTTTTAAAGGTTTTTAAGATAGGATGAAATATATTGTGTAAGTGGTTTTTCAAAGTCTAAAGGCAGAATTTTATGGGTTACCTGTGTTTTGTAGGGGATCAATGAACGTCGGGTAATATTTATTTTAGTTTATTAGTTTAGTTTATTTTTGCTATGTACAAATATTTATGTAAGGCAAAAATATAACAGGCTATCGTCCGTAGAAGGTATGATACCTTGTGCACGGCCATCAACCAAGTGACATACACGTTGGATTTGGTGTTGAATACATCCCTTGATTACTTTTCTTCATATTCATTTGCTAGGCTGCCGTCATTCATACTGGTAGACGCGATGTTTGCAGACTCCCAAAACTGGTCGTAACGAATTTTCCCCGCAAATCTCCGCATTTTTTCTGCTACTTTATCAGAACTGAAATTTTGACAGGTTATTTGTCATTTTTTAATTGTGAATATCGTCACGCGCGTACCTGAGGGGGGGTTTTCGGGTTAAACCCCCCCCCCGAAATTTTAAAAAATTTCAATAGAAAATATCAACGGTTAAGGCTCCGTTACACTTTCAATGTAGATAATAATTTTAATTAAATATTAGCAACTAAGTAGGTATTAGCAAATCACAGCGAAATATTAAACAGCATTGCTTACGCACACATGTGCGTAAGCATGAACCTCTAGCGGCAGTACGAAGAGAAATTTATAGTTTTTTTGAACCCCCCCCCCTAAACGAAAATCCTGTGTACACGCCTGAATATCGTTTTCTTGTTGATGTGCTAGGCCTTTCCATCACATCACTACGTACGCGATCTATATTATCCCTTGAAAGAGCTGAACGATATCTGCCAATATGGAGTTTATCAGATGTAGGTCCAGTTTGTTGAAATTTTGTCGCATACGCCGAAATTTCTGAGGAGTCCGCGTCTTCCATATTTTTATGGTATTCTTGTTGAGCTAGGATAATCATAGAATGACTTTGATAAAAAAAATTCACGATTTCGGCACGTTCTCGAAGCGTATATGGATTCATAATGAATTTCCCAAGTATCTATTTGTAACTGACAGAAAAACTCAACAGATGTCAACTACAAACAAAACCATGATAACATTCCATAGGGTAGGTACTTGATTTTTGCGCCACCTTGTATTTATCATAATAGAAACATATTTTATCCGAAAATCAAATCGCTGTGCTTCGCCGGTATCAATTTCCATTTCATTTTCCTCGACAAGAAAAAGAAAAACAAACAGCGATCGATAGATAGACGGTAGAGCGCTGCTGTCCCGAGTAATAGATACAACTTCGCTACGAAAAGAAAATCATCTGGGATGGCGTTTGAAAGCTCCCGTAACATCTGGAACTCTGATAGGTTCACGTTACCTGAATGCTAGGTCGCCGGTTTTAATAGCGTCTGTCGTCACGTGAACTGTGGCACAGCCAGCTGGAGAACAGATCGACCTCCTTGTCATTTTCTTTTTTGCAAAAAGAATATGGTATTTGTACTTTTTAACTGTTGTATGATAGCAGACCGAGCTATCTATACGAGATGTTCCTTAATAACCAACGGATTTAAATAAGTTAGAAGAAAAGCCCATGCTCTAGCATTGTTAATGACAAAAGATTTTGGGCTAACTTATAAGAATGTTTTACAAAATGGAGCAAAATATTATCCTCTAAATTAATATTCTTTTATTTAACGAAAAAGTTTCGAGTTTCAGTCTTGTTTGACTAAAATAAAATATTTCAGATATTTCAGATCTTTCAGGTTTGCCTAAATAATCGGAGTTGAAACCTTGTGTTTGGTGCAATTTGAGGGTGCAGACTTCCAAATCTAAACGCGGTTTTGAGTTTCAGTCTCGTTTGACGAAAATAAAAAATTCAGACCTTTCAGATTTTCAGGTTTGCCAAAAAAATCGAAAATCTATATTTGGATTTCCATTGAGTTGAAACCTTGTGTTTTGTGTAATTTGAGGGTGCTGATGACAAATCAAGTTGCAGTTTTCAGTTTCAGTCTCGCTTGAAAAAAGTAAAAAATTTCAGACCTTTCAGATTTTCAGGTTTGCCTGAAATATCGAAAATCTATATTTTGATTTCTATTGAGTTGAAATCTTGTGTTTTGTGTAATTTGAGGGCGCTGATTCCAAATCTAGTCGCGGTTTTGAGTTTCACTCTCGTTTGACGAAAATAAAAAATTTCAGACCTTTCAGATTTTCAGGTTTGCCTAAAAAATCGAAAATCTATATTTGGATTTCTATTGAGTTGAAACCTTGTGTTTTGTGCAATTTGAGGGTGCTGATGACAAATCTAGTCGCGGTTTTCAGTTTCAGTCTCGTTTGACGAAAATAAAAAATTCAGACCTTTCAGATTTTCAGGTTTGCCAAAAAAATCGAAAATCTATATTTGGATTTCTATTGAGTTGAAACCTCGTGTTTTGTGTAATTTGAGGGCGCTGATTCCAAATCTAGTCGCGGTTTTGAGTTTCACTCTCGTTTGACGAAAATAAAAAATTTCAGACCTTTCAGATTTTCAGGTTTGCCTAAAAAATCGAAAATCTATATTTGGATTTCTATTGAGTTGAAACCTTGTGTTTTGTGCAATTTGAGGGTGCTGATGACAAATCTAGTCGCGGTTTTGAGTTTCAGTCTCGTTTGACGAACATAAAAAATTTCAGACCTTTCAGATTTTCAGGTTTGCCTAAAAAATCGAAAATCTTTATTTGGATTTCTATTGAGTTGAAACCTCGTGTTTTGTGCAATTTGAGGGTGCTGATGACAAATCTAGTCGCGGTTTTGAGTTTCAGTCTCGTTTGACAAAAATAAAAAATTTCAGACCTTTCAGATTTTCAGGTTTGCCTAAAACATCGAAAATCTATATTTTGATTTCTATGGAGTTGAAATCTTTTGTTTTGTGTAATTTGAGAGTGCTGATTCCAAATCTAGTCGCGGTTTTCAGTTTCAGTCTCGTTTGACAAAAATAAAAATTTTCAGACCATTCAGATTTTCAGGTATGCCTAAAAAATCGAAAATCTCTATTTGGATTTCTATTGAGTTGAAACCTTGTGTTTTGTGTAATTTGAGGGTGCTGCTGATGACAAATCTAGTCGCGGTTTTGAGTTTCAGTCTCGTTTGACGAAAATAAAAAATTTCAGACTTTTCAGATTTTCGGGTTTGCCTAAAAAATCGAAAATCTATATTTGGATTTCTATTGAGTTGAAACATTGCGTTTTGTGTAACTTGAGGGTGCTGATTCCAAATCTAGTCGCGGTTTTGAGTTTCAGTCTCGTTTGACAAAAATAAAAAATTTCAGACCTTTCAGATTTTCAGGTTTGCCTAAAACATCGAAAATCTATATTTTGATTTCTATTGAGTTGAAATCTTTTGTTTTGTGTAATTTGAGGGTGCTGATTCCAAATCTAGTCGCGGTTTTGAGTTTCAGTCTCGTTTGACAAAAATGAAAATTTCAGACCTTTCAGATTTTCAGGTTTGCCTAAAAAATCGAAAATCTCTATTTGGATTTCTATTGAGTTGAAACCTTGTGTTTTGTGTAATTTAAGGGTTCTGATTCCAAATCTAGTCGCGGTTTTGAGTTTCAGTCTCGTTTGACAAAAATAAAAATTTCAGACCTTTCAAATTTTCAGGTTTGCCTAAAAAATCGAAAATCTATATTTGGATTTCTATTGAGTTGAAACCTTGTGTTTTGTGTAATTTAAGGGTGCTGATTCCAAATCTAGTCGCGGTTTTGAGTTTCAGTCTCGTTTGACGAAAATAAAAAATTTCAGACCTTTCAGATTTTCAGGTTTGCCTAAAAAATCGAAAATCTATATTTGGATTTCTATTGAGTTGAAACCTTGTGTTTTGTGCAATTTGAGGGTGCTGATGACAAATCTAGTAGCGGTTTTGAGTTTCAGTCTCGTTTGACGAACATAAAAAATTTCAGACCTTTCAGATTTTCAGGTTTGCCTAAAAAATCGAAAATCTTTATTTGGATTTCTATTGAGTTGAAACCTTGTGTTTTGTGCAATTTGAGGGTGCTGATGACAAATCTAGTCGCGGTTTTCAGTTTCAGTCTCGTTTGACAAAAATAAAAATTTTCAGACCATTCAGATTTTCAGGTATGCCTAAAAAATCGAAAATCTCTATTTGGATTTCTATTGAGTTGAAACCTTGTGTTTTGTGTAATTTGAGGGTGCTGCTGATGACAAATCTAGTCGCGGTTTTGAGTTTCAGTCTCGTTTGACGAAAATAAAAAATTTCAGACCTTTCAGATTTTCAGGTTTGCCTAAAAAATCGAAAATCTATATTTGGATTTCTATTGAGTTGAAACATTGTGTTTTGTGTAACTTGAGGGTGCTGATTCCAAATCTAGTCGCGGTTTTGAGTTTCAGTCTCGTTTGACAAAAATAAAAAATTTCAGACCTTTCAGATTTTCAGGTTTGCCTAAAACATCGAAAATCTATATTTGGATTTCTATTGAGTTGAAATCTTGTGTTTTGTGTAATTTGAGGGTGCTGATAACAAATCTAGTGGCAGTTTTGATTTTTAGTCTCGTTTGACAAAAATAAAAAATTTCAGACCTTTCAGATTTTCAGCTTGCCTAAAATATCGAAAATCTATATTTTGATTTCTATTGAGTTGAAATCTTTTGTTTTGTGTAATTTGAGGGTGCTGATTCCAAATCTAGTCGCGGTTTTGAGTTTCAGTCTCGTTTGACAAAAATAAAAATTTCAGACCTTTCAGATTTTCAGGTTTGCCTAAAAAATCGAAAATCTCTATTTGGATTTCTATTGAGTTGAAACATTGTGTTTTGTGTAATTTGAGGGTGCTGATGACAAATCTAGTCGCGGTTTTGAGTTTCAGTCTCGTTTGACAAAAATAAAAATTTCAGACCTTTCAGATTTTCAGGTTTGCCTAAAAAATCGAAAATCTATATTTGGATTTCTATTGAGTTGAAATCTTTTGTTTTGTGTAATTTGAGGGTGCTGATTCCAAATCTAGTCGCGGTTTTGAGTTTCAGTCTCGTTTGACAAAAATAAAAATTTCAGACCTTTCAGATTTTCAGGTTTGCCTAAAAAATCGAAAATCTCTATTTGGATTTCTATTGAGTTGAAACCTTGTGTTTTGTGTAATTTAAGGGTGCTGATTCCAAATCTAGTCGCGGTTTTGAGTTTCAGTCTCATTTGACAAAAATAAAAATTTCAGACCTTTCAGATTTTCAGGTTTGCCTAAAAAATCGAAAATCTATATTTGGATTTCTATTGAGTTGAAACCTTGTGTTTTGTGTAATTTAAGGGTGCTGATTCCAAATCTAGTCGCGGTTTTGAGTTTCAGTCTCGTTTGACGAAAATAAAAAATTTCAGACCTTTCAGATTTTCAGGTTTGCCTAAAAAATCGAAAATCTATATTTGGATTTCTATTGAGTTGAAACCTTGTGTTTTGTGCAATTTGAGGGTGCTGATGACAAATCTAGTAGCGGTTTTGAGTTTCAGTCTCGTTTGACGAACATAAAAAATTTCAGACCTTTCAGATTTTCAGGTTTGCCTAAAAAATCGAAAATCTTTATTTGGATTTCTATTGAGTTGAAACCTTGTGTTTTGTGCAATTTGAGGGTGCTGATGACAAATCTAGTCGCGGTTTTGAGTTTCAGTCTCGTTTGACAAAAATAAAAATTTTCAGACCATTCAGATTTTCAGGTATGCCTAAAAAATCGAAAATCTCTATTTGGATTTCTATTGAGTTGAAACCTTGTGTTTTGTGTAATTTGAGGGTGCTGCTGATGACAAATCTAGTCGCGGTTTTGAGTTTCAGTCTCGTTTGACGAAAATAAAAAATTTCAGACCTTTCAGATTTTCAGGTTTGCCTAAAAAATCGAAAATCTATATTTGGATTTCTATTGAGTTGAAACATTGTGTTTTGTGTAACTTGAGGGTGCTGATTCCAAATCTAGTCGCGGTTTTGAGTTTCAGTCTCGTTTGACAAAAATAAAAAATTTCAGACCTTTCAGATTTTCAGGTTTGCCTAAAACATCGAAAATCTATATTTGGATTTCTATTGAGTTGAAATCTTGTGTTTTGTGTAATTTGAGGGTGCTGATAACAAATCTAGTGGCAGTTTTGATTTTCAGTCTCGTTTGACAAAAATAAAAAATTTCAGACCTTTCAGATTTTCAGCTTGCCTAAAATATCGAAAATCTATATTTTGATTTCTATTGAGTTGAAATCTTTTGTTTTGTGTAATTTGGGGGTGCTGTTTCCAAATCTAGTCGCGGTTTTGAGTTTCAGTCTCGTTTGACAAAAATAAAAATTTCAGACCTTTCAGATTTTCAGGTTTGCCTAAAAAATCGAAAATCTCTATTTGGATTTCTATTGAGTTGAAACCTTGTGTTTTGTGTAATTTGAGGGTGCTGATGACAAATCTAGTCGCGGTTTTGAGTTTCAGTCTCGTTTGACGAAAATAAAAAATTTCAGACCGTTCAGATTTTCAGGTTTGCCTAAAAAATCGAAAATCTATATTTGGATTTCTATTGAGTTGAAACATTGTGTTTTGTGTAATTTGAGGGTGCTGATTCCAAATCTAGTCGCCGTTTTGAGTTTCAGTCTCGTTTGACAAAAATGAAAAATTTCAGACCTTTCAGATTTTCAGGTTTGCCTATAATATCGAAAATCTATATTTGGACTTCTATTGAGTTGAAATCTTGTGTTTTGTGTAATTTGAGGGTGCTGATAACAAATCTAGTGGCAGTTTTGATTTTCAGTCTCGTTTGACGAAAATAAAAAATTTCAGACCTTTCAGATTTTCAGGTTTGCCTAAAAAATCGAAAATCTATATTTGGATTTCTATTGAGTTGAGATCTTGTGTTTTGTGTAATTTGAGGGTGTTGATAACAAATCTAGTGGCAGTTTTGAGTTTCAGTCTCGTTTGACAAAAATAAAAAATTTGAAGCCTTTCAGATTTTCTGCTTGCCTAAAATATCGAAAATCTATATTTTGGTTTCTATTGAGTTGAAATATTTTGTTGTGTGTAATTTGTGGGTGCTGATTCCAAATCTAGTCGCGGTTTTGAGTTTCAGTCTCGTTTGACAAAAATAAAAATTTTCAGACCTTTCAGATTTTCAGGTTTGCCTAAAAAATCGAAAATATCTATTTGGATTTCTATTGAGTTGAAACCTTGTGTTTTGTGTAATTTGAGGGTGCTGATGACAAATCTAGTCGCGGTTTTGAGTTTCAGTCTCGTTTGACGAAAATAAAAAATTTCAGACCTTTCAGATTTTCAGGTTTGCCTAAAAAATCGAAAATCTATATTTGGATTTCTATTGAGTTGAAATCTTGTGTTTTGTGTAATTTGAGGGTGCTGATAACAAATCTAGTGGCAGTTTTGAGTTTCAGTCTCGTTTGACCTTTCAGATTTCCAGCTTTGCCTAAAATATCGAAAATCTATATTTTGATTTCTATTGAGTTGAAATCTTGTGTTTTGTGTAATTTGAGGGTGCTGATTCCAAATCTAGTCGCGGTTTTGAGTTTCAGTCTCGTTTGACAAAAATAAAAATTTTCAGACCTTTCAGATTTTCAGGTTTGCCTATAATATCGAAAATCTATATTTGGACTTCTATTGAGTTGGAACCTCGTGTTTTGGATAATTTGAGGGTACCGATTACAAATCTGGTCGCAATTTTGAGTTTCAGTCTTGTTTGATAAACATTAAAAATTGCAAATTGTTCAGATAATCAGAGATTTTCCTAAAAAATTGAATATCTATATTTGGCTTTTATTAAGATAAAACCTCTTATTTTGGATATTTTGGGGGTGCTGATTACAAATCCTGTCGCAGTTTTGAGTTTTAATCTCGTTTGACGAAAATAAAAAAAATCTTTCAGATCTTCAGCTTTGCCTAAAATATCGAAAACCTATATTTTGATTTCTATTGAGTTGAAACCTCGTGTTTTGGAGAATTTGAGGGTCCTGATTACAAATCCGGTCGCAGTTTTGAGTTTCAGTTTGACGACGAAAGTCAAAAATTTCAGATATTTCAGACCTCTAGGGTTACCTAAAAATCGAAAAATCTTTATTTGGCTTTCTATTAAGATTAATCCTCGTGTTTTGGTTATATTAGGGTAAAATCAAGCTACAGTGATTCATTTCTTAAAATAAATTAACAACATAATCTTAACAAAATGTGTCTGTAGTTATACAAACAAAACTAACGTAACCAGGTGAGGATCCAAGTAAACCAGTGACGGTAAGGATAAGGAATGACTGCTTTCATCGCTTTTTATCACCATATTTCATCTTCGAATTACCATAATTAGCACCCTGGTTATAGACCGACCCGTCAGAGCCAACCCAAGCTTCGACTCTAACGAAATCAGCAACGAATGAGGGAATGTTGCATTTCAGTACCGCGGTGTTGCCACGAATCACGTACTCTGATACCACTTCCGCCTCGTAGTACTGGGTTACCACTGTAATGTTAAAAAATAGGGACCTCATGACCATTTTACTCCAGGAGAAGGTCTAAAAATTCTTCATCAATCCTTACACATAATATTTTACACGTAATTTTCAATACCTGTATACAGGGTTGGGATAAAGTATGGAACCAAGCAAATAACTTTGGAACGGAAAGAAAATTTGCAGGCAAGTGTAGTGACGTCTAGTCATCCGAAGACATTATGTTAGCTATTAATGTACTTCCGGTTTAACCGGAAGTACCGTCAACTTTTTTAATTTAAATTGGACACCCTGTATATTTTTGCAGATTTTAATTCATCTTTTTTTTCTGAATACGTCCATAGTGGGTTTAGCATTAGTTTCTGTAAAAACGGTAAAGATAAAGCTTCTTTATCATTTCAGGTGTTTAAAATGCCGGTCATTCAAAGTCGGTTTTGGCGATCGCGTGAGAACTCACAAAGAAGTGTGTCAACTTTTAATGATTTACGTCCCGACAGGGGTCCTATAACACGTTTGACGGTGACTAAAATAAAAAATACAAAAAAATTATCTCAAACGGGAAGACCGCAGACCGCCACGGACGAATTTGTGAGACAAATTTTTTAAGAAACCAATACTAAACCCACTATGAACGTATTCGGAAAAAAAGATGAATTAAAATCTGCAAAAATATACAGGATATCCCATTTAAATTAAAAAAGTTGACGGTACTTCCGGTTAAACCAGAAGTACATTAATAGCTAACATAATGTCTTCGGATGCATTAGACGTCACTACACTTGCCTGCAAATTTTCAGCAATATCACTCTTTCCGTTCCAAAGTTATTTGCTTGGTTCCATACTTTATCCCAACCCTGTATAAGTTTTATAACGGAACTATTTTTTTTCGCAATAATTCAAAAGTTATATCGAAATAAAAATTGATTTTAGAATCCAGTATTGAAGACAGCTCCCAAACAAAACCAAGCACGTGTGACGTCAAAATTTTATTTGGGATTTTACTTACACTAGTGCAAAAAATTAGTACCTGAAGTACAGTACTCAGACACAAGAATTTAAAAAATCAGTGGAAAGAAGTTTGTCTGTCAATATCAATCGCAAATTGCATTGATTGCGATACCAAATTGAATTTAATCCAAAAAATAAAATTATTGGTAATTTTTGTTGTACCTACTTGGGAAATGACTAATAAAATTTTGTTCAAAAACGTGTTTATTTCGATCGTAGAACAAAAATGTGGGTAACATGTGCAAAAAACATACCAACAAAATTTTTTGGTGAAAAAAAAATTAAAAAAAGGTTGTCAAGCCCTGGGCTCGAACTCAGACATTATCGGATCAGAAAGCTGACGTTTAGCCGTTGTGCTAGCCGAAAAAGTGGCTTCAACAAAACATATTTGAATAGACTTTTTTACTGGAATTTGTGATCGAATTTGAAACATTTAAAAACATATTTATTTTGTTCGTAGACTTCCTCTCGAGCTACAAACCTCATTCATCGTCTATTGGGCAACAGATATACACTAGTTATACAAGTAACTATTTTCACAATTAGCTGGGAATATAGACAAAATAATGGTAATAGGTATCGTTCGTGAAAATATAACATTTTTATTTGGGAGCTGCCGGTCCTGGATTCAAAAATCAATCATTATTTTAAATTATTGCGAAAAAAAGGAAAAAAATGTTTTGCTATAAAAATTATATATATATCATCTTTGTATTTATTACAAAAAAATTTATTTTTTAATTCAAAACCTCAATTAAATGATTTGGGTTGTCTTTTTAAATTTGACCGAAAATGCTTTTCATTGTTACGGAGAATTGTTTAATACCTACGTGAATCTAATGTTTACCAAAACAATTCCTGCATATTAGCAAACGTGCTTGGTAAATAAATTTTTTTTCAATAGTAATCAATTAATTATTTTCAAAGCTGTTCCTTCCTCACCCATACATAAACTTTTAATGTAAATGTGTGGAGAAAACTCGGTAAAACTTAAACTGAAAAATTCCTCTGTCAAAAAAGGATGACTTACTCAAATAGCTTCGGTACATAAATGTTCATCTATTTTTTGTTGATTTACTTTTCTTCCAATTTCTGGAAGCTACAAAAACGGCGTATCTAATATTTTCATAGTAGATTTGAACTGTTTCAGTTGCATTGGCGTTTTTTAAATTATACCTATGAGTTTTTGGGCATCCTAGGTGACTTTCAGTTACGCCATCCGTGAAAAGCGAATCAAAAAATGTCTCCGTAAATACTGGTTTACGGTAAAGAAGTACAAAGTAAGGCAACATAAATATTCACAATCTAAGTAAACATGTGATAAAATATAACGGACATATTAACAACAGATATCTCTTGCAAATGAAACTGAAAATACAAATAGATGTCAAAGTTCAAACGAAGCTATAAATTCATGCTGATGTAATGATAACGTGTACACAAAAGTGAGTCAAACCAGTAGTTCTGCTTTAACAAATAACCTTCTGAGGATTAGCGGTTTAATGGCGGACATAAAATGTGTATTTGTTCGTCGTGTTTTAAGGAAATGCATTTTATCGATAAACTGTGAAAAACAACACTTGCAGTTTGATATATTTTCTGAGAATTAAGTTACGTATGTTTAGGAGGCGAATAATTTTGATTTTCTGATTTATTTGTATATATGACAGGTTTAAAATTGTCTCGGTTTTTTTATAATATCCTTCTTTCTGTATAACCGACGAGATGACTCCGAATCTTAAGTCCTTGTAGCTCAATTTTCCCCAAATTTTGTGTAAATCTCAATATCTCAAAAAAAAAAGAAAAACAAAAACACTTTTTCTATCTTTGATAGTGTTGACGTTATACCAGATGTTCCAGAACTTCCTTGATACGTAATATTCTCGGAACCAAAAAAGTTCAAACAAAACGTGAGTATTATTTTTGGAAGTACTATGGGGTCTATCATACCAAGCTTTCAAAACATTTTTTTGTATTTCACCGCTTAACACTCACTCCAAACTATTTTTCAAATAGCACCCAATAGTTTTTCCCACACAAATTAGGCCCTAATTTCGTACCTTTGATTCTATACATTTTCTCGTTCTCATAAGCATAAGATATATAAAATGAGGATACGCTTGTGGCGTAATATTTTCGTAACAGAAAGAGATAAAAATGAAAACTAAGTGGGTCTTTCAAGGCAACTGAATAACCTATCATACCATGCTTTCGAAAATAAGTTTGTGCTTCAACCCCTAAAACTAACTCCTAACTTTTTTTTTCAAATAGCATCCCCGGCACAGCACATAAATGAAGTCATTATTTTGTTTAAAATCTTGTAGTGGCTTTGATTTCGTATACAAACCAATTTTTCCATAAAGTCATAATCATAAGATAAATAAAATAAGAGTTTGTTTCGGGCGTAATATTTTCGTTATAGAAAAGGACGAAAAATACATTTTTTCGGAAGCATTGTATTACAGGTCATTCAGTACCCTGAAAAAGCCACCTAATTTTCATTTTTTTGCAAAAATGTTAGGCTTCGACCAAATTCTCATTTTATTTATATTATGCTCATGTTTTTATTAAAAAAATAAGTTTACGTATAACATCAAAACAAAAAGTTGGGGGTGAGTTTTCGGGGATGACGTTTAAAAAAATGTCTATTAGACTATATCTATAGAGCCTTCAAAACTCAGTTTTTTCTTGAATCGTTTTTCGTTACAAAAATATCATGTGTCAAGGAAATTCTAGCATCCTCGTCATCAATCTGCAGAATAGAGTTGGAATATGCGAAAAATCAACAAAATAAGAACTGTCAACATCATTGTAATGTGCAATAGAAAATTCGCATAATTTTTTCCTCTTATGAACCAATTTTGATGCCACACAAAAAATCGAAAAATATGCAAATACCGAGACTCCTATATACATAAAATCTTGAGAAATTTCGTAAAGATAAATTGTTTTGGGGTAAGTGTTTACTGATATTTGAATTCAGTTTTCTCTTGTAGCAAATTCTTTTCACCTCCAATTACCTATGCAGTGAGTCTCCATTTCTAGGTCAGAGAAAATTACTCGAATTCTCTCGAATGCGCTACTATGACCTTCCAGATATGTTTCTGGCTTGTTGAAAAATTTGTGAATAGTGCAGCCCAATGAATTTAAGACTTAAATTCATGTTATTGAAGCGACTCCCCAAAATTTGAGAGTTAGTGGTCTAAAAGGACTTAGGATTCGACGTAGGTCCACACATACTTATAAAGAATAGATATGCCTTTTTTTGTTATGTTATGTTTGCATGAAACGCTGGGTCATGGTGGGAAACAGGGTTCGGATTGAGGTTACAATAGGGAATGGTTTGGGCCTGATTTTTTTGCACAGCAGTAAATGGTTTGGTTTAGGGATTACTGGAAACCAATTTTTGCAACCACCCTCTCCATAGTTTAAACTTATGCCAGTTGTACGCACTTGTTGAGTCTCATCTAGCTTCAAACGCTCAAAAACAAATTTATTTCGATCATAGACTTCGTCTCGAGCTGCAAGCTTCATTCATTGTCTATCGTGCAAAAAAACAATGGCAATAGATATCGAAGTAGGACGGCGTTGGTAAAAATATAACATTGTGACGTCACACTCGCGGCTTTGGTCGGGAGCTGTCGGCGTGTCTTCGGTACTGGATTCAAAAATCTTGTTTTATTTTGATATAACTTCTGGGTTAAGGTTTACGCCGACTTAGACGAAGCGTCGCGAACGGAAGCGTCGCGAAGCGGCGCGTCGCGTCAAACGTGCCCGCCAACTTAGACGAAGCGTCGCGAACGGAAGCGGCGCGAAGAAAATTATTGATTTGACGCCAGAGAAGTTTACATTAGTTTATATGGCAGGCCGCCAACTCAGGCGACGCGAAGCGAAGAGGCGCGTCGTTTGACGCGCGAATACTCTTCGGATCAACTGGGCGTCGTTTCTCTTGCCTCTCGCATAATATTTTCAGTGTTTAGCAGTATTATGTAGGATGTGGTGCTAAATTGCAGTCTCTGGTCGTGATACAAAGACGTTCATTACAAAGGTAATTTAATTACCCAGCATTTTATTTTGTTTTTGTTTCTTTTCTTCTTCTATAGTGGCAATGAAACTCAATACAAAGAGTTCCTCTTCTGACGAACTGCTCATCGTACCTCACTAGACAACGTATCTCGTTCATCTGCTTAAAAACAAATAAAATTCGCGTTGCGCCCTTGGAAGCCGCGCGTCGCGTCGCGCCGCTTCGCCCCCCTGCTCGCCCACTTAACGTGCTCGCCCACTTAGGCGAAGCGTCGCGAACGGATCTTCTCGCCGCGGCGCGCCGCCTGGTACCGCCAATTCAGGCGAAGCGAAGCGACGCGAAGCGAAGCGAAGCGTCAAGAGAAACAACGCCTAGTTGGTCCGAGGAGAAGCCGCGCGTCAAACGACGCGCCTCTTCGCTTCGCGTCGCCTGAGTGGGCGGGCTGCCATATAAACTAATGTAAACTTCTCTGGCGTCAAATCAATAATTTTCTTCGCGCCGCTTCCGTTCGCGACGCTGCGCCTAAGTGGGCGAGCACGTTTATTGCGAAGAATATAGTTTTGTTATAGAAATGATATATGATTTTTCCATTTCACAAAAAAATTGTATAAACCAAATTGACAGGATTGAAATAAGTATTATACGCACTAGGCTTGTCTAGTGGTGTCTCATTAACTGTATGGTGCGTACAACTGGCATTAGAACCGATTAAAAAGATCGTAAGAAGTACCGTATTGATCTGTATCGAGAGTGTATTGATTGCCGTCACTGTCACTCCACGAAACGACTTGCACGAAATCCGCAACGAACGACGGAATTGAGCACTTTAGTACTGCCGCATTTCCACGGATGACGTACTCGTTGTTCACCTCTGTCTGGTAGAACTGCTGCACCACTGCAACAACCAAAGGGATCAGGGAGATGACGTCAGAGTTGACAGAATGAAAACTGTATTGGTATTGAGTTTCATAGTGAAATGTTAATTTTATTTACATGAAATTGGGTTATTCTCACCAAAAACAAAAAAGGACTTTTAATAAATATGTTGTATATTGTATCGTATTAACAAATTGAAATTTGAACTGTTAGTCTAAGATCCGAATATAAAACCACCTTCACTGAACTGGTTAATGGATGAAAAGCATTTTATATTAACTTTAATATGTTAAAAAACATATCGCGAGTGGGTTGGCTGAAAAATTTCAGTCCAGGATAGGATTAATTAAATATTGAAAAATTAATTTTTTTTAAACATTTCACTGGTTTGGTTAATAGACAAATCACATACCAATCGAAAGTATGAAGCCCATAGAATATGCAAACGTTAGGTTGGCTACGTTTTTCCCGTCCCAACTATAGGGTAGGCAGGTATAAACAGGTAAATCAATAATAGTAATTTGCACCGGTGTGGTTAATGCATGAAACTTATATCAAAATAAAGATAATTTTATTGCAAACACGTCGATATAGGGTTGTCTGCAAAAAATCAGTCTGGAATTCCAGTTGTCGAAATTTAAAGATCAAAATATTGCTGCCAGTGAATACGTGCGCCAGAGAGGTCCGAGCGAACTATCCCGCGTATTAACAAAGGACGCAGCATAGCAGCTGCGTGTAGCTCGGCCATTGAATGAAAGAGAGTGCGCATGTTGTCTGTCCGTGAAATTGAAATGATTTATTTGAATGAAACATAATAAAAAATGTATAAATTTATGAATCTTCCATGTCATTATTTCACAATTAAAAAAATTTAAAAGATGTATTTACTAAGATAGTTTTGAAGGTTAAATTATTATGCACTTACCGTATTCTCACCAAGAAAGTTATTAAACTCTTCATCATATTTTTTTCCCAAAGCAGTCACTTTTTTGTAGCACGTGGTATGATAACCTACAAAATCGAGTGATGCATTGGTTAACTCAACGCCACTGTATTTAAAAATTTTTTTTTATGAAAATTTAATTTCAACCAACAGTTTTTATACGTTTCATCATTAAAATCAAGAACATCATCGTCCGAATTGCATAGAAAACACTTTTTATCCATTTTTTATCACAACTTAATGTTTATAAATAACAACAATCAGTATAGTAGTATCACTAGTAGTAGCACGCTGTTTCAATTCAGAAGAATAAGGCAAACTGTTACAATACAATGATGCACAGCATTTACGAGTGTATCGCTATCCTTTTCAACTTCACGGACACATGACAAGCTCTCTTTCATTCAATGGCCGAGCTACACGCAGCTGCTATGCTGCGTCCTTTGTTAATACGCGGGATAGTTCGCTCGGACCTCTCTGGCGCACGTATTCACTGGCAGCAATATTTTTATCCTTAAAATCCGACAACCGGAATTCCAGACTGATTTTTTGCAGACAACCCTATATCGACGTGTTTGCAATAAAATTATCTTTATTTTGATATAAGTTTCATGCATTAACCACACCGGTGCAAATCACTATTATTGATTTACCTGTTTATACCTGCCTACCCTATAGTTGGGACGGGAAAAACGTAGCCAACCTAACGTTTGCATATTCTATGGGCTTCATACTTTCGATTGGTATGTGATTTGTCTATTTAACCAAACCAGCGAAATGTTTAAAAAAAATTAATTTTTCGATGTTCAATTAATCATATCCTGGACTGAAATTTTTCAGCCAACCCACTCGCGACATGTTTTTTAACACATTAAGTTTAATATAAAATGCTTTTCAACCATTAACCAGTTCGGTGAAGGTAGTTTTATATTCGGATCTTCTGCTATATAATTCAATGATTCGTGGTGTTTTATGCCCAACATCATCATATAATTGTTACTCACACAATAAAATCTATTTCTTCGGCGTATAAACTTCTTTATTTCTTAATGTGATTGCAACAAAAACGTGACCCGAAACTGAAAACTGGGAACAAATGTGGTCGTATTTTCCAAACAACGATTCATCCTCTTAAATACAGCGTATTGTTCCATGGACAAAGTTTGTTGAACTGCGTCTTTTCATTCAACTCTTTTATTGTACTCCGTCAAACTTCTGGATTGAGTTCCTTGTACGTACAACGTACATACGTTAAAAACCTCATTTAAAACTTTCTGAGAGTTAGTTGCACGATAAAATATGGACGTCTATTTAAGGTAATAAATCCTGCAGTCCTGCAAGTGTTTAAACTCTAGTTTTCGTTTTACTCTCCGAGTATTTTCAGCGGTATTTACATGATTTCCATCTTGGAAATACCTGACAGCTTGCCAAGTAGAATAAGCCATCTGCATGTTTAATTATAGTATCAGGCTCTTCAATAATTTTAGCTCCTTTTCGTGTCCTGTGGGGGCACCATTCATTTCGGAAATTGTGTAGAAATAATAACAATGTTTTAAGTGAAACGCATAATTATGTTGTTGATCAAGTTATTTGGAAAAATTGCTTGCAACTTCGCCATTGTGGGATTGCTTATAGTAGGTGCTTTCCTTTTGCATGCTTTATCTGATAATTCTCACTTGTGACGTCATGACTCATTTCAATGTACGTTCCTTTTGTTTTCTGAATCTGAGTCTAAAGTGAGATATTTTACCCCCACTTAAGCCCATCTGGACTAGCTCGAAAGGTAGATCAGTTGATTCAAATCATTCAGATGTCAAATAAATGAGGTTAGGAGGAAGTTTAAAGTTTGAATTTCAGCGGGTTTTGTGGTGTATGGATAGTCGATAGTGTATGGTGAGCGACGATCTCTTCCAAAAACTTCATCTTCAGTCGTCTGTTTGCGATTTCCGATTTACAATTCGAGTATTCAGTAAAGGTAAAGAAGACGAAGTCTGTGGGTGTAGGGTGTACGCAAAAACGTAAGAAGCTGGGTTATGCAAAGGATCGACAGATCATAGAACCATAAAATCTTACAAAATGTCGAGGAATGACATTCCACTGGACAAACACGTTCCTTTAACTCATCTGAGCTATGAGGTTTCCAACTGAGCTGAGCCGTCTCATGTTTAATAGCGTTTTCGACTTATTGCCCTATCACTGTACTCATAGGAACTGAGTGTCAAAATTATGTTCGTCTTACATTTTAGTGCAAAACTAGTGTGGTTTTTTGTTTTCGACTTACCCGCTTAATTGCACTTGAGTGCAAATTATCGCCATGGACTCTCTGAGCTCGTGGAGATTTCAGTGCATTTTTGACGTCTATAAATATTAATTATAACCTATTTTATTTGTGAGAGAAATAATTTATTGAATCAAGAACTGGGTAGTGGGGTAGTATACATAATATCATGAAAGGTGCGGAAAGTGTAGTTGGAAGAACTGCGAATATCGTCATCTTCGGATGATGAGGAAATTGAAGCATGTCTAGTTAAATTGCAAACAACGGCTGCGGGTGTCCCAAAAATACGAATATTTGTTGAAGATGTTGTTCATATACTGATGGAAGAAGAGATACAACAAGATATACATAAGTATTTACCAATATAGATAGATATTCATTTTTAGTGCAAAAGCCATATTGCACAAAATGCTGTTATTTTTTATGTCGATAAATAGAATAAGTTATTGAATAAGGCGGATTCAAACTATTCAAATTCCAAAACCACCACAGAATGAAATTGATCTCCCGCGATGCAAAATGACATCAAACTGTCATCAGTTGGCTGACATAACAGTTACTTGAATTGCACTGAAATTTAGTGTATGTTCGACTTACCAGTTCAGATTTATTGCACTTCTGGGCACCAGACGGGTTTTTAATGTGCACTGTAGTGCAATTGTGGTTAAAATCAGTGCAGTAAGTCGAAAACGCTATAAATGATCTGCGTTAGTGCAGATGTAAAAGGAAAGCACCTAGTGACACCTTGTACTCCAGCTGCACTATAGCCATCTAAGGAGTATCACCAAACTACAATTTTTAATTGTATATTCATTCAGTTTTTAACTTGTGATTGATTTTGGAAGTCAAGCAGTTATCATATCAATCTAAAGATTTTCAAATATCACATATTTTTCTCCTACGGTTGTATAAATTTTTTTATACCAGAGTACCGCGGCTGCTGTGAAAAGGTTATGTTAGGGGAAGTTTGTTAACGCGGTACTTGAATAGGCGAACAACCGCAGGCCCAATAAATACATCTCCTGGCAGTCAATTCCAAGCCTTGGAAACTTGGAATCATAGAGGATAGCTCAGAGGAGCAAACTCCATTTGAACATCAGTAGAAGAGTGAGAGGTCACCAACCGCATGCCTGTGAGAAAGTGGCTGGAGGCGGCGCTTTAAGGCCTGGTCGCAATTAGTCGAATTCCCCTTCTCTGGTCAGCGTCAAGTATAGACGGGGTAGTAGGGGCAGCAGCACAGTACCTTCTGGCCCTAAACAGGTACCCATGATCTTTACTAGCAGCTGTTGCAATTGACGCAATGAGTTCGCGCCAGATCAGATTTTCAGTATGTTGACTACTGAGCGCTTGAACGAGTGACTCCTTGACAGAGCCTGATTGCTCATTAGACCCGAGTGCTGACTTGAACACTTCTTATCAATATATATTTCACAATTTTTGATATTTCGGAATATGTTTGCGTTGTATTTGTTTAGTATGGTATAGTCATTTATGAGTTCACTTGAAGACATTATGGAGTTCGGTAAAATTGAATTTCATCAAATGTCAAAATTAGAATGAATACTTAAATAGCGAATACTCTATATAGTTTTTTGTCTCCAATAATTTTGAATGTTTTCCAAATTATTTTGACATAATTACAGTGGTGGAGAGTGAGCTATATTTTTCAAGCAAAATTACTGGGTTGGATTATCATAGAATCTCTTAGTCATATATGTATGTTTCCAGTTTTCAATACTTGCTTCATCTCTGACGTCATCATTAGCAGGAATTATGGGTGGAAAATGGTGGAAGGGCGGGTCAATTCTAGATAGTTGTTTCTTGTGGCACAAGCCTTTATTATATAGAACCTATTGTCTTGATTAATCTTAACTATTTTAAAGTATCCAAACTATTGTTTTAGAACATTCAGATTTTTAAGTACGCAAAATTCGGATTGAGGATTGAGGACAAAAAAATTTCCTCTACTAACACCACTAGAAAGCAACTATTTTTTATTGCAGTATCAAGCTATGCTATGCCCATTTAGATTTTCACTAAGATTGTGTGATCAATATTTGTTACGTCGGTATCTTAAAGACAATACAAATGGGCAAAATATTGCTTGAAAACTTACACAGCATGCTCAAATCACTATTTATAAATATAGAGTAGCATAGCTCTAAAGTTCATCAATTTTTCAAGTACCATCAGGTGCCCCTGGGTAGAAGACTTCATTTTGATCAGTGTGCCATGAGATGACACTGACAAAATCCGCTACGAATGACGGTATTTGGCATTTCAAAATGGCGGCGTTTCCTCGAATAGCGTACTCCTTGTTTACGTCGGTGTCATAAAACTGCTTTACCACTAAATCGGTAAAAAGTTATTTAATAATTTATATATACCTTTCTGTTCAATAAAAGTGATACATAAACTTAGTTCGTCACCTCATAACCAGCTTAAACATATTGCATGACTCGTGTGTAGATGCTGACGATTATAATGATTATTGGAAACTAATAACACTTAGAGCTATAATCTAAGAAGTCATTCATTACCGTCGTTTTTAGAATTCTTTAGGTACTGAAAAGTTTCCTCTAAAACGTATACCGGGTGTCCCAGAATTTCCTTGACACATGATATTTTCGTAACGTAAAACGGTTCAAGCAAAAACTGAGTGGTACTTTTGAAGGTACTATAGGTCTATCATACCATGCATTCAAAACATTTTTTTTGTACGTCAACCCCTAAAACTCACCCCAACTTTTTTTTTCAAATAGCACCCCTTAGGTTTTCCTACATAAATGATATCCCCATTTTATTTAAAATCTTGTGGTACCTTTAATTTTATATGCAAACTTATTTTTGCCGTAAAATCATAAGCATAAGACAAATGAAATGATAATTTGTTTGACGCCCGACATTTTTGTAACAAAAACGGATAAAAAAGAAAAGTAAGTGGGTTTTTCAAGGGTAGTGAATAACCTATCATTCCTTGCTTATGAATAATTTTTTTCTTACTTAAACCCCTGGAATCCACCCCTAGCTAGTTCTTTCAAATTTCAATCCACAATTTTGCCTGAAGAAATAAATTCTTTACTTGAATTTAATTATCGTAGTGCCTTAGTTTCTATGCCCCTACTGCAATTTATCGTTAATTTTGGCGCCGGTGTGCGGGGCACACCCTGCACACGGGGTTGGCGCGGCCCGATGTAACCATAAAACTTTTTCACGTTTTTGCACTTAGTTTTGTTGTCACATTTTTTTATTAGTTGATTCATGATAATAAAAAAATATGTTCCATACATGTCTTTTAATTAATTTATGCTTACGATTTCATGTATTAAACGAAAAAAATTAACGATAAATTGCAGTAGGGGCATAAAAAGTAAGGCACTACGATAATTAAATTCAAGTAAAGAATTCATTTTTCCAGGCAAAATTGTGGTTTGAAATTTGAAAGAACTAGCTAGGGGTGGATTCCAGGGATTTAAGTAAGAAAAAAAATGGTTCATAAGCAAGGAATGATAGGTCATTCACTACCCTTGAAGTACCCACTTACTTTTCTTTTTTATCCGTTTTTGTAACAAAAATATCAGGGGCCAAACAAATTATCATTTAATTTGACTTATGCTTATTATTTTACGGAAAAAATAAGTTTGCATATAAAATTAAAGGTACCGCAAGATTTTAAATAAAATGGGGGTATCATTTATGTAGAAAAACCTATGGGATGCTATTTGAAAAGAAAAGTTTTAGGGGTTGACGTACAAAAAAAATGTTTTGAATGCATGGTATGATAGACCCTATAGTACCTTCAAAAGTACCACTCAGTTCTTGTTTGAACCGTTTTTCGTTACGAAAGTATCACGTGGCAAGGGAATTCTGGGAGAAGCCTCTAGAGAAGCCTTTTAAGAATTCATCACAGTTAAACTTAAATAATATATTCCCAGCTCCTTTCAAAAATTTAAATTCTGTGAAATTTAACGCTTGCATTAAAGCATTTCTAGAGGAAAATGTTTTTGTATGATCTATGAGTTCATGGGCTTCCTCCAAAAGACAAATATGTAAAATTTTGTGAAGTAGCTCTCTACTTCTAAAATGTTTTTGTATGATCTATGAGTTCATGGACTTCCTCCAAAAGACAAATATGTAAAATTTTGTGAAGTGGCTCTCTACTTCTAAATTTGTATTGTAGTTTTCTACCTTTATGAGTATGTCTACCATTTTACTGTTTTATTTTGACTTGCTACAAATGTAAATGTTTACATAAGGTTGTACCTATCGATCTAATGTTTGATTTATTATTTTTCATTTTTAAACATTCCAAAACTGCAATTACTATGTACTAATGAAGCAGTATATTAATTCAAAAACATATCAATGCATATAATTAATGATCAATTTTATAAATTATATGAAAAAAGGATGAATTCAGTACATTAATATTAAGATTTCTTGCAACAGATTAATGAACGATGTCATTGACTGCAACACTTTATACATTGATTTAATGAAAGCTGTTCATTAAAGCAATGACCATGTTCATCATAATAATGAAATTGCATTCCTCAAATTAATGTTATGGTTCATTAATTTAATAAAGTTCGTCATTGTATTTAGCGTTACTGTAGGGTCGGTGCAGTAGCAGTGAACATTTTAATTGTACAGGACTGATCATAAAAAGTTACAACATTACCTAATCCTTTGACAAATTTCTGTGTACTGTTATACGACAGGAAAAATTAATATGTTTACCTAATTCTGTGATAAGTGACTCTGTTGGTCATGTATACGATGTGCTCGTTGCATCCATTTTTTTTTCTACAGCTGTATAATTTGCCCACGATGCATATGCATAAAAAGGTTAAAATAAATAGAGCTTAACTGCAATCCACCACCAGAAACATGATATCTTATATCACATTACCAAGATATTCTCGTTATCCTATTGTTAATGTTATGGGGAGCAAAAAATAAAATCGTATCATTCAGAGCAGGCATGAAATTTGATCCTGGTTATGTGTATTTAAATTGCACATGTCGGTAGAAATAATATCTGGTATCGGATTTGGATCTGAAGACTAGATTACTACTACTAGATTAATATTGTTGCCATACATTGGCAGACGTTAAATTGTTATACAATAAACTCCAGCTGTATTCAGTATATATACAGGGTGAGTCAAGATCAACGCCTCGGACTATTGTGACCAAACATTCATTACATTACATTTACAATTTAGAATAATATTCCATATAAAATAATATAATATCACATAACTTAAATTAAAATACAAAAAAATTACTAAAATGTATATACTAACTATATTCACTAACTCTTAAGGAAGCAGTGAACGAAATGGCCAAGAAGTAGTGTTTCAGAAAATATACAGGAATTGGTATAAAGTTAAATGTTGAATTTTTCTTCATTGTTTTGGATAAATCCTTTAATTTCTTTGTTAAATAAGCGAAATCTAGATATCAATTTTAAATTCTTTGGACGAGGTGTTATCATAAAGAGTAATAAAACGTGTCCCTGGTTTCATACTAGCACTTCTTTCGATCTTGCTGTTAAATATACTTGTAACGGTTCACCCGTTTTCAAAATTATTTTTATATTATTTACTTGGCTACCATATACAAATAGTTTACAACTTCCATTTTTAGCAACTACTTCCTCATTATACTAGTCACATTTTTATAACTGTTTTACTTCTCACCTCTACTTTTTCCCATCTCTATTTATTCCAGCTGGAAATATTATTATATTACACCATTTGCGCATACCTAATGAGTGGGGAGTATGCCCCTTCTCTCACTACCGACATTAACCTCTATAAAAATGGGTGGCGATACATCACCCGCCCTCTTTTTAATCTTTGACAGTTAATACTTATAGTTAAGTATAGTAAGACAATCTTTTGTGTGTGTGCAACATGTTTTAACCAAGGTAAGGGATTCATATTCCCAATGCAAAATCATAACGATTTGATTGCTATGGCTTCGCATATTTTTATTGCTTCTGCTTTTTATTTTACAGCTATGTGTAGGAATGTGATTTTTCCGATTTATACATTTTTTTTCATAAACATGTGATGGCGAACATTTTAATCTTTAAATATCAAGTCAATCATGCACTGTATATTTATTAATTATCTAACAAAAGAGTCGCTGAACATCATTCCTTGTTTCTAGCCATATATTTTTGTGTTACGATGCCTGATCTTGTGTGTATTTAATGTTTCACATTTTTTTATAACATTCCTTACGTAAAAATACCTAGCAGTCAGATTTGCTAATTAAGAACGCAATGAAAAGATCTGTTGGACATTTGTGTAATTTTGTTTTACGAGGCGTGAGGAAAAAGTTTGTAAATTTTTGAACATACTTTATACATTTTTTTTATTTATCACTATATATCTGAAAAGATCCGGTAGGACTGAAAATACAAAGCATTTAAGAATCATTTTTTTAACTATTGTTCTATCTATTCGCTCTTGTATATATCTATTTCTTTTTTAATCTTTACCATGTGAACATTTGAAAGTTATCTGCTTCTTAGCTCTTTAAATGTGCCCATGCTACTTCATAGATTTGTTTCTGAAGTATATGAACGCAATTTTTCAAAATGTAAGAACGCATGAAGATCCATACTTCAGAAACAGATCGTGAAGTCCTGTGAAGTTCTCTGCAAGGTGCTAATACTAGCCATAACTCATTCACAAGAAAACCACCCTTTTTTTCGGGGTGCCACCACCAAGACCACCTCTTTCAAATATTCTCACAAGGAAATTTGGAACAATCCCTATTGTATATTAAAAAAACTTCCGCCAATGCAATACTTCCTATAAAACTCATTCTGAATCTATCGGAAGGGACCTTGCATAATTGGGAACGCAAACACAAGCGTGAAGCAGCTTGTCTGAATAAAAAAATTCGTTAAACAAATAACCGTGGCTTCCCGTGTAAACATTCCGCGCTGTTAAGTGTCTGTTAACGACGGTCTCAAAATAAACTTATCTAGTAGTAGTAAAAAATTGGAAAAGCCTATATTTGTTGTTTACGATATCAAATATTTGTTCCGCGAGTTTCTCTGAATGGGACTGTTTACATTCCTAATTGCTTCTTTGATAATAGCATGATAACACCCAACGGCATAAATTAATGGATGGCTGGTTATGACATCTCATTGTGATCTAAATTTTTCTAGTCCAGTTTAATTTATGTTCAGTTATTCTTTGATTAACTGTCGGGATATGAATTATCTGACATCATGAGCTCTATAAAAAATTCATCAGCTTTTCTAATTGATACTATTCATGTGGGCATTTTGTCCAGCATTTTTTTTAACTGATTTTCTTTCTTTTTTATATGTATTTTTGGCTGCTATTCCTTTATATCTTTTTCTAACAAATTTACAAGTTCGCAAATTGTATCAATATTAATGTATGTGTTACACTCAATAGCCGAATTCGGGCAATGCCCGAAAAAAATACGCAGAACTAGTTTTGAGCAAGAAATATTTCCCAAACTCGAAATATTAGTTTTATACGGCTATTGAGCATTACAAAATAGGCAGAACCAGTTTTGCGCATTTTGAAATGCACAGACCTAGTTTTGCGCATTTTGAAATGCACAGAACTAGTTCTGTGGTTCGGAATGACAACCAAAGTGAACATTCGTTATTCATTGTGTGTCAAAAACCATCAAAAACCTATCGTTTAGGTTAGGTTAGGTTGGGTTAGGTTAGGTTTCTTTGCCAACGTTCTTGCAATATAAGTACGAATCGTAAAAACGCAAAAAGAGGTTTCGAAGCACAAGCCTATTTGATGCTAACACAGTCAAATAAAAAATTTAAACTAGCCTCAGTTGGCGATTTATTATTTGTTGGTATTCATTCAAATATATTTAGCTTCTCCAACTTATTTGAATCCGTCGCTGGCGCTGATTAAATGGAAGAAGCAGAATTTGTGCTGATCATTCAGAAAATATACAAAACTAGTCCTGTGCATTTCAAGTTGCGCAAAACTAGTTCTGTGCATTTCAAGATGCGCAAAACTAGTTCTGCCTATTTGGTAATGCTCAATAGCCGTATAAAATTAATATTTCGGGTTTGGAAAATATTCCTTGCTCAAAACTAGTTCTGCGTATTTTTTTCGGGCATCGCCCGAATTCGGGTATTGAGCGTAACATATGCATAAGCTGTGAATGATTGTCTCTAATTCTCCATTTGGTATCCAAACCCAAGAGGCGGTTCCTCCCTAAGGCCCAATGCCCCCCCCCCACCCTCAGTAAAAGACAAAAAAAAATAATGTTTAGTAGGTTTGTATGCAGTGCAAATACCTATTTCTAGCTGCATCAAGCACATTTTTTACAGTTTATAAAAACAGGCACTATTTTGAATTTTGTGCGCTCCCCGCCCTCATTTCAAAAATTCAGGAACCGCCTCTGCCAAACCACATACGAGTGGTGCCAGCAATTATGGTACTAAGGTACAGAAGCCAAATTAATCAACGAGGTTCATGTTCAATAATTGTTTGGCATACATTTCTGGGGTAATCGTTTATTGAGGTTGAAATGATAGTTTCATATATGTGTTTTTGGCTGGCACCCCTTCACTTAGTCAATAAGACCTTACCCATAAATTGATGCTATTTAAATGAGATATCTTGACACCGATTATTTTTCAAGATTTTTTTAGGTTTACTAAGGCACTGACCTGACCCATAAAATGGTACTACTGCATTCACTGAAGAAAAGGAGTAAAAAATTATTTCAAACCCATATTTTGGGGCTTTACTCGGATAAATCGAACTTATTTTTTCTGTTTATAACAACATCACTGCTCTCAGTATGCAGTTTTGTAGACGGTGTGCATATAACCCTTGACCATACAGTAAAAATTTACATATATTGTGCATGGTTACTCCGTTTGTTCGGTGGATAAGGTACATTTAGTTTATACTGATTTAAAAGTTTTATTTTCTTGGGGTTGATAATGATGTGATTCTCAATTTTTACCTGCCACCCCTTTGGAAGTCTATTAATTCATTAATACCTGACCCATAAATCGACCATAATATGAGTGCAAATTTTAATAATGGTAATAATATTTTCATTAATATGTTTTTAACTTCTATCAGAGATTCATACAGTCAATGAGACCTGCCCTACAACCTGACCCTATTTAAGCGTGAACATATAAAAAAAGATTAATAGCGGCAATATGCTAATAAGATATTTGTTACTCATATTTTTTTCTTATAACATCAGTCATTGTGATCTATGGATTTTAATGAACCTATAGTTGAGTTCGTTGATTCATGTAAGCCAACGACTTGTTTGAAACATTAATCTCTACTGAAACCTCTATGAATTCATCATCGAAATACTTTACGAGGCAAAAATATATGGTACCAAATAAACGTTTTCTCATTTCATGCGTGTTATTTCTTGTTGCTTCTAAGAATAACTCGTTTATAAATACACCTATTCCACTTATTCACAAAGGATCTTGTATGCACATTATTCTTCAAAAGTTTTAATTTGTATTCATGTTGATGCAACAAAAGAAAAAATTAAAAATAAACATCGAGGATCATTATATATGACGCCACATGGAAGTTTTGAGCATTTTTTGTTTAAAAATAGCTGCTTCAACGTCCATAGTTTCTCCAAAATTGAGAACATAAGGCGCTTCTCTTTTAACGTTACGATTATGAACATACGCACAGCTTTTTAAGCAGAAAAGTCATATTTGTTGAAATATCCTATTAACAAAATACAACAATTAGTTGTTCGAAGCTGTTGAGCTATTAACATTAACATTAATATTATCATATGTCTTCTTTGAATGTCGAAACTATTTTATGCATTCCAGAAGGCACATTGTGAGATACTTTAACATTATTTCTACAGATGTTTACAGTAATCGGGCATATTCTTGTGCTTTTTAGTGTTACTTGGCTTTTTATTCATATACAGACTAGGAAAAAGTGCAGTGTACTCACCAGTAGTTATAATTTTTGGTATTCTATAAGTACGATTACGTTGAGAATTAAGTTCAGACATAAAACAGGGGCGTTGGTGTTTATCATGTTGCATAGTTCAGAGGTTAGACAAGATTCTACTTTTATTAAAAAGTTCTAAAGTCGACAATTCCTTTCACTTGACTTTTTTGTTCATTTTTTTAATGAGTAACTTTGATTTAAAATAAATTTCTAGCAACACGATAAAGGTAATGTAAAAATATTATCGAAAAACAAAAGTAGATCTCAAGACGTCTGTTGGAGAAAAAAATCAAAAATCAAAAAATTAAAAAACATCAAGTCTTCTGAATCGTGATTTGAATAGTATTTCAAACCACTGCTTGTAGTTGTGAGAGACAAAATCGTATTTATTATAACTACCTCACTAATATTTTGTAACAAGGCTTATATTTCTGTTCTGTTCTGGAGAAACCTCGTAATCTACTATCTGCTATTTTTGAAAAGTTGATAGAATTAAAATGATATATTCAATTTTACGATTAATTAATCCTTGTTCCTTCTTTTATGTCTTGTTTTATTTTATTTATGAGGCAAACGGCGAATAATATATAACACTAAATATCCTATTTATATAGTTCATAAAACTTAAAACTACAACCGGCGACAGCACCCCACCTTAAAAACGGTACAGCATCTTGATTAGATAATCGCTGCAGACAATATCTGTTTTACTTATTTTCTCTATCACTTTTTAGACTCAACTTGATAATGACGATCGCTATCTGAGATAACCTCCCGCTCCCCGTACTTCATGCCTGCGCTGTTCTCTTTATAATGGCCACGCTTTATTTATTTAAAAACTATACAATTTTCGTTTAAACTTATCCCACGGTGTATAAGAGTTTAACGAAGAAAATTATTAAATTGTATATCACATATACAGGGTGGGCCAATAGTGCGTGGACGGAGGATTGTCGGCTTACTGAAAAATATTTCAAAAATCTGTCACTTGATCATGGTAGGGACCCTTAAGGGCTATAACGTAAACATATTTTCACTTAAATTTTGACGTTTATACAGGGTGATTCATATCAAAGTTACATTTTTTTAAAAGGAACCCCCTATATATTATTGCATATTTGGATTCCTTGGTCCATTCTAGTGTGACCTTATGTATCATATGTGGAACTTTAAATGAACCGTTTAGACGCAAATCACCATTTTTGGTATAAGTAGGTATCAGAAAAAAGTGAATATCGCAGCGATTATAAAACTTATAAGGCCGTGACTTTGCGATACGACTAAGCATGAAATGCGTCACCTTAGGTCAGAGGGGTAAATTTGAATTCTTTTTGCATTTGGAGAAATCAGTAAATTAATTAAGGAAACTTCAATCACAGATAACTTGATTTTTTCAAATGGGAATGCCTTTTTTGGTTTAAAGAATCAAATGTAAAATTTGATTACCTTTCTAATGATATAGCATTCTCGATATCAATCTTTTTTTAGTTTTCATTTTATTTCAAATTTTCAGTCAAATCGGTGTTTTTCAATTTTGCTGCAGGCCATGAAAAATAAACAAAAGCTCGTTAGTATGGAAGAAACCAACTAACATAGTAGAAAGATGCAAACTAACTAGAGCAACGAGGCAAGGTTATGAAAATTCCTTACAACATATTAGCTCTAACCAGAAACAACAGCGGTAACAAGAACGCTCATTTTTCACAGCCTACTAGCTATTAGCCAATTTCCAAAGTCAGTAAAAAAATATTTAATCAAAGGAAAACTACTACTGATTGTTGCTGGCAGTAGAATATCTATGTCTTTTGAATAAATTTTCACATCTAGTGCTATAAAAAAGTAGCCATTTCCGTAAGTCAAAAGTAATGATACATCTGACTGGAACCCTTCAAATTCTTCAGTAGGTGCTTCTACTTATTAGCAAAATCGCGGAAAGTGAAACTTGATTTGCAGTCTGTTTGAATTGTAAAATATAATTTAGTTTACAGAAAACTACATGAAATAAACACAATTACAACATAGCGTAACTAAAAAATTCTAGCATTATTTGAATAGATGTTCAGAATGCTCCAGTTGGAGATATCTTCACTTTTGACTTAACTAAACGGAAATGACGAATTTTTTTATCCCATTAAATGTGAAATTTCATTCTAAAGATGTTAGACTGTAAGCAAAAATCGCTGGCAGTTTTCCTTTTGTTTCAAAATTTTTAATCATTTTGGAAGGTTGTCAAGCTCTAGTAGACATCAATAGCTAGTATGCTGTGAAAAACAAACACTTCTGCCATACCTCAGCTACTCATTGGCATTAGATATCTTGCGTCTGTTGTATCCGGTTAGAGCTAATATGTTGTAAGGAATTTGCATAATCTTGCCTCGTTGCTCTAGTTAGTTTGCATCTTTCTACTAAGTTAGTTGGTTTCTTCCATATTAACGAGCTTTTGTTTATTTTTCATGGCCTGCTAGGTTGCTTGCAGGCAGGAAAATTGAGCCGATTTGACAGAAAATTGGAAATAAAATGAAAACCAAAAAAGATTGATATCGAGAATGCTATATCGTTAGAAAGGTAATTAAATTTTACATTTGATTTTTTAAACCAAAATAGGAATTCCCATTTGAAAAAATCAAGTTATCTATGATAGAAGTTTCCTTAGTTAATCTACTGATTTCTCCAAGTGCAAAAAGAATTCAAATTTAGCCCTCTGACCTAAGGTGACGCATTCCATGCTTAGTCGTACCGAAAAGTCACGGCCTTCTAAGTTTTATAATCGCTGCGATATTCAATTTTTTTCTGATACCTACTTATACCAAAAATGGTGATTTGCGCCTAAACGGTTCGTCTAAAGTTCCTTGTGTGATACATAAAGTGACACTAGAAGTAACCAAGGAATCCAAATATGCAATATTATAGGGGGTTCCATTAAAAAAAATGTAAGTTTGATATGAATCACCCTGTATGAACGTCAACATTTGACTGAAAATATTTTTACGTTATAGCCCTTAAGGGTCCCTATCATGATCAAGTGACAGATTTTTGAAATATTTTTAAGTAAGCCCACAATCCTCCGTCCACGCACTATTGGCCCACCCTGTATACATATACCAATATCCATATTTTTCTAAATTCTATAGAATAATGCAGCAAGTGAAACCTAGATTATCGAATACTCATAAATGTAAATGTATTATAATTCAAACGACACTCAATTTCCACTGCTATTCATCCAAATTATGCACTTGCATGAAATGTACCGCTAATAATGAACATATCAGACTTCAATAATGTATCCATCGACACACACACATACGAGATCATGAATATGTTTAAATGGAAATTTGGTGAGGCGCCAAAAAACCATCAGCTTTGTAATATTTTCGGATATGCATTATTCATCGAAAGCATCTATTGAGGACAATACCTTTACGGTACGATGGATAATAAATATAGTATGAGTATCATACAGATGTCTCAAGAACGAACATGTCTATAAGAGTTCGATGAGTGAAGGCCCACGTATGCCACGATCCTATCTTTCGTACTGAAAATAGGACAAGTATAGATTAGTGTAGTCAACTACGTTAGATTTTTGAGGTGAAAAATGTCCTCAGTCAGTAACCGAAATATTGCTATGTTAATTACTGTATGATAGAGCTCCGCCAAATAATAACGTGGGAAAGTATACGTACAAGTTCGTTTAGTCAAAGCATATTCTAGCATCAGCTCAAGATTCTAGCTCAATAAGAGTTCTTGGAAGTACAAGTAAGATTGCGTATGTAATGAAATTAAGAATAAGTACAAGCATTTAGACGTGAACTGAACACAAAAGCCATATTCATGGCTATCCATAAACTAGACAGATTGAAAAATGTATTAGCAAAAGTCCATATTTTATTGTCTTACACGTAAATAACATATTTTCTTGCCTATTTTGGCCATGCAATTTTGCATAAAAATGTTGCTCTTGCAGGAAATGCTTTTAATTTCAAGATTAATGAATTTTGTAGCCCAATTCAAACGAAAAATCATCTAAAAGTAAGTTTCTGTCAATGGTCAGGTTTTCTTAATGTGTTCTTCATACTTCTACAAATTGATGAATAAACTGTCGATTAATCAAAAACCTGTATAATTTTTCCCGTTCGAAATTGTGACCACGAATCAAGCAAAAAATCCATTTCAAGTAGTAAGTTCAACATTTTGATGGGAAATGTGTGAGAATTTTTTTCTTAACCTCAGTTTGTTACGTACTTACTTCAATTTTATGTATTAACGTATACATTAACATAAGTTGATTTGCCTTATTTCTTTAGTAATCTAGGCGTGAAATTAGTTTCAGGATTTCCCTGTATTCCATACAAAACTCAGTTCGGAAAATAAGATCATGACACACATTTTAGGTTCTCTAATCATTTAAAAGATGTATTTACATCTCATTAAATATTAGTAAAACAAATCGACAATCAATGTGATCATCAATAAGAATAAATAGATTATCCTAAAGCTTATATACCGGGTGTCCCAGAACTTTCTTGACACGTGATATTCTCGTTACGAAAAATGGTCCAAGCAAGAACTGAATTGTAATTCTGAAGGAACTATAGGGTCTAACATACCATGTATTCAAAACTTTTTTTTTGTACGTCATCCACGAAAACTCGCCTCCAAATTTTCTTTTTCAAATAGCACCCCATAGGTTTCCCTACATGAAAGATGTCCCTATTTAATTTAAAATCTTGTAGTATCTTTGATGTTATACGCAAACTCATATTTTTCATAAAATCATAGTATGAATAAAATAAGAATTTGACGCCTAATATTTCTACAAAAATAGCTGTCAAAGACTAAGTGGCTTTTTAAGAGTGCCTATCATTCCACGCTTTTCAAAAAAAAGTATTTTTTGTCGTTTTTTTTTATTACGAAAATATTACGCCTCACGCCTCAACCAAATCCTTATTTTATTTATATTGAGAGAACTCTCTCAACCCGTAGAGGCGGCTTCACAAACAAAAAAATTTTACAGAGGTGTAACAGACATCTGAAATTAACACAACTAAACATGGTTTACATTAAAATATACCGAAAAGTAGTGAAGAAAAATTAGTTTCAATCGTTGACCGAAACCCATGAAAAACAACCTTAACTTATGACTTCACGGAAAAATTGGTTTGTGTATGAAATCAAAGGCACTACAAGATTTTAAATAAAATAAGGATTCAATTGGGTAGGAAAAACTATTTGGTGCTATTTGAAAAACAAAAGTTGAGGGTGAGTTTTAAGGGTTGAAATAGAAAAAAAATGTTTCGAAAGCATGATATGATAGATCGTTCAGTACCCTTAAAAGGCCCACTAATTTTGTTACAAAAATATTACGTCTCAAACAAATCCTTATTTCATTTATCTTATGCTTATGACTACGAAAAAGTAATAGGTTTGTGTGCAAAACAAAAAGTACTACAAGACTTTAAAATAAAATAAGGACTTTATTTATGTTGGAAAAACTAGCGAGTGCTGTTTTAAAAAAAAATGGAGTTTTAAGGGTTGAAAGCATGGTGTGATAGATCCTATAGTACTTTCAAAAGTACCTCTCAGTTTTCATTTGAATTTTTTTTGTCACGAGAATATCACGTGTCAATGAAATTCTTGGATACCTGTTATATGTTTCAGTATCACTTCATCCTCAAAAAGTTATACGAGTCCGAATCGAACATGTAATAATGTCTATTATAGTTGGATTATCACATTCACGAAGAACATCAATTTGTTCATTCATTAAAATATAACCATTGCGCTGAATTCGCGATGTAAGTAATTAAAATTGTTATCAAACAGATGGATTATTGTTATCAATGTGCAGCAGCTTGCCACTCCCATTAGGTCGTAGTACGTTTATGAAACGCATGACCACGCATACATGGGGGGCGCTTCAATCAATATTACTACGCTTTCGATGTTTTCACGTTCCCTTGATATCCCTGTCCTGCTGATGTCATTGTGGTGGTTTCCTGAAACCAGGGCCGTAGTCAGGTTCACTGGATTATACCAAGTCAAAGCCGATTGAAGGATTTGACAAACACGGTATTGTAGGAAAGTAGATTGAGTCATGTAGTTTGGTTCACAGAAAAATTGGAAAATTGATGGGTACCGGCTGGATTTGAACCAGCGTCTCCCGCATTTTAGGCCGACGCGATACCAACTACACCACGGGGCCCCGTGATGGCATTGATACACATCGCAAATGAGGTTTTGAATTACGAAAAAAAATATTTTTTTTTGTGATAAATGGAAAGATCATATATAAGTTTTATAACAAAACTGTTTTTGTTTTCTTTTTTTTTCGCAATAATTCAAAAGTTATATCAAAATAAAAATGGGTTTTTGAATCGAGTACCGAAAACACGCCGACGGCTGCCGAATCTGTGTGAGGTCACCATGGCGGTCAGGATGCTCCTTTGACCAACGACGTCGTACTCCGATACTAGATTCTATATTCCCAGTCAATCGCGAAAGTACGTACTGGTAAACTGGTAACTAGTGTATATTTGTTGCAATACAGTCGATAAATGAAGTTTGTAGCTCGAGACGAAGCCTACGATCGAAATAAATATGTTTTTGAATGTTTGAAGTTGAAGTCAGATTGCAGATTCCAGTAAGTAAGTAGCTAATCAAATATGCTTCATTGAAAAGATCTCATCAATCGAAGAATGGCCTAGTGGTTAGAGTGTCCGATAGTGAATCTCAGGGTCTTTGGATCGAAACCCAAGTCAGATTACAGATTCCAGTAAATAAGTTGCTAGTCAAATATGTTTCGTTGAAAAGATCTCCTCAATCGAAGAATGGCCTAGTGGTTAGAGTGTCCGATAGTGAATCTCAGGGTCTTTGGATCGAAACCCAGACCTTCCTTCGATTGAGGAGATCTTTTCAACGAAACATATTTGATTAGGTACTTACTTACTAGAATCTGTATTCTGACTTCAACTTGAAACATTCAAAAGCATATTTATTTCGATCGTAGACTTCGTCTCAAGCTGTAAACTTGATTCATCGACTGTATTGCAACAAATATACACTAGTTACCACTTTACCAGTACGTATTTTCGCGATTGGCTGGGAATCTAGAATCTAGTATCGGAGTAGAACGTCGTTGGTCAAAGGAGCTTCCTGACCGCCATGGTGACGTCACACGGGTTCGGGAACCGTCGGCGTGTTTTCGGTACTCGATTCAAAAACCCATCTTTATTTTGATATAACTTTTGAATTATTGCGAATAAGAAAACAAAAACAGTTTTGTTATAAAACTTATATATGATCTTTCCATTTATCACAAAAAAATTAATTCAAAACCTCAATTTCACCACAGGGTTCCGTGGTGTAGTTGGTATCGCGCCGGCCTAGAATGCCGGAGATGCTGGTTCGAATCTAGCCAGTTTCAACATTTTTCCGATATTTCAATGAACCAAATGGTTTGAATTGTCTCCCTCTTGGGGAGTAAGCAAGCACCTTTCATTCCATAAATTGAGTCATTTTCAGACAAGTGTTTCGATCAGGTTAAACTAGGATTTGACTGGCTGGAGTTAAAATGTCCCTACAAAATCCTACCTCATTTCTAGGCTCAATATACGTAGATTTAACGAAACTTATAGACTACAGGCCCGAGTAAAAAAAAATGATGGGTCATTTGAACCACCAAGTGACCTATCTAGAACGATATAAGAACATAAAATAATAAGACTATGCCGTCACTGTAAGCTGTCCAACTGAGTGCAGGTGAGAATTCAAAAGCACAGGTAGAGTGAGTACATTTTGGTCATATATTTTTGTACGGCATTTTTACCATCGATAGATTCATGAAAAATAATAAGAAAACACGCAGTGCCGTAAAAAAATGGTGCGCCACTATCTAAATGCCGTATAAAAAATATCGTGATGAATTTCACCTTGCATTATTTCATTATATGGATTTTTTTTATTTTTTTCTTTTTCTGTTTTTTCTCTTTGGACGAACGAAAATGTACGGCATATTAAAAACTATTATCTATGTATAAAATAATTTCAAAATAAATTAATTTTATGTTGTGTCAAATCACCCCCTGGACCACGGAAAGAGAGGGGGTTGCAACCCTCTCTCCCTGTCGCATGATTTTTGTACGGCGTTGTGGAATAATGGATTAGAAGCAGTATTGGAATAGTATGAAACTGATGCCGTACAAAATCAAATGACCAAATTTACCGTGGAAATTGTCGGAAAATAAAAAAGAATCCGACTTTATGGCGCACTATTTTTTTACGGCACTGCGCGTTTTCTTATTATTTTTCAGGGATCTATCGATGGTAAGAATGCCGTATATGCCGTATATGACCAAAATGTACTCACTCTACCTGTACTTTTGAATTCTCACCTGCACTCAGGTGGACAGCTTACAAGTGACGGCATAGTGCTGAATCTTATTATTTTATGCTCTTATATCGTTCTAGATAGCTCACCTGGTGGCTCAAATGACCCATCATTTTTTGACATGGGCCTGTAGTCTATTATTTATGGACCAGGCTGTCCCATTCAGCTGCTACTAAGCATCAAAGTTCAAGTTCCGAAAAAAAATTTTTGCTGAAATTTGGTATGGTTTCATGGATTTCAGTTGCAAAATGATTCTCAAATCAACACAGAAATCATACCATCGGCGAAGTTAAGCTGCTGAATTTTACACCCCTCAAACTTCTAGGCCAATGAAATTAAAGGCTTTGTGAATACAAAATTTTGTTTGATTCACTAATTTGCTACCAAAAACTATTACTAGTATTATTGGTTCATTTCGATAACTAATAACACAAAAGCTAAGCAAAAAAAGTAAAAATAAACAGACTAGGTAATTTACTTTTTTTGATTCCGTATCTAGCTTATTATTCAGTTTTCGGAAAAAATTAATTTGAAAAACTTTTTTATTTGGACGACTTCTATATATAGAGGGTGTCCCACGACGATTAAGACAAGAAATATATCAGAACTGGGCAGTAGTAGCGAATTATAATTTTAGGGGTTTAAATTAGAGCAAATATAGTATCTTTCCTTATTACTGTGCCACTCAGGTATTTGTTCTTGATCACGTGACGTCCGATTCAAAAAATTTAATGGGACACCCTGTATATTTGCGACTTCCTCCCAGTAAAACAATTCCAACAAACTAGCACACTAGGGGTGTAAAGTGCTTAATTCAAGAGCTACAGGTATTTAACGGATGGTACCACTACCATTGATTATAACATGTGCCCCTACAGTTAAATTACTTTGGTAGTGTTTTATAATGGTAGTTGTACAGTCCTTTAAGTATCTGTAGTTCTTGAATTAAGCACCTTATACCCCAAGTGTTCTAGTTTGTTGGAATTGTTTTATCGGGAGGAACACAAAAGGTCACAAATATACAGGGTGTCCCATTAAAGTTTTTGAATTCGACGGCACGTGACCAAAAATAAGTAGGCACCTCATTGCATGACACAATGACAAGAAAATATACTATATTTGTTCAAATTTACACCCCCAAAATTATAATTCGCTGCCCAGTTCCTATATATTGCTTCTTAATCGTCGTGGGACACCCTGTATACACAAGAAAGCATCAACCTGAAAATATAATATAATTATGTTAAGAAGGTAGAACCACAAAGACAAAATTAAGTTTTTTCGATTTTATTAAACTCCCATAGCACCTGAAAGTATTTGTTATAATAGGTATTTCTGACTACAAAAATAAAAATGTACATCCATACCAGAATTTTTGTACATGTGCTGATACTCTACATAAATGGGGTAAACTTCCCAATCCACGGCAGACCATCCGCCACATCACTGAAGAATGCCCTCTAAGATGCTTCAATGGAAGATTCAATGAGTTCCTGAACGCAACGGAAAACTCCATTGCCTACATTAAAACATTAAATGTTTGTTTGTAATTTTCTATGTCCTTTCGTTTCACATTATTCATAATGTTATCGGTAAACTGAATGTTGAAAGTCAAGTTTAATTTTTCTTTCTTTCCTATTTTAATGATGTGTTGTATGCCATACGCTAAATAAATGTATGGACGGAAGTGTTTTTTATTAGATTTAAAAAAAAGTGCTGACTACGGCCCTGTACTGTTTGCTGAAAGAAAAGCGTTCCGATAAATGGGGGACTGCACCGGGTCCACGGACTGGGCCGCTTCGTGCACATTCATCTGGCTCGGCCTGCTCGATTATGATAATGGGACAAACGAAGCCGGAAAACCGCTTTTCCACCCGCGCAATAGGCAGTTTTATTAAAAAAGTTCCCTTTGTCCCGTGGACCCGATGCAATCCCTGATAATTACGCTTCCAGATCTGGCAATTCTAACTTTTTAATGGGCTAAGCGGATTTTAGGAATCAGGCACTTAGCTTGCTGTTATTTCGAACGAAAATGTATTTGAAAGCTTCTAGACTAAATAAGAACTAAGGTAGGGGCTCATTTTAGCAATGGACGCTTCTAAGCGAGAATACAACCGATTCCTAAGAAAGACAAAAAAAAAACGATCCCACTAACTATAGAACTGTAGGTCTCTTCTCAGCATCATATCTAAGGTTATGGAGACTGTCAATACACAGCTCCTGAAATATCTGAACAACAGTAACATCATAAATGATCGCAAGTATGGCTTCCGTAAGCATAGGTCTACGGGTGACCTCCTGGCCTACGTCACTCTCTTGTGGAACAGAGCATTTATTGAAAATCACGACGAATCCCGTCTTGTTGCACTGGACATATCGAAAGCCTTCGACAGTGTGGCATGAGGGACTTCTGGTCAAGCTTGCTGCTTATGGACTACCATCTGGCCTGCGCCAGTGACTGAATAACTTTTTGAACGACCGATCTCTGTTTGTTATAGTCGAAGGCTGTTGATCAGACGTATTTTCAATAAACGCCGGTGTTCCTCAGGGATCTGTTCTATCCCCTACACTGTTTCTGCTGTACATCAACGAGCTGCTGGAAATAACATCCAATCCGATCTACAGTTTCGCACACGACAGTACATTAATATCATGCATGGAACCAGGCAAGCCACTATCATCTCTGGAGACTGTAGGTCGGCGACAGCACAGATCAACGTACATAGATATCAAAACAATTGTCAAGTGGGGATTAATAAATACAGTACAGTTTAACGTACACAAAATTCAGGCACCAACACTGACAAAGAAGTCTCACATTGGCTTATCAACTGTGGAAATGGAGGGTCACCCAATACTCGAGTCACCTTCTGTCAAGCTTTTGGGGATCAACATCAAAAATAATATATCGTGGCACGACTAAGTCATCAGTATTGGTGAAACGGCATCCCAGAAGCTTATAGCATTGATTAAGGTATTAACTAAATACTTTAATCAATGCTTATAGTTTTGTTCCGCTGTAGGCAGCTGTATACAGTAGAGCAACTACTGCTGCTCTACAAGGCTTAGATCCGACCATCGTTGGAGTATTGCTTCAATGTGTGGGAATGCGCTCCAAAGCACTCTCTAAAGGTTCTGGACACTATCCAGAACAAAGGAGTTAGACTAAACGGATCTCCACAACCTGGAACATCGAAAACATCGAAGCAGGGTGGCTAAACTGTCCCTGTTTTATAGATTCTATCACGGAAGATGTTCAAGTGAGTTCTCCCAGATAATAACACCAAAGGCCGTGCGAACGAGGATCACAAGAGAGGCTCTGCGAGCTCATTCTTACCAGGTCGAGGTCCCTACTCCCTGAACCAGTTTCCTCCAGCATTCCTTGTTTTGGAGGACTTCGACGCATAGAATGAGCTGCCGGGGAATTTGTTTCCCGATGGCTACAACCTGCAGCGTTCCAAATCTAACGTGCACCGACACTTATCCTCTCCCAGGGCTTCACAACACCATAGGCTTTCAGCCTTTGCGGAAGACCGACCATAAAAAATATATTTTAGCATATACAAGAAGACGTATGTATCAGAAGATAGTTAATACACCTTTCATATAACAAGTATGATGATATGACACATTTCTACTTTTACAACTTAATTTACATTAACTACCCACCATCTTACCTCTTATTATCCAACGTTTAATTCAACGTTTAATTTGTTTTGTTTTAATTAACTATACGAAAAAAACAGCTATTAATGCTTAATCTTGATAGACCTTCCGTGATATGATATGATAAGCAACAGTTTTGTCGATAACTCTTCCTCTGTAATTACTTCACTTAGTGTTTATCTATTATTCATAAGAAAAGTTAGAATTGCCATAATAGAAGCCACTGAAAACGGGGCATTGGTATTCATAGAAAATTGGTAAACACATGGCTAAAAATACTGTAATGAAGCAATACTGATTGTTGGAATAATATTGGCACACTTGTGTATACCAGCTTCTGTATATTTTCGATTTCGCAAAGTTTGAGCGAAAGCATATGAGCAGCAACTAACTGTTTTCAATAATGTTTCTTTTTAGTATTTCTGGAACGCGGAAAGTGTGACTATCTGCCAGATTACGGATTTTGTTCCGATAATTTTTTTAATATTCACTATTGACAAGAAACCTTATACGTTGGCATATCTGTTGTCCCAATGATCTTCATTAAGTCGGTCAGTTCAGTTGAGGAAAATGATTTCTACCTTACCCACGGTGAGCTCAAGGATATCACAGTCCTTGTTTGGAAGTTGTCAAGTTTTGCCCCTGAGATAGGTTTTGTTAAATCTCAATATTTTTACCAGCAGCTTTGCTGTATAGTAGTAGCATAGTGTAAAATAAACATGGTGTGCTCACGCGCATGCAGCCGTCCGAGCGCCGGCACGCTGTGACCTCAGCAACGAGTATTTCTGTCGGCGAACTGGCTGGAATACCACATGATGGATTATATTTTAATTTCAAAGTGATAAATTAAAGAAGTTCAATAGCCAATTATTTGTCAATTATGCTATACAAAAAATATTATTTATTGGTAAATTTGGTCTTTTTTTTTCCTATGTTTACGCCTATAATAATTTTCGAAACTAATCCTTTTGTTTAAATGTCTGAGTCTGACGTATATTCTCGTTCGTATTAGATATAATATTATTTTGTCAGAAAATTGTTTGATGGTTTCCACTGGGGTCTATCTCTAATAATTTTTTAAATATCTTTGATTGTTTAGAAGACGACTGTCCATGGAATTTATCGAACTCTACCTCAACCAAAACGGGCTACTTTAATCATCTCCTCACTTGGATATAAAAGACTGACTCCAGATAGAAACTCAATCCAGTCTGGGGCCCGATTAGAAGAATGAAATTTGGTTTGCGCCCCCAAAGCTGGATTAGGATATTCGTTTTTGAATCTGTAGGCCACATGTCCGGCAATAAATTTCAGTCCCTCGTTGGAAATCGTGTCTGGCATTCCATTTTTTTCCAATTGACACTAAGGTCATGTCAGAAATAAAGTTATCTAGGTCACTCTGAAAGGTAAAGTTGGAAAAATGAATATTATTTCAATCATTCTCTGTCCCAACAATATCGCTGTCAACAAGAACGATCTTGAAAAACTACTGAGTAAAGCACACGTCATAAGCTTCTCGATGTTAGAATTACTCGAAACTAAGTTTTTGACTTATAATGGTTCAAGTAGGCACGATTCATTGCTTTCTTCTGCATATTTTATTCATTAAAAATACAGCAGGTGAATATTTTCCGAGGATGTACCATAAAATTTCATTTTTAATAAATGTTTAATGCTAATTTGTGTTATAATTACCATTTTTCATATTAATTTCGTCCTTTCGGCGGCAAGCATTACTCCATTGCATTGCGAGATTTCCATTTTTCGTGAACTTATAGAATTTTACATTTGGCTCTTTCATCTTACTATGGTTTTTACAACCGACAACGGCACAATTTGGCATTATGTATACAAATTTCAGTCTTCTATTATTCAAAATAAGGAATACAAAGTGAACTAAACAAAAATCGTTAGCGATTCTATCTAAAACGCGATTAAACAGGCCGTGGTATGACGACGTCTAATAATTCTCCGCGCGAAAAATCTCCGTTGCTAACGCAATGCGCAGAGCGGTCGCAATTTCCTACGGCTGGCGAGCACACCACGAGTAGTAGTAGTGATGGGGAGGAAAAGCCAGCTAAGTAGGCTACTTTTGGCCCTTTTGCTGCTAAAGCCTACGCTCCTTGTCGAACCTACCACACCTCTTGACGAAAGTCAGTCAAGTAAGTGAAGTATTAGCAATACTAGATAGCCCCGTTTTCAGTGGACTCAACGAAGCGTTTCAAAAGTAACTTGAGTAACATAATGCAACATTGAGGGTGATTGTTGTTTGAAATTTGTAGACAAAGTAGATGTTTCAAAAGGACTGTTTCGGACTTCAGGCCGTCTTCAGGTAAACATTGTCGTGTATATAATTTTTTTGATTACAACGTTTCGATTGATGTGGTATCTTCAATCGTCTTCAGGTAAACAGTTTACCTGAAGACGATATGAGGGTGATGTGAGGTTAACGCGAGATGTATCTCCGATTTTTGAATGTCCGTTGTTAAATTCACCCTCATTTGTTGCTTTATACTGGTTTTTATATTACTCAAGCTCAGATATAGACTCAGATATGTAAGTATATCCTTACCGGCTCTAACATTGACGTCTCTAGATGTAATTGATCCCTCCGTGTTTTTGGCTAAGCATGCGTAGACCTGTGCGTGAACCTCCTGACGATAATCTTCAGCTCTGAAGGGCGTAAACACCAAGTTTCCGTTAGCTAGGACCTAGAAGAGAAGTGGTGTTTCAAGATTCATGTGCAGACAAAGTATGAGGTACAAAAAAACCTGAAGTTTCATTTTGCCAATAAAGCCAAAATCTCATTCTCATAAATTTTATGAGTAGCTCAGGTGCGGTTGCTCCTTAAGGCGCAATGCCCCCTCCCCCCCCCCCTCCCGCTGAGAAAAAGGGAAAAAATTCTTTGCTAGCATATATGTAACTATTTCTAGCTGATTTGGAAGTAACACACAGTGCTCAGACTATAAAAACTATACAAACTGGCACTCGCAGCGCACTAAGCTCGAACTAAACCAGTGTCTCGTCACGTGATTCACTGAAGGCGCCAAGGCACGGGCAGCGAGCCGAGAGTAGAGTAGAATAGAGTAGATTAATTTGAATATTTTTGTACATAATAATACACTATAGCAAGCCACATAGGTGTATAGCTTAACGCAATATAAAGATACATGTTTAAATGCCTAAATCGGCAAAAAATTACAACTACAAAATATTACAATCAATAAAAAAATATGCAAAAAGCGCATCAATAAACTAACAAACATTAACGCTGCTCCTACAATCCGGAATAGTTCTCCGGAAGATGCGGGGAGCTGAAAAGGAACCGACGAGTAGCGCGATAAATAAACAGCTGCGCGCTACATTAGAAAGAAATGGAAACAGTCATATTAGCGCGTCGGCCGAAATTTGTAAAATTGAAGAGGAAGGCGATTTGCAGATGTTTTTTATCCCAATTCCTGACGCTTCATTTTCCAATATTTTTACATGAAATTTTCACATGATGCTTAGAAGGAAATTGCCCAGAGTGATGTCGAAGCACTTTTTCATTTTTGCTTCTGGGCTTTTCTTAAAAAAATTACAAAGTTGACGAAGAAAATAGGCAAGTTCAAGCGATAATATTTCATGTTCAATCAGTCTTTTTCAAAAAATGCTTCGACAGCCCCCTGTGTAATTTTCTTTTAAACTTCATGCAGAAGTATTGAAAACTAAAGCGTCAGGAATTGGGATAAAATCACTTGAAAATGACCGTTTATGCTCTCCGTAGGAGCGACCTTAACAACAAAAACAACAAGCCAATAAAAAACCACTATTTCCAGCATTTCATTAGTCTGGCAAACAATTAAAAATAAAACTGCTATCAAGGTATTCTTGAACCGAATAAAAGTAATAAGTTTTAAATACTGCTTTACTGATTTTTTAAATTCTTTGTTCGAAAGATTTTTGATAGATGTTGGTAGCTTATTGTACAGTGTATAGCACAAAGAGTTTGAAACCGTTTTTGATAGTCTATGGACTGGGATGGTGATTAAATCTGATCTCAAATTGTAAGAGTGAGAGCGCTCCTATTGGTCAATTGTACGTTATTAGCGCTCCTATTGGTCAATCACACATCAATCGAGTTTGAAAATGACCAATGAAAACCAAAAGGTTACCGGTGACATACGAACCATTACGAACAGAGACTGCTCTTGCTGACGCGCCTCAGTCAGCTCTTGTTCGAATGGCTACCCGATTCTAACCTACTAACCTGTTATTTAAAATGGATAATCGGGTGACCGCGTTGATTAAGATAAACTTTGGCCGACTTTCCTTAGAGCACAAAATGAAAATTTAGGAACTAAATACCATTACAGAGATGAAAATCGGTAAGTAGATACTAATATAACGTACAATGTTTCAACAAAATGTGGCAGACGGCTGCTTGGTTCAGTAGGTTGCTCTGACATCCAAACATGTGGTTCACAGAAAAATCGAAAAAATGAGATGCCTCTGGATGACTGAAATACATGGTTCGCAGAGAGATGCCGGGGAGTGGTGGGTGTCGATGGAGTATATCGGCTATGGTACGGGGAACCGTGGCATAGTTGGTAACGCGCTGGCCTAGAATGCCGGAGACGCTGGTTCGAATCCAGCCAGTACCCTTCATTTTTCCGATTTTTCTGTGAACCAAATGTGATTGGAATCATCTCCCTCTTGCGGAGTAAGCAAGCACCTTTCATTCCTTGCTCTGACATGTTTCAATCAGACGTTGGGAGTTCGATTCCCAAGCTAGACGACTTTTTTTTCTTGGTTAGGCGGCATAATAAGTGAACGACTCTTAAGAAATAACATTTTGTGATGTGTGATAAGCAAAACAACTCTTAAGAAGTGACTTTGTGATAGTAGCTAGAAAAAACTTTTAAGAAATAACTGTTTGGGGAAACTGAAAGCTCTTATCATGTGCAGTGTGCAGCGGCGGCCTCAACAATCACTGTTAGGATCTTCGTGTAGTTTTTTTTATTTAAAATTTTGTGTGCCTCCCCTTTAAAAAATTAAGGAATCGCCACTGGGATAGTCTGACTACTCAAGTATAATCATGGCCGACTTTACTCACTAGGCCTGAGCATGAAATATGGCAACACTGAATCAGCGGGCCGAGTTTTTATTTGTTGTTATGCCATGTGTATTCTTCCAGAGCAGAAAATATGGTTGGAAGGTGATTATTAATGTGTTTCTAATTACTTACCTGCACAAACGAAACTATAAAGATAACCAAATGCCTGCAAAGTGTGTAGTACCAGGTTGCAGCCCAATAGAGGACATACCAAACCATGGCCCAACATAACCTTATTCCAGAGTAAAAAGAACGTTGCAAGGTGATTTTTAATGTGTTTCTACTTATTTACCTGCAAAAATTAAACTATAAAGATAAAAAGATGCCTGCAAAGTGTGTAGTACCAGGTTGCAGCCCAATAGAGGACATACCAAACCATGGCCCAACATAACCTTATTCCAGAGTAAAAAGAACGTTGCAAGGTGATTTTTAATGTGTTTCTACTTATTTACCTGCACAAATGAAACAATAAAGATAAAAAGATGCCTGCAAAGTGTGTAGTACGAGGTTGCACTAGCAATTGTGCGTCCAATAAGGGACATAAACAGAAGTGGGTGAAAGGTATTCCTCGGAAGGGCTGGTTATATTTATAAGGATAAAGACAATAATTTACAAACATTTCAAAGGATAAGACCTATTTTAAAGCACAATGTGGTACCTATAATGTTTTCTGAACCTCCCAAATATCACAGAAAAATACAGTTAATAGAACTCATCTGGGCATGCATCTGGGGCATACCTACGAAAAGATTTGATAGTGAAAGGGAATCAAGACCAGCAAGAATTGCTTCACAGTGACCTAGTAGTGAATTTTTCTAGCTCAAGTGACAATTTACAAAGTAAATTGAGTGTTCATTTACGTGGAAGTGGAAGTGGCAGCAGGAAACAGGTTGCGTTTATTTTTATTTTGTAGTGTCTGACTGTGATGAACCAGACATCAGATGTAAGCGGTATTAGTAGTAGTAGTTGTAAAAAGTATTTTTCTTAATTTATTAACCCAGATGAACTCTAATACAAATAAAACGGTGTGAAAAATACCCCGAAGTAGTCATCAGTGCTTGCAATTTATTGTGTATAAAATAAATAAATTTGACACCGTATATGTTCAATTTTCAAAAAAAATAGTTCTTATTTGCGCCCTGGCTGGCATCTGTGGTTTGAGATCTTCAGTCAGTTTCAAAGCCTAGCCCATGTTCAAACGGCCCGTTATCGCTATGTGTGTTTCCATAAACAAATACTTTTGTGTACCTAACAAATTACTTGACTGTAAGTGTTGAATTTATAGTACGTCTTAATCCACAAATATTCCGGACAGGTAAAAACGATTGCTTAACTTCTAACTCGTTTGTAACTATAAATCACGCCTGGTAGCGTTGTAAATAATTCCAAGCGTGACTCAGACGGAATCTCGTGTACTTCTTGGAATTATGATTAAATCTTCGTCGTACTCTAAGGATTCAGATTATTCAGAATTACGGCAGGTTCAAAAATAAATTAATTAATTCTCCATGTATGAAAAGAGACTTATGTGATTGTGTAATGGACGAGTATCATGATTTTTGTTTCTTATTGCTTTTGAGAAGCATGTCATGATAAGCTTGTCATTTTTCCCCAATCTTTTTGAGCCTGGGATACCGAGAAAATAAGGAAAATATTTGAATTTTTCTAGTCGCGTGACGTCACGAGAGAATTGTTTTGACATCTACGTTGATCTGTGAGGCATGTTGCTGTCACCGACGTATGGTCTCCTGGGATGATAGTGGTTTGCCTGGTTCCATGCACGATATCAATGTACTGTCGTCTGCGAAGCTGTAGATTGGATTGGACGTTATTTCCAGCAGCTCGTTGATGTACAGCAGAAACGGTGTAGGCGATAGGACAGATCGGTGAGGAACACCGGCGTTCATTGAAAATACGTGTGACGAACAGCCTTCGACTACAACAAACGGAGCTCGGCCGTTCAAAAAGCTATCGAGCCACTGGCGCAGGTCAGGTGGTAGTCCATAGGTAGCAAGCTTGACCAGAAGTCCCTCATGCCACACTCTGTCGAAAGCTTGCGATATGTCAAGTACAACAACACGGGATTCGCCATGATTTTGTATGATCTGTTCCACAAGTGAGTGACGTAAGCGAGGAGGTCACCCGTAGGCCTGTGGTTACGGAAGCCATACTGGCGATCATTTATGATGTTATTGTTGTCCAGGAATTTCAGAAGGTTAATGACAGTCTCCATAACCTTAGACATGATGGTGAGAAGAGCTACAGGTCTATAATTGGTGGGATCGATTTTTTGGCCATTCTTTGGGGTGGGTTGTACGCAGCGTTGAAATTTGACCTCTGCCATAGTGGAGTTCACAATTATGGTTGTGGTCGGAGTACTTCCTTAGAAGTCTACTGCGAAATTGTCTGCGAAAAGCCTCCCTAAAGTGTCTGCTTTTTTTTAGGAGTAGAAGCGGTGGACGTGTGTTTTCTGGTCAAGGGCGGTATTGTCGAATAGGAAAAGTTCTGACACCCTTACCTACGGACTAGAATGTTCTGGACGAACTAGGACATGAAAGGCGCTTGTTCTTAATTTTTTGGCTATGTTCCTCCCTGCTGCTGTCAGTCACGCGTTTACAGTGATTCCTGGCGTCGATAAAACTACGGTGACATTTCGATTTTTCCTCCATTCTTTGTAATGTTGGTTTTTAGAAGTACCTGTATCTCTACAACGCTGATTAAACCATGGCTTGTTTTTGGAGGTACTCTGATCATGTAACTCAAATCTTGTTCGTTATCCGCCAACACCAAACACCAAGTAAAACAAACAACAAATTGTACCTGTCTAAGTCCGGGCACATCGCCAACCGCGGTTCCGTCCGGAGCTCTGACCCAGATGATTTCCGGTTGAGGGTTTCCCCTGGCCAGACACTCCACCACGGCGCCGGTCGTGTTGGAGAAGTCGACTCGGTTGGGGGGCTCCTTGATGAACACCGGCCCCGAAGATACCTCCCCGGCGACCTTTCCTCCGCCTCCGGCGTCGTCGGAGAACACGCCCCCTTGGAGTAGGAGCAGCAGCGCGCAAGCACGCGCGACTGAGGGCAGCATCGCGATTGGGTCGCGAGCGGATGGGGGCGCACTAACGGGACACCTGCAACAAAATGAAACGGAGATTAAAAGGGGTGATACACGTACGAGCAAGTACGCGTACTTATGGCTCGACGACCTTTTTCGCCTGTGTGTCGCCGTAAGTACGCGTACTTCAAAACCGTCGCGCAAACCGCCGGCGATCCAACTGGTTTGAAATATTGCTCGTAGCTTATCTCGGCTCGTACTGCGAGCCGCGAGCCACCACTTTGTTTCGGCAGGCCATCGATGCGCAACGCTTGTTGCGTTTGGCGTTTGTTAAAAGTTTTGTTTATTTAGGAAAATTATCAAAATGAGCGATTTCAGCTTCACGTGTGTCACCGACGTCGAGCCGAGTAAGTTCGCGAACTTAAAAACCGCGTACTTAAAGTTCGTACGTGTATCACCCCTTTAACATTTATAGTATTGTGCAGGTGAGAAATATAAGAGCAATTTTACATCAGTTTCGTTTGACGAAAATAAAAAATTCCAGATCTCTCGGGCGGGCGGGAGTACCTAAAAAAATTGAAAATCTTTATTTGGCTTTCTATTACGTTGAAACCTCGCATTTCGGATAATTTGGAGGTGATGATTACAAATCCAGTCGCAGTTTTAAGTCTCAGTCTCGTTTGACGAAAATAAAAAATTTCAGATCTCTCGGGCGGGCGGGAGTACCTAAAAAAATCGAAAATCTTTATCAGGCTTTCTATCACGATGAAACCTCGCATTTCAGATAATTTCGTGGTGATGATTACAAATCCAGTCGCAGTTTTAAGTCTCAGACTCGTTTGACGAAAATAAAAAATTTCAGATCTCTCGGGCGGGCGGGAGTACCTAAAAAAATCGAAAATCTTTATTTGGCTTTCTATTACGTTGAAACCTCGCATTTCGGATAATTTCGAGGTAATGATTACAAATCCAGTCGCAGTTTTAAGTCTCAGTCTCGTTTGACGAAAATAAAAAATTTCAGATCTCTCGGGCGGGCGGGAGTACCTAAAAAAAACGAAAATCTTTATTTGGCTTTCTATTATGTTGAAACCTCGCATTTCGGATAATTTCTAGGTAATGATTACAAATCCAGTCGCAGTTTTAAGTCTCAGTCTCGTTTGACGAAAATAAAAAATTTCAGATCTCTCGGGCGGGCGGGAGTACCTAAAAAAAACGAAAATCTTTATTTGGCTTTCTATTACGTTGAAACCTCGCATTTCGGATAATTTCGAGGTAATGATTACAAATCCAGTCGCAGTTTTAAGTCTCAGTCTCGTTTGACGAAAATAAAAAATTTCAGATCTCTCGGGCGGGCGGGAGTACCCAAAAAAATCGAAAATCTTGATTTGGCTTTTTATCACGATGAAACCTCGCATTTCGGATAATCTCGAGGTGATGATTACAAATTCAGTCGCAGTTTTAAGTCTCAATCTCGTTTGACGAAAATAAAAAATTTCAGATCTCTCGGGCGGGCGGGAGTACCTAAAAAAATCGAAAATCTTTATTTGGCTTTTTATCACGATGAAACCTCGCATTTCGGATAATTTCGGGATGATGATTACAAATCCAGTCGCAGTTTTAAGTCTCAGTCTCGTTTGACGAAAATAAAAGATTTCACATCTCTCGGGCGGGCGGCAGTACCTAAAAAAATCGAAAATCTTTATTTGGCTTTGTATCACGATGAAACTTCGCATTTCGGATAATTTCGAGGTGATGATTACAAATCCAATCGCAGTTTTAAGTCTCAGTCTCGTGTGACGGAACTAACATTACTACTACATTTTTTGTGCTCCTATCCAGTGCCGACACTACAAAGGATCCCTTAATCCTTCACAAGACACCCGACCGGTCGAATGACTCTTATTGTTTTCTGCTTTTTTTGCTACGCTGTTATGCGACCATTAGTATAGTCAAAATTGTATATGTCTCTGTATAAAGAGATGTTATTATACAATAAATAGATCAATTTATTCTGTTTCTATCTATTGCAAATCTCCTACGACTTTCTGAATTATTGTAATATATATTTTGTATAGACAATTACGGTTTTATCATTACAAGGTTGGTATACTCTCATCCATCCAACTCTACCTATCTCAAGCTGGCATAATAATTTTCAGAGATCAGAGATTTGTGAACATTGTGGAGTCGAAGTTTAGCAACATACTATACCAAAATCTCGTGCAGTATGAAGTCAAATAACGATTTTAGATATTTAAAGATCTGAGGGTCTGAAATTTTTGATTTTCTTTACCTGAGGCGGAGAGTACAAAAAAACAGCCCGATTTGAAATTGGCACCCTCAAACTATACATCATACGAGTTTTCGTTTTGATAGGAAGTCGGATAACGATTTTAGGTATTTAGGCTGAACCTGAAGATTTGAGGGTCTGAACATTTTTGATCTTTTTTACTTGAGGCTGAAACTCAAATAAATGGCCGGATTTGAAGATTTGAAATTAACGCCCGCAAACTATACACCATACGAGTTTTTGTCCTGATAAGTGAGATAACGATTTTAGTTATTTAGGGTGAAAATTTTTGATCTTCTTTACCTCAGGCTGAAACTCAAAACTACGGCCGGATTTGAAATTGGCACCCTCAAACTATGCACCATACGAGTTTCTGTCCCGATAGGAAGCCAGATAATGGTTTTAGATATTTAGGGTGAACATGAAGATCTGAGGGCCTGAAAATGTTCTACCTGGGGCTGAAACTCAAAACAACGGCCTAGATTTCAAATTATCGCCATCAAACTATACACGGCATGAGTTTTCGTTCTGATAGGACGCCATATAACGGTTTTAGATAGTTATGGTGAACTTGGGTCTGAAAATGTTTGATCTTTCTCATCTGGGGCTAAAACTCAACGACGACCGAATTTGCAATTGGCACCCTAAAACTACACTATATGAGTTTTCGTCCTGAAAGAATGTCAATAACATATACTACAATGTGCCAGAACTGTCAGCGAGTGAAACAAAGCGTTAGTTATGCCATCTGCTACCCAATCGCTAGTGGCGCTAACGTCGTTGCGAAGAGTGCATTCTTGTGACAGCAGACGACCAGCAAGCGACAGCGTTGGGTAATATGGAATTTTTTGACGGTCTGCCTTATCACGTAACTTGCAAACGACAAGCGACGGGCAAAAATCGCGCAATATCTGCTGTCAAACGTAAATTTCGTATTATGCAATGACGTCAACGTGACAGGCAACAACATATAACCTACAATTTTGGCGGTCCTGTTGCTGTCGCTTTTGCTCGGCATCTGCTCAGCGACCGCTGTCGCGAATTTTTACATAATGGACTGCCGCTTGCAGATATAAGCCATACAAAGATTCAGGAGACATGACCACACACCTACAATCTATATTCGGCCGTACCGCCATTATGCAATAAAATAAGAGTGTATCTGCGACAGTCTCTGCGAAATGATTATACAATACAGGAGCCAGTTTGTAGGCCGCCGTAAAACGAAACAAGGTGCATTCTACTCTCTGCCTCGGATACTCATTTTTATTGTGGCTCGTTATACCGGTCGTTACAGTAACTGACAATAACGTAACCTACAATGTGCCAGACCTGTCAGCGAGTGAAACAAAGCGTTAGTTCTGCCATCTGCTACCCAATCGCTAGTGGCGCTAACGTCGTTGCGAAGAGTGCATTTTTGAGACAGCAGACGACCAGCGAGTGACAGCGTTACACAATGAGGCTGCCGGCAGCCTTATCACGTATCTTGCAGACGACAAGCGACGGGCAAAAATCGCACAATATCTGCTGTCAAAGTAAATTTCGTATCATGCAATGACGTCAACGTGACAGACAACAACATATAACCTACAATTTTGGCGGTGCTGTTGCTGTCATGTCGCGGTTGCTCGGCATCTGCTCAGCGACCGCTGTCGCGAATTTTTACATAATAGGCTGCCGCTTGCAGATCTAAGCCATACAAAGATGAGGAGACATGACCATGACCAATGCTACAAACTATATTCGGTCGTACCGCCATTATGAGATAATTTTTTGACGGTCGCGTTGCTGTCGCGTCGCTGATGCTCGGCATCTGCTCCGTGACCGTTGTCGCGAATTTTTACACAATGACGCTGCCGGCAGCCCTATCACGTATCTTGCAAACGGCAAGCGACGGGCGAAAATCGCGCAATATCTGCTGTCAAATGTAAATTTCGTATTATGCAATGACGTCATCAGACGTGACAGACAACAACATATAACCTACAATTTTGCGGTCCTGTTGCTGTCGCGGTTGCTCGGCATCTGCTCAGAGACCGCTGTCGCGAATTTTTACATAATAGGCTGCCGCCTGCAGATATAAGCCATACAAATATTGAGGAGATATGACCAATGCTACAAACTACATTCAGTCGTACCGCCATTATGCAATAAAATGAGAGTGTATCTGCGACAGCCTCTGCGAAATGATTATACAGGAGCCAGTTTGTAGGCCGCCATAAAATGAAACAAGGTGCATTCTACACTCTGCCTCGGATACTCATTTTTATTGTGGCTCGTTATACCGGTCGTTATCCTGCTTATTTTTGTTCGTATTTGATTGGATCTTGTTACACAGAGACACGGAGAGGCTATGCTGCAAATCCACTATTTGTAATTTTGTCGTCTCCAACTATTTTATTGGTTGGGATGTAACGACTAGAAATAACGATGATAACAATATTTTTGCTCTCTGGATCCACGTTTACTTTGTTAGCGCAACATCAATTTAGTTACATTTCGCTAACACTGGCTTTTTTAATATCCGATGCAGACGATGGTTTGCAAATATTTGATTCTATCGGAATTATACTTTTCAGAGTGAATGACGAATAAATAATAATATTGTCACTACGGCCACACCTTCTTCACTCCAGGGAATCCAACTCGACTTAATTAGATCTTAGGGTCTACCAAAAAAAAACAAAAATATTTATTTCATTTTATATTGAGATGAAACTTCGTGTTTTGGATAATTTGAGGGTGCCGATAACAAATCCGGTCGCAGTTTTGAATTTCAGTTTCGTTTAACGAAAATGAAAAATTTCAGATCCTTCAGATCTTGAGGTTACCTAAACAAACGAAAATCTGTATTTGGTTTTTTATTAAGATGAAACTTCGTGTTTTGGATAATTTGAGGTTACTGATAACAAATCCTGTCGTAGTTTTGAGTTTCGGTCTGATTTGACGAAAAAAAATTTAGATCCTTTAGATCTTGAGGTTTACCTAAAATATCGAAAATCTTTATTTAGTTTTCTATTAAGATGAAACTTCGTGTTTTGGATAATTTGAGGGTGCTGATAACAAATCCGGTCGGAGTTTCGAATTTCAGTTTCGTTTAACGAAAATGAAAAATTTCAGATCCTTCAGATCTTGAGGTTACCTAAAAAAACGAAAATCTTTATTTGGTTTTTTATTAAGATGAAACTTCGTGTTTTGGATAATTTGAGGGTGCTGATAACAAATCCTGTCATAGTTTTTAGTTTCGGTCTGATTTGACGAAAAAAAAATTCAGATCCCTTAGATCTTGAGGTTTACCTAAAATATCGAAAATCTTTATTTAGTTTTCTATTAAGATCAAGCTTCGTGTTTTGGATAACTTGAGGGTGCTGATTACAAATCCGGTCGCAGTTTTGAATTTCAGTTTCGCTTAACGAAAATGAAAAATTTCAGATCCTTCAGATCTTGAGGTGTACCTAAAATATGGAAAATCTTTATTTAGTTTTCTATTAAGATGAAACTTCGTGTTTTGGATAATTTGAGGGTGCTGATTACGAATCCGGTCGCAGTTTTGAATTTCAGTTTCGCTTAACGAAAATGAAAAATTTCAGATCCTTCAGATCTTGAGGTGTACCTAAAATATGGAAAATCTTTATTTAGTTTTCTATTAAGATGAAACTTCGTGTTTTGGATAATTTGAGGGTGCTGATTACAAATCCGGTCGCAGTTTTGAATTTCAGTTTCGCTTAACGAAAATGAAAAATTTCAGATCCTTCAGATCTTGAGGTGTACCTAAAATATGGAAAATCTTTATTTAGTTTTCTATTAAGATGAAACTTCGTGTTTTGGATAATTTGAGGGTGCTGATTACGAATCCGGTCGCAGTTTTGAATTTCAGTTTCGCTTAACGAAAATGAAAAATTTCAGATCCTTCAGATCTTGAGGTATACCTAAAATATCGAAAATCTTTATTTAGTTTTCTATTAAGATAAAACTTTGTGTTTTGGATAATTTGAGGGTACTGATAACAAATCCGGTCGCAGTTTTGAGTTTCAGTCTAGTTTGACGAATCGTCGACTACCTTTTTAACACGCTTTTATTAGCTTCACCTGTATGTTTGTTTGTGAGCTTGTAACTCTCCCTTGGAGTAAGAGGTCGGACCAAACATTAAAGACTACAGCTTTAGAACATCCTGACTTATTTGCACCAAAAACATAATTTGTAGCTGTATAACCTATATTAGTTTCGAACATGAACTTCCAGAAGTTTTGTAACTTAAAATGTGTCATTGTTGCCCTAACCTTGCTCAGCTTAACCAGAATTACGGAATGTATAAATTTCAGTAACAGTCTTCTTTTTAGAGTGTCTACCGCACTTGGAAATATGAAAACAAGAGATGTTTCATGAAGATAGCAGATAACATCTTATTATTTATAGAGGTGTGTCTCATAATGTATGTTTGTATGCGTAGTGAAGATAACATAAATAATAAAAATTCCTGTAATGTGTACCGAACACACTCGCGTGACTCGTAGTTGTTAAAAGACTTGAATTATCTCAACGAACAGGCACGTATCCAGGGTTTGCCACCTTTTCAATTTTCTCGCGTAGAGGGGGGCAATATATAAAGCTTGGGGGGAGGGGGGGTCCGGACTCTAAATACCTGCCTGCTACGAAAATAAAAGTTCTCGAACAGCAATCCTGTGTAGTTCAAAAAAGGTCAGTTACTAAGAGCTGTTGTAATTTGTAATACAAATAAATATAAGATTGGAATTTTTTGTGTCGTCTTGTTTTTACAACCATGTAATAGGTATTTTTTAGTATTATTACTGAACAAAGTTCAGAAGCTTAGATAGGGTACATCGAGAATCTTGAGTATCTACACGTGTTACGTATGTTGGACAAATCCCTCAAGCGCCACTTAGTTATATCGTACCGTGAATGAACTAGAAACCTCTAAAATGTTTCCTGCAAAAAGGTATGGCTGCATCCTAGAATTATTCCATGATTCACCTATAACTTGGAAGACACTAACTTGATGTCAATAAAAGTAACACTGGAAATTAATACTGCACCAAAGTCGAAAATACTTTTGGTCCAATTGCTATGGAAAAACTATGAAAAACGAGAAAAAAGCATACTCAAAACTTGGACTATGGACATCCGATCTTTTACTTCCAACACCGATAGGCGTGATCGCGAAAATTTTAGATTTTGAGATAATACGCTTTTTGGGCGTTTTATGATGTCTACATAACGAAAATCCACGTCACTCATTTCCGTCGGTCTGTCTGTCTATCTGTCCGTCTGTCGGTCTGTCTGTCGGTCTATCTGTCGGTCTGTCTGTCTGTACGCGTTTTTCTAGCCTCGTAATCTCGGTAACCGCTGCATGTATTGTGATAACATTTGGGCAGCGATATGCTGTGGGATCGTAGTAGGCAATGTTCTTATAATTTTGGAAATCGGTGCATAGGCGGCGGAGTAATTAGCAAAAACAAACAATTCCAAATCTTCCTAAAACTTCATTTTCACGAGTTTTAGGTGTTCCTGGCCATTTTCTACTTTTTTTTTGGGGTGGGGGTGATATTTGGGGTGGTTGGGGAATCAGGGGTTGTGAAATTGAAAAATTGTTTGCATTCATAATAGACCGTCTACTAATCTGTGAAGGAAGACCTAGCGACATAAATAGCTTTTTAGGTCCATCCGAACCTATTACAGTCAAAGGACTTAGAATTTTTTCTGGTGTAAACATACGAGTATTGTTTTAGATCGTTCTGTATTGTGTACCGAGGAAAGTATTGAACTGGTTGAGTATTACTACCGTGGCAAGGATGGAAAATGCGTATGGTTTTATAAATCGTGTCAGTGGTGACGCCAGAAAAACAGATCAGACTTCCTTCTTAGGCGTTTTTGGGGGCTCGGATCGTTTTCCTACTTTTTTGGATGGAGGTGAAATTGGGGTGGTCGGGGGTGGGCGGTTGTAAAACTGAAAAATTGAATGAATGAAATGAAAAAATTTGTTGTATTGAAAATAGGCTGATATCCATTGGCCTGTGGCCTGTGGAGGAAAGACTTGTCGGCATAACATAATTGGGGGGGGGGGGAGGGGCAGGGCATGATTTGGTTGCAAGGGGATCTCAGACCTATAGCTTCATACTATGGGAAAATAATGAACTATTATCACCGTAATGTGTGGGAAGTACTGAGTCAATCAACTTGACGCTTTGATGTCAGTCATTTGGAAAACATATTCTTTTCAAAGGCCAGTACTCATGTTGAAGCTTCGCATGACACAAATATAAATGGTGAGGATTTCCACGAATTCCAGGGGAGTTGAGGAAAAAAACTAGATAAACCAAAACATGCGTTCCTGCTACTTGGCTTATACAGACTGCATTGGATATGGATGCAAAAGAGTTTGATCTTCGGTTTCATTCAGCAGTTTTATGTTTGAGGAACTACGGATAGATGTGGGCCATTAGCGTACCATTGCTATGGAACGGTAACCTTGTTATAGTGAAATTTAATTAAAACGCGACGAGCTTTTCGAACGCTTCATTTGCAAATTGGATCCAATCGACTCGATGTACCAACGCCGGCGCCAAAGTCAGTATGGTGACACGCGTCCAATTATGGTTTTGCCATAGCCCAGGCATCAAAAACCCTGCTGTATATCTGAATACAAAAAATATAAGGTGCACAAGCACTACTATTCTAAAGGGTGTAATGTAAAATCGTTATCATAAGATCCAGAAAATGCAAATTTCGTCAAGGGATAATTCGATAGCTGTACCGTATCAAAATTGACGCCGCCGGCGATCTGTGAAGCTAAGCAGCGACAAACGGGGTTAGTACTTGGATGGGCGACCGGCCGGGAACACCGCGTTGGAAATCCACGTCACTCATTTCCGTCGGCTTATCTGTCAGTTGTAGGAAACCTTCTGCAGGAAGAAGAAGTCTGTCAGTCTGTTGGCGTTCTTTCAACCTTGTAATCTCAGTAATCGCTGCATGGATTGTGATCAAATTTGGATAGATATATATGGTGTGGAGTCGTAGTAGGTAATGGTGCTATCATTTTGAAAATCGGTGCATGGGCTGCGGAGTAATTAGCAAAAAAAGATTCCCAAAACTATGTTTTTGGCCTTTAGGTGGGGGTGAAATTGGGGTGATTGAGGGGTGGCAGTTGTAAAACTGAATAATGTGTTGTATTTATAATAGGCTGTCCATTGACCTGTGAAAGAATAAACCAAGGGACTTTTTTGACACATTACAAGGATGGCAAGCGCGTATGGTTTTTAGAAATCGTGTCAGTGGCGGTGCAACGATAAAAAAAATCTAAAAATATAAAAACTGCTCATATTTCGTTTTTAGATATTTGAGGGGTTTCTGATCATTTTCCCCTTTTTTTGGTTGGGGGTGTAATTGGGGTGTTTTGGGGGTAGGGGGTTTTAAAACTCAAATATTTGCTGTACTCATAAAATACTCTACAATGCGCTGAAAAAATTGACTTTCGTGACATCATATGCATTTTAGCCCCATCCGAATGTTGCCTTTGAATTTTATATCTCTGAAATAATTTGATACATACACATTATGATCCTATAACGTGTAACTTGAAAGCTACGAACCAGATTGTAATGAAACCGTGATACCGTATTGCTACCTTGGAGTGATACCGTATTGCTACCTTGGAGGAAATGGTAACAGTGGCGGAGGGGCAATCAACAAAAAATTAAAAAATCCAAAGGTTAGGTCAAAAGGTCCAAAGGTCACTATAAAAGTGGATTTCGCATTTCCTAGCTTCTGACGTTACCTTTAAGTTTACAGTAACGATTCAAAAAGCAAATTGAAGAAGAAAAGAAGAAAGCTTGCGCTTTGTCACCTATTAGGCGTTTTTTTGATGTCGTATTTGGTTGTTAAATCACAGACTTTTGAAGAATGTATGATTTTGCATTGCGAGTTTTTTTGCACACTAAAACACTTTTTTGAGAAAATCGCAAATAGTTGTCATTCATTAAGGTCTTAACTATCACCTTCCCAACTACTGTGTATGTAGCTTGAAAAACAAGTGAGATCTGTTCGTTTTTAGATGTTTCAAAAGTCCCTGATAGTTGTTTACTTTTTTGATGAGGATTTTTCATTAGCACCGATAATGTGTGGAAAGTACTTAGATAAGACACTTGAAGCTATTTTTTTATTTTGAAAAAAGTGGTCATTTTTACGAATCTATGGACAATACGAGATTACATGCATTTGCATTATTGGCAATGATTGAATATTAATATTTTTAATTTAATTTTTCACTGCACTATGAAAGAAAACATTTCTTCCAACAAATCCTGCATACGACACCGAACAGGAAAAGCATTCCATACGTACACCTTACTTGCATGGCGCATGCAAGGAAATGTGCATTCATTGGTCTGTAACCTCGTTGACCCAAATGCGTGTGGAGATGTAGGCACCCCTGCTCACCCCTTCAGGGCTACAGGACGCAGCGTAACGTAAGCGCTGTTGCCAAACCGCACTCGCTACCCTCCGCCCTTTAGCATCCCCTTTCATCTTCCAACGCTTCCCTTCAAATGCCGCGTCGCAATGTTGCCACGTTGTGCGCTCATTGTGCAGTGGAAGAAACAAAAGTACAATAAGCCGTATGGCGAAATGAGGGTGGTGGAAAATTAGGGCAATGGGCGGCTTTTTTGTTGTCTGAAGGAATATCTTGCTTTGTACAATGGCTCATAATGGAAAAATAACGTTCGGGTACTCCCGAGAGGATACCTTTTGAGGTATTGTCAACATTGAGGAGGTCAGTCTCGTAAGACACTAGTAACGGGAACTTTGACTTATTTCAATGTTTCAAATCATACTGAATTAGTGCTCGAATCAGGAGCCACTGATCCAAGTCATCGGTATTAGGTGATTCGAGAAAGTAAAGTAATTCAATGATTCGATTCAATTATTGATTTAAATGATTTAGACCCGATTTTATCAACATGCAGATTTTAACAAAGACTTTAACCAATCAGAGCAGCCCTTTTAAGAACATGCATCTGTCAAAGTACTCTGAAAATTATTGATTTCTCTTGAAGTTGACCTCAAAAAGCTCAAAAATGACATACTTTATATATAATCGAGCATTGTAAATCATCTAGCATCTTTTCCAGTCTGATTTTCCATCCCAAATCGGCGAAAAATTGCATTTTCTTGTTTAATCAAAAGTTTAGCAATTGCTAATTTCAACCAATCAGATTCCAGATTCCATTTCCATTTGATCGCTGGTTTCATGCTGTATTAAATGCTATGATGACAAGAAATTCACTCATTGCATTATTTGGATAAAACAATAATTTACTATCGATAATAATTATGAATACCTGCAACATATCTTTGTTTTATAGTAAAAAGAGGTAAAAATAGCATTTTGTTACATTTCAAAGGTTACAACTAGTTCCCAAACTTATGTGCATTACTGGTTGCCTATCCAGAACCCCAGAACGCCAAAGCTTGCCATTTTCTAATTAAAATTAAGTATAACCCTATTTGATGTACAATGCACCTGTGAATACTTCTATAAGAAGATCTATAACAAACATGCATCCAGTAAATGAAGGATTGATTCTTCATAAAAGTATGTATTTTCATATAATCCATCTGACTGACGGACGTGGGATTTTTAATTATTAAATAAGGTAGGTAGTTGCTGTGATTGATATAGGTACCTACTACTTTTATCACAAATTATCCCAGTTTGCAATTAGTAATTATACAATAATTGTAATGTAAACATGGAAAATGTGGCATTAATTTGCAAATCAATCGCTTTGTTCTGATATCCTGCTATAATTTTGATCCATGAATTTCTAAAATATCTTTGACAAAAGTGTCATCCAGCTTTGACGTGTTGTTTTCAATATTGATAAAATACTATTGGATGATACTTATTAACATAGCCCTCAATACCCAATAGAAAGCTTTTGCTAAATAACATCCAATAGAGAAGCTTTGTTAAATTCTTTGTTAAATATGCATGTTGATAAAATCGGCCCTTAGTCACAAAGAAGATAATGATTATTCAATTCGTCATTGCTTCTCAGAGCGGTCCGTTGAATTTTTACTCTCAGTCGATCTTTCTGGTTACCCAGAGACCAATCAAAGTTAAAGAAAAGTAAGAGAAGAAAAGGAAAATAAAGAAGGAGAAGATTCTCCTCTTTAGGGCGAAGTTCGTCGCTTGGAGGCTATAACTTGACATAGTCGATTTGAGTTCGGTAATTTTTGGGTTTAACCAAAAGGGTTAATTTTAAGGTTCGATATCTTAAATAGCAAAAATTTAGTTGTCTCCAAAATTTTCGATTTGATTTTGCTCACAATGCGAGCCGCGGTCTTGTGTACTTGCGAAGTTGATCGACTGTCTAGTCCACTGACTCGCGCAATAGAGGGTTGCTGTGTGATTCCGCTTGACTATAACGTCGTTGTGCCTGCTATTTAATGCGATCTCTCAAGCAAGAGATGCCAAGGTCCTGTGAAGGGTATCATTGGCAAGATACCATGGGGTGTTAATAATTGTGAGCAATGTCCTGCTCTGCAGAACCTGTAGGTCTTGTGAGTGCATTTTGTCGAGGAAACACCAAGCCGCACATGCGTAGGTCATTGGCGAAGAGAATGATATTTTAAACAAAAGTAACACCGTTGAACAATTTCTTAACAGGGCATCTGTCATGCAACTGTAATACTCTATAAATAGTTGTTATTGCGATGTTACTAGCTTACTATGTGCTTTTCTCAATCATTATGAACGTTTTTCTTTGTTCTTTTTGTTTATATCATCATCATAATCGAATTCGCCGTTTTCACTCCATTGAAAAATCAAAACCCTCCGCGCCTGATCAGCTGTTAAAGTGATATTTTGTCAAATATTTTGAACATGGATGTAGGCTATAGATATGTCCGTTACCTTATTAAATAAAGAGTTTTTATTTCAGCAGATGCGTTTTTTATTATGGAAGCACCAGCTGTATCAGATATTATGTTTTTTATATTTGACCATTCATTTTTTTTATCCTCTCTATCTGTCGTTGTATAGATTTGAAAAGTTTCTTGAGAAGAAAACTTAAAATTTGTGAAAATGTGGTTTTGCAATGTGTTCCACCTTTTATTTTTGAGGCAGCGTTGTACTTAATAAACATCATGTGAAAAACTGCAATTTTATTGTGACATATGTGTTCAAAAGTCACTGCTTCAGTCGTTGCCCAATGGCTTTGTTAGTTAGGCCTCCAAATCTAGAAAGCCAAAGCCCCCAGGAATCCTAGATTCAATAACCTTGCTAGAAAAGGCATCTAATAATCTCAAGCTACCGCCACTGCAATAAATATTGCTTGAGAACAAAGTCTGTTTTTAAATCTATGAGTTTTTTTATCCAAAATAGAAACCGATAGTGCATTGGACGTAACATTCAGGACTATTTTCTAAAGCGTAGAACAGTTATCTCCAGAAACTAGGCAACTTCAGCCGGCAAAGCCAAATGACATCTTGAATGATATGGCGACGTTGAACTTTGTGCCCGGTTTTTTCACCTTAATCCAATTAGTCCCGAGTTTCCGATATATAACAGGCACCCTATCTCTACGTCCTGCTATATACACAAGATTTCACATGACATTTTCCACACATGGATGCCCGCTTCCCTATCGAACGTGCTTTGGATGAATGAAGGTAATTTTATATATAGCTGAAACATCATTTTCGAACCAACATAACATGCCTTTTGAGAGTAGCTAAAAGCCAAATTGGGCTTAGGAGTTGTTAGCAGTTTCTTAGTCATTAGAGAATCTGGTGGGACTAGCACGTACAAATACTGGTAAAATATCCAATGTAAGTACTTTTCAAACCTTATTTATTATTAGTAGCCACGTCTCTGAAGTTAGCAGAACAAAAAGATTAAAACGCATGCGATTTTTTTAAGTGGAGCATTTAAATTCTGCATTAAGCATTTAGTGTTAGCCTTTAATTTATTCTTCATTGTGGTATTATCATTTTTTTTTGTTCTCCATGTTGTATCCATGTTTGCTTTGCTAACTTTTTCTTAAGTTAGCAGGGTGAACTTTTTGTTAAGTTAGCAGAGCATCTGAAGTGCAGCATTTTTATTCTTGGTAGAGTATTTAGTTAGCTCTTCATTATAGCACTCTTTTTTTGTTCTGACCATTGTATTGTTGCTCCTCTACTAACTTTTCCTTAATGCGATTTTTTTTAAATGGAGCTGTTCAGATTTTTTTGTTTTGAGAAATGACCAGGGGCATCTGAACCTCCTACCTTGATGAAATGTTCTAGGTTTTCTCGCTTACTTCTCATACTAACTTAACTGACATTAAAGTTATGCTTCTATGGTTAATAAGGTGTCAGTGGTTTCTATTTTTTTCAGATTTAATCTCAAATTAGGCTTTTTCCTGTAACATGCAATACTTAATTCATATGCGATTTTGTTTAGAAGAGTCAATGATTTTTTGAAAATTATGAAGTAAAAGCGCACTTGTTAATCAAAGACAAATAACATACATAAGCTCGAAACCTTTTCCTCTATAACGGTAACTGCCATTACCACCATTGATTGCATAATATTGCTGTCAATAAATATTTATTGATTATTAAGAAATACCACAGTTTTTAATAACGTGCAAGAAATATTTTCTGTGCAAGTTTTTAATCGAAAAGAGCGAGTTTGTAAATCAAGAAAGTTTCTTTACTGTATATCTAATATATTCCTATCATGCATTATTAGTTAATTAGAAAACAGCTTGAAAATTAAGCAACCCAAAGGACAAAGTTGCTAAACTTGTTAGGCGCAGGTATGTTGATTGTAATAAGTGCTGCGTAGGGCAAACTAGCAGACCCACTAGGGCTAGATTAGTTCGTAGTCTAGTAAACTCTTAAGAACCTAGACGTATATGAAGGCTTAAAAATGACAGAGAAGTTGACAGAGGAAGTTGAACTATGACAGGATTAAGGTCTTCATTGCAAACAGCTAAATATGCGCTTTAGTTTTTTAGATATTACGGGGTTATATGCCGTTCTCTTCTTTGCTTTCTTCTCTGCTATCTGCTCTCATAGGCGACGATGTGTAGAGTGACGTCTTCTGCTCTACCTATGTTGCAATGTTGTTAACATGACACGAGTTTCTGATATTATGGATGCATGAATGTTGCTTGCGAACTCTCCTTCCTTCAATTGCACTCTTTAAAATTTCTTTCAGTAGTCTATATTTGGGGCCTCTAAGTAAGCTACTTTGCATTTTTTTAAGGTTTCCAGTAGCTCTCTTTGGGTGGATGCTCTATTCAATACATATTGATTGGTAATATGGTTTGTCCATGGGATTCTTAAAAGCCGACGTAAGGCCCACATTTCAAAGGCCTCGATTCTGTTCGTTGACTTGGTTTTGGAATTTGAGGGACCGAGTTTCAGCACCGTACATTAGTATTGGACATATATAGCATTTTACCACTCATAGTCCGATGTTTAGTGGCGCTTCTCAGCGTAGAAAAAAGATTTTAAAATTTATAAAAGTGTTTCTGGCCATCGCAATATGTATTTTGATTCCTTCGTCATCTTGCATTTAGCGTTGAATCCAGACATTTGAATTTATCTACTCGTTCGATCAGTTCATTGTTTATAAAAAGTTGATGGTTGGCATGTTGCTTTCTGCTTGCAATCATTAATTTAGTTTTTGTTATTTTGATGTTTAGGCCATAATGTTTTTTGATTCTGTTTGGGTATGAAAAGCAATAATTAGGAGTTAGAATTTAGTCAAAATCTTCCCTTGAAGATGTAGTTAACGCAACACGTGTCAGGTTTGGAAAATCGGTTAGACTGGTTATAGAGTTGTTAATTTAATGCATTATTGAACTTCAAGGCTTGTATCCCCGCATTAAGCCAAAAAGCAATTCGGAATCCCAACAAATGAATAACTAAAATCATAAATGCACAACACAGATTCTAAATAACCATTAATCTCTTTGTCGCCCGCATGTTGCAGCGCAGGTAAAAGATGAAGCACCACCTGGCGCACCGTCACGGGTCTTACCGGTTAACCTCTACCCGCATCAGTGTTGCCAAAATGTAGGATTGTCTTTTATTACTGAAAGCTGACTATCAAAAACCATGTCCCTCACATGGCCAGATTCAACGGCGTTCTCTACTCGGTTTATGAACTTTTTTTCCTACTTGGAGATATTCATTATTGCTGAAAACCTCAAAACGTGTTTGGATACCATCCCAAACTAAGGAACCTATCACATATTTTTATATGTTGATTGAACTCTACAAGTACCTGTGACAAGTAGTAAGTCAATATTCTACCTCAATCTGTACTTACGTGAGAGAAATTGTAGAATTTATTTACCGAACTTCGCTGAACAAAACTATTTGTTTTCGTATCTTTCGAGAATCAAATTAATGAAAGATGAGTACTGACACTACCGACGAACCACCAAAAAAGGTAGGGAAACTGGTACATATTTATTGCCATGGCTTAAAGATCTTATTTATATCTTTTAGAGATATAGGCGTGTTAAAGAAGAAAGGGATAATTCTGATTCTGAAGAATACAGCAGCAATTGATGAAGCTGGGACGAATAGGACTGGTAAACTAAGATACTTTCACATTGGTTTTGAGTAGGTTCCATGTAGAATGTTATGATAATAAAAAAATATTTAGGCCTTCTGAAGTGACTGTTCAAACAAACCTCAAGATACCATCTGAATTCACATGAAATTAGTAGCCAATTTTTCATAGGCTGACAAAAAACGCATAGATTGACGTTGCCCTGATGCCAATACAGACAGAGATTTTTCTCACACCAACTCCTGAATGTTTTTAAAACGTATTAGAAAGCTATTAGCCGAAAAAATTGCACAACCCATTTATTATGTGTTCGCTATAGGGCTCAGTATTGGAAGGAGGGTGAGTGTCAAGATCCTAGTGGGCCTCTGATATGTCCTCCCAAGGATTCCTTACTGAGAGCTCAGAAATCCTAATCTAGTAAGAATAGGGTTACCATATACTTCATATATCAATTCCGGACACGGGCGCTTGGCTTACCGTTGGGGGGGGGGGGGGGGGGGCTGTAAGAGAATGAAGAGAAATGGGCCGTCAAGTGACAGTAGTGCCTTTTTTGCCTGTCCGTTAACTGTAGTTGTTCATTTTGCTGTTGTTGTGGCAACTATTTTCGATTGTGGCTCAAATTCCGGACATTTTACCGATTTTCGTAATTTCGCATGGACACGAAATTTAGCTCTAAATTTCCGGACATGTCCGGGATTTTTTTGGACGGATGGTCACCCTAAGGAAGAAAGACTGAGCTTGAAGTTCAGCAGGATTCCCCACCTCAACTATACGTATTGTTGATCAATGATAAGATCCTGGCATTTGGCATAGAAAATCCTTCAAGTCTACTTGGTAAAGATTAGTCACCAACCATTTGTTTTTTATTTCCTTCGCCGATAGGTGAGGGGAGTATTGTGATCCCGAAAATTTTCGATTTTGAGATAATCCACTTTTTGGGCATTTTATGATATCTACATAACGAAAATCCATGCCACTTATTTCCGTCGGTCTGTCTGTCGGCGTTTTTCTACCCTCGTAATCTCAGTAACCGCTGCATGGATTGTGATGAAATTTAGGTAGCGATAAAGTGTGGGGTCGTGCTAAGATATCCATACAAATTATGAATTATCGGCCATGAGAAATAATCACATGTACTCCGCTTAATTTTTATACATATAGATATGACAGAAAATAGGTACTTCGGTAATATGTACACTTCTACTTAAAGTTAGGTTAGGTTAGGTTAGGGGGGTCAAACGTACAGGCCGGGTTAGGTAGCCCCAACACTGCAGCCATTGGCTTATTGTATTGCCCTGTGCGTTTGTTAATCCGTGAAGAGTTTTGTGACCTTGATAAGATCCAAGAGTCTCTTCACGATATCTCGATTGGGGAGTGATTTGGGGTTGTTAGGCCCTATCATTCTGAATCTCCACCAGCGTAGAGCCTCACATTCAAAGATTATGTGAGAGGCTGTTTCGTCGTCCTCGTCACATAGTCTGCATATTGGGTTTTCTTTGAAGATCCCTAATGTGTGTAGATGTTTTCTTAGGCCGCAGTGTCCGGTTAGGAGGCCGGTTATTAGCCTAGTTTCTTTCCTCTTTAGTTTTAGGATCTCTTCAGCTAGTTTTGGTGTGGGTTGTTTCACCATCAGCTTGCTGTGTCTGAGCTTTGGATGTGACTGCCTGTATTTTAGGTGCTGTGAATGCACCCACTGGTTTATCGTAGTTTTTACCAAAGACCTTGAAATGCCTATCGCCGGTTCGGGGCCGGTAAAGCTGGATGCCGATCCGTTTCGTGTAAAGTTACAGCAACTTTAAGCTAAATCTCTCCGTTTGTAGATTCCGGTAATAAAGATAATTTTATTAGAATAACTATTATTACACTCAATGAGGTAGAGATGAGGGTAGGTGTGGCAACCATGGCGAACATTTGGTCCTGAAATCGCATCGTCCAGGCATATATTTACCTCGAGACGTTCGAAAGACAGGTGGTGCTCGAAAAAATAATCTGGGTACAAGCGACAGCTGCTCCTGTCCACCGACACGACGTTAGGACTGGCCTACCAATCAACCTTTTGCTTTTCTTTCCACTCGACAGAAAGAGACAAACGTTGGGTCGTTTCCGCTCTCGGTTTTGTGTTTCCATGAATCTTGTTCTCGATATAGAATGGCCCTACTCTCAATGTGTCGTCAAGGTTTTGTGTCTGCTTCCAATCTAATTAACACCAGTGGTATTTAGAGACTCTCACTCGTAGGATAAACATACGTATTTAACACTTCCGGGATGTTTTTACAGAGGGTTTATACAAAGGTGTGAACATTCCACACTTTTTTTTTCTGCTTAGCTATTTTTATTTTTTTTATTTTGTTCTAAAATACACAATTTCCAATGTTATATCTACGTGCGTAAAAATCCTCTTAAAAGTCTGAACATTACAATTAACGAATACATTTGAAACATTATACCTACAGAAATTCTGCAAGTGGGGAAGACAAGGCTGGAGGCGGGTGCTGCTAAGACAATCTTTTAAGAACTAAACTTATCCTGATTCTCAGTTATGAATTCCTTAACTTTGTGTTTTGGAATTTCTATTACGATTGGGCGTATTTTTATGTAGCTCTGCAAGGAAAAATAAAGAGAATCTCAAGAAATGGAGTTGTAGGATTGTATCGATACGTATTAAGGTAAAACTGATTGCAAGATACATAGGTTTCGAAGCATCGTTACTTTAGGGGTTCTACAGGGATCAAACCTTGGACTTATATATTTATTTTACTTATAAATGACATGAGCAATATTCTAATTGGCACTTAGTTTTTTTATTAATCGAAAATTTGTTGTATTTCTGTGGTACTGAGCATCACAGAGTGCTACAAAATGGCTTAAATACTCTATATAAAGGGTGACGACAAATATACATTTTGAACTTTCACTCAGAAGCTACAAGCCTCCCATTATCTATATATGAAATTGATGGTTTACTTAACCTTTGATAACTATTGCTATACAAAATAATGTATGTAGTGAAGTTAGTATTTATTAATTTAATTTTTTGTAAATAAACTAGACACCGTTGTCGCATAGAAAGTTAGTGAAATATATTTACTTATTTACTTACTTTTTAGATTTGTACTTCCTTTTGCCTATTTTTTTTTTTGTTGTTTCGTTCAAAACTGTGCGATTTTTTTTCAAATCGATAATATTCTCTAGCAGGGCAGCTGTAATTGTTATATAATTGCCATGTAATCTGTGTTCTACAGGGGTCAAACGTTGGCCTTGTGGTATTTATTATATTCATATATGGTCTGGGTAGCATTGGTAATCAATCTCTTTTGGGGTATGACTTTATGAAGTATCGATAGTACCGAGAGTCACCAGGGTTACAAAAAGGCCTAAATACACTTTAAGAATATTGCCATTTGAACGTGTCAAAATATAAAATTTTAAGTTTACTTGAAATCCTAGCATTTGGCATTTTCTCTATGGAATCTGTATGTTTGTGTTGGTTTTCAAATAATCCTTAAGCACTATGCCAACGAAAAAGTAATCTAAGCTGGGATTTATAGATCCAATTTTTGTAACTTTTTGTGCTGTTAGTTAATTTTGTCTTTCTAAACCACATGAATTGAATTGCCTCATATTACAGCTAATCAAATAACTATTCAAATATTTTTATTCATTGTATTCTGATGGAGCATGAACGAGGTTGGAACAAATGGTATTTTCATGTACAAATATTATTATAACAAATCAAGCATCGGACTCAATTGTTAAATAACTACATAATTATAGTATTTTTATAAAGACAATTAACTGGTCGATTAAAAACAGATAAGATTAGTGCCTGAGAAGCATATTTTGTACCGTAAACGCGGGCTACTTTGGCCCACTTTTCAGTAATTATTGTATGTACTTTTCTCTAGAAACTGTTGTTTTCACTGCCCAGAAGTTCTGGCAATCTTTTTTACAACTATAATATCTTAAATTTTAATCAGTAATCCTGTTTTTACTTACAAAACGTTTATTAAATTAATATATTTTTTTTTAGTTTTGGGCCAATGTTACCCTGCGGTTAGGGTAACTTTGGCCCAAGTCAATTTTTAGCGCTAAAAGCATGATACAAATGGTATGGATACAGAAGGACTTGGATATTGACTAGAACAGGTTCTTCAACGAAGATTATATTATCAAATGTTACCAAGTTTTGTCATAATTATGAATTTTATCAGGTGAAACATCTTTGACCACGTTTTCAGATGTTCAATATAGTCTGTGATGATTTGTGCATGAATCTGATTACGATTTATTTTGATCTTCGACGAAAACGTGACAGTCAGTTGAAGGTGTCTCTTTAGAAACGATTTGACCCGTTCACGTCCTGGAACATAGTTGCAAAAACACTGCATAGTCTTCCATTGCCTAGTCAAATAAGATTTTATGATGAATCTTAAATCTAGTTCATCGAGAATGCTAGTTCTTCTTGCGAAAAAACTGTTGCATGGCCTGGTGAACTGGAAAACAAACTTTTCAACTTGTTTTTTATAGGGGTATCTTGCAATGATCAGCAGCCTGCCTTTGCGTCATATCACCAGATCTGATTGCTTCTAGACAAGTTAGAAGTTGTTCATTGCTATAGCCAGTATATACTGAGCCTCCAGGAAGTCTTTTATTACGGCATCCTGAACAAGCTGATTATGATAATACGCAATATAAATGAAAAAATAAAATGTTTCAAGGTTTTTGTAGCAATTCATAAATTAATATTATGGGTTTTGGCAAAAAAAAAACGTTGGGCCAAAGTAGGACGTTTTTTATAGATTATTGGGTCTGATTTAAAAAAACATGAAAATAAAAAAACTTGTTTAGTTTACCAGTGTTGTAACTACAGTACGACTTAAAGAAAGGAAAATTGTTTAATAGGGGGTACTTACCGGATTTGTTAAACAAAAAATACGTTTTTTGTAAGTGGAAGTTTGGGAGGTAAAAATTGCACGTGGTTTCACTAGTCAAACAACTATAAGTGCTGCTTTCTAGTGGACAACAAAGGAACCACTGGACTTATCAGACAGCCTGTATAGTGCGGCTACCTACCGGAATGAGCCGGAAGTATTTTAAATACGGTCACAAATATGATTGTAGAGTACGATTTTGTTTTTTTTTTCATTTGGGCCAAAGAAGGACGTTAGGGCCAAAGTAGCCCGCGTTTACGGTATGTGAAAGTTTGTGATGAGGTAGTATTAGTTTAAAGGTACATAAATTTTCTCAGTCATTTTCTTATTTTGATGCAGTATATTTTGATATATATTTACATGTAAAGGGTACCCATTATACATGGAATATAGTATATTACTCGTTAAATAATGATTGAATACAAAAATACATAAAAGTTGTTTAATTTGATAGATTTTTTCTGTCTTTCCGATAACATAACATGTTAGGGTATCCAAATACAAGTAAATGTTGAAAAAAATTTAAAACTTTATTGAAAAAATTACATCAATAACGTTACTAGTATGTATCTTGCTTCAAAATGAAACAAAATGAGCATGTACGTTTCTCATTAAGCCTTAAAGACAAAACGAAATTAACAATGACATGGTTTATGTAGTAGCCTAACCTATCACAAAAAGCTTGAAAGGAATTTTTGACCATTGATGCAGCTTTGATTTGTATTTGTTGTTCTAATTCGTCCAGAGTGACGTATTGAAATATCTCAATAAGTTTCTGTCACATTCACTGGTCTACTAACAGATTTCGGATATCTAGATTAATATTATTGATATAATAATTTGAATAAAGTTTTTGATTGTTTTGAAACATTTTCTTGTATTTGGGTTCTCACATGTTCTTTCATTGAAAAGAGAAAAACATCTATCAAATGAGTCCAATGAAGATCTAAATTGTAATTGAAAAAATCAATTGTTTTTCGTTGGTCATTTGTTTTCTGAAACAAAATAACGATATTAAACAATTTTTATATATAAAAAAATATACAATCATTATTTACTGAGATATATGCTGTATTTCATACATAGTGGGCACCCTGTATATGTACTTACTACAATCAAAACATGATCTAGTGATTGTGCCCTCATGAATCCAAAAAATATAATAATAAACTAACAAGCTATTCCAATGAAAGCTGTTGAGGAACATTATTATTTCTTAGGTTAGTTGCAGAAAATACTACTGCTGCTGCAGATAAACATAGCCCAGATAACATTCTGCACCCGAGTGTTTTTCTTAGGACCATTAAAGGTGCGTGAACCAAGGGCGTTAAGAACGCGTCCCGCACCACTCTTCATCTGTCAACGTGCAGCATGAATCACACTCGGGAGGTCTCCCCAAAATATTGACGGCAACCGGCGTGTCGTGATTCCCCTGAAAAAACAGACTCACAACGAGCCCTATAATCAGGAACGGTACCCACCTTAATACACCAAACAGCCTGCTTCACTGCTGGGGGCACTGCACATCGATATAACCACACACTATTTATCCAAATGGGGGATATGGCACTACCACTCACTGACACTCACACTCACGGTCGGCGGCACAGATAGCTGATACGCGGACCGCGGCCAGACTGACTAACAACATTCGCGTTCCGCCGACATGCAACGCCTTTGCGGTGTTGCCGCGTTTGGCAGCCGTGCTCCGGCTCGAAGAACCATCATCCGGCCCGAAGGACCTTCATCAGGGTCGAAGGATGAAGATCCGGTTCAAAGGCTCATCATCCAGTTCGAAGGGCCAAGATTCGGCTCGAAGGACCAACATCCGACTGGAAGGACCAAGATCCGGAGCGAAGGAGCATCATTCGGTCCGAAGTACCTTCATCCGGATCGAAGGATCAAGATCCGGTTCGAAGGCCCATCATCCAGTTGGAAGGGCCAAGATCCGGCTCGAAGGATCATCATCCGGCTCGAAGGGCTAAGATTCGGCTGGAAGGACCAAGATCCAGAACGAAGGACCAAGATCCGGATCGAATGAGCATCATTCGGTTCGAAGTACCTTCATCCAGGTCGAAGGATCAAGATCCGGTTCGAAGGCCCATCATCCAATTGAAAGGGCCAAGATCCGGCTCGAAGGACCATCATCCGGCTCGAAGGACCAAGATCCGGATCGAAGGAGCATTATTCGATTCGAAGAACAAAGGGCTCGAAGGGCTAAGATTCGGCTCGAAGGCGCAAGATCCGGATTAAAGGACCAAGATCCGGATCGAAGGTCAAGATCCGGCTCGAAGGACCATCATCCGACTCGAAGGACCAAGATCCGGATCGAAGGCCCAAGATCCGGATCGAAGGACCAAGACCAGATCGAAGGACCAAGATCTAGCTCGAAGGAGCAACATCCGATTCGAAGGACCAAAATACGGCTCGAGGGACCAAGATCTAGCTCGAAGGACCAACATCCGACTCGAAGAACCGTCATTTGATTCAAAGGACAAACGTTCGGCTCAAACACCATCATTCTGTTCTAAGGACAATCATTCGGTTCAAAGGACCATGATCCGGATTGAAGGTCCAAGATCCGGCTCGAAGAACCATCATTCAGTTCCAAAGACCATCATCCGGATCGAACGTCCATTATCCGGTTTGAAAGACCGTCATTCGCTTTGAAGGACCAACATCCTGTTTGAAGGACTTTAATAATAACGGAACCGAGTACACAGCTAGACATAACTCTGCAGCCAGAGTCATACATCAAGTATTAGCTACATGAAACAAACTAAGAGAAAACGTAGATCCATAGTACAATTACACACTGACATCAGTACCCGAAAACAATCAATACAAACTATGTACTGCGACGTTGAAATACATAGAGACAAGAATAAGTCGCCAATAGACTAGATATAGTTTCCAAAGCAAACAAACGAATTTACATAGGGCAAAGCAGACAAGAACTATAAACCACTCACCCTCTCCTGTCCAGACCACGCAGAATAGGAAAAAATGAACGCCTAGTCGCAGAAAGCACTCCATGGCAAACATAGATCTAACTCAAGCCAACATATATGAAAAACGTTGCAGGATGGCCAGCTCTTTCCAGAAACGGAGGGATTTTATACTTGCTATCCATGACCAAATGATAACGACACGAAACTACAAGAAATACATAACCAAGAATCCATCCATAATCGACGATAATTTGATGAAATCACCAACAGAAAAAAACAATAGATCGTATAACATAAGCGCATGCAAAACTCTCGCTGGAACCAAATACACAGCTAGACATAACTTTGCAGCCAAAGTCATACATCAAGCATTAGCCACAACAAACTAATAGAAAACACAGATCCATATTACAATTACACACCGATATCAGTACTCAAAAAAAAATCAATACAAACTATGTTGGGACGTTGAAATATATAGAGACTGGACTAGTCCACCCAATAGACGATATAATTTTTCAGTTAAAAGCCGATGAAGTTACCTATGTGATGGATATTTCTATTCCCCATCACATAAATATCGAATTAAGTCCCATAAGCCATAAGTGACTCGTACGGTCACGCTAGAATTGACCAAGGAATCTGAATATGTAATAATATACAGGGCGTTCCATTTACAAAAACATAATTTATATATGTCACGCTTTCAATGGACACCCTGTATAAAAGTCAATATTTTTAAAATGTAGTTATTTGACATACATGCGCCCACATAGTTATTTCCTCAAAAGATATGTCGTTTGGTCACAAAAGTCCGAGCTTGACTCACCCTGTATTTCGGCTTATGAAATCATTTTCTGAATCAAAGAAACATTTTTGTGTCTTAGGCCTATTTTCGCGCTCGAAGAACCATTATCCGGTTCTGAGGATTGTATTTCATGTCCTGGCTAGAAAATGTTTTTACGTTCAAAGACGATTTTGCTCTCCCAGAACGATTATTCGACTTGAGGGACTGTTTTCCTGGCCGAAGGACATGATCCGCCTTAAAAGGCTATAATCGCGGCAAATGACCATTGCAGTTGACGCGACATACAAAAAAATAAGATTCCAGGCACTATTTTCGGTCTGCAAGGACCATAATCTGGCCTGATAGACCATTGCCCGGTTTGAAGAACGACGGACTATTTTTTGTTTCTAAGTGCTATAATCTAGCTCGAAGGACTATTTTGTGGTTCGGGTGATCCTTTTCCATCGCGCCGAATGATTTTGCGATCAAGAGACCAGAGGAAAGCTTTTCTGGCTCTCATTACGCGAAGTAGCTCGATTAGGAAGTGTAAGCCCACGTACACACCGGACGCGCCTCGCTTGGAGCATCGCGCTTTGCTTACAGCCTAGCGTAAAGAGAAGAGAAACAAACCAATAGACTTAGATGCAGCCGTTCACATCGGGCGCATAGCGCTTAGCCATGCGAAGCGCTAGGTAACGTGTAGTGTCGGTTCTTGGACGCTTGCCTTCAAAATTTCATTTGTCAAATTGGTTAGGTGTGGTGGGAATAATAAGGTTTTTAGTTTTAAAATTATGTAATACCTTTTATTTAGCTCAATGTTATCATTATTCGCTGCTCCGCTGAAATTCCTTTTCAAATGTTTGACCCAGAACCAGTTAAGTAGTGTTTCAGATGGTCAAAAAGCAGGTCGAACGATTGTTTTGAAATTCTTGAATATTCGTAAAATTCTACGGGTAGGTTCGGGCATCTCGGTGCACATATTGATTCCATGCATCCAAACACGTTTTCCAGGCCTTCTCCCAATTCTTGCAAGCTAAATCGAATTTTTCAATAACATTTTGCAGACAAGTTATGATAGTGCCTTGATGAGGCACGGACTGAGCGAGCAGCAAAACGCGTCTGATGTGAATAGTTCGGTAGCGTGGCGCTTCGCTTGGTGTTAAAGTAAGGCGCGATGCTCCAAGCCAGGCGCGTCCGGTGTGAACGTGGGCTAAGACTATTCCTGAATCAGTCACATATTGAACAGTCGAGCGTTTTTGAACATATCCGTTCAACTATTCCATCTTGACAAGCATGATGCACTTTTTGAGTCGAAGACGCTCTTTCCAAAAACTGCTCTCACGAACTATCACATATAGAAAAAGTAGGAAAGAATGGGCCTATACCACATTTTTGGTTTATTGGCTTAAACGAACCCTGACACCACGTAGATGCCATAAATAATTTTACGAAATTTTTCTATCGTATTTATAACCGAAAAAAATTGCTCTAAATATTGAATTTTTTGAATCCATACACTTCCCGCCCAGGTTGTGACGTCACCTGTAGGGAACCAATAAGAGCTCACTGGTACAAAACAATAGCATCCGCTCGTAGTCATCGGACCAAGAAAGGACGCTTCTCATTGGTTCCCTACAGGTGACGTCATCATCGGCTATTTCAAATTACAGTACAATTTTCTTTTTAGTGTTACTCTCATTTGGATCAAGTTTTCTGCTGACTTTTTACAGTAAACGGTCCTATGTATCATCAAAAATAATACCGCAGTAAATAAATTGATCAATTTGAGGTCACGGTATAGGCCCATTTGCTTGAGTAAATTCAAACGGCGCTCTCACCGTGGTACCGGAAGCGATATTGACAAAACCGGAATTTTTCCGGACTAGTTTTTTCATGCTGATTCTGAATCTGTATTTAGATTTTCTCTAGCACCTGTAGTTTTGGCTATCTTTTGTATACGGACAGACGGACGGACAGACAGGGGCTCTGCATAAGCTCTCTTTAGTGTGAGCTAAAAGCATTGGCGTGAACATGATGAACGTGGCAACAAGGGCACTACGAGCGAGCTTTTCCGACGTTCTCCGAACGGTGGTGAAAAGCGTCGGTGTTGCGGAGGTGTATAGGTGGTTGCCGTGGCCACCGAAGAGCACAGAAAATCGATTAGTGCCTCTGTGTGTGCTTATTTTGATACGCGGGGCACTCTCACTCTCACACAATTTCGGCGGGTGCTGTTCGCACTTCGCCTCAGCTGAGAGAGAGGTTGGGCGATTGCGCGGTACACTATCTTACCTCGGCGAACATAAGGGTGTTGGACAGTTATTGCGATAAGCTCAAGAGAGTGAAATTCAAGAATATTTTCTAATGTTTTTATTTATTTAACCGTGTCTGAGCTACACTTGAATTAATTGGTTAGTTCTAAATATATTTTTTTTAATTTAATTTTTTTTGTTTTTTATTTATATTTCAAAGATTCTTCAGATCTTCAAGTTCACCCTAAAAAAACTAAAATCGTTATCTAGCTTCGTATCGGGTCGAAAACTCGTGTCATGTATAGTTTGAGGGCGCTTATTACAAATCCGGCCGTTGTTTTGAGTTTAAACATCAGATAACGAAAATGGAAATTTTCTCAGATTCTTCAGACCTTCAAGTTTACCCTAAAAAACTAAAATCGTTATCTGGCTTCCTATCGGGTCGAAACCTCGTGTCATATTGTATAGTTTGAGGGCACTTATTACAAATGCGGCCGTTGTTTTGAGTTTTTAATATTAGTTAATTAGTAATTATTAGAGGAAGAAAAAATACATATACTACTCGCAAGAGTCGCAAGTGAAATCCCCACACCTAGGAAAAAAGCGATATTTGCATTGAACATTTGTACACCGCTTGGCAGTACCATCTCTAGTATACATGTAACACTTTTTGTTCATTCAGACGCTATTTACCTACATGGCACCCCTAAAAAGCTTTAGACGTGTAAAACCAAACCATGGCTTTTTGTCGATTCAAAAACTATGATATCCGTTGCAAATGTGGCGAGAGACTAGTTGGCTGTGTGAAGATACCCCCTCGAAGACAAAAGCTCCAGTTTACGCATGTAAGTCTCTTTGAGCGGGGTCGGATTGTAGGCCAACGAGAACGTGGTACTTCTTTCACAGCAGTTGCTGTAACCATGGGGCATAGCGTGGCTACAGTTGTAGCAGCATGGCACGCATGGATCGCAGAAGGGCGAATGCAGCGAGCTGGAGGTTCTGGAGCACGTAGAAGAACTACAGACCGGCAAGATCGTCATCTACGACTACTAGCCCTTCGAGACAGAATGCGATCCACTCGAGCTGTTGCTGACGCTTGGTATGCAGCTATAGGGGGCCCATTCGAATCCGCGCGGTGTACCAAAGATTGAGTGAAATGGGCTTAGGATCATATCGCCGTCAACGGTTAGATTGATGCCAAGAACACCGACAATGGCATGCTGAGTGGCATCAGTCGGCCTTCTCCGAGGAGTCCAGGTTTTGTCTGGGGGCATGATGAACGCCAACGTGTAAGACGACTACGGAGTGAACAACGTGATCTCCAGTTTGCTGTTGAGCGCCATGTACACCGTCCTATTGGCTTGATGGTTTGGGGTGCCGTTGTATTCAACAGCAAGTCGCCTCTACTTGTGATTCGTGGCGCAATGACTGCGCAACGTTATGCGAATAAGGTATTCGAACCAATTGCCGTTCCATATGTTCGACGCCTCTAAGAGGGTTTCTTCCAGCAAGATAATGCACGTCCTCATATTATTTGGATATCGATGAGGTTCCTACAGGTAGCTGATATTAGGGTACTTTCCTGGCCTCCACGATTACCCAATTTATCGCCAATTGAAAAAATATGGGATTGGATAGGTCGATACATAGGCGATTTACTAATCCTCCGACCACGCTGGACGAACTGGAACATGCTATGAGAGCAGCTTGGGAGGCTGTCAGCAACCAGATTACGAGCATGGCGCGTAGGCCAGAGGAGTGCACTCATCAACATCACGTAGGGCCCACCCTTTATTGATCTGTTTTATTTTTTTATAAACTAATTGTGGCAAATGAGTTCGTTTATTATTGTATTTTGTCGTACCGTATTTCATCAACCGCAACCCTTTTTTTCTCAGTTTTCGGATTTCACTTGCGAGTAGTAGATACGTTACGATCACAGACGTCAAAAGTGACAAATGATTGTCTGTATTTGCTCATATCTCTTTCCAGCATTTGTTGTTCCGCACTGCCGTTTTGTTAGGTCCTGGATTGTGCAAGGGGTTTCCAAGCATGGGCAAGATAGGAGAAGCTCCATCGTCTGATTCTCCCTGCAGCCACATAAGTCGTCGTCAGTGTATCCCCATCTCACTAGTAGTATTCCCAGACCTGCCCATTTGGCATCTAATCCTGGTTGAGAGTTTTCCAGGACCTCCATGCCAGTTGTGATCCAGCAGGGAGGCTTTCAATTAAGTTCCAAGTTGGTATGTGGTTCTCTGTTAGCCATCGCTTCCACAGTACCTCTTTGGTTACTGATTTGGAGTCTGTCAGTGGGTTTGTGGACAAAATGAAATTCTTTCTGGATTTAAGTCTCGATGCTGGGGACTTGTGTCCATATAGAGGTTGTCCTTTATCTAATGACTGTCTACTTCGTTCGTTCGCACTTCGGCTCAGTTGAGAGAGAGGTTGCGCGAACGCGCGATACATCTTAGGCTGCGTTTCCACCGAGGATATGATACGAGAAATGTATTTTTGACGAACCAATAGAATCGCTTGAATTACCTCGCCTCGCTCAGCACAGCTCTGGTGGAAACAGCCTAGCGGAGCGACGTTTTTGTGCATACAAATCAAGGCATATGCCTAAGAAGAAGTTGTGCTAGGAATGTGTTTCGAAAGATATACGCGGTATACGCCATAAATGTGGGCGAGGTATAAAAAATATACATTCAGAAAGGCGTTATTGACGGATTTTTTCAATATCAATCTAACACATATTTTGTATGGTATCACTGCAAATCTATTAATTGACAAAAAAGATCTTGCTTGATATCCATATACTTCAGGTGCTAAATCGGTTAGTAATAGGAACACCCAATTTCCATTAGAAAATGCTATTGCTCCATTTTCTAATAAACGTTTTGTAGCTCTAGCCACAAGCATTTCAAATCTGTAACCTTATCCACCTTTTACGTGTGAATTAGAAATCTGCTTAGCACTGCTTTACGCACAACCTTTTACCGCTGTTTAATAGATGTCGCTTGCGAGAAGTTGGCGCCATCTATTCATTATCCATTTTATTGAATGTATTGATTTGCTAGAAATCTGTCATATAGTTCGGTAATTCGACTATTTATTATGAGATGTCTACTTAAAATTTTATAGTTGTCAATTGTTCTATTCAACGTCAACGTTTTTCCAAGCAAAACACAAAACAGATGTTTACCAGCTGATTATCAAGTTCCACATTCAGTTTCAACAGTTATATTATCTATAAGGATATTCAATAAAAATGGATAAGGGTATCAGAACTTTGGGAGACGGTATGGAGAATAATCTCATACAGGGACCGTTAACTGAAAGGTTGAATGATTTAGGCGGCTTAAAACTAGATAAAACCAAAGTGGACCTCATATTAAAGGGACTGAAACCAATCGAGGGTAAGAAATTGTACAAATTGGTACCAAAATACACCCCGCTAGAGCAAAAAGGATCCAAATATCTTTTTAAAAAGCCCAAAGATCCGCGATTCGTCCCTTATGAACCATACAAAGCAGCTGTAATGCCTATTGTAACTAGTGAAGTACCCAGCAAGAAAGATCAGAAAGTGGAACAGAAACTGTCAAAAAACAACATCGCTATCCAACAACTAGCTCATCAGCTATCAGAAATGAGGAAAGCTGAAATGGAAAAACTTGATGTGATTACAGAACCTGAAGGTAAGCCATGGTTATTTTAAAAACTTAAACATATCTCAGTTATACAGTATTGATCTGTATCCATGTACATTCACTTTTAACAGAAATAAATCAGCAAATGACTCTATTCCTATCATGACCAAAATTCTACATTTCTCGCTACTTCATATCCTTGCTTATAACTGACACTCTGTAGAATTATAACTTCAAATGAGATATTCCCAAATGAAATCAAAAATTAATTCACCTACTGCAATCGTAGAGCAATTAAGAAAATTTATGAATAAGTGATATACGCAGGTGCACTAAAACTAAGGCTACAGTGGGATAGGGAGAGAGAAAACTATGAGACTGACATCAGAAATTTGCGAGAGACAAATACCCATTTGGAGAACCAGCTGAAGTTTCAAGCACAAGTGAACAGTGAACTGAAGACTCTTTTGGTGGCAGCTGTAGGTGAAGACCTTGAAACAAGGGTACAACATTTAACAGAGGATAAGCTTTCATTGGCAAGGGCGTTACTGAATTCAGCCAATCACCTTACGTCCCACCAAGAACATACTGAGTGGCTGTCTGGACAATGTGAAGTGTGGAAGAGCAAGTTCTTAGCTTCAAGGTTTGATATGGATGAATATAAATAGAGCAGATAGATCTTCTCATTGCTTTCTATTTTCAAAATTCTATCACAGCAGCCCCTTCTGAGGGTGCCTCAGGAAATCACGTCTTTTGTGATTCATGAAATCAACAGATTTTGTAATTTCCATGCTTTTAGTTGCTTATTATTACAACACACACAATACTTGAAAAAACGGTTTTAAAAATAAAACAGTTTATGTCATAATCCAGACAGTAGGGGTTTTTTGACAGCAAATAGTTGGAAAGAAAAGAAATTTGGTGGGATGGTAGACCTTGGTCCCCTGAATGTTCACCTAAGTTTGCCAACTCGGGGGTTGTCGCTCGAGGGGTGGGGGGGTGAACACTGCTTTGCGACGAATTTCGAAAAATACTGTCGTTTTGGTGATATCGAAAAAGGCTTTAAATGATTTATGGAGAGAAAAAATTCTGCATAATTTTGGTTTTTACATTTTTTGTGTGTGGCCATTAGTTTCCGTCCTACACTGTGTCAAAGTTAGGGGTTGGTTTGTGATTTTCTCTAAAATCAGAAATTAAGGGCGGATTAAGGCAAGAACTTTATCAAACAGTTGTGTAACATTTTTGTTTCCCTAAAAGAATGATAGTTTCTCATTTTTTTATTATCTGTAGCTGTCTAAACTCACGCATTTCGTTTAAAAAAATTACGGCATTTAGAAACCCATCTCTACCCACTACCAAATTGTGCTGTTGCGAAAAATATTGTATTTGTGTATACTTTTGGTGGAAATGATACTACCCCCGCATCGTTGTGCCACAAGGAATTTAGCATAATTTTGGTTATAATTGATTATTTGATACCGAAACCTGGACGTCCCATATCTACTTTGAGCATAAATGTCCTGAACCACTGTTCACATTTTGGCGACATCTGTGGGCATGTTCCCATTCCATATTGTCAAACCAATAATATAATGAAGAAATTCATTGATATCTATCCAGCGGACAAACAGGAAAACAGGTGAGCAAAGAGTGAGTTCTTGTGGCTTGGTCAGAGGCAAGCTTACACCACTTGGAAATGCCAAAGCCTAAGCGCACGCCTGGCACCGACAAATTTGGAGAACGGCCGCCTTTCTTGAAGAATCAAATACACAGCTGTTTGTCGACGCCTCCTCATAATATGGCCGCGGTCGTATTGTGGTCTAAACAGGTTTGCCAAACATCGAAAACACATGAACATCACATTATTTTGTTTCCTGTTTCAACGCTGCATAAGTATAGTATTATAATCCACAATATGTGAGATGTACACTATTATTGAAAAACTATAAGTCGTTAGTATAGATTGCTAGATGAAATATGACATCAAAACTGTACAAGATCAGGTTGAACATATTCCTTGAAGGTATATGCGTTGGCAGACCAGGTAGGGGTATTTTCAATATTTGATTAGAATATGAAGCTAGGATGAGTACGCAAAAGCAAGTTGGTTCCTGCTCACGTAAATATGTAAATACAAGTAAACATGCTTCTGTTAAGAAACTCATATGGTCAAAATCCTACGATGGTCATTGGTCATAATATTAAGCTGGTCTTCAAGCTCATTCACGTTTTGCATAATCATCTCTCATTTGAAAGAATCTCCAAAGTCAAGATTTTGAAAACATCTTGGAAGAAGTGGTCGTGATTCAGATTCAGAGATTGAGGAAAAACAACTGTTAAACTCAGCGTACTTCAGCTTATTTGGGTAGATAGGTGGTCCATTCCGCTAATAAATGTTATGTCGGGCTTGGTAATTTTTTCCTAATTTTATTTGGATATAAAAAATTGTAATAGGAGTGTTTTTTAACTAGAACAGTCCAGAAGGCAGCTTAATACAGAACTAATATTCTCAAAACAACAGATCGGTGGCTCACGTCACTTTTGTATGACACCGTCCATTTGTCGTTCCAGGAAGGGCTGACTGTTACAGTCGGTGGTTACCGTGTAAACAGGTCTCGCAAATATCGAGAGCACGTGAACACCATGAATTTTTTGCACTCTTTTTCTTCGGTGGATCCTAGTTATAGTATCTCCAATTTTTTAAACACATTTGGGATTAAAAAAATTACGACATTTAGGACGACATCTTTTGCTGTCAAAAGCCTCTTTTTACGATTGGACTATCAGGGTTTATGTCCTACGAGAGCTCCCACATTAATCCATAAATCAAAATTACTAGACTACATCTCCACAAAATTTTAGTGTGATGGTGGAAGAACTTGCAAAGTGGAAATCGGCCTTGACTAATAGAATAAACGAACTCCAAGAAGTTCTAAAGGTGCTGCTAGACGAACGAAGTAAAGTGAACTCGAATTGCGTCCGGACTTATGTGAACCTGAAGGCTGTGAGTAAACAATTAGCTGCCGATAAATCTGATAATGCAACTCTAAAGTATGGAAACGTACTTGAAATTGCCAACTTGAGTAAAGACTTGAGTTGCATCATACTTGATGCATTGGAAATTAGCGTTGAAGATTGCCAAACTATAGTTGACAAGATTATGCCAACGGTAGCTGAGAAGAAAGCAGAAAAAGTAAGTGTGATTAGATTGTGACGCTGTGAGTAACTCCTTATATCATAATATAATCTAATATATGTACAGGGTTTATTGAGGCTGGAGCTTTTGTTCACAGCAATGGATATGTCTTAAAATAGAAAATTTTCAGGTTACATACAGGGTGAGTTTTGAGTACTGGATCGGTCGATAATTCCACTACTGCAGAAGATAGTGAAGAAAGCTGTACATAAAAGTTGTAGCCAAGGATATGCTCCTTGCTCAGAAAATATTTTGATTTATAAATAGATCACCCTGTATTCAGGGTGATCCATAACTACGTGGTGATGCAAACATAATTTTTTCAATTAGA